>CM022299.1:344930644-345530644 GCA_011799875.1 Thinopyrum elongatum | reverse complement strand
GCGTGTTTTCGCCACCTCAGCCTCCGGTGCGATAGTGCGAGACGCCCCTACCGCCTCAGTAGTTGCCGCTGGTGCGGGTCTCGCACGCCGCGCAGGTTGCTGTCGAACTCCTTGCCGCGGCGCAGTCTTGCCGGCCGCTTTGTTGCCGAGAGCCTCGCTGCTCGAGGAAGTATGGCTTGTCGGGATGCCAGATGCAGCCTTTCGAAGAACATGCTTTGTCTTCTTCGGGGCTGGGAGCTCTTCTTGATGTTCTTCTTCAGCTGCGTCTTCGTCGGACGAGCTCTCAGCGGCTGTGCTGCTCTGTTCCCCGGTAGCCTTGTCCTTCCCGGCAGGATTTTCTTCCACCACTACCTCTACATCACTGGTTTCCCATTCTGTGAAGCCGGCGCTACCAGCCTCCGCGGCAAGATTCGCCTCCTCCGCCCTAGTGGCGATGTATGCCACTTCTTCGTCGGTAGTGGCTCGGATGAGGTCTGTTTCTTCCCGGACGGCTCTCTCCGTCAAGTTATCAAAGAACTTTTGTGCCTCTTCCTCGGATGGCTCGACCCAAGTCGCGTCGAGACCGTGGGCGTTGGACAGTGGCATGGTGGCGATAATCGACCCTAGGGCAGAGTTGTTGCACAGAGGGACAATTCTTGCCGGCAACCGATGCTTGTTGTCGTGCTGGAATAGCTTGTGACGGAGAGCGCCAAGCTGCATAGCAGTCAAATTGTTGTTCAATCCGGGGCGCAGTCTCATGATGTCTACTGTGTTCCGGTATTCCCAAGCTGATCTCCCTTTATTCTGCAAGGGGGCGATGCGGCGGTGGAGGAAATTGAAGCCAATCATCTCCATTGTGAACCCGGCAGCTTTCAGGCGAAGGATCCTGGTGGTGGCGATCGTGAGTTTTTCGTCTTCAGCAGCGAAATCGCTCCAGTCACTGCCGCGGACCGCCTTCTGCTGTCGAGGCAAACAGAACGGATGGGGATCTGCTTCCTTGATCCAGCACCACTCAGAGCGCCATTCGTCCCACTTCTCGCGGTAAACCCCTTCTGGGTATATTTCCTTATTCCAAGCCCTTGGAATCCAGGCGATAGAACCAGAGAGGGCTTCCCCTTTTTGGACACGGGGAAAAAAGTAATGGCGGAAGAGGGCAGTATTGGGAACCACTCCGGCAAAATTTTCACAAAGATGAGCAAAGATGGACATACACAGTACAGCATTCGGCATGAAATCAAGAAGATGGAAGCCGTATGTGTACATAATGTCGTTGAAGAAGTCAGAGAATGGAGGACAGAGCCCGCAATAGAAATAAGCGACGAAGAAGGGATATCTGCCTGATCCGCTTTTGGAACAAGAACCTGGAATCACGCGAGAGGCGGGGTGAGCCTGCGTCTCCCTCACCCACATACACTGGTACCGGCTCTTCAGAGCTTTCGCATCAAGCGACGGGGCGAAGACGACGTACTTCTTCCGCATCTTCACCAGCTCGCTCTCCGGGACATCGGCTTTCGTCTCCTTGCCCTTACCTTTGCTGGTCTTGGGCGGCATGGCGACTGCAGGGGCGGAAGCCAGGGATGGAGCGGGCGTGGAGGCGACGAGCGGATGAGGGAAAGCTTTGCTCTGAGCTCGAGAGAAGGAAGGCAATGGCGGATTTCAGATTGAGAAGAAGAAAGAAGGGGTAAATAGGCAGCGCCTCTGCAGTTTCCTTTTTATGGGGAAGGAGCGAGGCCGCCTCTTTTACTGCCCAATGAGAATACGCTTCTACAAGCGCGCTGCGGCCGCGGCCGTTCAGCGCACGCGCCCCACGTCGCGCATTCAATGCGCGTAGTGGGAGGATGCAGTAAGCGAAATCATCACAAGCAGTTAATCCCCTGCCACGCGTGCCCGTGCACTGTTTGGGCCTAGCCCAACAACTCCTCGCATTCGTGTATGGCCTAGGCCCGGGGGCTCCTGTCGGTGTACTAAGTATTGGGACTTTAGTACCCCATACTTCTGCACGGGCAGTCGTAGCCAAGCCCGCGGCAAGGCTTGTCGGGGGAGTAATTGGAGATTAGTGCAAGATTGTTAGGGGGACACTCAGGCCGAGAATCAAAGGATCAGGAGTTAATAAGATCTGAAGACCGAAGACCAGGCCCCCGGCAAGATCTTGCCGGGGTGGCTCACGAAACCCGGCAAGATTTGCACCCCGGCAAGATTCTATCACTGTTCCGCCGCTTCAGCATAGCAACCAGCCTGGCATCCTGGGCCCATTCCTGAATGCGTGGCAGGGAACCAGTGGAGGAGAGCTTAAGCGGTGCTGATGGGATGGCCCCTTTTTCCATCCCCAAGAAAGTGAGGACACCTAAACGGACACCTCACGGTGCATTAAATGCATTCGTCCTAATCCGTCAGTGGTTAGGTATGATGACCCTGTAGCTACTTTACACCTCAATGTATGTACATTTTGCCACTATGGTGACCCCTTTGAGCGTATAAAAGGAGGCCCAAGGCAACTACTACAGGGAGGAGGATCTACTGGCCCATTCTGCATGCGTAGCCGCTCTTTGAACGTATTGTTCATTGCAAGCGCTCCTGGAGCCTGGGCTCAAGAACACTCATAATAAAACAAGGCAGGAGTAGGGTTTTACACTGATCAGCGGCCCGAACCTGGGTAAAATTGCCCCGCGTCGATCGTTGGTTTTGCTCTTTGTGCATATCTCTCTCCCTGCCAAACCGTAAAGGGGCCCCTTAGGATCCCATAGGTGTCGTACGCCAACACAGGGGGCGCGCCCCCCCCCCCCCCCCCCACCACGGCGCGCCTCCCAGGCTTGTGGGCGCCCTGGACCTCCGGCAACCCTAACTCCAACTCCATATATACCTATTCACCAAGGAAAAAATCAGAGAGAAGGATTCATTGCGTTTTATGATACGGAGCCGCCGCCACCTCCTGTTCTTCATCGGGAGGGCTGATCTGGAGTCCGTTCGGGGCTCCGGAGAGGGGGATTCGACGCTGTCATCCTCATCAACCTTCCTTCACCGCCAGTTTCATGGTGCTCACCGCCGGGAGTGAGTAATTCCTTCGTAGGCTTGTTGGACGGTGATGGGTTGGATGAGATTTATCATGTAATTGAGTTAGTTTTGTTAGGGCTTGATCCCTAGTATCCACTATGTTCTGAGATTGATATTGCTATGACTTTGCTATGCTTAATGCTTGTCACTAGGGCCCGAGTGCCATTGTTGGTGCAATGATAGGCCCCTTATGTTTTGGAGTTTGTTGACATAAACAGTATGGGACTTATGTGTTTGCTAGTGCACACAGAGTAACAGGTCCCTGAAGTATCGAGAAGTTTGATGCAAACAACGAAGATAATCTCCATACGTGGTAGCGAAGGTTATCACCGAAGATGAAGCTAACAAGAGTGACCCCTAAAAATTGCTGAAGTTCAAGCAATTGGTTCGGTGTCTGTTAGAATAATATGGCTGCGTTCAAGGAAGAATGAAGACGAAGTGAAGACGTAGCATTTGTTTCGTTATTCTTCTTCTTTCATTGAGTCATAGGACCACCGTACTATTAAGAGGGATGTAGCGTTCGAAGCTTTGATTCTCTGATGCTAAACCCAAATCCTATGAAAGCTGTGAGAGAAATCTCTTTGTGTTCCGAGCAAATACTTGCCAGCAAGAGACTGTGATCTTCTTCGCTGCAAGAGATTTGTCTAGGACCGAGGAGTTAGCATTACTTGTTCCTCAAGTAATGTTACTGTTGCTCCAAAATCCGACCATTGTGAACGTGTCGGTTGGTCATTGGCTGGACCTCGTGTCCAAAATGGTCATTTCCCATCTGGGGAGGCTGCGGCTATAAATAGCCACCCCACGCCGGCTTTGTCCGGTGGCTGCTCCGTTTGATTCTGAGAAGATTGTTGAGCAACCCACTCTCTAAGCGATTTGAGTTTAAAATCCACCGAGATAAAAACCCTAGAGCCAAAGAATTAGATAGTGGTTCAGCATCACTGGAACCTAAGTTTAGTACGCTTCGCCTATTACTCTTGAGAGCTGCAAACTCTCTAGACGGTTAGGTGTCAATTTCTACAGAGACCAAGAGTGATTGTGGTTCTCGAAGAAGAAGTCTGTAAAGGTTCAGAGATCGCCTTCAAGTATCTACCACGAGTGATCGGCATCGGTTGACGAATCGATTGTCGAGGAGAATAGGGTGAAGAGAGTTTATCTTCCGTGTTAAGTCACATCCCCTCCAACCAGATGTCGTCCTTGTGCAGAAGGACGAACTGGTCGAACAAATACCTTGTCGCCATCGAGCATCTTCAGTTACCTCTGTCACCCAAGTTTACCTTCAATGCATTTTCATTCATATGATTCACATCCATGCATGTCTTAATTTTTGTTCAGTACTCTGTTTTAGTTCACTGTAGTTTGGTTTTCACTCATTCCGCTGCTGGGTTCTGAGAGATTTAAGTTTTCTGAAGAAAATTTAAAACTCCCATTCACCCCCCCCCCCCTCTGGTAGACATATTTCGTTCCTACAATTCGTATCAGAGCAAGGTACTCCTTGACTCTGCTCATTTTAGTCTAACGACTTTGGAGTTTAAGTATGTCTTCAGTGAACTACAAGTCGCATCTCAAGATTCCCATATTCGATGGGACGCACTACCCCTTCTGGAAGGAGAAGATGAAGATCCGTCTCCGAGCAATAGATGATGACATGTGGAATGTGGTGCAATTCGGGCTCCATGTTGTTGTACCTCAAGCCCCTTCCGATGAAGAAAAGAAGCTTATTCAGCTAGATGCTTAGGCCAAAGATGAGATTGGCGGCCATCTTAATCGAGCACAATTTCTTCGCTATCGCCAGTGTGAAACTGCGAAGGAATTGTGGGATGTCCTTGAGAAGATCAATGAAGGAGTCTCAACTCAGAAAGAAGCTTGAATTGATACTCTAAGGGCTAAATTCAATCGCTTCAAGCGCATTGGAAATGAAACCTGCCAACAAACCTTTGACCATCTCAGTTACATAGCTAATGAACTTCAAGGTCTCGGTGCCAAAGACATCACTGACCATGAAGTCGTAACGAAACTGCTTCGATCTCTAGATAGTTCTTTCGATACACTTGTTCTGATGATACGTGAACGAGCTGACTTAAGCACCTCGACTCTGCTGATATCATGGAAAGACTGAACACTCATGAGGAACAAGAAGAAGATAAAAGAGATCTGTATGGCTCAACTCAACGCAAAAATCATGCTTTCAAGGCTGTGGCTGACTCTTCCTCCAATGGAAATGCCAAAGAAGATTCAGATGACCCAGAAAGGCTCAGCAAAGATCTTGCACTGATCACGAAAAGATTCCAACGCTTCCACAAGAAGAGCAAGTTCCAGAAAAGAAGTTCAAGCAACTCTGGGGGTTCAAAAACTAAATCAAAACCTGCTGGACAATACACCTGCTTCAAGTGCAAAATGCCTGGACACTTCATTTCGGACTGCCCTCTCTGGGAAGCTGAAATCCATGCTAGTGGAAGATATGACTCAGGCAACTATCGAGGCAAAAGCAAGAGCAAGAACTACGACTCTGATGAAGAAAAGAAAACGAAGAAATTCTTCAAGAAGAAGGACAGCTCCACTTCAAAATCTTCGTCAAGATCTTCATCGAGGAACCCCTCCAAGTCCTCCTCCAACCGCAAGAATACTTCTCGCAAGGCCAAGGCATACATCAGCAAGGAGATGGATTCTGAAGAAGAAGAATCATCTGCCTCCGAAGAAGCTGATGAATCCGATGAGGATTCCGACACGGGCATGGCTGGCATAGCATGTGCCTCCTCTCCTACGACAAATTTCTTCGGGAACCCGTCAAGCGACGATGAAACTCCTGCCTACTACTTCATGGCCAAGGCCTAAAAAGAAAAGGTATCCTCCAAACATCACAAGGTTCACTCCAGTGATCAATATTCTTCTTATGAGGATGACCATGCTAAGTTGATCAAAATTGCCAATATTCAACAAAACTCTCTTGAGAAAATTGAGAAAACCCTCAAGAAATCTAAAGGGTTGTTGGTTGAGGAGATGGAGAAAAATCAGTCGTTGACCGAAGAGTATTCCACTCTCAAGTCACGAATGGATGAACTATCAACTCGTCATGATTTTCTCTCAGCTGACCATGAAAGATTGACCTATGATTACCTGAAAAGGAAACAGGAACTCGAGGCGCTGAGAGAGGCTCATGAGGACTTGATCAGAGAAAATTCTCTTCTCACCCAACAACTTAAAGAGAAACCTAAAGTGTTTGAGCCACCATGTTTAAAATGCCTTGAATGAACCAATGCTGAATCAAATACTGAATCATCTGTAAATGCTAACCCCTCGGTCGAGGAAAATGGTTCTGTTTCTGATGAAAATGCTAGGTTGAAGGATCTTCTTCATACAGGAATGTTCAAATCTCTCAAAGGACATCAAACCCTTTGTGACGTTTTGAAGAAATCCATTCTTCACAAAAATCCCAGAAAGGAAGGTATCGGTTTCGAAAGCAAACTAAATGAAGATGGTTCTTACTAGGAACCCCATCAATATCCTCGCACTGTGTGGGTACCTTCAAAGAGCAAAATGCTCGATCCAGCATTACTTTCGGGATATAACTCTCCTATCCCTGAATATCCTGATGATGATTCCCTGGATAACTATAAGTTGTTCAAGAATCAACATGGTGAGGTCGTTGCTCGCTATGTTGGACCAAACAGCAGAAATGGCCCCCCAAAGAAAGCTATTTGGGTGCCTAAGAAAATTGTTGATGTTTTAACTGTTTATGCTTGACTAACCATGTAGGCAGAAAGAGTTCGACAGAATGAGTATATGCATACCGCATACAATCACTATGCTCATTCGTCGGGAAAGAATTTCAATGCTTATTCTTTCAATTATGCTTGCACCTCATTGAATAACAATTATGCCTACCGAAAGAAATCATATCCTGCTCGTTCTATTATTTTGAAGCCACCTGCAAAGATGTGGGTGGTTAAGAAATCCTAATTCTCCTGCAGGACTATGTCTCTGGGTGTACAGAATGGATAATGGATAGTGGATGCACTAGTCATATGACCGGAGACAAGTCGTTGTTTGTCGACCCCACCTTAACTACTTCTCCTCTGAAGTATATTACTTTTGGCGACAACAACAAAGGGAAGGTAATTGGGCTAGGTAAAATTACTATATTCAAGGACAAATCCATTGATGATGTTTTACTTGTTCAATCTCTTGGATTCAATCTTATGTCAATTGGCAAGCTATGTTATTTAGGCATGCTAGTTCTATTCTCAATATCCAAATGCATTGTCTTCATGGCCTCTGACAATTCCTTCGTCTTTGAGGGAATTAGAAAGGGTGATCTTTGTATTGTGGATTTCTCTAAGGGTCCCTCAGTCCAAACTTGTTGCTTGCAAAAGCAACCGAAGGATGGCTGTGGCACCGTAGACTTGGTCATGCAGGTATGAGAAATTTGCAGACCCTGGTGAAGAAAAATCAACTCTGTGGCATTCCTGATGTAAAATTTGACAAGAATCATCTCTGTGCTGCATGTGAGGCTGGTAAATTGGCTAAGAAGCATCACTCATCCAAGACAGTTATGACCACAACAAGACCACTGAAAATTCTTCATATGGATTTATTCGGTCCTTAAAATTATGCAAGCTTCGGTGGCAGTCATTATGGTCTGGTTATTGTTGATGATTTCTCTCGATACACTTGGGTATTCTTTCTCGAAGACAAGACCTGCACTCAAGATATCTTCAAAAGCTTCGCTAAGAAGGCCCAGAATGAATATGATGTGCGAATTAAGCATGTCAGAAGTGACAATGGAACTGAGTTAAAAAATACTCATATTGATGAATTTCTCGATGATCATGGTATTACACATGAGTTCTCTGCCGCATACACTCCCCAATAGAATGGAGTTGTTGAACGAAAGAACAGAACTCTCATTGAAATGGCGAGAACTATGCTCAGTGAGTACAAAACTCCCATTCGCTTCTGGGCTAATGCTATTAACACTGCTTGTCATACTATCAATCGTGTTTATCTTCACAAGTTCATTAATAAAACTTCTTATGAGCTTATCACTGGCAAGAAACAGAATGTTTCTTATCTATGTGTTTTTGGTGCACCTTGTCACATTCTTGATATGAATCATTGTTCCAAGTTTGCACCTAAGGCACATGAAGGTTTTCTTCTCGGTTATGGCTCAAACTCACATACGTATCGTGTCTATAACTCTCACCACATGAAAGTTATGGAAACGGTAAATGTGTGGTTTGATGAATCTAACGGCTCTCAAAAGGAGCACCTGCCAAATGTGATAGATGAACCACTGATATTGGATGCTATTTGGCAAATGGCCATTGGGAGCGTCAAGCTTATTGAAGGAAATGCACCTGAGTCCTCTGATGATGATGCTCCTATGACTCGAAGCAGAACTCGTCAAGCCACTGCCGAAGTAAATGCTCCTCCGAACGGCAATCAAAATCCAAATGCCGATCAAAACGGCAATCCCGAAGGGAATGATGATGCAAATGCTGATACTGATGAAAATGATAATGATCATCAAGATGAAAATCCACATCCTCGAGTGGCAAATCAAGTTGATCCTTCATTAATTCTCGATGAAATTGAGAATCCAGGTTATCGACCAACAACTCGTTCACACACTCATTTAGCTAACTACTGTGGCAGTTTCTCCTTTGTCTCATTGGCAGAACCTACCAAGTATGAAGAAGCCATGAATGATCCAGATTGGATGAATGCAATGCAAGAGGAGTTGGTGCAATTCGAATTAAATGATGTGTGGGAATTGGTTGACAAACCGAATCGCAAGAAGCACAATATCATCGGCACAAAATGGATTTTCCGCAATAAGCAAGATGAAAATGGCATTGTTGTGAGAAACAAAGCACGACTTGTTGCTCAAGGGTACACACAGGTAGAAGGTATTGATTTCGGTGAAACATATGCTCCTATTGCACGCCTTGAGGCAATTCGCATTCTTCTCGCTTATGCAAATTACAATGATATCCGGCTTTATCAAATGGATGTGAAAAGTGCTTTCCTCAATGGTGAAATTGATGAGGAATTTTATGTTAGATAGCCACCTGGCTTTGAACACCCTGAGTTTCCTAACAAAGTTTTCAGGTTGAAAAAGGCTTTATATGGGCTGAAGCAAGCCCTCGAGCTTGGTATGACACCCTGAAGAAGTTTTTGCTCAAAAAAGGGTTCAAGCCAGGATCCACTGATCCCACACTTTTCACTCGTGCTGTTGATAATGATTTATTCGTATGTCAAATCTATGTGGATGATATTATCTTCGGCTGTACTAACAATGATTGCAGCTTAGAGTTCGGGAAAATGATGTTCGATAAATATCAAATGTCCATGATGGGTAAACTCAAATTCTTTCTCGGACTGCAAATTCGTCAGCAAGCAAATGGCATTTTCATTTCTCAGGAGAAATATCTGAAAGAATGCCTGAAGAAGTTCAAAATGCAAGATTCCAAAATGAAGGGCTATAAAACTCCAATGCCCATGAATGGTAAGCTGGATGCAGATGTGTATGGTAAGGATTACGATCAGAAAGCTTATCATTTGATGATTGGTTCTCTTCTTTACCTATGTGCATCCAGACCTGACATTATGTTGAGTGTTTGCATGTGTGACCGCTATCAAGTTGCACCAAAAGAATTGCATCACCAAGCGGTCAAGCCCATTCTGAGATATTTGGCTCACACCCCCACCTTAGGTTTATGGTATCCTAAGGGAGCACAGTTTGATCTTGTTGGATATTCAGACTCAGATTGGGCAGGTGAATTGGTTGATAGGAAATCTACTTCGGGGACATGTCATTTCCTTGGTAGATCATAGGTCCGTTGGTCATCAAGGAAGTAGAATTGTGTATCTCTCTCCACGGCTGAAGCCGAATATATTGCTGCTGGCGCTTGCTGCACTCAGTTATTATGGATGAAGCAGACACTGAAGGATTATGGCATCAAGGTCAAGCATATCCCTCTGTATTGTGATAATGAGAGTGCCATCAAAATTGCACATAATCCTGTGCAGCATTCTCGCACGAAGCACATTGCCATCAGACATCATTTCATTCGCGATCATGTTGCTTGAGAGGATATTATCATCAATCACGTCAAGACCGAAGACAATCTTGCTGATATTTTCACCAAGCCTCTCGATGAGAAAAGATTCTATGCATTACGGTGTGAGCTAAATATCCTAGACTTCGCAAACGTGCAGTAAGCTGGACTCGGCACCCGTGCTAACACTTCCATATCTTAGAAGGAATGGGTGCATAACACTCGAAGAGTTCAAAAAATTTGACAAAGTGAAATTTTCTTTCTGAGAGTGAATACATTAGCGAAGAACTAGACTAACCGGGTGCCACAATAATTGTGCGACGCTCAGGGTCATATAGTTCTTATACGGTGGGTTACGCCACCATAATTCTCTTTCGTTGGATTTCTCTCCGATCGATAGTTTTTGTTTTTGTCCAAATGCATTTATCTCATAGCTATTTGCTCGTGTGCTTGTGTTTTTCTGACTGAGTGAAATGCCTAGGACCCTGTTTTCCCTCTGCTCTATCTCTTCCTGTCTATGCTGATCCATTGCAAATGCTCAAATTTTATCTGGAACGAAACTTTATCTGGTGTCCTTGACCACGATTAAGATCCGGTCCGAACATTAATCTGTTTTGGCAAAAGCTGTCCAAAATTTGGGGTTTCCCGCCCAAGTCAGGACCATGATCTTTTATGATGGTTTCCACGTGCAATACATCAACTGCCAGTCCATCCTGACCTTTGAATTGCAATCGTCCCTGCTCAGAGACCGTCCGATCAAAATCCTCTCCGTGCGGTTATTTCCTTTCGCATGTAAAACCCGCATCGCCCTCCTTCTGCTAGCTCACTTCTCTTTCTCCTCGCCTCCTCTCCGTCGAAACCCTCGCCGCAGCGCTCCTCCTTGAGCTTGATGGCGAAGACCTCTTCGCTGCTTCACTACCGGAAAGTGGTCACCGGAGTCCTTCCACGCTGTCGCGGGACATCTTCTTCCCAACCCCGTCGTAGCTGCTGCACGTCACTGAGCTAGGGTACATGTGGTTCGAACTCGGGTCTCCTTCCTTCTAGATTCGAGTTCGTCCGCGGTTATTTTCCTCCAATTTTACCGCATATCTTAGATCTAGTATTTACCTTTACCAGTGCGGATGTGGTTCGTAGTTGTTCCTCACATCTGAATCCTTTCAGATCTAGGGTGTGTTGTGTGTTTCGCTCGAATGACATGCCTAGCTCGTTGTCTAGTATTTTCTTCGGACCTACTAGCTCGATCTATATGTTTCATTCATTCGAAACATAACTCAAAGTTTGTATCTGTTTCTTCTTCAAAATCCTTTTTGTTCGGAAAAACATTCGCTGTGAGCATTTGTAACCCTGTCCCCATTTTCCCTCGTTCCTACTCTTATTCACAGGTGTATGCAGTCTGTTGAGGATTCAGCTAGACCGCACAGTATGGCCGATGAAGAAGAGGTATTCATGGGAACAACTGATGAATCCAAAGCACAAAATGCTAAGGGCCCAACAGTAGGCCCATCTTCCAGCAAAAGAAAGAGAGCCGATCAAAATGACAACGAGCAAGAAGCAGATGCTCCGAAGAAAAGGAAAGGTGGCAGGCAACCCTACACCAATTCAGCTTAGTACATATCTCATGACAATTACAACACTGTTCTAGGAGAAAATTCAACAGCAAAGAAAAGGCGTGTGCAAAAGATTCAACGTCACTGGGTACGGAAGTGGTTCAACTACAGAATGATTTATCCTTGATATGCCAAGAACTTTGCCTTCCATCCCCCGTGGGGTGACTGTTGCGAAATTGGACTCATCCGGGCAGGTGATCCCCAGGAAAGACCACCACCTCCTCCAGATGCACATGAGTTGTCTCTCAAGACTCCCGAATCTTATCCTGATGAATTGGGCAAGCGCCTGAAGAACGCCGAAAAGAGAGCCAAGAAGGCTGAAAAGGAAAGAGAAATAGAAGAAGAAAATCGCCGTCTCATCAAATTAGACGTCGAGAAGAAAAAGGCTGAAGGAAAAGCAGAGCACCGTTCAAAGAACAAACATGATCCCAGATCTGCTGCTCTGAAGAAAAAGAGCGCATCAAAAAGAAGGCCTGCTAAACCAGTTGGGCATGAGAGTGATTCTTCCGATCAAGATTATCCTCCTCTCACAAGGGAAGAAGTTGAAGCAACTCTTTCCGAGCAATTGAACGTCACTACATCCACCGTTATGCCTGATCTTCGAGCAAGTGTTGTCCCAATAGCACCTCTGAAGAAAAACCCATTGAAAAGAAAGACTCCTCCTACCATAGTTACAATGGTTGATAAAGTAAATACAGCTCCTCATCCTAATGCAATAAATTTGCAAGATTTGGTAGTTGATGCCCCAGTAGGCACAGCTAAGCCAGGAGAAAAACTCCCGAAGCAAAAGGTGAAGCAAATCAAAGCCCCTCCAGCCGAGCAAAATGTTCCAAGTGCTGATGATGTGAAAGAAAAGGCTGCTCAGTTTGCTCCAAAGTTGACACAACCATTGGCTTCTATGCCTCCGACCGAGCAAAATGTAGCACAAACTGCTCCTACTACACAGCCTCAAGTTGATTCTGATGCACCGCATTATTTCAATCAAGTGTTCATAATGGACCAGCTTAACAGATTTGTCGAAGACCTGTTTGATGGAGAAGTGGCATCTTTGCCCATTCCCTCTGAAGTAATTACTCAAGCTTCTGATCTGGTCCATGATATGAGAAATGATTTGGTTGAGATCAATGACCTCACTATCCAACTCAAAGATCTTGACAACCGTATGAAAGATACGAAATCCAAGTTTGTCATCAAGCAACTTGAAGAATCTTATGTCGATGTCAATAAGGCTTTGACTATCCTTCGGCACAGAAGATTGGGATTTCATTCTAATTTGGATCAAATCATTTGCAAAATTTGCCTCGATCATCAAGCTTAAGTCACTGGCTACAATGATCTTGTCAAAGGACACATTGATCCATCAAAGCAAAAGAAGAAGAAGAAGATAGCGAAGAAGAATGCTCCTCCTCCTCCTCCCAACGCTGAGACACAGAAAGAAAATTCTCCTGAATGAGCAATTCCCTCTCAAGCTCATGAACCAGTTATCGATGCTCCTACTTCGCCAAGGCCAACTGAACCAGTGCCTGTGGCTTCTCCAGTTCATGAAGAAAATCCGCCTCAACAAAATGTTTTGGAAGAAAGTGAAATTCCTCAGACTACTCCCCAGGCTTGGCCAGCTCGCGTTGAACCAAATGATTCGGTTCCTCCCTCTGTTACTCAACCGTCTGCTGAAGAAAATCCTCAACAGCCCCTAGTGGTTGATAAAGATTCAGTACCGGACAAAGTGTCTGATCCTTCTCCTCTACGAATTTCACTCAATACTGCACGAAGAACTTCTGATGTTGATCCTTCTGCAGCAAAATCAGCTTCTGCTCATCACTTAGACTCAGTAATTTATGGCGTTGAAGTGATCTCCGTTGAAAATGATCTCAAATACCCTTATCCTTGCGAGCAACTGCCGTTGTTCTCCATCGGCGTTGGCGTCAAAGGGCCACTTTTCAATCAGAACTCTCATCCTAAATTCTTTCAAGAGAATCCATGCAGCAAGCCCCGCACTTCTGAATCTCCTCGGTTCTGGACTCAGGAACAAGCAATATACTATTCACGGATTCTTTATGACAGCCGCAAGATTTTTCCTCATGTGTACCCGAATATCGCTATGATGAAAAACATTGGCTGCTTCATTCAAGTACTGCAAGACATCAAAGATTTTGGCCTCACGCATGTCTTTGCATTTCAGCATCCATGGAACAGGGAAATTATTCTTCAATTTTATGCCACATTGTACATCCCTGGCGATGAAGCTGATAGCACCAAGTGGATTTTGGAGTGGATGACTGAAGGGAAATGCATAAAATGCTCTGCCATGGACTTTGTATCTCATTTTCATTTCCCTCGGTTCGAGCATGGCAAGACTGAGATTCGAGTTCACAACATTGATGCAATCTCTGATGAAGATTTCCGATGCACAATGAATGAAGATAAAATTCGTGACTACAATGGTCCTCCCCTGCCTGAGCACTTCACATTCGACAATCAGACTTTATATCATATTCTCACTTATACCCTCTGTCCGCTGCCTGGGATGAATACATACAATGCTATTTCTGATGTTCTTCGGAACACCATCCAAGCCATCTCCCAAGGATTTATCTTTGATGTCGAAGATATGTTTCTGCACATTCTAATGGATTCTACTCAACATCCAAAAACTATCAAAGTCTTTGGGCCATGGATTCAGAAGGTGGTTGACTATGCAATGAAGACCGAATATCTAGCAAAAGTCAGTCACAAAAGTTTCATTCCTCCAGTACGTGATACGTTGAAAATCATGGAAGATTTTTCTTCGGGGAAAGCACCAATGTCTAGCCCTCCTGATTATCATAACACTTTCAATGGGCCTCGGCTACCTCAGCGTGATCGTCAACCAAATACTCAACCTCCTTCATATCTTGAAGTGAGTGTGTGCACTCAAAAACTGCTATTGAAGAACATGGCTGAGGACCGCCGCGAAAAAGAACACCTGGTGTCGGTGCAACAAATCTTCACGTATGTTGCCCAGACTGTACACAGGCGCGATGGCGAGGATACAACAGCACCAAGCTCCCAAGACGAGACCAAGCCAGAGAGATAGCTCTTTGAGGAATCAAAGGGCGGATCAAGAAGACCAAGACAAGCCAAGGGAGCAAGATGTCACTAAGAAAAGACCTCCCTTACCGGGCAGGCAAGCCTGGTCAGGTCGAGGCCTCACCAAGAACAAGTCCCAAGATTTCCCCGGCAGGCTTGCCGGGGCCGCCAAGGGCAAATATCCCCGCCAAGACTCCACCGCTCCACTGCACAGCGACGCAAGTCACTTATCAGTGTGGTGTCAAGCCCCCAAGTGATTAAGTGGCTATTATTTGGCATGTGGCCGCCATTTGGAAGGGAGATTCCCCCTATATGACACCCGTCCAGAGGCGTGTCATGCAGACAGGTAGAAGATGATTAAGCGGCGCGGCAGGCCTGCCGGGCTGCATCCTCAGCGTGACACCTGGCAGTGCATTTAATGCACTTTGTCCTAACTGCCAGAGTTAGGTATGATAGCACTATTGGCAATCTAATCAGTAGATAATGACTGTTTTGCCACTGTGGTAACCCCTTAGCCTGTAAAAGGTGGGCCATGGCAACCTAAAAAAGGGTTCCGACAATTGTATACTCATACGCGTGTAACTGCTCTCCCCGAGGCGACCTTACCGGGCTTTAGCGCTGTGTTTCCATTGCGGTCCTCCCTTCAATCCACCAAAGCAGGAGTAGGGTTTTATGCTTCTAAGCGGCCCGAACCTGGGTAAAAACCACCAGCCTCACCACTGTCGTGTTGTTCCATGGCTTCCGCTTTTTGTGCTACATGATCTCCCCCCTGCCGAACCACAAGGGGCTGATGGCCCCATAGGTGATCGTGTTCCACCATGACATCTTTGGCGCGCCAGGTAGGGGGAAGCGCTTGTGTGAACACGAGGTCGTAAACAGTGCGTCAATCTTCATCATTAGCTTCATCATCCATGGCGCCCAAGAAAAAGTCCGGCGCAACAGCTCACCCTTCCACCTCGAAGGCCCCCTCGCATGCGGCCACCGATACTATGGGTGCTGCGGCGGCGTTGGGGGACGCGGGAGCCGTGGGGGACTTGACCGGCGCAGGCGGCGCAGTCATCGTTCCCCCTATGGCCGAAGCGGGAGCGGAAGACGCCGGGGGAGGGCGGCATCAGCAGCATCCCAGCGGCCATGTTCCACAAGGCGCGGGCGAGGAGAATGTTCAGTCTCCACCTCCCCACCGCACTGGAGGGTGCAGCCGCAGCGACAACGCCCGCTCTGGTGCGAGTTGCGATACCCAGGCTACCCCTGCTACGGGCGCAGCTACGGGGCACGTGCCTTCCCCAGGGCAGGGTAACCAAGACGAAGCGCCAAATGGGGTCATCAACCCCGAGGCGCAAACTTCTCGCCACCATACCGCCATGGCGACTGGCTCGTGGCGACGAGAACACGGCGCCGCCACTACCGGTACAGTCAGGAGCCGAGCGACATCGCGATCTGCATCATCATCTATGCCAAGCACTGCTTCGAAAGCCATGGCGTGAGCCCAACTCCTGCTGAGATTCCCGCCAGCGGCTGACCAAATGGATGAGTGGAGAGCCACCATTCAGAGTTTGATCAGTTTTGCTGAAGCGGAAGGATCACAGCGGGCAGGCCCGCCGCGGCGCCCGCAAGCAACAACCACAGCCCGAGCTGCTGGCCGTTTTGAGGGGGCCACTCCAATGGTGCAATCCCCTCCACGACAGCCAGCGCAGAGGCTGCAGCCCGAGCCACGCGACCAGGAGCCCGACGAGGCATCAATGGCTTCATCTGATCCTCGGGCCCGTCGAGATCAGCGGCAGGTCCGGAAGATCGGCGGAGGGAAGACGCGCGCGTCACCATAGAACAACGCCGCGAAACCCGACGCCAATATGACAGGCGCAATGGCCCAGACGTCGACGAACCCGCACCCAGTGAAGGAGGATACTTGCCTTTCGAGGTTGGGTGCCCCGCCTTCACTCGTTAGCTGCGGCAGGTCCATTGGCCATCTGCCCGTGTTTTCAAACCTGAGATACCAGGAAAGTACGATGGAAGGTTGAACCCGGCAGAGTTCTTGTGCACCTACACCATCATTGTTCAAGCCACCGGAGGAAGAGATGAGAAGGTGTTCGCCAACTACATCCCTTTGGCACTCAAGCCAAATGTGAGGTCATGGCGGATGCACCTGCCGGAGAATTCCATTTCGTCCTGGGCTGACCTGTGCAATGAGTTTGTTGGTGCCTTCACGGGCGACCATCAAGAACCAGGACGGCCCAGCGATTTGCAGCTCCTTCCACAAAGGGAAGGGGAGAGTTTGCGGAAGTACATGCAGAGATTTAGCTGGGTGCACAGGAACATTCCAGATATTTACCCGGCATCTGTGATTGCCGTGTTCCAGTCTAATGTGCGCAACAGGAGGATACGTTCCAAGATGAACGTCCGGTTGCCCAAGACTGTGAATGGGCTATACACCTTGGCAGATAAGTGTGCCCGTACAGAGGAATGGAGGTGACTCCCCAGAGAAGAGGATGGCATCGAAGTTGACTCAGAGGGTGACGACGATGACACTAACCCGAAGAGGAAGAATAAAAAGCGCAACAAGAAGCGCAAGGAAAAGGCAGTACTGGCTGTTGAGGGTTCTGGCACCCCTAGTACCGGCAAGAAGGCAAAGACCGAAGCCCCCGGCAAGTAAGTTGCCATGTGCACTGATTGCCGGGAGGCTAGGGCAGCCTAGAAGGCTAGGAAGGCTGACGGACCATACTGTAAGATCCACCAGACCAAGGGCCATGATCTCCAAGAGTGTCATCAAGTTGAGCAACTTGTCAAGAAGCAGAAAGCTAAGTACGAGAAGCGTGACAAGGAAAGAGACCAAGAAGGTGCTGGCGGGAAGGGCCGAGGCGGCAGAGGAGGTCGCCACGACAAGATTCATCAGAATCAAGAGAAACCTGCCAGAGGCCGTGAGAAGAAGGAAGGTGATGACGAAAGTGATGAAGAGAATGAAGAGGAAACTAGTGAGCAAGAGTTCCAGAAAGCCACTGAGGCCCTGGGCATTGACGGAGGCACATCTTTGCACTCCTCTCACCACTAGCATAAACAGTGGGCGCGTGAGGTCAATACCGTAGAACCAGCGGCAGATTCCCGGAAACCACTCAAATGGTCCCGCACGCCCATCATCTTTGACGAAGAGGATCACCCTAACCGCACCATCGTTGTAGGGTGCTTGCCATTGTTGGTTTCACCAACAATCCTGTCAGAACCCCGATCCTAAGTCACACCGATCTAGCATGTAACACATCATATCACTTTGCAGCCTCACGCACGGTATTCCCACGGGTGCCACCTTACCTGGCCCGGGACCGTTTGCGCCTTTTGGCTCACGTATATGATAGAGTCGCTAGCATCCATATGACAAAGAACCCGGGCCGACATGACTAGTCGTAAACCCAAGGTGGCACTAACTTACAGGGACAGGCATACATGACCCAGCAATGCACGTGTCGGTCATCAACGTATGAACCCAAGTCATAGCAAGCTACAAGGACTTAAAGGAACAACGCGTGACATTTCCCCGAAGGGCCAGACACAGGAGCAAAGAAAGACACATGCCGATCATTCCATGTGTTCCGGAGCAGTAGCAAGCTACCATGGCTCAGTGGAAGCACTAGGAGACATTTCCCCATAAGAGAGGCTACCAAGAATAAACAACTAGATTGTCGGATCCCACACATACCAAGCATTTCAAAATCATACACACAATATGCTCGATATGTGCAAATACAACATGGCATCACAACAAAACTCTACGACTCAAAGTATTTATTCAGAAGGCTCCGAAGAGTCATACGTAGTAAGAATTACAATCATGGGTCACATGACCCAACATATAGAGCATACAAGCAACGGAAGCACAACATGTCTGAGTACAGACAACTACAAATGAAAAGGCTGAGAAGCTTGACTATCTACAAGACCCTCCCAAGGGTACAAGATCGTAGCTGAGGTGACAAGCTAAACGTCGAAGTCCACGCAAAACTACTAGTGAGACTGAAGTCTCCTCTGCAAAACATAAATTAAGCAAACGTGAGTACAAATGTACCCAGCAAGACTTACATCAGAACTAGCTACATATGCATCAGTATCAACAAAGGGGTGGTGGAGTTTAACTGCAGCAAGCCTGCTTTGACTCAGTGGCTATCCTGTACTATGACTGCTGGTAACTCTTTTGAGGTGGCGCACACGAGTCCACATATTCACCATATCAATACACCACTATGGATCCGCTCCCGTCTCCCTACGAGAAGGCCATCCATAGCACTCACGCTTATCTTGTGCATTTTAGAGTATCCACTTTCACTTGTCTATGAACTGCATAAGCAACCAAGTAGTCCATTACCACGGATGTGGCTATTCGAATAGATTGATAACCCTGCAGGGGTGTACTTCTTCACACACGCTTTCACCACTTATCGCTGCTTACACGACATGTACTCGGCAACCTTCAAGCGGAAGCCCAGCGAGGGTGTTGGCCAATACCTGAATAACCACACAAGCCTCTAGTCCAGGTTTATCACCTATTCAGGTTCCATCTGCAGGGAGTCCGGCCGAGGTTTCCACTACGGCCCCGAACGATGTGTGCAGGGTTCCCGAGTCACCAAACGGGCGACTCGGTACACCGGGCCACGTGCCTACCGCATCACAACCCACCCCTAGGGTCAGCGCTGCACACGGCCTCCAGCATACTACAAACACCAGAAACTACTTGCAACTCCTGGACAGAGGACAGGGTAATTAATAAGTCGAGAGGGTCCATTGGTTTCGGGCCCAACGCGTGGTAGTAGCTGATCTTGAATCACACACACAGAACTCGGGTCCTAGGGACGGTTCCAATGAAACAACCCACCATGTACTCCTACATGGCCTCTCATCGATACCTTTACCAAAACATGTTCACACTTCACTCTCATTACCGACACAACCATTTCACTCCAATCCATCACCCAGATGAACCAGACCTGACACAACTCTAAGCATAGTAGGCATAACAAGCAAGCATGAATGAGTAGGCACATCATGGCTCAAACAAATCCTACTCATGCTAGTGGGTTTCAACTATTTACGGTGGCAAAGACAAGTCATGCAGAGGAAAGGGGTTCAACTACCGCAGCATGTAACAGTTGAAATGTTGTTATCCTAATGCAGTAAAAGAGAGCAGGAGCGAGAGAGTGGGATTGTATCAGAATGTTCAATGGGGGTTGCTTGCCTGGCACTTTGAAGATAGCAAACTCTTCATCGGTGTCATCGAACTCATCGTCGGAACTACGTCCACTGAGAGGGAACAAACACCAGCAAACAAGAGGGAACACAATCAATGCAATGCAACAATATGATGCATGAATGTGACATGGCAATATGCTGTGATTTGAGCTAATGCAGCTAGCAACAGAAGGGTTTGAGTTGATTTGAACCAAAGGTTCAAAATCAAACTCAAATTATGAATTTACAAAGTGCCTTAACTTGTTTTGATTGAAACAGCAAGGTTAAGTTGCTTAGTCATGCATGAAACCAGTACCAATGGATAGATTGGATTTTTTTGATAATTTTTCATATATAAATTATTCCATTTGGAGTTACGGTTGATTTTCTATGATTTTTAGAAGTTTAAAATATTTTCTGAAATAAATAAACCATTTAAGATTTATTTAAATTCCAGAAAAGTGTTACTGCGTCAGCATGATGTCATTGTGATGTCAGCGGTCAACAGGGCCGGTCCAGGTCAAAACTGACTAGTGGGGCCCGTGTGTCAGTCTAACAGGGCTAAACAAATTAAGTTTAAACCTAAACTAGATTAATTAGCCGGGCGGGCCCACACGTCAGTGACCCAGGGCGGTTAAACCCTGGTCAGATGGGGTCAAACCCACCGGTGAATTGACGCCGCCGAGGCCAGAGACGGCGAAGGGCGTCGAAAACGCTCCTCCGGCAACCAAATCGACGGCTGAGAGCCTCTACGTGATGCTGGGGCTCGTCCCCGTCTTGTGGTGCACGCAGCAGCAGCTCAGGTGACCTAAATCGACGGCGGCGGCAACATGCACGGCGGCCGGAGTTCGGGCGTGCTTGGAGGCAATGCTACAAGGCTCGGCAGGGCGAACCCGCGAGTGCTACGGGTTCCTGGAGATGCTCTGAGCATGAAGACGCGCTCAGACGCAAGCTCCGGTGGCTGCAGCGGCGGCGGTGACATGGTCAGCGGTGATGAGCCCTCGGGCTCGGTGGTGGAGCTGGCTAGGTGCACAAACAGTAGAGGGAAGAGAGGGGGAGGACGCAACAGCTCACAGGGAGGACGGAGAGAGGGTCAGCGGGCTCGGGGAAGTCCTGGCGGTGGTGAATCGACGGCGGCGATCGACGGGGCCGAAGGTTGAAGACGACGACAGTGACGGCGAAGCAGGGCATCCGGCGATGCTTGGCTTGTCGAGGCAGTAGAGGACGTCGATGCGGAGCTTCTTGGCGCGTCATCGAGGTGTGGGGTGGCTGGTGGACGTGGCGGCGAGGGGCGGCGCGCTCCTGGGCGTCTCGGGGAAGAGGGGGAGAGGGTGCCAGAGGAGGGGGAGAGCTCGAGGGAGAGTCGGACGGGTCTGGGGGGGTCATGTGGCATCGTCCAGACGCGTCGAGGAGGGGGCAGGCAGGCAGGGCGGAGCTGGCCTCCTCGATCGCGCAAGTGCGAGCACGCAGCTGCTCCTACTGGCAGGGGGTAGAAGACAGCGTTGCCCCTGGTGGGCTGGGCTACTTCTGCTAGGTAAGGCCCAGGTAAACTCTTTCTCTGTCTTTCCTTATTCTAGTTTCTGTTTTCTAATTTTCTTTCTGTTTTGAATTAGTAAAAATACTAATTCAGTTTTAAAACTCCTGAGACAAATTGTGGACAGTATTTGAATTATTCCAAAGGCCCAAAAAATGACTCCGGAATAATTGGAGCATTTAAAATATTTATAGAATTCAAATGCCCCAATTCAAATACAATATGGGTTAATTCAAAAATCCATAAATGGCCAAGAAATATGCTCATCATTTTTGGCAGAGGTTTTCACCTTTATCAGAAATCGTGAACATTTTCAAAGGGCATTTTGGGTTCTTTGAAAAAGATTTTATTTGAACCTATTTGAATTCTTTCTGGTGCTAGGGTTTGATCAACCCCCATTTCAACTTTAAATAAGATTTAAACATGATGCATCATGATCAAGCAAGGACAACAGGGGCTGAGCTAGGGCTGTGACAACTCACCCCCACTAAACAAGAATCTCGTCCCGAGATTCAAGATGTGAGGTAAGAAGACAGAGGGGACACAAAGCTAACACCATCTTCACGATCCAGATTGCACTTCGTAAGAGCGTTGATTGCTTGCATCATGTTGATCTTGACATCCTTGCTTTCAAGATCTTGGTCCAACACAGTGACAACAGAAGAAACTCTACAGGAATCGATCTTCTCAAAGATCGAGCAACTCAAGATCAACTCAAGGAGTGAGACGTTGAAACATCTCTTGAGGTGAGACACAAAACACACATCGAGAGGTATGGATGAAACAGATGATGGAGGTTCAATTTGGTAGGCAACAATTCCACGCTGGAGTAGGATGGTGCACGGTTTCAAAGTAGCGAGGAGATAGTTGCCATGATTCCATAACGGGACACCTTAGGGAAGGTGACTCGTAGAATTATTCCCTTAAGTGGCAAAAAGAATTACTTTTGATACATAAATCATTGAAACTCTCTATACCAGCCTAAGGCAATTCACAAACGATCGTTTGACAGAGTTCGAAAGAATGGCATACTCAGACTAGAATGGATGATGTGGACTACCTTGTTGAAGACAACGCAATGAGTGATTTTTCCTATCATCAAAAATGGATGGGACTTATGGTAGGACCACTTTTGTAGATGATCCTAAACAGCAATTACTGAGAAGGGCAGCCCATGGGAAATTGGCACAATGGCAGTGCAAGCTGGGAACAAAATGCAAATGTTGGGAATGTTCCAACCATCAGATATGCCTGAGATTCAGATCCGATTGGTGACAGGATATTCCAGACAGCATGTCTGGAAAAAGAAAGGTAGCAACACAAATCGACGAGATGACGTTGCGAGATTCTCAGGAAATGGACTATGGTAGTAAGCTCCAAAACATGAGCAGGTTCTGCTACACACATGTGAACACGCTGTCCCAGATAAGCATGACCACGTAGTAGTCTTATAATAAAACACTACCGAGTTCAAGTGGGGAACCATCATCGAGGATATTGAAGTCCTTGCGTAAGTCTAGCTCTTGAGAAGAAACTTCTTCTCCTTGAATAAATATATCAGTGGCTTGGTGTGCTAGGGACACATATAGAATGAAGATGATCAGTCTATCAAACCATAGAATACTTCGCACATGCATGACTAACTTGGGACGATTCCAAAGGAAGTAAAAACAAGCTTTCTTGAATTCACGGCGACAACTTACATCAGATACACGTGAATTAGAGGAAGTCACTTCTTTCATCATGAATTATACTTCATGGGTTAACACGAAGATAATTTTTAAGAAAGTTTCCAACACTAGCTTTAATGTTCAACATGAATCATGGAGAAGATAAACATGTTGTCGATGGGCTTGACAATAATTCGTCGAGGTTTCCATACAAATGGAGTTCCATAACTATGTGAACAAGATGATAGCATTGGTCAGACCCAAAAGATATAATGGTGTATGCTCAAGGGACAACCACGAGTAAGACAACATTACGAACATCGTTGGTTCTAATTTGATTTGATGATAACCCATACTCAAATCAAAGTTTTGACAAGACAATGGAATCCAACAACTAATCACGAGGACCAATCGATGAAGATATCATCTTTCTTCAACACACACAAGTACAAAGAGAGATATCCCTTGGAAGGAACTAAGTCAGGCAAGCTTTTATCTTCCAACTCTCCAAGTTGTTGTTTAGCTTAACCAATTAGTTCAGAGGTATCCAACACAGATTCTTGGAGAAAAGGGTGGTTACAAGAAACCAACTTGATCACGAGCTCAACATAACAGTCAGGGGACAACCTGGTGATACTTCCAAGAAGATAATCGGAAAATCACAAACCACCGATATGTTACTAAGATCGAGAACAATCTTGCTCTTCAGGCAAGACGATATGATCAAAAGAGCAAGGGTTTGACAAAATCCTAACTCATCGATCGAAGAGTGCACCAACAAAAATGGACTAGGTAGCACGATCAGTCCTAGGATGGTGATTCAATAACCAACACGCTAAGGATGAGAATATTGTCCTTTAACTACCAAGCAACGGGGTTGCTAGGAGTATTGAATTCACACATCATAGTTCACTTGTCGGCATTCCGGTTGCAACAACACGGGACCAAGGAATGAATGATGATGGCGAGAAGTATCACTATAAAAAGAATTCATAAGAGATGGTGCAATTCTCATGACATTCCTGACATAAAAGTGGGTAACACTCTAGGGTAGAACAGAACAAAAGCTGGATTGCATCTTGATCTGCGGAACACAACTACTTTGACCCAATCCTGAAATGGATGAGGTACTGGAGTTTGTTTCTCCTACTCATTCTGAAATAGAACGGCTTGACGGACTACAAGAATAATAGGCATCGATGAACACAAATGCACACATACTCTTGACTATCAGTTGGTCGATGATGGTCGGAATACAGCTGAAGAAGGACAACTCAAAGGAACATATAACTTTCTGAGTTGTGGATGCATGGATTAGTATGTCAAGCAAAGTTCAACATGTTTCTTCCGGATAACCCATGCAGAAGGTAGGACTGGCAGAGTCACAATTATTGAATGGAGAACTCATCAAGAGCACTCTTGGTGTGATCTTTTGGTTCGGGAGAACTTCTGCCAAGGATGGTTCATGGTATTGGAAGAACGATATCCCACGGACCTCGAGGACTATCGCAAAGGTTACTAATATCCTAAAGGTACGAGCAACACTATCAACACGAAATAAGTAGAGTGAATCTTGGGCTCAAGAACCCAGAAATAGAATACCTACTAACCAAATGGCATCTCGGGATGCTTTCGAGAATGATGGCCAGAATCATCACACTGGGAACACAAAACATTGCTAGATTACTAGGTGGTTCTCTGAGATACCCTAGTGTCATAATAATAGCTTCAACATATATGTCGAGGCAATGGAGTACCTCAACACACCGACTAGTGTGGTTAATCTGGCCCAAAGGAACATTGGGAACGGAAAGAAGGGATTTGCAAATCCATCAGACTATTTAGAAACCTGGGATGACTCGGACAGCATAACGACTGTAAGTGCTCAAAAAGATTTGAGACATCCTGCAAAAATGGTGGCATAACCACTCAACATCGCAATATCAAGGTTCTGAGGCTAGCTATGAACACACGGAAGTAGTAGGAACTGAATTGAGGCTCGAATCCATCAATCCTATAAGTCTACGGATTAGTAACACGTGATTCTGATAGAAAAATGAGAAGCCTTAAACCCCCCAGGAAAGAAGAGGGTGACTCAGATCAGAAGGACATAAGGTAAAGGAGTAAAAAGAGCCTTACGTTCCCTTCCACAATCAATTCCCTTATATAACTAAAGAATTTCTAGACTCGACTTCGACCAGTTTGGCTTGGTAATCCTACAGGCAGTCAGGCTCTGATACCAACACTGTCAGAACCCCGATCCTAAGTCACACAGATCTAGCATGTAACACATCATATCACTTTGCGGCCTCACACACGGTATTCCCACGGGTGCCACCTTACCTGGCCCGGGACCGTTTGTGCCTTTTGGCTCACGTATACGATAGAGTCGCTAGCATCTATATGACAAAGAACCCGGGCCGACATGACTAGTCGTAAACCCAAGGTGGCACTAACTTACAGGGATAGGAATACATGACCCAACAATGCACGTGTCGGTCATCAACGTATGAACCCAAGTCGTAGCAAGCTACAAGGACTTAAAGGAACAACGCGTGACATTTCCCCGAAGGGACAGACACAGGAGCAAAGAAGGACACATGCCGATCATCCCATGTGTTCCAGAGCAGTAGCAAGCTACCAAGGCTCAGTGGAAGCACTAGGAGACATTTCCCCATAAGAGAGGCTACCAAGAATAAACAACTAGATTGTTGGATCCCACACATACCAAGCATTTCAAAATCATACACACAATATGCTCGATATGTCCAAATACAACATGGCATCACAACAAAACTCTATGACTCAAAGTATTTATTCAGAAGGCTCCGAAGAGTCATACGTAGTAAGAATTACAATCATGGGTCACATGACCCAACATACAGAGCATACAAGCAACGGAAGCACAACATGTCTGAGTACAGACAACTACAAATGAAAAGGCTGAGAAGCCTGACTATCTACAAGACCCTCCCAAGGGTACAAGATCGTGGCTGAGGTAACAAGCTAAATGTCGAAGTCCACACGGAACTACTAGTGAGACTGAAGTCTCCTCTGCAAAACATAAATTAAGCAAACATGAGTACAAATGTACCCAGCAAGACTTACATCAGAACTAGCTACATATGCACCAGTATCAACAAAGGGGTGGTGGAGTTTAACTGCAGCAAGCCAGCTTTGACTCAGTGGCTATCCTGTACTACGACTGCTGGTAACTCTTTTGAGGTGGCGCACACGAGTCCACATATTCACCATATCAATACACCACTATGGATCCGCTCCCATCTCCCTACGAGAAGACCATCCATAGCACTCACGCTTATCTTGCGCATTTTAGAGTATCCACTTTCACTTGTCTATGAACTGCATAAGCAACCAAGTAGTCCATTACCGCGGACGCGGCTATTCGAATAGATTGATAACCCTGCAGGGGTGTACTTCTTCACACACGCTTTCACCACTTATCGCTGCTTACACGACATGTACTCGGCAACCTTCAAGCGGAAGCCCAGCGAGGGTGTCGGCCACGACCTGACTAACCACACAAGTCTCTAGTCCAGGTTTACCGCCTATTCAGGTTCCATCCGCAGGGAGTTCGGACGAGGTTTCCATTACGGCCCCGAACGATGTGTGCAGGGTTCCCGAGTCACCAAACGGGCGACTCGGTACACCAGGCCACGTGCCTACCGCATCACAGCCCACCCCTAGGGTCAGCGCTGCGCACGGCCTCCAGCATACTACAAACACCAGAAACTACTTGCAACTCCTGGACAGAGGACAGAGTAATTAATAAGTCGAGAGGGTCCATTGGTTTCGGGCCCAATGCGTGGTAGTAGCTGATCTTGAATCACACACAAAGAACTCGGGTCCTAGGGATGGTTCCAATGAAACAACCCACCATGTACTCCTACATGGCCTCTCATCGATACCTTTACCAAAACATGTTCACACTTCACTCTCATTACCGACACAACCATTTCACTCCAATCCATCACCCAGATGAACCAGACCTGACACAACTCTAAGCATAGCAGGCATAACAAGCAAGCATGAATGAGTAGGCACATCATGGCTCAAACAAATCCTACTCATGCTAGTGGGTTTCAACTATTTACTGTGGCAAAGACAGGTCATGCAGAGGAAAGGGGTTCAACTACCGCAGCATGTAACAATTGAAATGTTGTTATCCTAATGCAGTAAAAGAGAGCAGGAGCGAGAGAGTGGGATTGTATCAGAATGTTCAATGGGGGTTGCTTGCCTGGCACTTCTGAAGATAGCAAACTCTTCATCGGTGTCATCGAACTCATCGTCGGAACTATGTCCACTGAAAGGGAACAAACACCGGCAAACAAGAGGGAACACAATCAATGCAATGCAACAATATGATGCATGAATGTGACATGGCAATATGCTGTGATTTGAGCTAATGCAGCTAGCAACAGAAGGGTTTGAGTTGATTTGAACCAAAGGTTCAAAATCAAACTCAAATTATGAATTTACAAAGTGCATTAACTTGTTTTGATTGAAACAGCAAGGTTAAGTTGCTTAGTCATGCATTAAACCAGTACTAATGGATAGATTGGATTTTTTTTGATAATTTTTCATATATAAATTATTCCATTTGGAGTTACGGTTGATTTTCTATGATTTTTAAAAGTTTAAAATATTTTCTGAAATAAATAAACCATTTAAGATTTATTTAAATTCCAGAAAAGTGTTACTGCATCAGCATGACGTCACTGTGATGTCAGCGATCAACAGGGCCGGTCCAGGTCAAACCTGACCAGTGGGGCCCGCGTGTCAGTCTAACATGGCTAAACTAATTTAAGTTTAACCTAAACTAGATTAATTAGCCGGGCGGGCCCACATGTCAGTGACCCATGGTGGTTAAACCCTGGTCAGACGGGGTCAAACCCACCGGCGACTTGATGCCGGCGAGGCCAGAGACGGCGGAGGGCATCGAAAATGCTCCTCCGGCGACCAAATCGACGGCTGAGAGCCTCTACATGATGCTGGAGCTCGTCCGCGTCTTGTGGTGCACACAGCGGCAGCTCAGGTGACCAAAATCGACGGCGGCGGCAACATGCACGGTGGCCGGAGTTCGGGCGTGCTCGGAGGCAATGCTACAGGGCACGGCAGGGCGAACCCGCGAGTGCTACGGGTTCCTGGAGATGCTCTGAGCATGAAGATGCGCTCAAACGCAAGCTCCGGTGGCTGCAGCGGCAGCGGTGACATGGCCGGCGGTGATGAGCCCTCGGGCTCGGTGGTGGAGCTGGCTAGGCACACAAACGGCAGAGGGAAGAGAGGGGGAGGACGCAGCAACTCACAGGGAGGACGGAGAGAGGGTCAGCGGGCTCGGGGAAGTCCTGGCGGTGGCGAATTGACGACGGCGATCGACGGGGCCGAAGGTTGAAGACGATGGCAGTGACGGCGAAGCAGGGCGTCTAGCGATGCTTGGCTTGTCGAGGGAGTAGAGGACGTCGATGCGGAGCTTCTTGGTGTGTCAGCGAGGCGTGGGGTGGCCGGTGGACGCGGAAGCTAGGGGCAACGCACTCCTGGGCGTCTCGGGGAAGAGGGGGAGAGGGTGCTAGAGGAGGGGGAGAGCTCGAGGGAGAGAGAGGGAGAGCCGAACGGGTCTGGGGGGTTGCGTGGCGTCGTCCAGACGTGTCGGGGAGGGGGCAGGCAGGCAGGGAGGAGCTGGCCTCCTTGGCCACGCACGTGCGAGCATGCAGCTGCTCCTACTGGCAGGGGGTAGAAGATAGCGTTGCCCCTGGTGGGCTGGGCTGCTTCTGCTAGGTAAGACCCAGGTAAACTCTTTCTCTCTCTTTCCTTATTCTAGTTTCTGTTTTCTAATTTTCTTTTCTGTTTTGAATTAGTAAAAATACTAATTCATTTTTAAAACTCCTGAGACAAATTGTGGACAGTATTTGAATTATTCCAAAGGCCCACAAATGACTCCAGAATAATTGGAGCATTTAAAATATTTATAGAATTCAAATGCCCTAATTCAAATACAATATGGGTTAATTCAAAAATCCATAAATGGCCAAGAAATATGCTCATCATTTTTGGCAGAGGTTTTCACCTTTATCAGAAATCGTGAACATTTTCAAAGGGCATTTTGGGTTCTTTGAAAAAGATTTTATTTGAACCTATTTGAATTCTTTCTGGTGCTAGGGTTTGATCAACCCCCATTTCAACTTTAAATAAGATTTAAACATGATGCATCATGATCAAGCAAGGACAACAGGGGCTGGGCTAGGGCTGTGACAAATCCGCAACCTCAAGGTCACAAAGATGTTGGTTGACGGCGGGGCAGGGTTGAATCTGATTTCCCCCGAGGTAATCAGCAAGTTCCAAATATCAGATGAAGAGCTCAAGGTTACTGGCATGTTTCAAGGGATCAACCCCGGCAGGAGCCTTCCTAAGGGAAAGATCACGCTGCCGGTGACGTTTGGAGGAGAATTGAACTACCGGACCAAGAAGATTGTGTTCGACATGGTCGAGCTTCCTTTGCCGTATAATGGGATTCTTGGCCGTCCAGCTCTGGCAAAATTCATGGTGGCATCTCACTATGCCTATAATACTTTAAAGATGCCAGGGCCAATGGGCGTCATCTCCATCCCGTCGGACAAGAAGGACGCAATCATATGCATGGATAAGATGTACCGGGATGCAGTCCCTGCCGAGGCCACTGAAGCTGCAGTTCCCGCCAAGGATAACAAGAAAGGAAAGAAAGCTAACGAGGATGCCGGCAAGGAATTCGGGAAGCGCACCTCTCCGGAGTGCGCTGCACCCGTCGATGATTTGCCACAGAGTTCCGCTAGCAAGAAATCCAAAGTTGCTTTCCTGCTGTGAAGAAGGTCCCGGCAGGGCTGGCTGGCGCTGATGGTACGTTCACCATCAGCTCCACCCTTGACTACAAATAGGAAAGCACGCTTGTTGCCTTCCTGCGCGCGAATGTCGATGTGTTTGCTTGGCAACCATCTGACATCCCCGGCGTTCCCAGGGAGGTAATCAAGCACCACCTTGTTATCTGCCCTCATGCTCGGCCCGTCAAGCAGAAGGTCAGAAAACAAGCTTTAGAACGGCAGCAATTCATTGCCGAAGAGATCAAGAATCTTGAAGCAGCTGGTTTGGTCCGAGGAGTGTTGCATCCAACGTGGTTGGCGAACCCGGTGGTGGTGCGCAAGGCGAATGGGAAATGAAGGCTTTGCATAGACTTCACAGACCTGAACAAGGCATGCCCGAAGGACCCTTTCCCCTTGCCGTGCATCGACCAGATTGTGGATTCCACTTCCGGGTGCGATCTACATTCCTTCTTGGATGCATACTCCGGATACCATCAGATATTCATGTCTAAGGAAGACGAGGAGAAGACCACATTCATAACCCCATGTGGCATGTACTGCTTTGTGCGGATGCCCTTCGGGTTGAAGAGCGCTGGGTCCACTTTTGCAAGGGCGGTGCAAATTGGGTTTGAGTCTCAGTTGCACAGGAATATTGAGGCTTACATGGATCATATAGTGATCAGAACCAAGGACAGATCAACGCTCATTCAGGACTTAGAAGAGACCTTTGCAAACCTGCGCAAGATCAACTTGAAGTTGAACCCTGAGAAGTGTGTGTTTGGCATTCCCTCCGGCAAGCTACTTGGCTTCTTTGTGTCTCACCGAGGGATAGAGGCCAACCTCGACAAGATCAGAGCGATCGAGCAGATTCAAGCACCCAAGACAGTCAAGGACGTGAGGCATTTAATTGGATGTGTTGCCGCGCTGAGTAGGTTCATTTCCAAGTCTGCCGAGCGCGCCCTGCTGTTCTTCAAAATTCTGAAGAAGGCAAGGCCCATGAAGTGGACCTCGGAGGCAGAAGCATCCCTGCGGGACTTAAAAGCCTATCTTTCCTCTGCTCCCACCTTAGTCGCTCCTAAACCATAAGAGCTATTGCTGCTATATTTGGCGGCAACTAATCAAGTGGTTAGTGCAGCACTGGTGGCGCAGCGGGAAGTAGATGAAGGAGCAGCCGCAGCTACGGTCCTCCCCGGAGAAGGAAGTGAACCAGTCGTGGCAAGCTTGGGTACGAATCAGGAGAAAGAAGCGCATGGTGGTGAAGGCAATCCCAAGGCCACGGCAAAGAAGAAGGTGGTACAACGACCAGTTTACTTTGTTAGCTCCCTGTTGCAGGGGGCTAGGTCAAGGTACTCTGGAGTACAGAAATTGATCTTCGGCCATATCATGGCCTCAAGGAAACTGCGCCACTACTTCCAAGCCCACGAGATCACAGTTGTCACCCGTTTCCCTTTGCAACGCATACTGAGGAACCTGGAGGCCACCGGCAGAATAATTGAATGGGCATTGGAGTTGTCAAGTTTTGGTCTGAAGTATGAAAGTACCTCAACCATTCAGAGTAGGGCACTAGCAGAGTTCATTGCGGAATGGACACCTACTCCAGACGAAGAGACACCGGAAACAGTTATCCCCGGCAAGGAGGCACCCCAAAAGTGGATCATGTGCTTTGATGGTGCTTTCTCATTGCAAGGTGCAGGGGCCGGCGTGCTCTTTGTCGCGCCCACCGGAGAGCACCTCATGTATGTGGTCCAAATGCATTTTCCCCGGGAGAAAGCTACCAACAACACTGCAGAGTATGAAGGGCTCCTTGCTGGACTCAGGATTGCAGTAGAGTTGGGGATCAAGAAGTTGATCATCCGTGGAGATTCGCAGCTTGTGGTGAGACAGGTTAACAAGGATTACCAGAGTCCATTGACGGAGGCATACGTCGAAGAAGTGAGGAGGTCGGAGGAACACTTTGATGGATTGCAAACAGAGCACGTGCCGCGTACGGAAAACAGCACTGCTGATTATTTGTCAAAGTGTGCCGCACAAAAGCTCCCTGTGGAACCAGGGACCTTTGTCCTTCATCTGACACAACCATCAGTATCTCCGTTGGTGATGGCTAGGAAGAGGAGGAAGCTGGACTCTGGCAAGCCTTTACCGGTAGGGCGTCCAGAGGTCCCCGGTAGAGAAGCTGCCAGGAACAACTCCACTTCGCTTGGTGAGCTGCACTCTCCCACAGGACCACAGGTCCTTGCGGTCCAGGTAGGCGCTCCCACGAGTGAGGAGGTACCGTTAGTCCTAGTTGTCGAGCCATGAGCTCCAACTTGGGCGCGGCACATCGTCTGCTACCTCTAAACTGGAGAACTTCCCGAAGAGCAAGAAGAAGCTGAAAGAGTAGCCCGGAGGGCCAATATGTACCAGTTTGTCAATGACACATTATACAGAAGGAGGCCCAACGGTGTGAAATTGAAGTGCATTTGCCGGGAAGAGGGGAAGGAACTGTTGGTAGAGATACACAAAGGCATGTGCGGCTCCCATATTGGATCAAGAGCCTTGGTTTGAAAAGCTTTCCGGCAGGGTTTGTACTGGTCCACGGCCCTCCAAGATGCAATTGAGCTAGTCACCAGATGTGAAGCCTGCCAGTTCCACTCCAAGAATATCCATCAACCTGCTCAAGCTCTCCAGATGATCCCTTTGTCATGGCCATTTTCGGTCTGGGGGCTCGACATCTTGGGCCCCTTCCCCCGTGCTACCGGGGGCTTTGAATTCTTGTATGTTGCAATCGACAAGTTTACAAAGTGGCCGGAAGTGGAGCCTGTAAGGAAGGTAACCGCGCAATCAGCTATCAAGTTCTTGAAGGGATTGGTGTGCCGTTTCGGAGTACCCGCTAGAGTTATCACTGACAATTGCACCGAATTCACAAGCCGTGCCTTCATGCAATACGTTCAAATGCTCGGAAGCAAGGTTTCATTCGCCTCTGTTGCTCATCCCAGGAGCAATGGACAAGCTGAGAGGATGAATGCTGAAGTGCTGCGTGGGCTCAAGACAAGGACTTTTGATAAGCTGCAAAAGTGCGGCAGACACTGGATTGACGAGCTGCCGATGGTTCTTTGGTCCCTCCGTATGACACCAAATCGAGCTACCGGCTAGACTCCCTTCTCCCTAGTCTATGGGGCAGAAGCAGTGCTCCCCACGGAACTCATATACGGGTCACCTCGAGTATTTGCCTACGATGAAGTAGAGCAAGAGCAGCACCGGCATGACGATGCTGTGCTCCTTGAGGAGAACCGTCTCCGGGCTGCTGTGCGTGCTGCACGCTACCAGCAAGCCATGCGCCGCTATCACAGCCGCAGGGTCCATGCCCGGAGCCTTGAGGAAGGCGACCTTGTCCTTAGGCGCGTTGAGTCCGCCAAGGGTTCCAACAAGTTGATGCCGAAGTGGGAAGGCCCTTACCGGGTAGTACGAGTCACCAGACCTGGCGCAGTCCGTCTGGAGACCGAAGATGGCATCAAAATGCAAAACTCATGGAATATTGAGCATCTTCGCAAGTTCTACCCGTAAGGCGTGGCTGCCGGGCCCTGCCCCGGCAGCCACCCTTTTGTACAAGCCTTGCCGATGCGCATGTAACCCTTTGTACAAAGCCAGGCGTAGACCCTGAGCACAGATAATAAAACAAAGCGCTGGTGCCCTAAAAACAAGCATGCATGATTAGCTTAGCATAAACTTGCATGGTCATTTAGATGAGGTCATATGCTGCTATGTTTTCCCCTGCACTAACTATAGGGCTCTTGCCGCAGACTTGATCCTAGGAAGAAGAGACAGAAAACAAGCTCACATATCGATCCTCGACAAGCCAAACAGATAAGTTCCTTTTTATCCATACGTGTCTCTGTAAGAAAACTTGTGCATAGAGAAACCTTGTCACCTTCAAAACATTTGTGCTCCCATCCTTTGATCCGAACGTTGTTTTGGTCAAGATGGTTGTAGTGGCATTTGACAGAGAAGGATCGACAAGGAGCCGATTCCTTTCTGTAGTTTTAAGCCCGGCAGGCCAAGCCCCGAGGCAACAACAGAGGGCACCGGTAAGATAGCTTGCCGGGAAAACTTGTTTACTTAAAAGTATAGAGGTGTTCCTCCTCTGCATGGATAAGATACATGCACGAGTACCCGGCAAGGCTTGTCTATTTCATTAATATGCGGATAAACAAGTACAAGCCTTACAGAGCACAAACATGTATTAAAGAGATTACATATTTAAGGCTAAAATTTGGCTAGTGCCTACATCCTTTGAAATATAAAAAGGGCAGATGCCTCGTAATGCCTTTATTGCCCTCCTTCTCCCAGGGTTCGTCTCGAGTGCGAAAAGGGCAAAAGGAGCGCCTAGGCGAGGTGCACGCGGCAGAAGGCACCAAGAGAGCTTCCCCCGGCAGCCGTCCGGAAGAGGCTGGTGATGATGGTGCCGGGGCGAGGAAGAATCGAAGAACGGGGCAACAAGCAGGCAGTACGAGACGAAGGCATCGGTGCCATCATACTCTGACCTAACGGTCTGCCACCCGCCTTCATCATCTTCGCCAGTTTCCTCCTCGTCACTGTCGCTCCGGGAAGACGCCGGGCCCCTGGCCCGTCACTTCCCCCGGAGAGGCTGCTGATGGTGGTGGCGGCGCCCAAGGAGCGTTGAGGACACCGCCCCCCACCTTGGCAGGCAGGAGGGCGTCACCATCTTCAGCATCGCCCCTGACCTCGCCGGAGAGGGCAGCGCTGGGATCACTAAAGATCTCGAGCACGGCGCCACAGGCGGGCACCAGAAGCCCTGAAGACTCCACCAACGGGTCTTCGAACTCCAGCAGCTTGCGGCAGAGGTGACACCCATGCCCCAGACGGATAGCACATATGGAGAGTGTGAGCACTCTACCATTGAGGAGAGGTGCGATGTCTTCCATACCGGAGTCGACGCGGCAGCCATGGGTGCGCCGCCACCAACTGCGACTACCCCAACCACAGCCACCGCGTCTCCCACGGCCACAGACCAGACTCACTCCCTGAGTATCAGCACGAGCTTCCGAGATCACCACTCACAAGCCAAGGCCCGGGGCCAGGCCCCGGCCTCTTTCCCTCGGCATAAAGAAGAAGAAGGCAAGCAAGAAGAAGGAGAAGATGCAAGGATGAATGCCTCCGTTCCCCCTCGCGCTCCCTTTTGTAGACGAGCTGGGACCGGGGGCTGGTTCTCCACCTCCTCCCCCCATGGGGGCTCCTTCAAATCTGACCCATTTATGCCGCTGACGGCGGCCGGACCCGTCGACCGCTCTCTTGCACCAATCCGGGTCAATTGGATTTCTGCCCCAGCACTCTTTCCTGCGCCATACGCATCCATTACCTACCCCGCGCAATGCATGCGGCGTACGTGGCAGAAAGGACAGGCGTAGTGGGAAGAGTGAGATGGCAATTACCTCCCCGTGAGTAAAAGTCATTCATGGGCCATTACAGAGATGGCCCCACCGCGTTCGATGTCTTGCATGACGCACGGGAAAACTGGAAACTGACTCAAGCACATATTAATGAAGAAGCAAGGAAAATATCAAAAAGGGAGCCACCGCAAGCGCCCCGCCTGTGTACCTGATAGGGCCTACCACAATGGTGCTTGACAGCACATTCAGGCCAGGCCCGGGGGCTCCTGTCGATGCAACAAACCTTCATGTATGTTGCCCAGACTGTACACAGGCGCGATGGTGAGTATACAACAGCACCAAGCTCCCAAGACGAGACCAAGCCAGAGAGATAGCTCTTTGAGGAATCAAAGGGCGGATCAAGAAGACCAAGACAAGCCAAGGGAGCAAGATGTCACTAAGAAAAGACCTCCCTTACTGGGCAGGCGAGCCTGGCCAGGTCGAGGCCTCACCAAGAACAAGTCCCAAGATTTCCCCGGCAGGCTTGCCAGGGCCGCCAAGGGCAAATATCCCCGCCAAGATTCCACCACTCCACCGCACAGCGATGCAAGTCACTTATCAGTGTGGTGTCAAGCCCCCAAGTGATTAAGTGGCTGTCATTTGGCATGTGGCGGCCATTTGGAAGGGAGATTCCCCCTATATGACACCCGTCCAGAGGCGTGTCATGCAGACAGGTAGAAGATGATTAAGCGGCACGGCAGGCCTGCCGGGCTGCATCCTCAGTGTGACACCTGGCAGTGCATTTAATGCACTTTGTCCTAACTGCCAGAGTTAGGTATGATAGCACTGTTGGCAATCTAATCAGTAGATAATGACTGTTTTGCCACTGTGGTAACCCCTTAGCCTATAAAAGGAGGGCCATGGCAATCTAAAAAAGGATTCTGACCCTTGTATACTCATACGCGCGTAGCTGCTCTCCCCGAGGCGACCTCGCTGAGCTTGAGCGTTGCGTTTCCACTGCGGTCCTCCCTTCAATCCACCAAAGCAGGAGTAGGGTTTTACACTTCTGAGCGGCCCGAACCTGGGTAAAAATCACCAGCGTCACCACTGTCATGCTGTTCCATGGCTTCCGCTCTTTGTGCTACATGATCTCCCCCTGCCGAACCACAAGGGGTTGATGGCCCCATAGGTGATCTTGTTCCACCATGACATATTTGCCGTGCTAGGTAGGGGAAGCGCTTGCGCGAACCCGAGATTGTAAACAGTGCGTCAATCTTCATCATCGTCTTCTTCATCATTAGCTTCATCATCCATGGCGCCCAAGAAAAAGTCTGACGCAACAGCTCACCCTTCCACCTCGAAGGCCCCCTCGCATGCGGCCACCAATACTATGGGTGCTGCGGCAGCGTTGGGGGACGCGGGAGCCATGAGGGACGTGTCGGCGCAGGCGGCGCTGTCATCGTTCCCCCTGCGGCCGAAGCGGGAGCGGAAGACGCCAGGAGAGGGTGGCATCAGCAGGATCCCGGCGGCCATGTTCCACAAGGCGCGCGCGAGGAGAATGTTCAGTCTCCACCTACCCACCGTGCTGGAGGGCGCAGCCGCAGTGACAATGCCCGCTCTGGTGCGAGTCGTGATCCCCAGGCTGCCCCTGCAAGGGCGCAGCTACGGGGCACATGCCTTCCCCAGGGCAGGGTAACCAAGACGAAGCGCCAAACAGGGTCATCAACCACAAGGCGCATCCTTCTCGACACCATACCGCAATGGCGACTGGCTCGCGGTGACGAGAACACGGCGCCGCCACTACCGGTACCGTCAGGAGCCGAGTGACATCATGATCTGCATCATCATCTATGCCAAGCACTGCTTCGGAAGCCATGGCACGAGCCCAACTCCTGCTGAGATTCCCGCCAGCGGCCGACCAAATGGATGAGTGGAGAGCCACCATTCAGATTTTGATCGGTTTTGCTGAAGCGGAAGGATCACAGCGGCCAGGCCCACCACGGCGCCCGCAAGCAACAACCACGGCCCGAGCTGCTGGCCGTTTTGAGGGGGCCACTCCAATGGTGCAATCCCCTCCATGACAGCCAGTGCAGAGGCTGCAGCCCGAGCCACGCGACCAGGAGCCCGACGAGGCATCAATGGCTTCATCTGATCCTCGGGCCCGTCGAGATCAGCGGCAGGTCCTGGAAGATCGGCGGAGGGAAGACGCGCGCGTCACCATAGAACGGCGCCGTGAAACCCGCTGCCAATATGACAGGCGCAATGGCCTAGACGTCGACGAACCCGTGCCCAGCGAAAGCGGATACTTGCCTTTCGAGGTTGGGTGCCCCACCTTCACTCATGAGCTGCGGCAAGTCCGTTGGCCATCTGCCCATGTTTTCAAACCAGAGATACCAGAAAAGTACGATGGAAGGTTGAACCCGGCAGAGTTCTTGAGCATCTACACCCTCTTTTTACAATCATGTCTTTCCTCACCTTTTTGACACTAGTTGACAAAAAGGGGGAGAATTACATCGAGAGTTTCGATAGATTTGCTCTGATATATTTGGTCTCAGTGTTTATTTGCTCTGGTTTATGACACTTTTATGCTATTTGCTTCAAAGACTTTTATGCCACTTCATGTGCTCCGATGTAAAACTTCTGACATGCACTACTACAGGATGCTGCTAACGCGACACTACGATCAGAGACCCTTTGACGAAACTGTGTGCGATGCATTAATCACAAACGGGGATGTAAAAAAATGTCAAAAAAGATGCAAAATGTTTGCGATGGCGGAGACATCAAACACGGTTCAGATTTTAGTTACGTGTGTGATGCGGGGCATACGGTTCAGTTCAATGAACTATTTGTGATGAGGAAGAACAACAGAAATGTGCAGCCAGATGAAGGCATGTGCGATATACAGCATACAGTTCACTCTGATAAACTGTTTGTGATGAGGTGAAACAACAGAAACGGGCAGCCAGATGAACGTGTGTGCGATATACGGCATACAGTTCACTCGGATGAACTGTTTGTGATTAGGCAACACAAAAGAAACGGTCAGCCAGATCAAGGTGTGTGCGATATACGGCATACGGAACAGTATTCTTTACTGTGAATAGTGTGCTCTATTGGGCACACAAGTATATGGATCATAGCCTTGGGCGAGCAATGTGCTCGCACGCGTCGTGCTAGCTCGATGTTCCTTCTATGCTAAGTTTCCATTAATTGATGGCATTTTATGAACACGCCACCGTTTCCCGCCATTTCCTCACCGGTTTCCCGCCGCCACCCAGCGATATTGCGCATAAACCTAGGCGGTGCGCGATGCACGGAGGCAACAAGCGCAGCCTGTAGCACATCCACCTTTTCCAAGCATGCCAACCCACCAAAGCTCCGCCTCTGCCATCAACCTCCTCGATGAGGAAAATGAGAAGGCGCCACAGCCTGTCGAGGCCGAGGCGCTCCTCGGCAACGCGATGGATGATGTCGTGATGCGCGTCATCGCCAGGGTTGAGCAGACCCTTGGCGCATGGCGCTTCAGCGCCGCGTCGAGAGGCTGCAGCTCATCGCACAACATGATCGATGGTGCACCGCAGAGCAAGCTAGGCGCGTCCGCGCCGATAGGCTGCGGCTCGCCGCACAGCGAGACCGTTGGAGCATCACAGAGCGAGAGGCGCGGCGCGCCGCACAGCAAGAGCGGATCCATCGGCGCTTGCCTGCTGTCGACAGGGCATCGCAGTTGGGTACACGTCTCGTCAGTACCCCCATTCCTCGCCAGGAGTGGGCAGAGGCTATATGCGCCGTACTTGCACCAGAGGCCGGTCGCGCCGTACTTGCACCGAACACCCACTGCGCCGTTCGCATGGGTCGCGTCGTTCGCCTTGTCTGTGGCCCGCTTGATGCCAACGTGCTGGTCGCTAGGCTCGACCACCTCCTTGGCCCAGGTGTCCACCTGGGTGCAGTAGAGGAACATGGCTGTCGCATCCTCGAGTTGGTGATCTCTGATGAAATAGCCAACTTGGAGCTCGAGATCGCGCTCCAGATGTACCGCGAGCGTGTCGACCGCTTGGACGAACTCCTGCACGAGTTTAGGCAGAGCCAAAAGCTACCGTAGGCAAGGGCTGCTGGTCATGGTCTCATGGACGCATTTTATTTTGTTGAGTCATTTCGACGTGCATCGCTATGTATTCACAGCAATCATAATATTGCTCTGTTTCAATGTGTGTACTCTGTTTTCCGTTCTTATATGTTCTATTTCAATGTGTGTGTACATGCTTTCCATTCTGTATATGTGGATGATAACAGCTAGATACAAATTAGTATACGAAAACAGATAAAAATGGAATTCATAATATATATTAATTGTTCATTAGTTCATCATAGAATACATATAATATCATCACATATACGTGATGATACTTAACTACTAGGTACAATGCATAAAATTGAAAATGAACAATACTAAAACTAATAATCCCTCCTAGGGGCAGTATTCCGGCAGCCCCTCGCTAGCAGCTCCCTGGTGTGCAGCGTCTTCCCAGCGCGGAGGCAGTACTCCGCCTCCTCCGCCTCGCAGCGCTTGACGTATCGATCTGCCTCTTGTTGGCGGACGAGCACGAACGATCTTGCCATTTCATTGGGCACCCATCAGAGCTCCTCGTCGGTGGCACGCTGGAGCTTATCGGCCCACCTCCACACAGCGATGAGGCGCCTAGCGCCTTTGACCTTCCTTGCCAAGTACCCGTCTTCGTACACCTCCTCCGCACAACAACGATCCCGCCCCCAAAGCTCCACCGCCTCCTTTTTCCAGGCAGCATCACGGGCTTCACAGGCCGCCTGGTACCTGGCTTCCTCCTCCGCCATCTCCTTCTTGAACGCCACTTGCCTGGCTTTCTCAGCCGGCAGCAGCGACTTCCACAGACAAAGATTGTACTGGCCACAAAACCACTCCAAAGTTGGGGGCTCCGGCGCAACCTCGTCTGGCGGCGCGTAGGGGTCCTCCTCATCGCTGCTCTTCGATTGAGCGTCATCGGGGGGCGGTGCCTCCTCGTCAGCGCGTAGATCGGTGGCGCCATGGCAGAGATTTGAGAGAAAGAGAGGGCGAGCGAGGGGAGGATGTAGATGAGAATACAGGCAGAACGACGTGAGGAAGGTAGTATTTATTGGGGGCCGGAATCTAGATCGACGGAAATAGTACACACGCCGATCGCCAAAATTTACGAGTACTGTAGTTTGAATTACACACGATTCCCGTAGCAAAAGTCGTGCGTGAACTTAATAGCTGACGGATTCCAATATAGAACCATGTCTGATTAATAACCCGCGCCATTCACCTTCCAAACCTCGAGGCGCAAAATAGAGTGCCAATCGTGTGGGGCCCGGTTGTCTTCCCAGATCTTTACATTTTCTTTTTTGAACACCAGATATTTACATCGTCTGATCATTTTTTAATTTTCTGGAATTTAAATGCCATGGCACTCCATGCATGTGTCCAAGCCGTTATGGTTAGCCGCTGCATGTAGACGTAGTTCAAATTTGGATTACGGTCATTAAATGGCTAGAAAATTACTTAAATGTCTTAAAAATGTCAAATGACCCACTGAAATTTTCCAAATTTTGACATGACAGTTGTATTACTACATGTTAACTGTAGAAACTTTTTGAAGCCCATAAGAGGAAGCTACCATCGATTCGTCATCAAACATGCATTGTTCCCTCTCGGAACCACGAGCCTTCTAGTGAGTTGCTCCAGTTTATGCGGGGTGTGTGTCCAAACTTTCGTCAAACAGACCAATTTTTTTACCACATCATCTTGGTGGCATGACATTATGTCAAGCAAGGTTTCATGTGTTTCTGGTCATTTTTTAATTTTTTGGAATTTAAATGGCATGGCACTCCATGCATGTGTCTAGGCCGTGACACCAATATGTTTAAAAATTCCTTCCGATTTACTGCACATGGAATTAACTCGCACACAAGTACACAAAAATATGATTTTTCAAACCGTTATGGTTAGCCGTTGCATGTAGATGTAGTTCAAATTTTAATTATGGTCATTAAATGGCTAGAAAATCACTTAAATGTCTTTAAAAGGTCAAATGACCCCTAGAATTTTCTAAATTTTCACATGACAGTTGTATTAGTGCACGTTAACTGTAGAAATTGTTTGAAGCCCATAAGAGAAAGCTATCTCCTATTCGTCATCAAACATGCATTGTTCCCTCTCGGAACCACGAGCCTTCTAGTGAGTTGCTCCGGTTTGTGAGGGGTGTGTGTTAAAACTTTCGTCAAACAGACCAATTTTTTTTACCAAATCATCTTGTTGGCATGACATTACGTCAAGCAAGGTTTCATGTGTTTCTGATCATTTTTTAATTTTTTGGAATTTAAATGCCATGGCACTCCATGCATGTGTCTAGGCCGTGACACCAATATGTTTGAAAATTCCCTTCCAATTTACTGCACATGGAATTAACTCACACACAAGTACACAAATATGATTTTTCAAACCGTTATGGTTAGCCGTTGCATGTAGATGTAGTTCCAATTTGAATTACGGTCATTAAATGGATAGAAAATCAGTTAAATGTTTTTAAAAGGTCAAATGACCCCTGGAATTTTACAAATTTTCACATGACAGTTGTATTAGTGCATGTTAACTGTAGAAAAAATTTGAAGGCCGTAAGAGGAAGCTATCTCCCGTTCGTCATCAAACATGCATTGTTCCTGCTTGGAACCACGAGCCTTCTAGTGAGTTGCTCCGGTTTGTGAGGGGTGTGTGTCCAAACTTTCGTCAAACATGCCGATTTTTTTACCACATCATCTTGGTGGCATGACATTGCATCAAGCAAGATTTCATGTGTTTCTGATCTTTTTTTTATTTTTTGGAATTTAAATGCCATGGCACTCCATGCTTTGTGTCATAGCCGTGAGACCAATATGTTTGAAAATTCCTTCCAATTTACTGCACATGGAATTAACTCGCACACAAGTACACAAATATGATTTTTCAAACCATTATGGTTAGCCGTTGCATGTAGATGTAGTTCAAATTTGAATTACGGTCATTAAATGGATAGAAAATCACTTAAATGTCTTAAAAGGTCAAATGACCCCTGGAATTTTCCAAATTTTCAAATGACAGTTGAATTAGTACTACAATTTTTCTCGTATATTTAAAACACCATCCTTTGCCACTTTACTCCAAATTCGTCTTTCACAGCTAATAAAAAATATCAACAACATCACACACAGTTGTTTTGTAGGAACCGTTTGCGATGAAAATTCGTGGGTGTATTTAAGTCTTCCTCCTTAAGCTTCGCCGGCTCGTCTGCTCCAGTGCCGGCAACCCCCGAATCCACGAATCCCGATCCCCATTCCCGCAACCCCTTCTTGCAAAAGATGACGATGTGGAAACATTTCGTGAGGGCCCGTACGGTGGCCGCGTCCTCCCCGAGCGCCGCCGCCTGCGCCGAGAGCGCAGCCGCCTACGCCGAGAGTGCCGCCGCATCCGCATTGAGCACGGCCGCATCCACCGAGAGGGTGTCTACGGCAGCCGACAGGGTAGCTGCAGCAGTCGAGACGGCTGCAGCAGCTGCTGCGACGGCGGCTGCAAACGCCGAGAGCGCTCAAGCTGCCGTCTGTGCCGCCGATGTTGCCCTGGCCCGGGTCGAGGCCATCCATGCCAAGATCAAGGACGCACACGCCAAGATATTCCAGGCCACCTCGGAATCCAACATGCAACCCATGTCCGAAAAGGCGGCGGTGGCCATGGAGCACCTGCTTCCTCATGAGATCGCCCAGCGGGAGCTAGAGATGCAGGAGGCGGCGGAGATCAAGGAGCGCCGAGAGGAGGAGTTGCACGTGGCCGAGGTCGAGGTAGAGAAGAGTCTATCCATCGAGGAATCAGTGGTGGAGTACCAACGCAAGCTCTGGCGCAACCACTACTACGAGTACTACAACCTTAAGGGCGGCGCCGAGGACGAGGACGCGGTCGACTTCAGCAGGGGGGGACGTGGAGTCCACCAACGGCGGCATGTCGCCAGGACAAGTCATCGACGATTCATCTCACACCGGCGATGCATAGGCCGGCGCGGCGGCGGCTTTGTTAAAATTATGCGTACTTAGGCTTTGTTTTTAATGCTGGTCTTTTGTTAGAGCAATGTTTAGGTCAACTGGCACTATTTAATTACTAGAATTGCTCGATTCAGTAAGTGTGGTCTGTGTGTTGTACGCTCTTTTGTGTGCCCAAATTAGCAAGCGATGTTAAGTTATGCTATGACATGGATGAGGACAGTACCCAGGGAAATTTCCACCAAAATTTTAATTATCAAACTCATCCCATGCGCGTAAAGCAGAAGAATCGTTTGCGATGCACACAATCGTTCAAAGTGAATGGTGTCCGGCGGCACCGCGCGCAAAGTTTCCCTCCACATTTTGAAAATTTCGGCCTACCGCCAAAATATCTACCCCTGCCCCCCCCCCCCCTTCCCCACTCCCTTTTCTCCCTGACCACAAGTCACATTTCTCCTGTTTTTTCCTTCCTTCCTTCCGAAGCTATAGCCGCTTCCTCGCTTGTTTCCTTGCTCTCGCCGTCTCGCATCCTACCGCCGGGGTCGCCATGGTCTTCTTCAATGACCTCTCCAGCGGTTCCTCCTCCGACGACGAATTTTTCAGCACCCGGGTATGCCTCTCTTCTCTCTCTCGGGTTATGACTTGGAATGAAGGATTTTAACCCGGCGGTCGATTTGAGTCATTTCTTCCTCTTGTAGCTCCCTAGGACCATCAGTTGTAATGAATGGAGCGGGTGGCTGAAGATCTGCCTGCTCGTTGTCACCATCAATCTCCATGCGTGAAGCTAGTTGCGTTTGAATCTGTGGACAGTGGGAGGAAGTTTCTGGCATGTGCAGAGAAGGTTAGCCCCACTTTCGTTGTTACAAATAATTTGTTAGATGTGATTCAGACACTGTCACTGTGCTATGTTATTGTGGATGTTAAGACAGTGTCATAGTTTGTACCTAGTATCTAAAAATGTTGCCATCTCATCAGCGGTGCCATTAGAAAATTATTTGGCACCGCTTCAGCAGTTTGTGCAGCCAACTTTGGTCCACACATCCGAGCAGCCAAGCAGTAAAATACTAAATCTTTATGGCACGAAGGAACTAGGCATCAGAGCAACTAGGTGCTCCGGAGTCCGGGTCCCTGATTTTTTCCGCTGCATCGGCTTGCCAGTGCAGGGCACCGGTGCCAAATATAGCAACAGTTGTCTTTACACCGGTTTTGGCATACACAGTGGACGACCTTAGTGCTATTAGTTCTATGTTACTAAATTTGTGCATGTACACACCTGTTAGTATCAATTTGCTGTCATCCAAACACTGTCGCTATGCTGTTGCAGTTATATTAAGCTACCTCATAAAATGTTCAATTTGTTATTTATAGTACATGACTAAGAACTTGTAGCATTGTCGTAGTTAATTATAGCTTCTGATGTTTCAGAATTTGGTTGTTGTCTCAGTAGCAATTAATTCATTTGCACATTGATCTTTTTGAGAAGATATGTCATAATTAACCTGTTTCTTTAGTTTATCAAAATAAGTATTTGGTGATTTTCTATGTTGCTAGAAACCCATTTTCCCTACAATTGTTACTGATCTAGTTTTAAATATTATAGGATGAACGGAAGTGTTCTTACCTGGAGTGGGTTGATCAAGAGTGGCCACAGTCTTTGAAGATGTGCCTAGCAAAGCTCTGGAGCATGTATGAGGAAGAGAACAGAGGTAGGCTTAGAGAAAGTGTTGTCAACCCTGAAGAATATTTGAAGATGCGGGATAAAAAGAGGAAGATGGAGAATGAGCTCAGATTTTTTTAATCAGACTTTGCTAAGATGGTGTTGGCGAAGGAGGAGGCACTTTCCTAGTTGGCCAGTGCAAAACATGTTCTTACGAAACTGAAAGCAGAGGTGGATAAGACGAGCCTGGATTATCTCAATTAGGGAAATGAACATATTGTTCTAATATTGTTCTTATGAAGGTGAACTAGCTATATGTTGTACTGTGCTGTTTTCAGGTTGCTATCGTACTGTGATGTTAAAATATATTTATGTGCCTGATATGAAATTGGCAAACAGCTGTTCGATTTGAAATGTGAATTTGCGTAATACTAGAATTATTAATTATAAACTAATAAACCTGCTAAATGGGTCATGGAACTTGGCAAACGGTTGTAGCAGTAAAAGCGCTTGTGATGGATAGCCCAATGCCATACAGTTTTCTTCATCAAATCGTGTGTGATGTAGTTGAATAAAAGCAAATGGTTAACCGAGGCAGAGCATGTGTGATAGTTACACCTATCACACACGAGGCTATACATAAAACTGTGTGGGATGTATATACGAACAGAAACGTTTTCCCTGGATTGACTGTATTGGATGTACATACGAACGGAAATGTTTTCCCTGATTGACTGTGTGGGATGTACATAAGAACAGAAACGTATTCCTTGGATTGACTGTGTGGAATGTACATAACAAACGGAAACGTTTGTTTGGGACTGACTGTGTGGGATGTACTTACGACCGGAACCGATTGGGCCTGTATAATCATATTTCATCGCTCGCCCATCGCACATGACCTCATTTTGCCGAGCGTGTGTGCCAGGAGGGCCTATCCCCGACGGTTTCTGGGTCGTGTGGGAAAGACCCCCCTATCGCAATCACTCACTTGGCGACGGTTCAAAATGCCATCGCGGAAAGGGGTTAAAAACCGTTTGTATAGCACCTCGCTGGACCAGTGATGGGCTATAATATTAATAACCTCGCTTGCTGCACTATATTCTCTCGAAGCATTTGTTTTGCAGGTGGAATTATTGTCAGAAGTCATGAATGATTGCACTATATTCTCGTTGGATTACTTATCATCAGTGTGAATCATTACCTCGAATGATTGAAAAATCCTCTGAATAAGTTAATGAATTGCAGTGAATCTTATCTAATATCATTAACCCTGCATACATCTAGGGGGAGTATATTTCATCATCGAGACAAGTAACGCAAGTTCACTCTTGTTCAATTTACTTTTCACCTATCTATCTTCACTTCGATGATTATCTGTTTTGTCAACAACCGTCTAGAAAGGGGGAGATTGTTGGTGCAATGATAGGCCCTTATGTTTTGGAGTTTGTTGACATAAATAGTATGGGACTTATGTGTTTGCTAGTGCACACAGAGTAACAGGTCCCTGAAGTATCGAGAAGTTTGATGCAAACGACGAAGATAATCTCCCTGCGTGGCAGCGAAGGTTATCATCGAAGATGAAGCTAACAAGAGTGACCCCTAAAAATTGCTGAAGTTCAAGCAATTGGTTTGGTGTCTGTTCGAAGAATATGACTGCGTTCGATGAAGAATGAAGACGAAGTGAAGACGTAGCATTTATTTCGTTATTCTTCTTCTTTCATTGAGTCATGGGACCACCGTACTATTAAGAGGGGTGTAGCGTTCGAAGCTTTGATTCTCTGATGCTAAACCCAAATCCTATGAAAGCTGTGAGAGAAATCTCTTTGTGTTCCAAGTGAATACTTGCCAGCAAGAGACTGTGATCTTCTTCGCTGCAAGAGATTTGTCTCGGACCGAGGAGTTAGCATTACTTGTTCCTCAAGTAATGTTACCGTTGATCCAAATCCGACCATTGTGAACGTGTCGGTTGGCCATTGGCTGGACCTCGTGTCCAAAATGGTCATTTCCCATCTGGGAAGGCTGCGGCTATAAATAGCCACCCCGCGCCGGCTTTGTCCGGTGGCTGCTCCGTTTGATTCTGAGAAGATTGTTGAGCAACCCACTCTCTGAGCGATTTGAGTTTAAAATCCACTGAGAGAAAAACACTAGAGCCGAAGAATTAGATAGTGGTTCAGCATCACTGGAATCTAAGTTTAGTACGCTCCGCCTATTACTCTTGAGAGCTGCAAACTCTCTAGACGGTTAGGTGTCAATTTCTTCAGAGACCAAGAGTGATTGTGGTTCTCGAAGAATAAGTCTGTAAAGGTTCAAAGATCGTCTTCAAGTATCTACCACGAGTGACCGGCATCGGTTGACGAATCGATTGTCGAGAAGAATAGGGGGAAGAGAGTTTATCTTTCGTGTTAAGTCACAGCCCCTCCAACCAGACGTAGTCCTTGTGCAGAAGGACGAACTGGTCGAACAAGTACCTTGTCGCCATCGAGCATCTTCGGTTACCTCTGTCACCCAAGTTTACCTTCAATGCATTTTCATTCATATGATTCGCATCGATGCATATCTTAATTAATTTTCGTTTAGTACTCTATTTTAGTTCACTGTAGTTTGATTTTCACTCATTCCGCTGCTGGGTTCTGAGAGATTTAAGTTTTCCGAAGAAAATTTAAAACTCCCATTCACCCCCCCCCCCCCCCCGGTAGACACACTTCGTTCCTACAACCATGATTTCAGATCTGAACCTATTATGTTTTCATGAATATATTCGTGTTCTTGATCCTATCTTGCAAGTTATACGCACCTATTACGAGTTATGATCCGCATACCCCAAGGTGACAATAATTGGGATTCTTTCCGGTGATTACCGTAGTTTGAGGAGTTCATGTATTCACAAAGTACTAATGCTTTGTTCCGGTTCTCTATTAAAAGGAGGCCTTAATATCCCTTAGTTTCCTTATGGACCCCGCTGCCACGGGAGGGTAGGACAAAAGATGTCATGCAAGTTCTTTTCCATAAGCACGTATGACTATATGCGGAATACATGCCTACATTACATTGATGAATTGGAGCTAGTTCTTTGTCGCCCTAGGTTATGACTGCTACATGATGAATATTATCCAACACAATTATCCATCACTGATCCAATGCCTACGAGCTTTTCATATATTGATCTTTGCTAAGTTACTTTCGTTGACAATCACTACAAAACTGCTACTGTTACTATTGCCACTGTTACCGTTACTGCCATATTACTTTGCTACTAAAAACTTTGCTGCAGATATTAAGTCTTTCAGGTGTGGTTGAATTAACAACTCAACTGCTAATACTTGCGAATATTCCCTGGCTCCCCTTGTGTCGAATCAATAATTTGGGTGGAATACTCTACCCTCAAAAACTGTTGCGATCCCCTATACTTGTGGGTTATCAGCTCTCGCCCCTCTGCATCCATGGAGGCCATGGACCAGAGGGGAAACCCTCCTCCCATGTAGGGGGGAGGCCAAGGAAAAAGAAGAAGGAGGGGGGCTCTCTCCCCCTCTCTCCCGATGGCGCCGGAGTGCCGCCGGGGCAAGGATCATGACGGTGATCTACATCAACAACCTTGCTACCGTCAACACCAACCTTCTCCCCCTCTATGCAGCGGTGTAACCTCTCTATTCCCGCTGCAATTCTCTACTTAAACATGGTGCACAACACTATATATTATTATCCAATGATATGTGGTTATCCTATGATGTTTGAGTAGATCTGTTTTGTCTTATGGGTTGATTGATGATCATGATTGGTTTGAGTTGTATATTTTATTTTTGTGCTACCCTACGGTGCCCTCCGTGTCGTGCAAACTTGAGGGATCCCCGTTGTAGGGTGATGCAACACATTCATGATTCGCTTATGGTGGGTGTCTAGAGTGACAGAAGCTTACGCACGAGTAAGGGGGTTGTTGCGTATGGGATAAAGAGGACTTGATATTTAATTCTATGGTTGGGTTTTACCTTAATGATCTTTGGTAGTTGCAGATGCTTGCTAGAGTTCCAATCATAAGTGCATATGATCCAAGTATGGAAAGTATGTTAGCTCATGCCTCTCCCTCATATAAAATTGCAATAATGATTACTGGCTTAGTTATCGATCACCTAGGGACAAATAACTTTCTTGTGTGACAAAAACCTTTCTAGTAAACTACTAAATTTATTATCTTGCAATTTATTCGCAGTTTTATTATCGCAAAGTACTTCTAGTTTTATTCTTGTTCTAGGTAAAGCAAACGTTAAGTGTGCTTAGAGTTGTATCGGTGGTCGATAGAACTTGAGGGTATATTTGTTCTACCTTTAACTCCTTGTTGGGTTCGACACTCTAATTTATCGAAAAAGGCTACAAACGATCCCCTATACTTGTGTGTTATCAAGACCTTTTTCTAGCGCTGTTGCCGGGGAGCAATAGCGTGGGGTGAGTATTCTCGTGTGTACTTGTTTGCTTTATCACTAAGTAGTTTTTATTTTCTGTTCTAAGTTGTTCTCTATCTTTAGTTATGGATATGGAACACGAAATACCAAAAAAAAGTTCTACTTGCTACTCATAGAGATGGGGAACCTCCTAAAACCCTCGATGCTAGTTATGTGAAAAATATTAAACACTACTTTGATAATCCTGAGAAAACTCCATTCAACTTGATAATGGGAGACACGTTGGATCAACATGAATACATTAGGGATTATCGCTTGACGCAAAAAGGGAAACTCTTATGGGATCAAATTGATTATTTGCAAAGGTATGCTTGGAATTTATGCTTGAGATATGATTATACTTGTTGCTCTAGGATGAAGGCTAAACACCTTCCATTTTCATGTGAATTTAATGATAATGAAACCTTGGCTTCTTATGCTAATGATAGATATGATTACTATGATGTGGAACAAATAGAAGAATTTGTTGCTTTTAAGGGTGCTTATGAAATTGAATCTCTGTTTGAGAAGTATGAAGATTATGATGATGCTGTTTATAGACCTAAAATTTTTGCTATACTTAAATATTGCTATTAGAATTATAAATACAATTTCAATGTTGATGTATTTATTGAGAAAGTCTCCACTGTCCAAGAAGAGACTAATATTTTGCAGGAATCTATGGAAGAAGAAATTGCTGAAACTGTGAGCTCATTAGATGAAAAAGATGAGGAGGAGAGTGAAGAACAAAAGGAGGAAGAGCGGATTGATCACCCATGCCCACCTTTTAATGAGAGTAACTCTTTATCCCATACATTGTTTAATTTCCCTTCGTGCTTACAAAAGGATGAACGCTATGATGATTGCTATGATCCCGTTGATTCTTTTGAAATATCCCTTTTTGATGAACTTGATGCTTGCTATGCTTGTGGCCAAGATGCCAATATGAATTATGCTTATGGATATGAACTTGCTATAGTCCTTATGTTAAGAATGAAATTGTTGCTATTGCACCCACACATGATAGTCCTATTATCTTTTTGAATTCTCCCAACTACACTATATCGGAGAAGTTTGCTCTTATTAAGGATTATATTGATGGGCTGCATTTTACCATTACACATGATAATTTTGATGAATATAATATGCATGTGCTTGCTGCTCCTAATTGCAATTATTATGAGAGAGGAACTACATCTCCGCCTCTCTATGTTTCCAACACGATAAAATTGCAAGAAACCGCTTATGCTATGTATTGACCTTTACTTGATGTGCATGAATTGTTCTTTTATGACATGACGATGCATAGGAACAGAGTTAGACTTCGTCATTACATGATATATGTTGCTTTGTTCTCGCTACTAAATTATAAATCATTGCTAATTAAAATTGGCTTTGATATACCTTAGGATCCGGGTGGATCAATTACTTGAGCACTTTATGCCTAGCTTAATGGCTTTAAAGAAAGCGCTACCAGGGAGACAACCCGAAAGTTTTAGAGAGTCATTTTATTATGTTGTGTGCTTTTATAAAGTTTAAAAACAAAAAATATAGAGGGAAACCTAAAACTTTTTAAATAAGAAAAGTGAAAGTGAGAGAGACGAGCATTGTTAAAGTGGGAGCTAGCCTTGAACTTTGTTCATGCCCATGGAAACTTTGTGAATATTAATTACAGAAACTTTCCAACAAAAATAATTATCCCCTTGTACAAATCCATTGAATTATAAAAATAATGAGCCAAGATTTGCCTCTAGGATGATTAGATTGCTTGTTTGGTATGTGCGGTCCAAAAACAGAAACTTTGGCTGTAGTGCGTGAATTTACATTTTTTACAGGAACGTCAAAAGTTTCTGAAATTTTTACGCAATACTGGTATGCAAAAAAAATATTTTTTCCTACTTTTTCAGAATTTTTCGAGTTACAGAAGTATGGTCAAAGTTCAGATTGCTATAGACTGTCCTGTTTTTGACAGATTCTGTTTTTGACGCATTGTTTTGCTTATTTTGGTGGAACTATGGAGTGTATTGATAACCCACAAGTATAGAGGATCGCAACAGTTTTCGAGGGTAGAGTATTCAACCCAAATTTATTGATTCGACACAAGGGTAGCCAAAGAATATTCACGGGTATTAGCAGTTGAGTTGTCAAATCAACCACACCTGAAAGACTTAATATCTGCAGCAAAGTAGTATGGAAGTAATGGTAACGGTGGCAAAAGTGACAGTAGCAGTTTTGTAGTGATTGTAATAGCAATAGCAACGAAAGTAACTTAGCAAAGATCAATATGTGAAAAGCTCGTAGGCATTGGATCGGCAATGATAATTGTGTTTGATAATATTCATCATGTAGCAGTCATAACATAGGGTGACACAGAACTAGCTCCAATTCATCAATATAATGTAGGCATGTATTCTGTATATAGTCATACGTGCTTATGGAAAAGAACTTGCATGACATCTTTTGTCCTACCCTCTCGTGGCAGCGGGGTCCTAATGGAAACTAAGGGATATTAAGGCCTCCTTTAATAGAGAACCGGACCAAAGCATTAGCACTTAGTGAATACATGAACTCCTCAAACTACGGTAATCACCGAAAAGAATCCCAATTATTGTCACCTTAGGGTATGCGGATCATAACTCATAATAGGTGTCTACAACTTGCAAGATAGGACTAAGAACTCACATATATTCATGAAAACATAATAGTTTCAGATCTGAAATCATGGCACTCGGGCCCTAGTGACAAGCATTAAGCATAGCAAAGTCATAGCAACATCAATCTTAGAACATAGTGGATACTAGGGATCAAACCCTAACAAAACTAACTCGATTACATGATAAATCTCATCCAATCCATCACCGTCCAGCAAGCCTACGATGGAATTACTCACTCCCGGCGGTGAGCATCATGAAATTGGTGATGGAGGAAGGTTGATGATGATGATGGCGACAAATTCCACCCTCCGGAGCCCTGAACGGACTCCAGATCAGCCCTCCCGATGAAGAACAGGAGGTGGCGGCTCATCCGTATCGTAAAACGCGATGAATCCTTCTCTCTGATTTTTGGCCTCTGGGTGGCCCCTCTCTGGTAACTTTTTGCGCCAGTATTTTTTATATATTCCACAAAAATTCTCCATAAATTTTCAGGTCAATCCGAGAACTTTGATTTCTACACAAAAATAACACCATGGCGATTCTGCTGAAAACTGCGTCAGTCCGGGTTAGTTCCATTCAAATCATGCAAATTAGAGTCCAAAACAAGGGCAAAAGAGTTTGGAAAAGTCGATACGATGGAGATGTATCCACTCCCCCAAGCTTAACCAAGAGCTCGGAGCTTTTAAAATAGAGATGAATATAATTTTGAGCGGTATGCTTTCATTGTCAACATAACAACCAAGAGATCTCACTGTCTTCCATGTTAGACACATTATAGGCGGTTCCCAAACAGAATGGTAAAGTTTTTACTCCCCCTCCACCAACAATCACACTCCACGGCTAGCCGAATCCACGGGTACCGTCCATACCAACAACAGTCCTGGGGGAGTTTTGTTTAATTATTATATTTTGATTTGATTTTGAGCATGGAACTGGGCATCCCGGTTACCAGCCACTTTCTCCTGAATGACAAGTGAATAAACACTCATTGTGAGAATAACCCACCTAGCATGGAAGATATTGACAGCCCCCAGTCGCTACATGAGAGATTCGGGCATACAAAACAGATTATTATTTGAAGGCCTAGAGTTTAGCAGATGCAAATTTACTTGGAACGGCAGGTAAATACCGCATATAGGTAGGTATGGTGGACTCATATGGAACAACTATGGGTTTAAGGAAGTGGATGCACAAGCAGTATTCCCGCTTAGTACAAGTGAAGGCTAGCAAAAAGATTGAGGAGCGGCCAACTAGAGAGCGACAACGGTCATAAACATGCATTGAGATTAATCAATATTGAATGCAAGCATGAGTAGGATATAAATCACCATGAACATAAATATCATGGAGGCTATGTTGTTTTTGATTCAACTACATGCGTGAACATGTGCCAAGTCAAGCCACTTGAATCATTCAAAGGAGGATACCATCCTATCATACTACATCACAACCATTTTAAATGTATGTTGGCACACAAGACAAACCATTATCCACTCCTAGCTAATTAATCATGGCATGAGTAACTATAATCTCTAATTGTCATTGCAAACATGTTTCATTCATAATGGGCTGAATCAGGAATGATGAGCTAATCATATTTACAAAAACAAAATAGGTCGAGTTCATACCAGCTTTTCCTCATCTCAATCATTTCATCGTATATCATCATTATTGCCTTTCACTTGCACGACCGAACGATGTGAATAATAATAAGAGTGCACGTGCATTGGACTAAGCTGGAGTCTGCAAACATTTATTCAGAGGAGAAGACAAGGTAATATGGGCTCTTTGTTGGATCAACAATAATGCATATGAGAGCCACTCAACATTTTCATTGTGGTCTTCTCCTTACGACCCAAAGAAAAAGAAAAGAATTTCAAAGAAACACACTAAAACGAGAAAAACTATTTACATGGGAAAGCTCCCAACAAGCAAAAGAAGAACGAGAAATCTTTTTGGGTTTTCTTTTAATAATACAACTAATTAAACTAGAAAGAAAAACTAAAAAGAAACAAGAAATATTTTTGGATTTTATCAAAGTTTTTCAAACACACAAGAAGAAAGCAAGAAAAATAAACTAACATGGATTATACAATGAAAAAGGATGAACACCGACAACTGGAATGAATGTGTGAACATGAATGTAATGTCAGTGAGAAATACGTACTCCCCAAGCTTAGGATTTTGGCCTAAGTTGGTCTCTGGCCTGGCGGATATCCAAAGTCGTAGTTGGGGTTGTACTGAGTTGCGGCCACTACCGCTTGGAGGGCTGCCTCGTGGAGGCGAGCGGTCTCCCTTGCTCTCTCATATTCGTCCGCCTCCTCTCTGGTTATGAAGTATCTTCATTTTACCTGGAAGTCAAAGAAGGCAGGAGCGGGAAGCATAATAAAGAAGACGTGTTCCCTGTCAAAGATTAGTCTGTACTGGAGGGGTTGTTCACCCCTCTCAAGAAATTAGAAATGTTCCATAGCATCATAATCAAGGTAAGCAGGTGGTAACTCAATGTCATTTTCTCTTATGGGTACCCCGAGATAATTAGCTAATCGGGTGGCATAAATTCCACCAAAGAAATCTCCATCTAAAGCATTATTATGTAACCGCCTATAATAGCCCCCAAGTTATATCATTTATCACCCATTACCGCACTTTTGAGGACACTAAGATCGGAAGCGCAAAGGTGGCTATGATCATGTTTACCATCAATGCATCTACCTATAAAGAGAGCAAAACAATTTAAAGCAGGAAAGTGAATGCTCCCTATAGTAGCTTTTGTTACATTTCTAGTTTCTCCCCTAGTGATGCTAGCAAGGAAATCAATGCAATCAGATTTGCGAGGTTCATTATAAATGCCCCATTGAGGAATTTTACATACTTCATTAAAATCTTCAAGGTCCATGCGAAATGATTTATCATATAGATCAAACAAAACAGAATGTGTATTACGCTGGCATGAATACTCAAATCTACGCACAAAGGAATCAGTAAGGTTGTAGTACTGCAGGCACTTATCTGACACGAAGTCCTCAAGACCAGCGTTGTGCACGTACATATCAAATTCTTCCTTAAAACATGCATGAGTCATGAAATGATCCGACGGCCATTCACAACGCCGTACTAGAGCTTCCCTCGGTGGTTCAAGGTCCGGCTCACGTATCACGAGCCTTGGGACTTTCTTCTTTGAGGAACCACCTTGGTACATTCTCCTAAACATTTTTCTCCCTCTGAAAAATTTCTGAAATTTTTAGTGACTCAAAATAAAAGTGAACCAAACTCAACAAAATTGATAGCAACTACTCCTACAAGTGTCTAGAGGCTATATCAAGCAACAAAACTACTTTGGACCATATAAATTTGACATGCAAGCTCAAGAACATGGTCACCACAGCAGCAAGAATTTGCAATATATAAAGCACTATAGCAAAAACTAATTGGACCAACGGAGGAGTCACATACCGATGAACAATCCCTCAAAACAGTTTCGGAAATGGAGTTCCGAGCAAGGAGATCAAAAATGGTAGCAAAATGAGCAAGAACACGGGTTTGAGCAATGGTGTGATTTTTTCTGGAGGAAGACGAAGTGAATGGGTGGCTGGAGTAAGTGAGGGGACCCACGTGGGACCCACAAGCCCCCTAGGCGTGCACTGGGGGGTGGGCACGCCCTGTGGTCTTGTGGCCCACTGGTGCACCCCCCCCCCCCTGAGGTGTGTTGAGTGCCAAAAATTCTTAAATATTATAGAAAAAATCATACTAAATTTTCAGGGCATTTGGAGAACTTTTTTTCTGGTCATTTTTTATTGCACGGATAATTCAAACAACAGAAAATTAATAGTATTTTTGCTTTATTAATTCTAAATAACAGAAAGTAAAAAGTGGGTACAGAAGGTTGTGTTTACTAAATTCATCCATCTCATGCTCGTCAAAAGGAATCCATTAACAAGGTTGATCAAGTCTTATTAACAAACTTCTTCCGAATGACATGAAACCGGACAATCTTCGTGTAACACTAGGTTACCTCAACGGGGATATGCATGTCCCCAACAATAAGAATATCATATTTCTTTTTGACAGTAGGAATAGGGAATTCAAAACCTCCAATAGTAATTGTTGAAATTTTTCAATAGAATTGATACTATTCACTCGAGGTTGTTTCTTCGGAAAGTGTACCGTATGCTCATTACCATTAACATGAAAAGTGACATTTCCTTTGTTGCAATCAATAACAGCCCCTGCGGTATTCAAAAAGGGTCTACCAAGGATGATCGACATACTGTCGTCCTCGGGTATATTATGAATAACAAAGTCCGTTAAAATAGTGACATTTGCAACTACGACAGGTACATCCTCACAAATATCGATGGGTATAGCAGTTGATTTATCAGCCATTTGCAAAGAGATTTCAGTGGGTGTCAACTTATCCAAATCAAGTCTACGATATAAAGAGAGAGGCATAACACTAACCACCGGCTCCTAAATCACATAAAGCAGTTTTAACATAGTTTCTTTTAATGGAGCATGGTATAGTTGGTATTCTGGGATCTCCTAGTTTCTTTGGCATTCCACCTTTAAATGTATAATTAGCAAGCACGGTGGAAATTTTAGCTTCCGGTATCTTTCTCTTATTTGTAACAATATCTTTCATATACTTAGCATAAGGAGACATTTTTAGAATATCAGTCAAACATATACGCAAAAAGACAGGTCTAAGCATTTCAACAAAGTGCTCAAAGTCTTCATCATCCTTTTTCTTGGAAGCTTTAGGAGGAAAGGGCATGGGTTTCTGAACCCATGGCTCTCTTTCTTTACCATGTTTCCTAGCAATGAAGTCTCTCTTATCATATATTTTATTCTTAGGTTGTGGGTTATCAAGATCAACAGCAGGTTCTATCTCCACATCATTATCATTACTAGGTTGAGCATCAACATGAACATCATCATTATCATTACTATTAGGTTCATGTTCATCACCAGATTGTGTTTCAGCATCAAAAATAGAAATATCATTTGGATTCTCAGGTGTATCTATAATAGGTTCACTAGAAGCATGCAAAGTCCTCTCATCATTCTTTTTCTTTTTATTATTAGAAGGACTAGGTGCATCAGTATTAATTCTCTAAGAGTCTTGTTCAACTCTCTTAGGATGGCCCTCAGGATACAAAAGGTTCCCGAGTCATTTTACCACCTCTAGTCATAACTCTAACAGCGTTATCATTCATCTTACTATTCATTTCATTTAGCAAATCATTTTGTGCCTTGAGAACTTGTTCTACTTGAGTTTTTACCATGGAAGCATGTTTACTAACAAACTTGAGATCATTAACCGTTCTACACATATAGTCACTCAAGTGTTCAAGCATATAAGCATTTCTTTTCAATTGTCTACTAACATATGCATTGAAGTGTTCTTATTTAACAATAAAGTTATCAAATTCATCCAAGCATTGACTAGCAGACTTATTATGAGGAATATCACCTTCATCAAATCTTTAGAGAGAATTTACCTCTACTACCTGTGTCGGAGTATTAAGACTATGTATTTCTTCAATAGGTGGTAAATTCTTAACATTTTCAGCTTTAATACCTTTTTCTTTCATAGATTTCTTTGCCTCTTGCATATCTTCAGGACTGAGAAGTAGAATACCCCTCTTCTTCGGAGTTGGTTTAGGTGGTGGTTCGGGAAGAGTCCACTCATTATCATTACTCAATATATTATTCAATAGTACTTCAGCTTGCTCAATAGTTTGTTCCCTGAAAACACAGCCAGCACAACTATCTAGGTGGTCCCTAGAAGCATCGGTTAGTCCATTATAAAAGATATCAAGTATTTCATTTTTCTTGAGAGGATGATCAGGCAAAGCATTAAGTAATTGGAGAAGCCTCCCCCAAGCTTGTGGGAGACTCTTTTCTTCAATTTGCACAAAGTTAAATGTTTCCTTTAAAGCAGCTTGTTTCTTATGAGCAGGAAAATATTTTTCAGAGAAGTAGTAAATCATTTCCTGGGGACTACGCACACAACCAGGAGCAAGAGAATTAAACCATGTCTTAGCATCACCCTTTAATGAGAAAGGAAACAACTTAAGAATATAGTAGTAACGAATTTTTTCCTAATGAGCAAATAGGGTGGCTATATCAATCAATTTAGTAAGATGTGCCACAATAGTTTTAGATTCATAACCATGGAAAGGATCAGATTCAACCAAAGTGATTAACTCAGGATCGACAGAGAATTCATAATCCTTATCAGTAACAAAGATAGGTGAAGTATCAAACCTACACTACTAGAAAAAAGGCTATTAGTGGCGCACCACATATTGCTATTAATGGCGCACTATGGGTGCGCCATTATTAACATGCCATTAGTAATTGTTAGTAATGGCGCACCTTTGATGCGCCATTGGTAATCCAAATACCAGTGGCGCACCACATGGTGCGCCACTACTAACCCTTAGGTGCTCCACTGGTATTCCCTCCAGGTGCGCCACTAATAGCCTTATAGGTGCGCCACTAGTAATAAAGGAAGGTGCGCCACTAATAAGGGCTTAAATGCGCCACTAGTAATGTATTTGGAAAACAAAAAAATCCAAATTTACAGAAAACAACCTATAAGGAAAAATAATTTAAAAACAAAAAATGAAATAGAATCATAATTTTTATTATAGTAAGAATATTACAATGTCTTTACAAGTATCCAATAAAAGGAAAATTGCAAGGAAATAAAAGAAAATCCTAAAACTAATCTTCTAGTAATCTTTTCTTCTTTTTCTTCACTTTATCCCTGCAAAATGTAACAAAATAAACAGAAAGACAAACAAACTATTTATAACATGTCAATACTGTCATTTTTTATGCAGAACTAGATATGAGCATATATTTCCAGAATTACATGGTGTGAATATTGTATGAGTAAGATTCTAATGGAAATGAATTTTGATAGGAGCCCACTTTCGACGAGTATTTATCTGACAGAGCTAAATAATCAGGGCATTTACCTTTTGATAATATTATTATACTATACTACCAGTATACTACTCCACTTGGATTTGTTAGATGAGCAGATCTGAGATAGACATCTGTTCAAGTGGCTATAGGTAGGCTTGAAGAATTCTCATCGGTTCAAGTGGCTACACGTAGTCGCACAGCTGGAATATAGACTACTAGTACTATTTGAAAAGAAAACAAGAGCAAATCTTAACGTACTAGTCAGATCCGATCACATTGAGCTAGAAAGAAAATTCATCAGGAAACAGATGGCCGGCGACTTACTTCCAGACGTTGAGGATCTCGTTGTGCCCAGCGAAGACGCTGCGGAGCGCGTCGCGGACGGACTGCTCACAGCGATAGCTGCCGCAGATGAACTCGTTGTCCTGCAGGTAGTCCAGCAGCCAAGAATTAAAGATAGGAGGGCTAGAACTGAAAGAACTAACATCTTCGAAAGCAACAGGAGATAATTCATATATGCAAAATACATATGAAGTGGTCTTCACCAAATTTGTTGAAACATGAACGAAATGTTTTAGCAGTACCAATGATACATGTCAAATTAATTGTTCCTGTCATGACAATGTAAAAGTAGTACTTGCATGCCAATGAAGACTTGCTAGTGTCAGATTCTATGAGGTTCAGGACATGTGTAATTGTGCCAAGTTCACTTGTAATGCCATTATTCATGATCTGAACTTTATCCTCCACAAAATAAAATAACAGTTGATCCATGCGAATGATACTTAATTTTGAAGCTACTGTTAATTTATAAACTGAATATAAAGTGAGTTTATAAATTCAGAAATAGAAAATTCAGTTAGGCTACTGTTAACTGAATTTTGGAGTGTATACTTAACAAAGGCTTCATTTGAATGTACAGTCAAATTAAAAAAATGTGTTCATGGGGCAGCAGCACTAAGAACTGAAAGAAAAAGGTGCAGAAAAAAGCTACTAAAAAACAATATCAGAAGTAGTGCAGACGTTGTTGAGGCACTGACTGAACCATTGATAGTACTACCACTCTTCTTTTTTGCGTCCATTAGCGTGACAGTGAGGTTACAACCTTTAATTAACAGTGCAGTATGTGTATAAACTATAAAAAATAACTACACTGCCTGGTTTTCATCCAAATAAGAAAACAGAGCACAGATGATTTTTTTCACATATTCACATCATTGATACATGATGACATTTGATCGAGTGATGCAGTGGTGGAAGAATAGAGTAATTGTTGTCCATCAGCTCATAAATGATTAATTATTACCTGCTTGAGGATAGGGGTGGCACACTTTTCTCTTAGAGCGAAAGCATCAGAGTAGGTTATTACCTGCTTGAAATACGCCCCAAATCCATACTTGAGATAACAAAAATACATGAGAAAAGCATTCTGGATCTCTCCGATTTGCACAACATACAGGATGTGCGACATCTGAACTTACGACAGGAGGGAGCCACCTATCAATCTTGGGGCTTCCTCGCTCGCCATGGCCGGGCACCATCATCCTCTGCTGCTTCACCATCATCCTCTCCTCCAACGATGACATGCGCAGGACTCGTACAGAGATATTTTTTAACGCATCATACACAGATATAAATCATCTGAATCAAAAGCAAGCTGCATCTAGTTCATCAAATGTTAGATGTACAGAATTTGATCGTACACTGCAATGCAAACCATTCAACCACGAAGTAGCTAGAGCTAGTGATTTCAATTCTCTACCATGATGCATGCATGTATGCGTGCAACAAACCGCCAGACTAATTAAGCATTGAGGTAGGCTACATAATCCAATCCGGCTAGCTCGTAATCATATCCATACTAGGTAGCCGCTACGTAGTTAAGTCTGGACAGAGAGTCAGAGACTGGGATGAACACGTACATGGGAAGGAGCAGGAGACGCAGGGCCTTATCTGCCCAACCTCCGACCAGATCGGTGGTGTTTAAGGCCGCCTTAGAGCTCCAGCGGTACCTCCCCTGCAGGCAAACAGAGCAATAGGCAAAAATCAGCTGTGCAGATCGATTCAGAAGCAGGATTAATGCGGGAGAGGCGTAGTACCTTCCGGGATGAGCGCCATGGATGCAGAGGAGGAGGAGGACGGCCGCGCGTCCCCCGTTGCCGAACTTGGTGCAGAACAACGTGGAGGCTGCTTCCTCTCCCGGCGCGTGGACGTGGAGAAGAAACCACCCTCCACCGGCGCCATCGCCTGCGGCACCTTGGCCTTGCCGCCGGATCCGCCATCGTTCATCGATCATGGGCCAGCTCAACGACGACGAGGATCTGGAAGCCCAGCTATGGCCGTGGCGGCTGGATCTGGGGTAGCGGGGAGCTCCTCCTCCTACAGCTTAGCGGCCTCCACACCCCGGGGCAACGCCCTCTCCGGAGGATGTGGTCACCAGCTCTCCTCTGGATCCGGTGAGGAGGGTTGGGGAAGGAGCTCACCACGGCTCCATGCCCTGGATCTGGTGTGAGGGAGGGGGAAGGGGGCTCGCCGTGGTCGGGAGGGAGAGGAAGAGGCGGGCGGCCGGGGCTTCCCGATCTAGATCGAAGTCGAGGGAGGTGGGTGGGTGTGTTAGGAGGAAGGGGAGGGGAGAGAACGTGACGAGAGGGAGGGGATAAGGGGTGATAGCAATGGCGCACTGGTAGGGGGTGCGCCATACGTATAGATAGCAATGGCACATCTCTTACTGGTGCGCCATTACTAGTTAAAACTAGTAATGGCGCACTTTCCCCTGGTGCGCCACTGCTAAGTCTGGGGAGGGGTGTGGGGCCAGGACAAAACTAGTAATGGCGCACCACACACCAGGTGCGCCATTAGTAATATGGCCACTAATGGCGCACCCATATCTGGTGCGCCACTGCTATATAGCAGTGGCGCACCACATACATGGTGCGCCATTAATGTCCATATTAGCTATAGCCGTTTTTGTAGTAGTGCTAGGATCATATTGCATTCTAGCATTCAAAGATTTTTCTTTCAACTTGACTAGTAGTTTCTTAATATCCTCTCTATCCTTACAATCAAGAAAGTCCCTAGCTACCTCTCCATCCATAACATAACCCTCAGGTATAACAGGCAATTCATATCTAGGAGTGCTAGGTCTAATGGGTGTTTCAAAGTTTTCAGTTTCAATAATTTCATCAGTTTTAGAAATATCATCAGTTTCAGCATTCTCAATATCTTTAGCTCTAGCAAGTTGTTCATCAAGAAATTCACCCAGTGGCACAGTTTTATCAAGCAAAGTCGTAGTATCATCATAAGCATCATGCATAGCAGAAGTATCATCATCGGTTACTTGTGACATATCAGAATTAATAGCAGGTGTAGGTGTCGCAAGCTTACTCAAAACAGAAGGTGAACCAAGTGTAGAGTGTGATGGCAGTTCCTTACCTCCCCTCGTAGTAGAGGGAAAAATCTTGGTTTTGATATCTTTCAGATTCTTTATAGTGATCAGCAGATATAAATCCCAAGTGACTCCGCAAATAGAGCAATGCTCCCCGGCAACGGCGCCAGAAAAAGGTCTTGATAACCCACAAGTATAGGGGATCACAACAGTTTTCGAGGGTAGAGTATTCAACCCAAATTTATTGATTCGACACAAGGGGAGCCAAAGAATATTCACAAGTATTAGCAGTTGAGTTGTCAATTCAACCACACCTGAAAGACTTAATATCTGCAGCAAAGTATTTAGTAGCAAAGTAGTATGGAAGTAACGGTAACGGTGGCAAAAGTGACAGTAGCAGTTTTGTACTGATTGTAACAACAATAGCAGCGAAAGTAACTTAGCAAAGATCAATATGTGAAAAGCTCGTAGGCATGGATCGACAATGATAATTGTGTTGGATAATATTCATCATGTAGCAGTCATAACCTAGGGTGACATACAACTAGATCCAATTCATCAATGTAATGTAGCATGTATTCCGTATATAGTCATACGTGCTTATGGAAAAGAACTTGCATGACATCTTTTGTCCAACCCTCCCGTGGCAGCGGGGTCCTAATGGAAACTAAGGGATATTAAGGCCTCCTTTTAATAGAGAACCGGACCAAAGCATTAGCACTTAGTGAATACATGAACTCCTCAAACTACGGTAATCACCGGAAAGAATCCCAATTATTGTCACCTGGTGTCTACAACTTGCAAGATAGGATCAAGAACTCACATATATTCATGAAAACATAATTGGTTCAGATATGAAATCATGGCACTCGGGCCCTAGTGACAAGCATTAAGCATAGCAAAGTCATAGCAACATCAATCTTAGAACATAGTGGATACTAGGGATCAAAGCCTAACAAAACTAACTCGATTACATGATAAATCTCATCCAATTCATCACCGTCCAGTAAGCCTACGATGGAATTACTCACTCCCGGCGGTGAGCATCATGAAATTGGTGATGGGGGAAGGTTGATGATGATGATGATGGCGACGGATTCCACCCTCCGGAGCCCTGAACGGACTCCAGATCAACCCTCCCGATGAAGAACATGAGGTGGCGGCGGCTCCGTATCGGAAAACGTGATGAATCCTTCTCTCTGATTTTTTTCTCCGTGAATAGGTACTTATAGAGTTGGAATTAGGGTCGGAGGCCGTCCAGGGGGGGCACAAGCCTAGGAGGCGCACCCCTAGGGCTTGTGGCCTCTAGGTGGCCCCCCTCTGGTAACTTTTTGCGCCAGTATTTTTTATATATTCCACAAAAATTCTTCGTAAATTTTCAGGTCAATCCGAGAACTTTGATTTCTGCACAAAAATAACACCATGGCAATTCTGCTGAATACAGCGTCAGTCCGGGTTAGTTCCATTCAAATCATGCAAATTAGAGTCCAAAACAAGAGCAAAAGATTTTGGAAAAGTAGATATGATGGAGACGTTTCATGTATCGGTGGTATAAACCATGGAGAAGTTAGAATACATTAGGGATAATGAAAAATAAAATATGAATGGGTTTGCACAGTACTTTGAGTAGTGATTTGCTTTACTATACTAACGGATCTCACGAGGGTTTTGTTAAGTTTTGTGTGGATGAAGTGTTCGAGGATCGAGGAGGTCTCCATATGAGGAGAAGGAGGAGAGGCAAGAGTTCAAGCTTGGGGATGCCCAAGGCACCCAAAGTAAATATTCAAGGAGACTCAAGCGTCTAAGCTTGGGGATGCCCCAGAAGGCATCCCATCTTTCTTCAACAAGTATCAGTATGTTTCGGTTTTTGTTTTGTTCAGATGATATGTGTAAATCTTGGAGCGTCGTTTGCTTTTTATTTTTATTTTAATAATGCACCATGCAGGTATGAGATAGTCCTTGGTTGATCTATAGAATGCTCTTTGCACTTCACTTATATCTTTTGAGTATGGCTTTATAGAATGCTTCATGTGCTTCACTTATATCATTTGAAGTTTGGATTGCCAGTTTCTCTACATATAGAAAACTGTTATTTGTAGAATGCTCTTTTGCTTCACTTATATTTATTAGAGCATGGTATTTTGTAGAAATAATTAAACTCTCATGCTTCACTTATATCTATTTAGAGAGTAAACGGGAATTGGTCATTTGCATGGTTAGTCATATAATCCTACATAAAACGTGTAGATCACTGAATATGATATGTTTGATTCCTTGCAATAGTTTTACGATATAGAGATGATAATATGTGGGAGGTACTAGTAAATGGTTGTGGTTAGTAAGAATATTGGTGTTAAGGTTTGTGATTCCCAAAGCATGCACATATAGTCTCTCGTTATGCTAAGAAGTTGGAGCATGATTTATTATTGATTGTCTTCCTTATGAGTGGAGGTCGGGGACGAGCGATGGTCTTTTCCTACCAATCTATCCCCCTAGGGGCATGCGTAGTAGTACTTTGCTTCGAGGGCTAATAAACTTTTGCAATAAGTATGTGAGTTCTTTATGACTAATGTGAGTCCATGGATTATACGCACTCTTACCTTTCCGCAATTTGCCAGCCTATACGGTACCGTGCATTCCCTTTCTCACCTCAAGATGTGGTGCAAACTTCGCAGGTGCATCCAAACCTCGTGATATGATACACTCTATCACACATAAGCCTTATTATATCTTCCTCAAAACAGCCACCATACCTACCTATTATGTTATTTCCATAGCCATTCCGAGATATATTGCCATGCAACTTCCACCGTTCCGTTTTTATGACTTGAGCATTCATTGTCATATTGCTTTGAATGATTGTAAGATAGCTAGCATGATATTTCCATGGCTTGTCCATTTTTTTGATATCCTTGCTATGCTAGATCATTGCACATCCTGGTACACTGCCAGAGGCATTCATACAGAGTCATACTTTGTTCTAGGTATCGAGTTGTAATTTTGAGTTGTAAGTAAATAAAAGTGTGATGATCATCATTATTCATTATTAGACCATGTCCTAGTGAGGAAAGGATGATGGAGACTATGATTCCCCCACAAGTCGGGATGAGACTCCGGACAAAAAGAAAAAGAAAAGAAAAAAAGTGAGGCCAAAAAGAGCCCAAGAAAAAAAAGAAAAAAAGAAAAAATAAAATAATGAGAGAAAAAGAGAGAAGGGGCATGTTAATTCCACACTTGTGCTTCAAAGTAACACCATGTTTTTCATATAGAGAGTCTCCTATGTTGTCACTTTCATATACTAGTGGAAATTTTTCATCATAGAGTTAGATGCACACCCACTTAGTTTTCAATTTGAGCTTTCATACACTTACAACTCTTAGTGCATCCGTTGCATGGCAATCCCTACTCCTCTCATTGATATCAATTAATGGGCATCTCCATAGTCCATTGATTAGCCGCGTTGATGTGAGACATTCTTACTTTTTTGTCTTCTCTATGTTTACCCCTATCATCATACTCTATTCCACCCATAGTGTTATGTCCATGGCTTGCGCTCATGTATTGCGTGGGGGTTGAAAAAGCTGAAGCGCGTTAAAAAGTATGAACCAATTGCTTGGCTTGTCATCGAGGTTGTGCATGATAAATACTTTGTGTTAAGAAGATGGAGCATGACAATACTATATGATTTTGTAGGGATAGCGTTCTTTAGCATTGATATTTTGAAAGACATGATTGTTTGTTGGGATGCCTGAGTATTCATGTCTTTATGTCAAATTATAGACTATTGCTTTGAATCACTCGTGTCCTAATATTCATGCCATGATTAGATATATGATCAAGATTATGCTAGGTAGCATTCCACATAAAAAAATATCTTTTTTATCATTTACCTACTCAAGGACGAGCAGAAATTAAGCTTGGGGATGCTGATACGTCTCCGTCGTATCTATAATTTTTTATTGTTCCATGCCAATATTATACAACTTTCACATACTTTTGGCAACAATTTATATGATTTATTGGACTAACATATTGATCCAATGCCCAGTGCCAGTTCCTGTTTGTTGCATGTTTTTTGTTTCGCAGAATATCCATATCAAACGAAGTCCAAACGCAATAAAAATTTACGGAGAATTGTTTTGTAATATATGTGATTTTTGGGAGGTGGAATCAACGCAAACGGAGGCCCACGACCTCCACTAATCACCAGGGCACGCCTGCCCCCTGGCGCGCAGTGGTACCTAGTGGGCACCCCATAAATCGGTTGGGGCTCTTCTTCGGGCGCAAGGAAGCTTATATCGGAAAAAAATTGTGTTAAATTTCAGCGCAATTAGAGTTACGGATCTCCGGGAATATAAGAAACGGTTTTCAGCCAGAAAACAAGGACGCAAAATAGAAGAGAACAAAGACATAGATCCAATCTAGGAGGGGCTCTCGCCTCTCCACTGCCATGGAGGCCATGGACCAGAGGGGAAACCCTCCTCCCATCTAGGGGGAGGCCAAGGAAGAAGAAGAAGGAGGGGAGCTCTCTCCCCCTCTCTCCCGGTGGCGCCGGAGTGCCGTCGGGGCAAGGATCGTGACGGCGATCTACATCAACAACCTTGCTACCGTCAACACCAACCTTCTCCCCCTCTATGCAGCGGTGTAACCTCTCTATTCCCACTGCAATTCTCTACTTAAACATGGTGCTCGACACTATATATTATTATCCAATGACATGTGGTTATCCTATGATGTTTGAGTAGATCTGTTTTGACCTATGGGTTGATTGATGATCATGATTGGTTTGAGTTGTATATTTTATTTTAGTGCTGTCCTACGGTGCCCTCCATGTCATGCAAACATGAGGGATCCTCGCTGTAGGGTGTTGCAATACATTCATGATTCGCTTATGGTGGGTGGCTAGAGTGACAGAAGCTTACGCCCAAGTAAGGGGGTTGTTGCGTATGGGATAAAGAGGACTTGATACTTAATTCTATGGTTGGGTTTTACCTTAATGATCTTTGGTAGTTGTGGATGCTTGCTAGAGTTCCAATCATAAGTGCATATGATCCAAGTACGGAAAGTATGTTAGCTCATGCCTCTCCCTCATATAAAATTGCAATAATGATTACCAGTTTAGTTATCGATCACCTAGGGACAAAATAACTTTCTTGTGTGACAAAAACCTTTCTAGTAAACTACTAAATTTATTATCTTGCAATTTATTCGTAGTTTTATTCTCACAAAGTACTTCTAGTTTTATTCTTGTTCTAGGTAAAGCAAACGTTAAGTGTGCGTAGAGTTGTATCGGTGGTCGATAGAACTTGAGGGAATATTTGTTCTACCTTTAGCTCCTCATTGGGTTCGACACCCTTATTTATCGAAAAAGGCTACAAACGATCCCCTATACTTGTGGGTTATCAGTTGCAAGTTTTTGTTGTTTGTGTGCAGGTGCTGTTTACATAGTGTTGCTTGGTTCTCCTACTGGATTGATAACCTTGGTTTCATAACTGAGGGAAATACTTACCTTTGTTGTGCTCCATCATCCTCTCCTCTTCAGGGAAATACCAACGCAGATTCAAGCAAACAGCGTGTCATTGTCGTCTCCGCCCGCGCGGAGGAGGCTTGCATGGTGGCTGTCGCGGTGGAAGCCGGTCGCGCCCGCGCTGAGCCCGCAAACCGGGTGCAGACGTGGAATCTACCTTCGAGACCTTGAATGCCAAGTGGATCCTGCAATCTGAAGGAACAATTTGGGTCAGCCGACTCTTGTGAGCCGTTGGATGCAACATGGACGGCCAGAAGGGCTTCTTCAACCTTCGAAAATGATGCATTGTTCATCTTCTCTCTCAACCATCGAGCCGCTAGCCCGCCACAGGCCTAACCGCCTGCTGCCGCCGCCCCGCCCTACCCTGAACCGCTTCCCACCGCCATGCTCCCCCACCCCCGCCATCCGTTTAACCCCGGGCACGATCCATTTTTTTCGGCGAACAACATTCCACACCCAACACTCATAAGATAGATCATGGGCACCCTGCCACCCTAATATAGATACTGGGGTAGCTTCTCTGCCATCTTCTTCCTTCGCTCTGGTGAACTTCTTCTTTCACAAATCGACTGACCCAAATATTACTACTAGTACGTATTAAGTACAGTAGGAACATGAAGAAACGAGTAATAGTACCAACTACAAGAAGAACAGTAGTAATACATACTAGTATGTACTAAAGAGTTCAAATAACGCGAAAGAACATAACATAGTTCTGTTTGGGCCTCAGCACAACACACCCCCGAAATAAAACTAAGCAACTAGTCCGCTTGACACTGCAGTAGAACCAGCATGAGCAACGGCACTGCCATGTTACTCAGAGTCCTCGTCCACGTCTTCGACTTCGTCCTCGTCCCTCTTCCTCTTCCTCTTCGCCGACACTTCTTTGCTTGAACCGGACACTGAGCTCTGCTTCTTCATCCAACCCTTGTAGATATTTAAACAAAGGTAGGCATTCGTTGTCGCGTACACAATGTGATCTTCATCTATTGTCTTTGACTCCCATGCATGATGAAACTTGGGGTGAGGTTTCTTCAGTTCATCGTACGAAGGATCAATCATGGCTGCTACCAGTGTCAGCATTGAAGGCTGAGAGGAGGACACCAGGCTTTCCTTCTGTAGATCGAAGGGCTGGCCTACAATGAGGCCTATCCAACCCAGGACTCTCCTGTCGTTTGTAAAGTCTACAGTAACGAATTTCACTCTTTTGTCCTTGAGGAAGACCTCAAAATCCTGGCACCTAATGTCAGCATGGCATATGTGGTAGACCAAGCATGCGTTATGTACGCAAACCTGGATCACGGCGGGCTTCTTCTTCCCTGCCTCCTTTAGAAGCTTCTCCTTTTCCAGGACTGTGGTGTACTCAACATCTAGCTCAGCGACCCACTCACCCTTTGAACTTTCGAACATGTGTAGGAAGCGACCAAGGCATGCTTCCATCGTCACGGATCTACGGGTGTAGATGACGATGAACTCATCGCCGGTGATGGTTCTAACCTTGTACTCACCGCCGCATGGAGATTTGGGAGGCCATGGATTTTGGAGGTGGGTTAGGAGAAGTGGAACTGGTGTAATGTGAAAGGACGGGACGACTGGGAGCAAGCTATTGTAAGGTAGAAGACGGGGACGAGTAGGGCATGCGAACGGCGTGGGGTGGTGGCTTTCCCGGTGGATAAATGGCTGCATGCCCCCAAAGAGTTCTCGAGTACTATGCGGGACCCACTAGATGTCATGTCTACTAGACCCACATTGTAGGCCTGACGGTATAGCTTCTGCGTGCTCGCAGGCCATGCCGGCACACGCGTGTAACTTTCACTTAATTCCGTCAACCGTCATGCCTCCCATGATCGTCGCCTCCCTCGCGCGATCGCGCCCTTTGAGACTTTGAACGGCTATAAATGAGCATTTTTTTGCCTACTCTGCATGCATGATACTCCCTCTGGTCCTTTTTACTCCATGTAAGATTTGTGTCAAGTCAAAGTTTGCAAAGTTTGACCAAATTTATATTAAAAATATCAATATCTACTATACCAAATATATATTTTATGAAACTACATTTCATAATGAATATAAAAATATTGATTTGACATTGTGAATGTTGATACATTTTTCTATAAGTTTGGTCAAAGTAGAGGTACTTTGACTTCGGACAAAACTTATATGCACTATGCAGACTAGTTCCTCCGTCCAGGTGCGTTATGATGTTGCCATGTAAATCTGTTGTCAACACCTTGGTCGCGATGCACAATGTATTAACATGAGTTATGCACCGTTCCCCATATACCAGGAAGCCCGTTTGCCTCCAAATCTTTTCCTCTCCATGTGTGAAAACAATTTGCATGCATGACTCTCCTTCTCCCTCCGGCAGTCCCACTACTCCTCCCCGTGTGAAAACAATCTGCATGCATGACTCTCCTCCCTCGCGCTCGTCCAATCCGTTGTGACCAGCAATATTTCCACCCCTCCCCTCCCCCGTAATTTACTCCAACAAAAATATGCCCACCTAGTTGTTACGTTCATCACGCAACATATCTTACGTAGGTGTGGCATTGCTCGCTATAAATAATGCGCCTCCCACGGCATTCAAAAGAACGCTCACGTTCATCGCCTTTATCTCCTCCCCCTCCCTCTCAATTACGGACCCATCGACCAACATGGCATCGCCCCTCCCTAACCCTAGGTGCCCCTCGCTGCCCCGCGCGGAGGGTCACACGTCGTTGTTCCGTTCCTCGCTGCCACTAGTCCAGGAGGACACGTCGCCGTTCCGTTCCTCGCTGCCACCAGTGGAGGATGATGCGTTGATACATCTCCAACGTATCTATAATTTTTGCTTGTTCCATGCTGTTATATTATCATTCTTGGATGTTTTACAATCATTTTATAGCAACTTTATATCATTTTTTGGGACTAACCTATTGATATAGTGCCCAGTGCCAGTTGTTGTTTTTTTTGCTTGTTTTTTACTTCGCAGAAAATCAATACCAAACGGAGTCCAAACACAGCGAAACAATTTGGAGATTTTTTCTAGACCAGAAGACACCTGTTGGGCCAAAGAAGTACCAGAGGGGGCTCCGAGGGGAGCACAACCCACCTGGGCGCGCCTGGGGGCCCAGGCGCGCCCTGGTGGGTTGTGCCCACCTCGGCCGCCTCCCACACCGCCTCTTTGCTCTATAAATACCCCAAAAATCCAAAAATCGTAGGGGAGTCAACAAAACACAATTCCAGCCGCGGCAAGTTCCAGAACCACCAGATCCAATCTAGACACCATCACGGAGGGGTTCATCATCTTCATTGGTGCCTCTCCGATGATGCGTGAGTAGTTCATTGTAGACCTACGGGTCCATAGTTAGTAGCTAGATGGCTACCTCTCTCTCTTTTGATTCTCAATACAATGGTCTCTTGGAGATCTATTTGATGTAACTCTTTTTGCGGTGTGTTGTTTGGGATCCGATGAACTTTGAGTTTATGATCAGATCTATTTTATCCATGAAAGTTATTTGAGTCTTCTTTTGATCTCTTATATGCATGATTACTTATAGCCTCGTATTTCTTCTTCGAATCTTTGGTTTAGTTAGGCCGACTAGATCGATTTTTCTTGCCATGGGAAGAGGTGCTTTGCGATGGGTTCGGTAGTGCGGTGTTCTTTCCCAGTGACAGAAGGGGCAGCAAGACACGTATTGATTGTTGCCATTAAGGATAACAAGATGGGGTCTATTCCTACATGAATAGATCTTGTCTACATCATGTCATCATTCTTATTGCATTACTCCGTTTCTCCATGAACTTAATACACTAGATGCATGCTGGATAGCGGTCGATGTGTGGAGTAATAGTAGTAGATGCAGGCAGGAGTCGGTCTACTAATCTTGGACATGATGCCTATATAATGATCATTGCCTGGATATCGTCATAATTATTTGAAGTTCTATCAATTGCCCAACAGTAATTTGTTTACCCACCGTATGCTATTTTTCTCGAGAGAAGCCACTAGTGAAATCTACGGCCCCCGGGTATATTCTTCATCATATTTGCTTTCCGATCTATTATTTGCCACTTTTATTTTCAGATCTGTTATTCTAAAAACCCAAAAATACCTTGCTGCACTTTTTATTTGCATCTTTTATTTCGCATTTTATCGAGATCTATTTATCCAATCTATCACAATTTTATCCCGTCCATTTGACAATTTCTGGCGCCGTTACCCGAAGAAGGGATTGACAACCCCTTATACGCGTCGGGTTGCAAGTATTTGTTCTTTGTGTGCAGGTACCGTTTACATAGTGTTGCTTAGTTCTCCTACTGGATTGATACCTTGGTTTCATCACTGAGGGAAATAACTACCGTAGCTGTGCTGCATCATCCCTTCCTCTTTGGGAAAATACCGACGTAGTTCAAGCGACATCAAAAGGAATTTCTGGCGCTGTTGCCGGGGAGACATCATCAGCATCTATCAGGTTCCTAATCACAAATCTCATCTCCTTGCAATTTACATTATTTGCCATTTGCCTCTCGTTTTTATCTCTCCCACTTCACAAAAATTTGCCTTTTTATTTGCCTTTTTCTTGTTTGATCTTTTGTTTGCTTGTGTTTCCATGTGCCTTCTATATGGTTGCATCTTCGCTTGCTAAAAATCTATTGATATGGATCCTCATCCACTTGCTAATCCTTTTAGAAGATCCAATCATGATGAACCAATTGCTAGTGAGTTGAGTGCACTAGATTATCTTTATGAAGTTTTGCTTGAGATTCGTGAATCTGAAAATTGTGATGAAGAAATTTATGAAGTGATTCATGATAGCTCCTTGACTGAAAATCATGATTGCAATGATTTTACTATAAATTGTATTAATGTCAATTGTGCTAATAATATGAAAAACCCCAAGCTTGGGGATGCTAATTTTGCTATGTCCACTACTTATTGCAATGATCATGATTGGGGTGATTCTTCTTATGATCTTGAAAATTTATTTAAGCCTCATGATGAATATGATATTGATAATAATGTTTGCAATAATATTGAAAGTGGGTTTGGAAGGGCGTCAACTTTAGGTAAAAATAATCCCACATATTTGGAGAGTGTTCAATCTTACGAAATTGTTGATGAAAGTGGGTTTGGAGAGGTCATGACTTTAGTTGATGTTAATCCCACTATATTGGAAGATTATAAAACTTTTATGCATGTGGATCATGAAGAGAAAATTTTATATGATAGCTATATTGTTGAATTTGATTATGATCCTACATGTAATTATTATGATAGAGGAAAATATGGTTGTAGAAATTTTGATGTTACTAATTTACCTCTCGTTATGTCGAGGTTGCTATTGTTTCCTTCTTCTTCCTTGCATATGCTATATATTTCTTGTCTTGATAATTTGTTTGCTTATAAAATCCCTATGCATCGTAAGTATGTTAGACTTAAATGTGGTTGTCACATGTATTATGATGCTCTCTTTGTGTTTCAATTCTTGTCTTTCATGCGAGCATCATCAAAATTATCAATGCCTAGCTAGGGGCATAAAACGATAGCGCTTGTTGGGAGGCAACCCAATGAATAATTTTTTTTTGCATTTTTATTTATATTATTGAGTGTTTGCACAATTATGTCTCTGTTCTGATTGTGTTTTTTATGTTTTAATTAGTGTTTGTGCCAAGTAAAGCCTTTGGGATAGCTTTGGTGATAGTTGATTTGATCTTGTTGAAAAACAGAAACTTTTACGTCCAGTAAAATCATTGTCTAAATTCGAAGATGCGACAAAAAATTCTAATTTTTTTACACAAGATTTATATTCAAATTTTCTCGGTTTTCCTAATTTTTCAGAATTTTTGGAGTTACATAAGTATGAGAACAATTGGCATCTTTACAGATTGTTCTGTTTTTGACAGATTCTGTTTTCTTTGCATTGTGTGCTTATTTTGATGATTCTATGGATTGTATCGGGGGGTATAAGACATGGAAAAGTTAGAATGCAGTAGATATAATGCAATAAAAAATTTGAATGGGCTTTCTACAGTACTTAAAGTAAAGATTGGTTTTCTTATACTAACGGATCTCACAAAGGTTTTGTTAAGTTTTGTGTGATTGAAGTTTTCAAGTTTTGGGTGATATCACGATGGATGAAGGAATAAGGAGTAAGAAGAGCCTAAGATTGGGGATGACCATGGCACCCCAAGGTAATATTCAAGGAGAAACAAGCAACTAAGCTTGGGGATGCCCCGAGTGGCATCCCCTCTTTCTTCTAACGACCATCGGTATTTTACTTGGAGTTATATTTTTATTCGTCACATATCATGAGTTTTGTTTGGAGCGTCTTGTATTATATGAGTCTTTGCTTGTTTTACTTTTTGTTTTGTGTCAAGTATCCTTGTTGAACACACCTATTTGAGAGAGCCAAAATTATGCTATGATTTATTAGAATTGCTCTAGTGCTTCACTTCATATTTTTGAGCATGGTGTGCTTTAATATTTTTGAAGAAATGCTCTCATGCTTCACTTAGATTTATTTGAGAGTTAGTAATTTTTGAAGAAATTCTCTCATGCTTCACTTATATTATTCTGAGAGACGAAAAAAAATTATGCTCATGTTCTTCACTTAGATTTGTTTGAGCTATCAAAAGCAACATATGAAACTAGTCCCAAAGTGATAGATATTCAAGAGGGATATAATAAAAACTTTCATGAAGATCATTGGACAAATTAAACTTGATTCTTTGTAATAGTTTTGCGAAATGATGATAGTGATATGTGAGTCATGTTGATGAGTAATTGTGCTTTAGTAAGAATATTGGTGTTAAGGTTTGTGATTCCCTATGCAAGCACGAAAGTCGATAGTTATGCAATGAAATTACATCCTACTTGTGGTGTATTATTCGGTGTTAGTTATGCTTAATGCTCGCTTATGAGATTTTTCGTTTCTTGGTTGGATGCTTCTCAATCTTTTTGCTAGCCTTCACTTGTATTAAGTAGGAATACTACTTGTGCATCCAAAATCCTTAAACCCAGTTTTGCCATATGAGTCCACCATACCTACCTATATGCGGTATTTCTGTGCCGTTCTAAGCAAATTTGTATGTGCCATCTCTAATTTTCAAAATAAATTTTCTTTTTGTGTGCTCGTACCGCTCATGAAACGATAGGGGGTGGCTGATATTTTTCCATACTAGATGTGTTATTCTCAAGATGAGTGTTTATTCACTTGTCATTGCACGAGAGTACGACAAAGGTATTAGGGATGCCCAGTCCAAAAATAAAAAATGAATTTACTTTATGTTGTCAAATAATAAATTCCTTGGAAAGTGTTGGTATGGACGGCACCCGTGGATACGGCAAGCCGTGGAATGTGAAAGTATGGAGGAAAAAGGAATAAACTTTATTTTCTGTTTGGGAACCGCCTATGATATATCTAGCATGGAAAGTATTGGGAACTACTCGATCGTTTTCGTTGACACGAAAAGCATGCCACCCAAAATATTTTATCTCTATTTTTTCGCTTCGAGCTCTGGCACCTCTACAAATCCCTACTTCCCTCTGCGGAGGGCCTTTCTATTTACTTTATGTAATTTTTATTTTTATTTGAGTCTCCATCTTCCCTTACAAAGCACCAACTAAGGGGCACTATGATCGTACTTGAGCATTGGGTGTAGCTAATATGCGAATGTGTTTCATAAATGGATCAATGATTGAGCATAATGGGCTAGGGATAACTTACTTTAGTGTTGATATTTTGAAAGACATGGTTGCTTGTTGATATGCTTGAGTATTGAAATCTTCATGTCAAAACTAGACTATTGCTTGAACCATATAAAAGTCCAAATGTCCATGCTACAAAAGAAAAGAATATGTGATGAACATTTTAGGTAGCATTCCACATCAAAAATTCTATTTTTATCATTTACCTACTCGAGGACGAGTAGGAATTAAGCTTGGGGATGCTGATACGTCTCCAACGTATCTATAATTTTTGCTTGTTCCATGCTGTTATATTATCATTCTTGGATGTTTTACAATCATTTTATAGCAACTTTATATCATTTTTTGGGACTAACCTATTGACATAGTACCAAGTGCCAGTTGCTGTTTTTTGCTTGTTTTTTACTTCGCAGAAAATCAATACCAAACGGAGTCCAAACGCAGCGAAACTTTTTGGAGATTTTTTCTGGACCAGAAGACACCTGTTGGGCCAAAGAAGTACCAGAGGGGGGCTCCGAGGGGGCACAACCCACCTGGGTGCATCTGGGGGCCCAGGCACGCCCTGGTGGGTTGTGCCCACCTCGGCCGCCTCCCGCACCGCCTCTTTGCTCTATAAATACCCCGAAAATACAAAAACCCTAGGGGAGTCGACGAAACACAATTCCAGCCGCCGCAAGTTCCAGAACCACCAGATCCAATCTAGACACCATCACGGAGGGGTTCATCATCCTCATTGGTGCCTCTCTGATGATGCGTGAGTAGTTCATTGTAGACCTACGGGTCCGTAGTTAGTAGCTAGATGGCTTCCTCTCTCTCTTTTGATTCTCAATACAATGGTCTCTTGGAGATCTATTTGATGTAACTCTTTTTGCGATGTGTTTGTTGGGATCCGATGAACTTTGAGTTTATGATCAGATCTTATCCATGAAAGTTATTTGAGTCTTCTTTTGATCTCTTATATGCATGATTACTTATAGCCTCGTATTTCTTCTGGGAATCTTTGGTTTAGTTAGGCTGACTAGATCGATTTTTCTTGCCATGGGAAGAGGTGCTTTGTGATGAGTTTGGTCGTGCGGTGTTCTTTCCCAGTGACAGAAGGGGCAGCAAGACACGTATTGATCGTTGCCACTAAGGATAACAAGATGGGGTCTATTCCTACATGAATAGATCTTGTCTACATCATGTCATCATTCTTATTGCATTACTCCGTTTCTCCATGAACTTAATACACTAGATGCATGCTGGATAGCGATCGATGTGTGGAGTAATAGTAGTAGATGCAGGCAGGAGTCGGTCTACTAATCTTGGATGTGATGCCTATATAGTGATCATTGCCTGGATATCGTCATAATTATTTGAAGTTCTATCAATTGCCCAACAGTAATTTGTTTACCCACCGTATGCTATTTTTCTCGAGAGAAGCCACTAGTGAAATCTATGGCCCCCGGGTCTATTCTTCATCATATTTGCTTTTCGATCTATTATTTGCCACTTTTATTTTCAGATATATTATTCTAAAAACCCAAAAATACCTTGCTGCACTTTTTATTTGCATCTTTTATTTCACGTTTTATCGAGATCTATTTATCCAATCTATCACAATTTTATCCCGTCCACTTGACAATTTCTGGCACCGTTACCCGAAGAAGGGATTGATAACCCCTTATACGCGTTGGGTTGCAAGTATTTGTTCTTTGTGTGCAGGTACCGTTTACATAGTGTTGCTTGGTTCCCCTACTGGATTGATACCTTGGTTTCATAACTGAGGGAAATACCTACCGTAGTTGTGCTGCATCATCCCTTCCTCTTTGAGGAAATACCGACGTAGTTTAAGCGACATCACGCGTTGGTGTTCCGCTCCTCGCCGCGACTCGTCGAGGTGGAGGTGTCGGTGTTCCCAGTCTCGCCACCACGCGCATCGGAGGACGTGTCGGCTCCCCGCTACGAGGAGAACGTCGCGCCACCCACCGAGCCCCCTGGCTTGGAGGAGCTTTGGAAATAAATGGAGGTCGCCTTGTGGGAGGCTTTGCCTCCGGTAGAGCGCGCCAAAAGAGAGGCGGAGAAGAAGGCCGAGGAAGAGAAGCGCACCGCGAGGGATGCTGCCTGGCAGGCCTATGTCGCGTCCGAGAGAGTCTGGCAATTGGCTCTTTGGCAGAAGGCTCGTGCGAGGGCTGTGTGGGTGGCGGAGGACACCCGTGCCAAAGCCCTGAGTGCAGTCGGGTCCAATCGCCTCATCTACGCTTGGCGGTACGTGGACCGGGTGCACGCTTCCAGCGAGGAGGAGTACCTGTTGGCGTCGGATCACCAGACCGGTGAGATCGCGCTCGCCTGCCGGCAAGCCGCCAATCATCACCTCGCGAGTTGCAAGCCCGAGGAAGAGGCATTGTGTCGTCGAGCTGGGAAACGGCCAGGCACCAGGGCACTCGTGGCGCGCCGCAAGCGTTCCTGCGAGCGCCATGACTTTTATTAGGAATAATTTAGTGTCGTAAGGCGATCCCTTTAGTTTTGGGACAGAAATGATAAATCCCGAACGTTCGGGAATTATTAGCGTCCTTAATTAAGTATGTAAAAGAAAAAGTTTGGAAACCTTTTGTATCCATACGCATTTGTAAGTACGTGCATATAGCACAAACTTAACTATATATCACAGTACATGTCTCTCTCTATTATGCTTATAGACTTTACTACTACTTGTATGTATACACACGTGCAAATGCACGTTTTAACATTACGATACGTTTTTGGTAAAAGTAGAAAAACAACACTAGTCAACCTTGTGAAACGATTCAATGCAAAAGAAATGCAAAAATGCTCGTTTGATTGTTTTCTTTAGCTTCCTTCTCTCTGTGGTTTTTTCTCTATCGTACTTTGTACGGAGTATCTCACTGGTCTGGAAGGCATGCAAATTCCCAGACCGCTTTCGTACACCCTGTGTCGAATTTTTTGCCTAAGAAGTTGTGTCGTGCAATTGGACTTCCAACTTGAGTACTACTACTAGTAGTAGGAGTAGTACCTAGGGATCGAGTGTGCGAGATGAACCGGACAAAATAAATGCAGAGAGATGAAATGCAAAAAAGATAGAGGGATATGATGGTTGCTTGTCTGTTCATTTTACCAGGCCACTTATTACCAGGAGTGGTGGGGTTTTGTGATATGATGGCTTTACTGTCACGCCACGAGCGGGGTGAGACTCCCGTGCACGGCCGCCCTCTACACTGCTACTACCTCCGTCCTGGTTTATTAGCCCCCCATGTAATTTGATCGAAGATTTAACTCACAAAATGTTAGTGCATGTCAAAAAAAACTATATCGTTGGATTCGTATTTGAACATAGTTTTCAATGATATAATTTTTGATGACATGCATGAGCATTTTGTTAGTTAAATTTATGGTCAAAATTTGGCATAGATTACAATGGGGACCAATAACCAAGACGGAGGTAGTACTATATATAGTAAGATGCCCGTGCGTTGCACCGAACACTGGAATGCATTGATCCGGGAGTTGTTTATTTGACAAAGTATGTGGGGGTCATCTCATGTGTAACAAATATCGATAGGTTTCTTCGGATATTATTTCTTCTTTAGAGCTCACAAGCATCCTGGTGAATAGTAAATGTAGGCTAAATAGATAAAAAAATATCTTTTGCAAACAAAAGCGTTCAACTGTTCAATCTGCATCCAAAACTTTTGAAGAAATAACACTTATTGTGCTTTGCAAAAAAATGATCTTTAAGAATTATTTTTTGAGTATCGATTTTTTTTTCTAGACCACCATGGATGTAAATCGGGATGACTTGGAAGGGGGCAGAGGAGATGGCGAGGATGAGGGAGCCGTGGTGGTGGTCTGCAATGCAGCGCGAGAGAAGGCATGAGAGGAGTGGGGGGCAGACGGGCGCCGAAAGCAGCGACCTCTCCAGATCCTTCTTATTTTTTCCTGAGATGCCTAGATGAGATGAGAGGGAGAGATGGCTAAACATGAGAGGCAGGGGGTATCTACTAATGAGGAGTGGAGTATGGGGTTCTTTTTGCAAAACTGACATAGTTTGTCTCAGATGCGTTGGATATAAAGCGAACGGTTGTAAATGAAGCATGGCAGGCACATCATCATCATCAACTCAGCTTTATATATATATAGAGAGAGAGAGAGAGGGGGGAAAGTCTACGTATGGTGCGAGTCCATTCTCACTACAATCAAGGCCGTTCATGCAGCATGGGGATACGTTCCAAGCAAGCTTTGTCTATTTCCATCTTTGAATTAAACGATTTCCCACAGCTCACTCAATATTCCTCTTTTAGATTAGTGGTCCACAACCTACAGTAGTATAGAGCACAAGCCTATGGGTTTGACCAGCCCCATGGCACCGTTTATCTCAAAGGGTTCGAGGACAAGCGACTGTTGTTTTCGGTGTTGTCAGAAGCATCAGGCACTCGGTTTAGGTAAAGTACAAATTACATTTGTCAGTGTGTTTGTGTTGTTTCTTTCAATAGCACGTATTCAAGATTTCAAGGTCATGGCCATCATATCCATCGCCAAACAGCCCCTTGCTAGCCCATTCAAAGGCATGGCCATCGTTCAACAGCCACTTGCTAGCCTACTTTTGTTATAGTTTAGTAAAAGAAGATTTAAAATTGGGTTATCAAGTTCGCTGCCGAGGAGGCTCCATGGAGGCTGACAGCCCTGTTTTTCTTTGTGATTGCAGCGAGCCGATAGTTAAGCATCGGTATCATGTTCTTATCTGGAATTCATGCTCAGTTCTGTATGATGTAGTAAGCACCATCCTCATGGTTAATTGTTTGGCATACTATTCGGTCGTCCTCAGACTTTAACTTACAACGGTGATACTTTCTATCTTGACATTGTCACGTTTTGCCGTTCAGCATTGAATTTTAAAGTGGCATCCTTCACCCACACTCACGCTGCATGCCTGAACCGAGTTTTACTCGGTCACAATTAAATAGTTAGACAGAAGTCATTTTGCTTCACATGTAAACAGCGCAATCACACGATAGTGAGTAATGAGAAGCCTAGGTGCACAACTGATATTAGTCATTGCGTTATTATTGCATGCTCTTCTGTTTACAATTTTTGAGATGCCAACTAAGGTTTTAGATCAAGCGTTTCATATCTTAGCGTGCCGTGTATGCATGAACATTTTAAGGGATTTTAAATCCAGTGTATCATAAGAACGTGATCTCATTTTATGGCCCCCACATGCTAGGTTTCTTTTTCAAATGGGTTCGCATCAGACTTGCAGAAATCTGCACCCATCCAGTAGGCGGCAAACCAGGTCAAAAGCTAGTTTTTTTTAGCAAAAGGTCAAAAGCTAGTGTTTGTAGCTGTCCTATCGCACTGCCACTGCCCAGCCTACCCCGATTTCACGCAAATCTTCAGAGGCTCGAGCCCTTCACGGGTCCATCATTGCAGATTTTTGCACATTTAACCATCATCTTCATGTTTTTTATTTCTTCACTTCTCCAGGTCTCCCCCACTGGACGGAGAATGAGAGCGGCCTTTTCACAGCTTATGATTTCACTAGTAGATTTTTCATGTTTTTAGCTCGGCACCAGCTGGTTCTACTATTTTATGGACGATATAAGAACGAGTACTAGCATTTTTGGTTCTGCATTGTTGTACCTGTAATATTTGTTATATGTTTTCCTGTTCTATCTTGTCACTACGATATGTTGTAATGAATATGCCATTTCAAATCTAATTGATAGATTCATTTGAATTAGACGGAGAACAGTGTGGTACTACTTAGACACCATTAAACATCCGAGATGAAAACATAAACATCCGTGATAAAGCCTTATCCGAGTTTGGAATAAGGTTCATGCCCCACTGCTACGCGGCAGATGCGACATGATATAGAAGATGTAACATATCGTACGAACTTGAAGATAGTTATTTCAAATTTGAGGAAGCATGCGGATAAGCACCAAACTTGTTCCAGTATGAGAACTGCACCAACTTTTTTTAGTTGCCTATTTTTATAGAAGGCAAAATTTGAAGTATAAGACGACTACAACTCGTCACGAATAATGAGCGTTATGCAGACTTCACAGTAAGGCTAGTCCGAAGACAATCATCACCGACAACACAACTAGAAAGCAAAAAAAAAAAAAGAGCTTGTCCAAAACTGAGCAACATCGCCGCGTCTCGACCAACGCCTGTCAACTCCGAAGACAACACCAACTCCGACTGAACTTCCCTTGTCGATGCACCATCCACCCTTGATGCCTAAAAGGAGGTGGCAAGTAGATGATCAAGCTTCGTCGGTCCACTAAAGTCACTGTCTTGGACTAACCGTGATGACGTACATTGCACCACTGAAGATCACCTTGGACAATAGCGAGCACCGGAAGTAGCGCAACATGGAACCTCAAGACCGTGTCTTCAAGCGCTATGCTCCCAACAGTGTAGCGACATTAAGGGGGCCGCCATCAAGCGGATCAACTCTAAACCCTATGATCACCAGAGAGAGAGAGAGAGAGAGAGAGAGAGAGAGAGAGAGAGAGAGAGAGAGAGAGACCATGATCACCAGAGGAAACAAGGTGCTACTCCGATGAGTACAACGTTCGTGGTAGAAGAAGGTGTCCGGTCCAATTAAAAAGAGTGCATTCATACAAGTGTGTAGGGTTTGTGCAATGGAAAATGAAGGTTCCCCTGTCATTATGACGATACGGCGATACACGAATACCATGAGGGGTGTGACTTGGATGTTTTCAATTATAATCGTCCGTTCATTATTGTTGTTTCCTCTTAAGTAAGATTAAATACGTTAAGTGTTGGCACTTATAGACACACAAAAAAGGTGAGTGGGAGAGAGAGAGAGAGAGAGACCAGGATCACCGGAGGAAACAGGGTGCTACTCCGATGGGTACAATGTTCATGGTAGAAAAAAGTGCACTCATACCGGTGTGTAGAGTTCGTGCAATGGAAAATGAAGGTTCCCATGTCATTACGACGATACGGAGATACAAGAACACCATGAGGGGTGTGACTTGCATGTTTTCAAATTGTCCGTTCATTATTGTTTGTTTCTTCTGAAATGAGCTTAAACACGTCAAGTGTTGTCGCCTACAGACACACGAAAAAGGTGAGTGAGTGAGAGAAAGAGAGAGATCGGGATAACCGGAGGTAACAGGGTGCTACTCCGATGGGTACAACGTTCATTGTAGAAAAAGGTGCCCGGTCAAATTAAAAAGAGTGCACTCATACAAGTGTGTTGGGTTTGTGCAATGGAAAATGAAGGTTTCCGTTTCATTATAACGATACGAGTATACAAGCACACCAAGAGAGCCGTGACATGCATTTCTCAATTACAATTGTCCATTCATTATTGTTGATCCTATCAAGTGAGCATAAACACGTCAAGTATTGGCGCCTATAGACACACAAAAAAGGTGAGTGGGAGAGAGAGAGAGGGAGGGAGAGAGAGAGAGAGATCGGGATCACCAGAGGAAACATGGTGCTTGTCCGATGGGTACAAAGTTCATGGTAAAAAAAGGTGCCCGGTCCAATTTAAAAAGAGTGCACTCATACGAGTGTGTAGGGTTCGTGCAACAGAAAATGAAGGTTCCAGTGTCATTATGATGATACAGCGGTACAAGAACACCATGAGTTGTGTGACTTGTATGTTTTCAATTACAATACAATTGTATGTTCATTATTGTTGTTTCCTTTGAGCTGAGCTTAAACATGTCAAGTGTTGGAGCGTATAGATACACAAAAAAGCTGAGTGGGATAGAGAGAGAGAGAGAGATCAGGATCACCATAGGAAACATGGTGCTTGTCCGATGGGTACAAAGTTCATGGTAAAAAAAGGTGCCCGGTCCAATTAAAAAGAGTGCACTCGTACGATTGTGCTCGTGCAATAGAAAATGAAGGTTCCTGTGTCATTACGACGATACAAGAACACTATGAGGGGTGTGACTTGTATTTTTTTCAATTACAATACAATTGTATGTTCATTATTGTTGTTTCCTCTGAACTGAGCTTAAACATATCAAGTGTTGGTGCCTATAGATACACAAAAAAGGTGAGTGAGAGAGAGAGAGAGAGATAGAGATCAGGATCACCGGAGGAAACATGGTGCTTGTTCGTGTTGGGGAACGTAGTAATTTCAAAAATTTCCTCCGCACACACAGGATCATGGTGATGCATAGCAACGAGAGGGGAGAGTGTGTCCACGTACCCTCGTATACCGAAAGCGGAAGCGTTAGCACAACGCGGTTGATGTAGTCGTACGTCTTCACGATCCGACCGATCCAAGTACCGAACGCACGGCACCTCCGAGTTCAGCACACGTTCAACTCGATGACGACCCGCGAGCTCCGATCCAGCAAAGCTTCACAGGAGAGTTTCGTCAGCACGACGGCGTGGTGACGGTGATGATGATGCTACCGACGCAGGGCTTCGCCTAAGCACCGCTGCGATATGATCGAGGTGGATTATGGTGGAGGGGGGCACCGCACATGGCTAAGAGATCAATGATCAATTGTTGTGTCTATGGGGTGCCCCCTGGCCACGTATATAAAGGAGTGGAGGAGGGGGGAGGGCCGGCCTAGCTATGGCGCGCCCTGGAGGAGTCCTAGTCCCACCGGGAGTAGGATTCCCCCCCCCCCCTTCCAATTAGTAGGAGTAGGAGAGAAGGAAGGGGAAGAGAGAAGAGAAGGAAGGAGGGGGCGCAGCCCCTCCCCCTAGTCCAATTCGGACTAGGCCTTGGGGGGGGCGCCCGGCCTGCCTCTCTCTCTCCCCTAAAGCCCAATAAGACCCATATACTTCTTCCCCGTATTCCCGTAACTCCCCGGTACTCCGAAAAATACCCGAACCACTCGGAACCTTTCCGATGTCCGAATATAGTCGTCCAATATATCGATCTTTACGTCTCGACCATTTCGAGACTCCTCGTCATGTCCCCGATCTCATCCGGGACTCTGAACTACCTTCGGTACATCAAAACACATAAACTCATAATACAAATCGTCACAGAACTTTAAGCGTGCGGACCCTACGGGTTCGAGAACTATGTAGACATGACTGAGACACGTCTCTGGTCAATAACCAATAGCGGAACCTGGATGCTCATATTGGTTCCTACATATTCTACGAAGATCTTTATCGGTCAAACCGCATAACAACATACGTTGTTCCCTTTGTCATCGGTATGTTACTTGCCCGAGATTCGATCGTCGGTATCTCAATACCTAGCTCAATCTCGTTACCGGCAAGTCTCTTTACTCGTTCCGTAATACATCATCCCGCAACTAACTCATTAGTTACAATGCTTGCAAGGCTTATAGTGATGTGCATTACCGAGTGGGCCCAGAGATACCTCTCCGACAATCGAAGTGACAAATCCTAATCTCGAAATACGCCAACTCAACAAGTACCTTCAGAGACACCTGTAGAGCACCTTTATAATCACCCAGTTACGTTGTGACATTTGGTAGCACACAAAGTGTTCCTCTGGTAAACGGGAGTTGCATAATCTCATAGTCATAGGAACATGTATAAGTCATGAAGAAAGCAATAGCAACGTACTAAACGATCAAGTGCTAAGCTAACGAAATGGGTCAAGTCAATCACATCATTCTCCTAATGATGTGATCCCGTTTATCAAATGACAACTCATGTCTATGGTTAGGAAACATAACCATCTTTGATCAACGAGCTAGTCAAGTAGAGGCATACTAGTGACACTCTGTTTGTCTATGTATTCACATACGTATTATGTTTCCTGTTAATACAATTCTAGCATGAATAATAAACATTTATCATGAAATAAGGAAATAAATAATAACTTTATTATTGCCTCTAGGGCATATTTCCTTCAGTCTCCCACTTGCACTAGAGTCAATAATCTAGTTCACATCGCCATGTGATTTAACACCAACAGTTCACATCACCATGTGATTAATATCCATAGTTCACATTGTCATGTGACCAACACCCAAAGGGTTTACTAGAGTCAATAATCTAGTTCACATCGCCATGTGATTAACACCCAAAGAGTACTAAGGTGTGATCATGTTTTGCTTGTGAGAGAAGTTTAGTCAATGGGTCTGCCAAATTCAGATCCGTATGTATTTTGCAAATTTCTATGTCAACAATGCTCCGCACGGAGCTACTCTAGCTAATTGCTCCCACTTTCAATATGTATCCAGATTGAGACTTAGAGTCATCTGGATCAGTGTCAAAACTTGTATCGACGTGACCTTTTACGACGAACCTTTTGGCACCTCCATAATCGAGAAACATATCCTTATTCCACTAAGGATAATTTTGACCGCTGTCCAGTGATCTACTCCTAGATCACTATTGTACTCCCTTGCCAAACTCAATGTAGGGTATACAATAGATCTTTTACACAGCATAGCATACTTTATAGAACCTATGACTGAGGCATAGGGAATGACTTTTCATTCTCTTTTTATTTTCTGCCGTGGTCGGGTTTTGAGTCTTCACTCAACTTCACACCTTAAAACACGGGCAAGAACTCCTTCTTTGACTGTTCCATTTTGAACTACTTCAAAAACTTTGTCAAGGTATGTACTCATTGAAAAATCTTATCAAGCGTCTTGATCTATCTCTATAGATCTTGATGCTCAATATGTAAGCAGCTTCACCGAGGTCTTTCTTTGAAAAACTCCTTTCAAATACTCCTTTATGCTTTCCAGAAAATTGTACATTATTTCCGATCAACAATATGTCATTCACATATACTTATCAGAAATGTTGTAGTGCTCCCACTCACTTTCTTGTAAATACAGGCTTCACCGCAAGTCTGTATAAAACTATATGCTTTGATCAACTCATCAAAGCGTATATTCCAACTCCGAGATGCTTGCACCAGTCCATAGATGGATCGCTGGAGCTTGCACACTTTGTTAGCATCCTTTGGATCGATAAAACCTTCAGGTTGCATCATATACAACTCTTCTTCCAGAAATCCATTCAGGAATGTAGTCTTTACATCCATTTGCCAAATTTCATAATCATAAAATGCGGCAATTGCTAACATGATTCGGACAGACTTAAGCATCGCTACGGGTGAGAAAGTTTCATCGTAGCAACTCCTTGAACTTTGTCAACAACCTTTTCCGACAAGTCTAGCTTTGTAGATAGTAACACTACTATCAGCGTCCGTCTTCCTCTTGAAGATCCATTTATTTTCTATGGCTTACCGATCATCGGGCAAGTCAACCAAAGTCCATACTTTGTTCTCATACATGGATCCCATCTCAGATTTCATGGCCTCAAGCCATTTCGCGGAATCTGGGCTCATCATCGCTTCCTCATAGTTCGTAGGTTCGTCATGGTCTAGTAACATGACTTCCAGAACAGGATTACCATACCACTCTGGAGCGGAACGTACTCTGGTTGACCTACGAGGTTCTGTAGTAACTTGAACTAAAGTTTCATGATCATCATCATTAGCTTCCTCACTAATTGGTGTAGGCATCACTGGAACTGATTTCTGTGATGAACTACTTTCCAATTCAAGAGAAGGTACCACTACCTCATCAAGTTCTACTTTCCTCCCACTCACTTCTTTCGAGAGAAACTCCTTCTCTAGAAAGGATCCATTCTTAGCAACAAATATCTTGCCTTCGGATCTGTGATAGAAGGTGTACCCAACAGTTTCTTTTGGGTATCCTATGAAGACGCACTTCTCCGATTTGGGTTCGAGCTTATCAGGCTGAAGCTTTTTCACATAAGCATCGCAGCACCAAACTTTAAGAAACGACAGCTTAGGTTTCTTGCCAAACCACAGTTCATACGGTGTCGTCTCAATGGATTTAGATGGTGCCCTATTAAACGTGAATGCAGCTGTCTCTAATGCATAACCCCAAAACGATAGTGGTAAATCGGTAAGAGACATCATAGATCGCACCATATCTAATAAAGTACGGTTACGACGTTCGGACACACCATTACGCTGTGGTGTTCCAGGTGGCATGAGTTGCGAAACTATTCCACATTTTAAATGAAGACCAAACTCGTAACTCAAATATTTGCCTCCGCGATCAGATCGTAGAAACTTTATTTTCTTGTTACGATGATTTTCTACTTCATTCTGAAATTCTTTGAACTTTTCAAATGTTTCAGACTTGTGTTTCATTAAGTAGATATACCCATATCTGCTCAAATCATCTATGAAGGTCAGAAAATAATGATACCCGCCGCGAGCCTCAATACTCATCGGACCGCATACATCGGTATGTATTATTTCCAATATGTCCGTAGCTCGCTCCATTGTTCCGGAGAACGGAGTTTTAGTCATCTTGCCCATGAGGCATGGTTTGCAAGCATCAAATGATTCATAATCAAGTGATTCCAAAAGTCCATCAGTATGGAGTTTCTTCATGCGCTTTACACCAATATGACCTAAACGGCAGTGCCACAAATAAGTTGCACTATCATTACTAACTTTGCATCTTTTGGCTTCAATATTATGAATATGTGTATCACTACGATCGAGATTCAATAAACCATTTACATTGGGTGTATGACCATAGAAGGTTTTTATTCATGTAAACAAAACAACAATTATTCTCTGACTTAAATGAATAACCGTATTGCAATAAACATGATCCAATCATATTCATGCTCAACGCAAACACCAAATAACATTTATTTTGCAATAAACATGATCCAATCATATTCATGCTCAACGCAAACACCAAATAACATTTATTTAGGTTCAACACTAATCCCGAAAATAGAGGGAGTGTGCGATGGTGATCTTATCAACCTTGGAATCACTTCCAACACACATCGTCACCTCATCATTAACTAGTCTCTGTTCATTTTGTAACTCCTGTTTTGACTTACTAATGTTAGCAACTGAACCAGTATCAAATACCCAGGGGCTACTATGAACACTAGTAAAATACACATCAATAACATGTATATCAAATATACTTTTGTTCACTTTGCCATCCTTTTTATCCGCCAAATACTTGGGGCAGTTCCACTTCCAGTGACCAATCCCTTTGCAGTAGAAGCACTCAGTTTCAGGCTTAGGTCTAGACTTGGGCTTCTTCCCGGGAGTAGCAACTTGCTTGCTATTCTCCTTGAAGTTCCCCTTCTTTCCTTTTCCCTTTTCTTGAAACTAGTGGTCCTGTTAACCATCAACACTTGATGCTCTTTCTTGATTTCTACCTTCGTTGATTTCAGCATCACGAAGAGCTCGGGAATCGTTTTTGTCATCCCTTGCATATTATAATTCATCACGAAGTTCCAGTAACTTGGTGATAGTGACTAGAGAATTCTGTCAATTACTATCTTATCCGGAAGATCAACTCCCACTTGATTCAAGCAATTGTAGTACTCAGACATTCTGAGCACATGCTCACTGATTGAGCTATTCTCCTCCATCTTGTAGGCAAAGTACTTGTCAGAGGTCTCATACCTCTCGACACGGGCATGAGTCTGAAATACCAATTTCTTCTCTTTGGAACATCTCATATGCTCCGTGGAGTTCAAAACGTTTTTGAAGTCCCGATTCTAAGCCGTAAATCATGGCGCACTAAACTATCAAGTAGTCATCACATCAAGCTTGCCAAACGTTCATAACGTTTGCATCTGCTCCTGCAATAGGTCTGTCACCTAGCGGTGCATCAAGGACATAATTCTTCTGTGCAGCAATGAGGATAATCCTCAGATCACGGAACCAGTCCGCATCATTGCTACTATCATCTTTCAACTTAGTTTTCTCTAGGAACATATCAAAAATAAAACAGGGGAGCTATATGCGAGCTATTGATCTACAACATAATTTGCAAATACTACCAGGACTAAGTTCATGATAAATTAAAGTTCAATTAATCATATTACTCAAGAACTCCCACTTAGATAGACATCTCTCTAATCATCTAAGTGATCACGTGATCCAAATCAACTAAACCATAACCGATCATCACGTGAAATGGAGTAGTTTTCAATGGTGAACATCACTATGTTGATCATATCTACTATATCATTCACGCTCGACCTTTCGGTCTCAGTGTTCCGAGGCCATATCTGCATATGCTAGGCTCGTCAAGTTTAACCCGAGTATTCTGCGTGTGCAAAACTGGCTTGCACCCGTTGTAGATGAACGTTGAGCTTATCACACCCGATCATCAAGTGGTGTCTCGGCACGACGAACTTTGGCAACGGTGCATACTCAGGGAGAACACTTTTACCTTGAAATTTAGTGAGAGATCATCTTATAATGCTACCATCAAATAAAGCAAAATAAGATGCATAAAGGATAAACATCACATGCAATCAATATAAGTGATATGATATGGCCATCATCATCTTGTGCTTGTGATCTCCATCTCCGAAGCACCGTCATGATCACCATCATCACTGGCGCGACACCTTGATCTCCATCGTAGCATCGTTGTCGTCTCGCCAACTATTGCTTCTACGACTATCGCTACCGCTTAGTGATAAAGTAAAGCAATTACAGGGTGATTGCATTGCATACAATAAAGCGACAACAATATGGCTCCTGCCAGTTGCCGATAACTCAGTTACAAAACATGATCATCTCATACAATAAAATATAGCATCATGTCTTGACCATATCACATCACAACATGCCCTGCAAAAACAAGTTAGACGTCCTCTACTTTGTTGTTGCAAGTTTTACGTGGCTGCTACGGGCTAAGCAAGAACCGTTCTTACCTACGCATCAAAACCACAACGATAGTTCGTTAAGTTAGTGTTGTTTTAACCTTCACAAGGACCGGGCGTAGCCACACTCGGTTCAACTAAAGTTGGAGAAACTGACACCCGCTAGTCACCTGTGTGCAAAGCACGGCGGTAAAACCAGTCTCGCGTAAGCGTACGCGTAATGTCGGTCCGGGCCGCTTCATCCAACAATACCGCCGAACCAAAGTGTGACATGCTGGTAAGCAGTATGACTTGTATCGGCCACAACTCACTTATGTTCTACTCGTGCATATAACATCTACGCATAAAACCAAGCTCGGATGCCACTGTTGGGGAACGTAGTAATTTCAAAAATTTCCTACGCACACACAGGATCATGGTGATGCATAGCAACGAGAGGGGAGAGTGTGTCCACGTACCCTCGTAGACCGAAAGCGGAAGTGTTAGCACAACGCGGTTGATGTAGTCGTACGTCTTCACGATCCGACCGATCCAAGTACCGAACGAACGGCACCTCCGAGTTCAGCACACGTTCAACTCGATGACGTCCCGCGAGCTCTGATCCAGCAAAGCTTCACAGGAGAGTTTCGTCAGCACGACGGCGTGATGACGGTGATGATGATGCTACCGACGCAGGGCTTCGCCTAAGCACCGCTGCGATATGATCGAGGTGGATTATGGTGGAGGGGGGCACCGCACACGGCTAAGAGATCAATGATCAATTGTTGTGTCTATGGGGTGCCCCCTGGCCACGTATATAAAGGAGTGGAGGAGGGGGGAGGGCCGGCCTAGCTATGGCGCGCCCTGGAGGAGTCCTACTCCCACCGGGAGTAGGTTCCCCCACCCCCCCTTCCAAGTAGTAGGAGTAGGAGAGAAGGAAGGGGAAGAGAGAAGAGAATGAAGGAGGGGGCGCAGCCCCTCCCCCTAGTTCAATTCGGACTAGGCCTTGGGGGCGCGCGGCCTGCCTCTCTCTCTCCCCTAAAGCCCAATAAGGCCCATATACTTCTTCCCCGTATTCTCGTAACTCCCCGGTACTCCGAAAAATACCCGAACCACTCGGAACCTTTCCGATGTCCGAATATAGTCGTCCAATATATCGATCTTTACGTCTCGACCATTTCGAGACTCCTCGTCATGTCCTCGATCTCATCCGGGACTCTGAACTACATTCGGTACATCAAAACACATAAACTCATAATACAAATCGTCACAGAACTTTAAGCGTGCGGACCCTACGGGTTCGAGAACTATGTAGACATGACCGAGACACGTCTCTGGTCAATAACCAATAGCGGAATCTGGATGCTCATATCGGTCAAACCGCATAACAACATACGTTGTTCCCTTTGTCATCGGTATGTTACTTGCCCGAGATTCGATCGTCGGTATCTCAATACCTAGCTCAATCTCGTTACCAGCAAGTCTCTTTACTCGTTCCGTAATACATCATCCCGCAACTAACTCATTAGTTACAATGCTTGCAAGGCTTATAGTGATGTGCATTACCGAGTGGGCCCAGAGATACCTCTCCGACAATCGGAGTGACAAATCCTAATCTCGAAATACGCCAACTCAACAAGTATCTTCGGAGACACCTGTAGAGCACCTTTATAATCATCCAGTTACGTTGTGACGTTTGGTAGCACACAAAGTGTTCCTCCGGTAAACGGGAGTTGCATAATCCCATAGTCATAGGAACATGTATAAGTCATGAAGAAAGCAATAGCAACGTACTAAACGATCAAGTGCTAAGCTAACAGAATGGGTCAAGTCAATCACATCATTCTCCTAATGATGTGATCCCGTTTATCAAATGACAACTCATGTCTATGGTTAGGAAACATAACCATCTTTGATCAACGAGCTAGTCAAGTAGAGGCATACTAGTGACACTCTGTTTGTCTATGTATTCACACATGTATTATGTTTCCGGTTAATACAATTCTAGCATGAATAATAAACATTTATCATGAAATAAGGAAATAAATAATAACTTTATTATTGCCTCTAGGGCATATTTCCTTCAGTTCGATGGGTACAAATTTCATGGTAAAAAAGGTGCCCGGTCCAATTAAAAAGAGTGCACACATACGAGTGTGTAGGGTTCGTGCAACTGAAAATGAAGGTTCCCGTGTCATTATGATGATATGGCGATAAAAGAACACCATGAGGTGTGTGACTTGTATGTTTTCAATTACAATTCAATTGTATGTTCATTATTGTTGCTTCCTCTGAACTGAGCTTAAACATGTCAAGTGTTGGAGCCTATAAATACACAAAAAGGTAAGTGGGAGAGAGAGAGAGAGAGAGCAGGATCATCGGAGGAAACATGGTGCTTGTCCGATGGGTACAAAGTTCATGGTAAAAAAGGGTGCCCGGTCCAATTAAAAAGAGTGCACTCATACGAGTGTGTAGGGTTCGTGCAATAGAAAATGAAGGTTCCCATGTTATTACGACGATACGGCGATACAAGAACACCATGAGGGGTGTGACTTGTATGTTTTCAATTGCAATACAATTGTATGTTCATTATTGTTGTTTCCTCTAAAACTGAGCTTAAACATGTAAAGTGTTGGAGCCTAACGATACACAAAAAAGCTGGGAGAGAGAGAGAGAGATTAGGATCACCGGAGGAAACAGTGTGCTACTCCGATGGGTACAACATTCATGGTAGAAAAAGGTGCCCGGTCCAATTAATAAGAGTGCACTCATACAAGTGTGTAGAGTTCGTACAATGGAAAATGAAGGTTCCCGTGTCATTATGATGATAAGCGATCCAAGAACACCATGATGGTTGTGAATTGCATGTTTTCAATAACAATTGTTCGTTAATTATTGTTTTTTTCCTCTGAAGTGAGCTTAAACATGTCAAGTGTTGGGGCCTATAGACACACAAAAAAGGTGAGTGGGATGGGAGAGAGCAAGAGAGAGAGACATCAGGATAACCGGAGGAAACACGGTGCTACTCCGATGCGTAAAACATTCATGGTAGAAAAAGGTGCCCAGTCCATTGAAAAAGAGTGCACTCATACGAGTGTGTAGGGTTTGTGCAATGGAAAATGAAGGTTCTCATGTCATTATGACGTTACAATAACACCATGAGGGGTGTGACTTGCATGTTTTCAATTACAATTGCCCGTTCATTATTGTTGTTTCCTCTTAAATGAGCTTAGACACAACAAGTGTTGGCGTCTATCGACACACAAAAAAGGTGAGTGAGAGAGAGAGAGAGATCGGGATCACCGGAGGAAACATGGTGCTACTCCGATGGGTACAACGTTCATGGTAGAAAAAGGTGCCCGATCCAATTAATAAGAGTGCACTCATACGAGTGTGTAGAGTTCGTGCAATGGAAAATGAATATTCTCATGTCATTATGACGACACAAGAACACCATGAGGGGTGTGACTTGCATGTTTTCAATTACAATTGTCCGTTCATTATTATTGTTTCCTCTGAAGTGAGCTTAAACATGTCAGTGTTGGGGCCTATAGACACACAAAAAAGGTGAGTGGGAGAGAGAGAGGGAGAGAGAGAGAGGGGGGGAGAGAGAGATCAGGATAACCAGAGGAAACACGGTGCTACTCCGATGGGTACAACGTTCATGGTAGAAAAAGGTGCCCGGTCCATTTAAAAAGAGTGCACTCATACGAGTGTGTCGGGTTCGTGCAATGGAAAATGAAGGTTCTCGTGTCATTATGACCTTACAATAACACCATGAGGGGTGTGAGTTGCATGTTTTCAATTACAATTGTCCGTACATTATTGTTATTTCCTCTTAAATGAGTTTAAACACGTCAAGTGTTGGCGTCTATAGACACACACAAAAGGTGAGTGCGAGAGAGAGAGGTTAGGATCACCGGAGGAAACAGGGTGCTACTTCGATGGGTACAACGTTCATGGTAGAAAAAGGTGCCCGGTTCATTTTAAAAGAGTGCACTCATACGAGTGTGTAGGATTCGTGCAATGGAAAATGAAGGTTCTCGTGTCATTATGACCTTACAATAACACCATGAGAGGTGTGACTTGCATGTTCTCAATTAGAAATGTCCGTTCATTATTGGTTTTCCTCTTAAGTGATCTTAACCATGTCAAGTGTTAGCCCTAGAGACACACACACAGAAAGATAGAGAGAGAGAGAGAGAGAGAGAGAGAGAGAATGGCCGGGAGCGCCGGCGGAAACAGGGTGCTGCTCAGATGGTTACAACGTTTATGGTATAAAAGGTGCCCGGTCCAAAAAGAAGAGTGCGTGCATATAGGGAGGAGGGGTGCACAGTGCCCACTCCTACTGGTCCTTTTACCACCCAACAACCCCCGCCGGTCCTTTTAAATACACGTGTGCCGGGGGGCACTCCTCTCCCTCTCTCTGCTCACCGGCCGCCACCCACCATGCCGTGGAAGTGAACGCCCGGAGCGCACGACCACGAAGCCGGCTCCTCCTCAGTGCGCCACCGCGCGGCGACATTCACCTTGACACCGCCGAGTGCTGAGCGCGACCGCATCTACCTGCCCATCGACCGTTACCATCCCGGTCTCGTGGTCGGACGTCAACATGTCGCACGGATGGCCTTTAAACCCATTGGAGCACCACCGGTGCCGACAACAGGCCATGCAGGAGGCAGAGATCCACCGCTGTCGCGCTCAGCTACAGGCCGACCTTGGTCTTTCGGAGTTGGGTCAGCCTCTTGGAGTTGCCCTTAGCACTCCTGAACGCTTTTTACACAAATTATGAATGGTACAGTTGTCCCACTAATCAATCATTGAAAAAGTGCGGAGGTCCATATTTCAACTGTTCGTGCAAGGAAACAAAATCAATTCATGGTAATGCATTTTGAAAAGCAAACGACTGCACGATAGGGCCACTAAATTGAAATGGTTGCTGTGTAAGCAGCTGCGGTTCGTAAAGCCATGGTCCAAGGTACTCAAAAATAACTTGTTGAATAGGAGATGCTAGCGGCCGTATATCCTGCATCGTTGCAGCGGAGTGGAAGTACGTCAGTGCCTCAACCCAAGCGCATGCGACGCAAACCTTGCGGTCAAACGATTCCACCTTTGACCTTCTCAGCAGATGGACTACTCGCCTGCCGTTTTTTGCACCTGTGGCGCCAAGCCAACCCGTCTGACCTATGGACCGACCACCGACGTCAACCTTGGCCTTGCGTTCACGGGCGTGGGTAAGCCCAAGTAACCCATGAGTGACCTGTGACGACTGACTAGTCATCTGACCGGCCCGTGAGTGTGCAACACACACTTCACATACCCTCCACGCAAAACACCCCCAGCAGCCCCTTTCTTCCTCGATCCACCTTAGTGCAGGGTAGGGTTCTTGTGACCGCTGTCAACCTTGCGCTCCGATCTTAGGTGGCATGGCTTCTCCACCCCGGACAAACCTTGGCTTCCCTCAACTAGACGAAGGAATCGAGCTACAAGGACGTCAGGTTAGTTGCCATCAGCATATGCAATGGGATCCATCTTGCTTTTTTCGCTGACCTCAAGTAATCTCAGGACCATTAAAATGTTCCTTTACCTCCTGCCGCATCTTAGAATTTAGACGATAACGAACACCAAGTGTCGATCCCAATGTGGCGGAGTACATCTACAATTGGCGTAAGAGACAGAGTCGCCCCAATAACAGCAGGTGAATATCAGGATTGTATTTTTTTTCAGCTTACTATACAGAAACAGGATAACATATGCGGCACAAATTCATCCATTGATATGTTTACGTAATATGTGATCATTCTGATAGATGTTACAACCTGAATAACAGAGTTTCATCTGAATAAAAATGTCTACAGAAGAAGAGAAAATACGTTCAGATCCACCTGACCGATGTAACGGTCTGGAAGTCGAGACCAGGGATGAAGTAGAAGAACCAAAGAGTGAGCATGTGACACCCATCGGGGAGAATGCAACAACAACAGTAGTCGAGGAAGACAACACTGAAGGATGGATCAGAAGACAAAGGTACACATTTTTGTTAAGAGCGTGGTGTAAAATTATGACCTCTGATAATCTGGTAACCATCTTATATTGCTCAGAAACCGCAAGGGGAAAGCCTTCAGGGTTAAGATAGGAGATTGCAGTGGACACTTGGAGAGAGCACTCAGGGATGCTGGCAAGGAAGGGAAGAAAGTTGTATTCCAGCCATGCAAGGGGATGGAATTCAACTCCAAGCAGGAGGCATATCAATTCTACAACGCTTATTCATGGGAGATCGGTTTTGGAATCAGGCATGGCAACAAGTACATAAATAAGCATAGATACAAGTCCAAGCAAGACCTTCTATGCTCCTGCGAGGTGAGTTTCAATATGATACATTTGCACCTTAGTAGAGCAATTTTCACAGACGCAAAATCATTGAATTGTTCATATTATTACAGGGTTCTTGCAAATAATCAGACACAAAGTCATCTCGAACCAACTGCCCCGCCATGGTTAGACTGAACAGAACTGACGATGACAGATGGTATTATGCCAACGTGGTACTAGAGCACAACCACAGAATGGCTGATACTGTTGGTGAAAGGAAGGCATTGAAGTGTCACAAGTACGTGGACTCATCTATCAAGGAGATTGTTAGGCACTTGTGTGCTAACAATGTGTCTCTTACTAAGGTCTATGGAGTGATGGCTGATATTCATGGTTCCTACGAAGATGTTCCATTCCGCAAAAGGTCTCTGAAGTCAATGTGTTCATCAATTGCTCATGAACACAGTCAAGATGACATTAACAAGACCCTAGCCCTTTTTTCAAGGATGCAGGCAGAGAACTCTGGATTCTTTTTTGCAGTCAAAACTGATGAAGAAAGAAGGGTTTCTGGTTTGTTTTGGTGTCACCAAAAGAGTAGGGAGGATTACAGTTGTTTCGGTGATGCAGTAACGTTTGACACAACCTATAAGAGCAACTTGTACGAGATGCCGGTTGGTATGTTCGTCGGCGTCAACAACCACTACCAATGCTGCATTTTTGGTTGTGTTTTTCTCCGTGAAGAGACGGTAGATTCTTTCAAGTGGGCTTTTGAAACTTTCCTATCTGCAATGGACAACAAACAGCCTTTGACTATATTGACAGGTAACTAGGAATGAAAAATGAGCATTTTGTGTATATCTAACATATATTTTATCATACTGGTTCTCATAAAAAAATTGAATGTTCTCTTTAATAGACCAAAGCAGGCAAATGGAGTGTGCTATCTCTGCCGTCATGGATTCTTTGACACACGTCTGGTGTAAATGGCATGTGCTGAAGAAGATGAGGGAGAAAATTGGTAGTATGTATAGGAATGGTACACCATTTCGCAATGACTTCAACATGCTCATCAATGAGATGATGACGGAACAGGAGTTTGAAAAGGAGTGGGAGGAAATAACTCTGCATTACGGGCTTGAAACAAACTCATTCATGAAACAAGTGTATGAAGTCAGACACAAATGGGCGAAGCCGTATCTGAAGGGGAATTTCTGCGCTAAAATGTGCAGCACCCAGCGAAGTGAGTGCATGAACAATGTCCTGAAATCATATGTTTCTCGGTCTGCACCAATCAATTGCTTTGTCCATCAGTACACAAAGTTGTACGCCGGCAGATGTGCTGAAGAAGATTTCGAGCATGGACACACGAACAAGGTGATATAACTTGCCCTCAAAAGATACGTGCGTCTTTTTTTGTTCAAAAACTTTCTAGAAAATTATTAAATGCGTATTTAACTTTTCAGGATCAGAAGATAATAAGATCCAATGTTCTTATTGAGAGGCATGCATCTGAGGTTTACACAAGGGCAATTTTCAAGTTGTTTTCACTGGAGCTATTTCAGTCGGGATCTTTCCATGTTAAGGGCAATCAAGTTGACGGAAAGATCGTCATAGAACATGCTGACGCTGAGAGGAGGCAGCGTTGGTGCAAAGTGGTGTATGAGGTGAATGTTGATAGGGAGAGTGATATGTACTCATGCGAGTGCGGAATGTTCGAGCACTCTGGGTTGCTTTGTCGTCATATCTTGAAGGTAATACAATTTTTTTCCTGATGGTGTGCGTTGTTAACGAGTTAGCTGACGCAATACTGATCAGCGATTATGATGTGTGTTTAGGTCATGGTGCATGTTGGTGCCCGACAAATTCCTAGTAGATACATTATGAAGAGATGGACAAAAGATGCCAGGGACAATCTTCCAGAACACTTGAAAACTTATCAGAAGGATGCGAGCATGCAAGTGTCGAAGACTTCAGGCACAACATTATTTATGTTAAAGCATTGGAGATCGTTAAGTTGGCTAACAAGGGTGTTCATCATTTCCAGCATGGGCTGGCCGCCCTTGATGCATTGAAAAAGGAATTGGAGTCAATTGAAGTAGTTCAAGAAACAGTTCATGGCACCCGCAGTGCAGCCGCCGTGAATAATAAACCAGATCAACCAAACATCAACCATAAAGAACCTGAGTCTGGAAACCCAACCGTAGTTACCCAGAGATCGGCGCACAATTCAAAGCAAGGTCTTGCTAATGCACAACCGCAAACAGGAGATGAATTCCATGAAACCACGAAATTATTTCCTCCTGAGAAGAAGGCCAGCAAGGGAAGACCAAAAACAAAGCGCTTCAAGGCAGCAGGTGATAGTGCAACCAGAACAAACAAGTGTGCAATATGTGGATCAAAGGACCATTTCACAAGGTCTTGCCCTTGCCACCTGGTGGGTCCAGTTACCTCAAGCGATTCAGAGAAGGAGAATTTCAACCAAGAAGAAGAACGTGATGATCAAGATAAAGATGTTGAGGTGGAAGAAACACATGTCAGCAGGGGAAGTCAGAGAGGAAGTGGGAGCATGACTGGCAAGACAAACAACCATCCCCAATCTGCAAAGAGGAGGTGCAAAAACTGTGGGTTGGAAGGGCACTATACTCCTAAGTGTCCAACATATGATGGCCCCAAGAAGCCTCCGAAGGAGGTGACCTGCAAGAAATGCTTCCTTGGCGGTCACTATGCATCAACATGCGGAGGAGAGTCGTCTTACAAGCATAAGCGCTAGTAATAAAAAATGGCAGGCAAATAATGACTGCCTTATCATCCGTAATGATTAGTTCCATTTCCATGTCGTGAAGGACCTAAATTTGTGGAATTGCTTAATTTTTATTTTGGGGCAGTAGCTCCATCCAGACAATTTAGTTTTAATTCGTGCTATTTGTAATTTGGATCCCATCATGCTTATTTGGATTCGCATTACTGTTTCTGTTATTTTGCAATTGACACTATATATCTCGCCTACTACTAAGGCATATTGTCTGTTTCATTGCATGCCCCTGATGTCGGATGGGCGCGATGAATCATCAATCTTGTCCTGTCATCATGATTTGAAACCAGAGTGCTCAAAGAGCTCATTCAGATACTTTGTTTCCCAGGGTTCTACATCTCATATATTTAAGACAACTGATGCCAACCAATTTTCCAGGTGACCATTTGATTTTTAATACTTATGATTGTGTCCAACAGCTGATAGGATGATTGAAGTATAGTGTTTACATTAGCTTTGCACCAAGTCACATAGGGTAAAAGTACGTAGCAAGAGGGCCATGTGAATATAGTGGGGTTAATGCTAATATAATGAATGAACATATATAGTTGGTTAGTGAGCACGTACCTTAATTCACATTCTTCAGCAAAAGTGCGAGACTTTATCAGTTAATAACTTGCTCCATTCTCTAGATTTTCTGTCAGTACAAAGTGAATTAGAACACGGTTTCATGTTGTAGTTCTCAAGAGAAGAACATCAAACTCACTATATCTTCCGCTTCTTCCTGCTAAACCAATGAATGCTAGCATTTTGCTGGGTCTTTAAAAAAAACTCACTATATCTGTACAAACTTGAACCCTTACTGATTGAAAAGGCACATAACCCTGTCAAAAATACTCATTCAGGATGACACATCCATTATATTAGCGAGCTGATAATTAAACATTCCATACAATGAGTGTTTTTCATCGTCTAAATGCTTCTCTGGAAAACGTCAAGCTTAGGGAAACAAATAGAAAATATATTCATCAAAGAACTAGCCAGTCATACAATCTCTGATTTCTTCTTAAGGTCCAATTCCAAGTTAACATCGTGTACCTTCATAAGTCTGATGGCAAACTCGACAAGGTTTATTCCGATTCAAATTCAGAACCTACACGGAAGAACATACGGCGAGCTTCCTGTAATCTGTTTGAGCTGTGTGAAGTTTGGCATGTGGCTCTATGTATAGCACGAGACTTTATTGTACTCCCTCCGTTCGGAATTACTTGTCTCGGAAATGGATGTATCTAGACGTTCTAGATACATCCATTTCCGAGACAAGTAATTCCGAACGGAGGGAGCAGATGACTTGGTACAACTAGCTAAATGGTTTTGCTCGGTGCTTTAGTTGCAGCTCTAACACGTATAAAGATAACTTGTACCAAACTTTGAGATTGGGAAGTTCACAACCTGCAGACTAGTCTGTCAACGAGCGCATCGATGTCAACGTTCAAAAACGGCAAGCTGATAAGAAGCATACCGGCATGTCAGAAAGTTCACATGGGCCTGAATTTGCAGAACTTTTTGGCATCATCCCAAAGCGGTAATACAAGAAGCAGCGGGACAGACTGCCAGAAAGCAAAGTAAACATGCATAGTTTCACCAAAATAGCAATGTGATGGTACTGTCAATTTGGAAAGCAAAACCAAAGGTATCCATTCATAACATGGAACCTTTAGTGCATGGCCTGAAAATTTCCCTTTCAGGCCTAACCTATATAGAAAGAAACCACTGTACCAGCCACGTATAGATTGCATATTCACTAAATGAGGGAAATAGAACCTTTTTCACTTTTAGGAGCGGATCTCAAAGCACTTGAAGGGTGCAGATTCAGGTGACGCCATTGTCACAACTCACCAAAACCACGTTCTATATATATAGAGAGAGAGAGAAAGAGAGAGTGGCACTATTCTAATCCTGGGATTAGAATAACTATTTGGATCACACCGAGCCTATATAGGGCCCGATGGACTTGTTCCCGAACTCCCCGAACCCGTGCAGAAAAAAAAATACCCACTCTTCCACCACTTCCCCTTGATCCCCAACCTCCCCCAATCTCTCTGGTACAGCGTCGTGCATCTCTCCCCGCTCTTCGATCTCCTGGTGTCGCCGCTCCCCGCTTCCCCTACCTTCCGGCGCCATCGTCCCCCGCTTCCCCCTCCCTCACGGCCGGCGGGCCTCCTCCCCCACGGCCGGCGTGCCACCCCGCTCCCCAACGATCGGCGCACCTCCCCGCTCTCCCCGGCCAGAGCGCCTCCTCTCCCGCGGTCGAGTCCAGGCCTGCTCCCACGGCCAATGCTGACAACTGCCCCGGCACGCCGCCGTCGCCATCTTCCCCAGCGCGTCGCTGTCGCCATTCCTCGCCGCCAAGATCCAACCTCGCCGGCCACCGACGCACCCGTGGATCGACGGCCACCGTCTCGAGCAGCATCACACGCGGATCGGTGGCCACCGTCTCGAGCAGGATCACACGCGGACCACCCCCCGAGCCATCTCCTGCCCGTCGACGGGTTGCCGTCCCTAGATCCACGCCGCTCCTCCACCTCCTCCTCCCGGTGGGGCTCTGCAGCCGAAGCGCCCAAGCAGTTCACCGTCGTCACCTTGGGCCATTCAACGACACACCACCTGACCACCAGGACGATCGCCATTGCAGTGCCAAGATCCGCACTTCCACCATGCTCTGGTGAAGTCCTGGCTCCAATTTTTGGATGGTTCAAATTGTTTTTTATTCAGTTTCTTCTTTGTTTTGTCTGCTGCCAACTTGTTCTTATTCATTTGGTTAATTGGTTCTGTGAAAAATGTGAACAAGTAGGTATTCACGACAAGAACACAAAATAATGGCATTAGTTTTAAAATATAGTAATTGGCTTCGAGGCGGCATGCTTGTGGCAGGTGACCTCGTTTGATGTGTGAAGTTGGTTCCTTCCCCCTGTCCTAAAATTGTATCCAAATCAAAACATCATTCACCCTTTCCAGTTCGGTATTGTTCTCTAAATGATTTTAATGTCTGAAGTTCAGCTATACTGTCCCCCCTGTCCAGGTTGTGTACCCGCTCCATTTTGTTGCTACTGTAGGCCGCAACACCTGTCATCGTCATCGCAACTTAGCCCCATGTCGCGTGCCAAATCCTATAACTGACCACGAAGCTTTGTCTCCCTGCTACTGCTACATGGAGTGCTCGCTTCCTCGTCTGCAATTTGGAACGAAGTTAAATAGCTTTAGCTAGAGTTCAGATAATCAAGTGACAGAGGTTGCTCTAGAAACTAGAGTAGTAAACTTCAGGCTTCAGAGTGCAGATAACCGAATGTTCATACAGTCAAACCTGTTGGCATAGAGGTTGCTCTAAAAATGTTTGATGCTTATTTAAAAACATATTTCCTTTCTAAGAATATGACTAAGAAGTTGAAATTAAAATAACAGAGAAGTTCGAAGTATATAAAAAACTCAGATTTGTAGCAAGAAGTTCACGTGCACCTCCATGCACGGTTCAGAATTTATATTGCGGGACGTCCGACCTCCAATTACATGTTTGAAAATGGCAAAAAATGACGTCTAACCTTCAATTGCGTGTAATTCGACGTATACACACAAATGTGACAGAAGTTCATAGTGAAAACAACGAGAAGTTCAAGTACTGCAAGGAATGCATTTCAGGTGGGAATAAAAGTATAGAAAAATAAAAGCTTAAAAGGTTTGTTGAAAGACGTTCAAGTGCTCTATCGGGGAAGTTCAAAAATTCTTGCGAGAGAGGTTCACCTTGTATTTCCATGTTCAAAAACACAAAAAAGAAAAAAAAATGTGTTTTAAAATAATTCTCTCAATCCACAAAGAAGTTCAGTATATTATTTGGGAGCAATTTGATTTCAAAAAGAAAAACAAAAATTCAAATTATAAAAATGGAAAAAGTTCATGTACTACATGGTGTGTGTTTAATATGAGAAAAATGAATAAAAAGGCAAGGTCCAAATTTTTTGTTGTTATAAGTTCAAGTCTTCGGTCGGAGAAAGTTAAAAAAATTATTGTGAGAGAGGTTTGTACAAAAGGAATATTATTTGTGTAACACTGACGAATGGATGAAAAAATTACAAACGAAAATACGTCACAGAAGTTCAACGTGAAAACAACAACAAGTTCAAGTACTGCACTGAATGAATTTCAGATGAAAAACTTTTAAAACCATCGCGAGTATGAAAAAATGATCAACACGGGAAAGTTGCGTGTTTACAGCAGCTTTCCATCGGTATATCACTTGCTCAATTTCGGTGAGTGGATGGAGAGCTACGAGCCAAAAAAGCATGTGAAAAACAGAGTGAAGTTCAAGTAGAGATGCCGAGAAGTTCAAGTTCTTCACGCGGTGCATTTTCGAAGAATCTGTTTCGCGATAAAGACAGAACGCATGATCTCGCTGTTTTCAAAATTACTTGAAAACGGCTAGGAATCAGAGAAAACCGTCAACATGAAAAAGTTTCGCATTTCCCGTAGCGTTTCAACGGTATATTATTTGCCCCATTCCGATAAAGTTTGTAGAAATTACGGTGAAAATACGTTTTTAGCCATTTTCAAAATTGACTTAAAACCGTAAAGAATTGGGAGAAACAATATATACCAAAAAGTTTCGCATTTGTTCAAGCTTTCCAATGTCATATCATTTGTTGCATTCGGACGTACGGTTAAAAAATTAACTCGAAAATACGAACTCGGTGGAACTTGTACCGTTTTCTAAATTACTCTTAAACCGTTCAAAATTAGAAAAAACTTTCAACATGAAAAAGTAGCGCATTTTTGTAAGCTTTCCAACGCCATATTATTTGCCTCAATTGGATCAGCCGTTTAGAAATGACATCGAAAATACGAACTCAGCTGTTCGGTTTGCGAAATTTTACGATTTTCTAAATTACTCTTTAACCATAGGGAATTAGAGAAAACTATCAACACGTGGAAGGAGCGGTTTTGCAGCAGCTTTCCAACGCCATATTATTTGCCTCATTCCGATAAACGGATTAGAAATGCGATCAAAAATACGATTCACGTTTTTTGTATGAAGAAAAAATGGTTTTCAAAACTGCTCTTAAACCGCTTACATTTTGCCAAAAATTCAACTTGGGCCATGACTGTCGTGTGCACAGCTTTCCAACGGTATATTGCAAGTCTCATTTGGACAATGTTGCGGGAAGTTCAACCTGTCACCAAGTGGAAGTTCAGGTCGAACAACTCAGGCAGTAAAATTGCAACAGACGCAAGTTCATCACGTCCCGAGAGCAAAATCTGACAACGAGCGAGATTCCTATTTAAAACGGGCATTTAGTTGCTAAAAACCATTTCTAGATTACACTTACATCAAATAGAACACGACTGACCAGAATAATTCGCGCGGGGAGACATGGTTGCGAAGATAGCTCGAAGGTCGGGTTCCTACAGAGGGAAGTTCAGGTTGTGTAACTCCGGAAGTTCAACCCGTGATCAGAATAATATATTCTGATCATCAGAATAGTGTTTGAATTGCACGTTCTTTCCACGTGAGTTTTGAGATATCATTACAACACAATGTTAGTAACAAACAACTGACACTTACATATTACGTCATTGCAAAAGGAAAACCTTAGCTGCATAGTGTTCCAATACATGTATATGACACATTATATGTATGGACCTCAAGGCTAAATTCATGAATGTGCAAAGATAGTGTTGCGGCATTGGGTTGAAATTCTCTGAAAAAGATATATGCGCTGTAAGAAATGGCTCATCATAAGTCTTTCACCATTAGTAAAAATTCACAATTAATCTCATAAATGGCAAGCGAGAACTCTAATGGAGCAAGAGCATACATGGAAGATTCTAGACTAAACCATAAATGGATACACTTTTATTCAAGAGCGATACTCTAATAGAGCAAGATCATGCATGGAAGGTTCTATACTAAATAAGATGTGTCCACATGCTTAGACAATGGTTTACATTGAGCGAAGACTAATGATGAACAGTTAACTTGGTAATGCAAATGCCCAGGTGAACCTCCTTGGAGTCCCCGTGCATCATCTTGGGGTGTGCATGAAGCCATCCCTATTCCATGTCCACCTTGCCGGGAATGGAGCAGCTCGCCACAGTCTCATTCAACATGAGGGAGGCGCCGAGGTCGCCCTCGTACACTGAAGGGGCATCAACAGTGAGCACGCACTTGTACAACAACCTCATGTCGGCGTCGGCGGCGTTGCCCCTGACACACATGACATAGACGGGGCGGCAGCCTTCGCGGGCCTTGCCGGTGCCCACGGCCAAAAGGAAGATGCTCCGTCCTCCTCCGCGACTAGCAGGCGGCGGTGATCCTCCAGCGACTCCGGCACGGCGAACGGGTAGCACATCTCGTACTTGATGTTCATCGCGGGCCAGGAGTGATTGCCGGACGGTGTTGTGAGGTGATGCACGAGGCTCGCTGGCGAACCCTAAAACGGCGGTGTGCACTCATAGCACTAGCAGGGCGCGTGCGCGCATCTGGACCTATGCTCCACCGCCAAGTGGTAGTCGACGTACCTCTCGCAGCCAAAACTCTTATAGATGCAGGGCACCTTGCAGGCATCGACTAGGCCGTCCATGAAATGGGAGTGGCTGTAGGGGATGTTGCGCCCGCCGCATGGAGCGCAGGAGTAGCACATGAAGCGGTAGATCATGTACTTACTAGTACTCCCTCCGTTTCTTTTTACTAGTTTGCATATAATTCCAAACACCACGTAGACACGTTCACTGACCAGAAACTCGGACTACGTAATACAGTAGTACCATTTTACAACTATATTAGTATCATTGTTAGTGGTGTGCAAGTTCTAGCCCCTGGTGTTTTAACCTTTTTTTAGTAATGATATCTGGCGATTGTTCGTCACGAGCCCAATCCTGGCGAATGCCCACATAACCGTCAGATTTTCATCCAACGGTGGCCTTTTTTTAAGCCATGGTATTTGACAAAACTCCCACCCTTACACATGTATTGTAACTGTGACGCGGACGTTTGCAACTGCCATGTCTCTCAGCGAACGTTTGTCGAGGATTGGCGTTAGCACCGATGGTAGTTCGTAGTCGTTCCACGCTCGGGCATTGAAGTTTGTAACTATTTACAATATACTACTCCTCTGGTGCTACTAGAGCAGAGTCCTACTCCACTATACTACTCGGGCATAGTAGTAGGTATTGTAGTTTATTGTACTAGTACTGTGATCACTCAAGTTGTCTGGCATCGACATGACCCTACGTTGCTGGGATGTGTCTCGTAAGTCAAGCGGCGTGCTGCTGCTACATTGTCATCATCATGTGACGACCCCGGCTTAATCGTGCACTAACCATACACGCAAATGCACACGATCAAGCCTAAGGACTCACTTGAAGATATCACAACACAACTCTAAAACATAAATAAATTCATACAAGCTTAATATTACAAGCCAGGGCCTCGAGGGCTCGAATACATAGCTCGATGGCATACAAGTGTCAGCGGAAGCGTCAGATATCTGGGTACAGATATATTACAGAACAGAGAGAGATAGGCCTTCACACAGGCGGGGCAAAATAAAAGCTACGATCGAAGGCGTGGGCCTCCTGCCCTGGACCCTCCGAATCCTACTCCTGGTCGTCGGTCGACTCCTCGTAGTAGTAGTACTCTCCGGGCTGGTAGTAGTAGCGGTCGTCGAATGGGACAACTGGCTCCGGGGCTCCGTCGTCTAGATGCGACAAAGGGATAAAGGGGAAAAAAGGAAAATAAAGCAAACGTGAGTACTCATCCGAAGTACTCAGCAAGCAAGGATCTACACTACATATGCAACATTTTCAAAGGGGGCTGTATATGTGGACTGGGCTGCAGAAATGCCAGAATAGAGGGGGAAAGCCTAGTCCTATCGAAGACTAGCATCTTCAGCATCTTCAACGGTCTCGCAGCATTAGAAGAGAGCAGACCAACATAATGTAAAGTATAGCAGTAATGTCATCAACCTCGGCCAGGGATTCTTCCTCGACTCCCTGCGAGAAAGCAATCCCAGAGCCGTACTATCCAGTTCTCATCTCAAGTTCTAGTTGTACCGATCGGGATACAACTCCGAGTGTCCGTTACCGTAGGACAGGCTATCGATAGAAGTTTTTTCCCTGCAGGGGTGCACCAACTTACCCACCATGCTTGCTTAACTCCGGTCGGACACACTTTTCTGGGTCATGCCCGGCCTCGGCTAAGCAACACGCCGCAACCCGACCAAATACTTAACAGAGAGGTCAGCACGCCGGACTAACCTATGCCCCCAGGGGTCTTGGGCCATCGCCCCGGGAACTCCTGCACGTTACGTGCACCGCCGGTGAGCAGACCTAGCAACCCCTTATACAAGCGCGGTTGCGTTCCCAGTCCAACCCAGCATGTGCCGCATCAGTTGCTGACGTCCATTAAGCTTCGGCTGAAGTATACGATGCAGAACGCCCATACTATGCCCACGTGATGGTTAGTGCTATCAGGCCAGAGGCCCCTCGGATCAAATATCCAAACCGTTAGTGGATTAGGAGCGCGCGGAAATGAGAAGAGACTCACGATCGATGTGACCCCGTCGCCCCGTCTCGAGGACTTGCGGCAAGGGCTAAGAATGCCCGGCCACGCCTCGTAGTTATCTCGCGGGCACCTCTCAGGTCAACCCGACTCCACATCACTTTGCATTCATGCTCGCGCGGGTACCCCTCAGGGCCGACCCATCTTTAGTATCAAAGTTCCTCTGCACTTTATCCCACTTCCATAGAGGAATAGGGAGTGGCTGAAGAATTCCAGCAGGTTTCTGATGTTCTGCCTCACGCGACGACATACGTCACATTCGGCAACGTATCGAGCAATGTCCTGCTTCATTCTGGACCACCAGTACCTCTGGCGGAGATCGCGATACATCTTGGTGCTACCCGGATGGATAGACAGCGGTGTATCATGAGCCTCCTTCATGACCTTGTCAGTCATAAGCTCGAAGCGAGGTACTACGATGCGGTCTCGGAAATATAATGTTCCATCTTCAGCAACTGAGAAATCCCGGTACGTATCTAGGTGAAGCTCTTTCTTCATTAGGTCAATCTCAGCATCTTTGGCTTGCGCTTCCTTAACAACCCTATGAAGGTCTGGCTGTACCACAAGGTTATTAAGAGAACCTTGGGGAACAATTCGCAGATTCAGCTGAGTCAGTTCTGCATAAAGACGAGGTTGAGCTCGCCTAACCATGAGGTTGTTACAATATGACTTGCGGCTTAGGGCATCGGCCATTACATTAGCCTTGCCCGGGGTATATGAAATACTGCAGTCATAGTCTGTAATTGTTTCTAACCATCGTTGCTAACGGAGATTAAGATCCGGTTGAGTGAACAAGTATTTCAGACTCTGATGATCGGTATAAATCTCACACCGATTACCAAGAAGGTAATGTCGCCATAACTTTAATGCATAGATCACTGCAGCAAGTTCAAGATCATGCACTGGATAATTTTCTTCATGTGGACGCAATTGACGTGAAGCATACGCAATCACTCTTCGTTCTTGCATTAGGACATAGCCTAATCCCTGACGAGAGGCGACGTAGTATATGACAAAGTCCTTGCGAGAATCAGGAGGAGCAAGCACTGGAGCAGAAGTAAGCTTGTCCTTGAGGGTCTGGAAACTTTCCTGACATTTGTCTGTCCACTCAAACTTAACGCCTTTGTGGAGCAGATTAGTTAGGGGCTTGGCGATCTTAGAGAAGTTCTCGACGAATCGGCGGCAATAACTGGCTAGACCGAGGAAGCTTCGGACTTGCTTGGCATTCTTCGGAGGAGTCCAGTCAAGGATAGCCTGAACATGCTCCGGGTTAACGGCAATATCGTCCTTGGAAATCACATGTCCAAGGTAAGTCACTTCAGAAAGCCAGAATTCACATTTGGAATACTTGGCATATAACTTGTGCTCTCGAAGCCTCTCCAGAACAAGGCGGAGATGTTCGGCATGTTCTTCCTTATTCTTTGAATATACTAGGATATCGTCCAGATATACCATGACGAACTTGTCGAGGTAGTCCATGAATATGTAATTCATTAAGCGGGAGAACGTAGCCGGAGCATTCGTTAGGCCAAATGACATGACGGTGTACTCATAGGAGCCATATCGAGTAACGAATGCGGTCTTTGGAATATCCTCTTCTCGGACACGGATCTGGTGATAACCCAACCTCAAGTCGAGTTTAGAGAATACCGAAGATCCAGCAAGTTGATCATATAAGTCATTGATCTGGGGAAGCGGATATTTATTCTGAATGGTTGCCTGGTTGATAGGACGGTAATCTTGGACCAACCTATTCGTACCATCTTTCTTCTGGACAAAGAGAGACGGTGCTCCCCAGGCAGAGGAACTAGGGCGAATGAAACCTTTCCTTAAGGATTTATCAATCTCTGCCTTAAGCTCGATAAGATGGTGCGGAGGCATCTTGTAGGGACGCTTCGCAATAGGAGTGGTTCCAGGCTTCAAGTCAATGACGAACTCGACAGCTCTAGCAGGGGGTATTCCTGGAAGTTCTTCTGGAAAAACATCCGGGCAGTCACAGACAACTGGGATGTTCTCGATCCCCTCAAGTGGAGAAGCGTTCAACGCGCTCAAGGCATAGATCTGAGCCTCGGCGTTCTGGGTGAGGTGAGCTTGATAATTCACTATCTCGTTCGATGGATGTAGAAGGTGTACCACTTTAGTGGCACAATTGATTGAGGCGTAGTGGGCCTTCAACCAATCCATTCCCAGAATAAGATCAATATTAGAGGAGTTGAGAATAATGGGGGATGCTCGGAACTCCAACCCTTCGATATTAATCACGACATCAGGGCTAACCAAGGAGGTGTGACAGTGTCCCGCGGGAGTATTTACTCGTATCTTTTGGGGTAGCATATCACATTTAACTTCATGCATGAGTGCGAATTTATCTGACATAAATGAATGCGATGCTCCTGAATCAAATAAAATGGATGCTGGTACTGAATTAATGAGAAGTGTACCCATCACAGTATCTGGTTGATCCGGAGCTTTAGACATGTTAACGTGGTAGTACTGCCCACGACCATAAGAAGGTCTGGCATTGTTGTTGCGCTGCTGAGGAGTACCACGGCCAGCAGAAGGAAGAGCCAATTGATTCTGATTCTGAGAGCAATCTCTGGCACGGTGACCTGGCTGGCCACACTTGAAGCAGAGTCCATTGTCGGGACATGGTGCAGGAGCTCGGGGTGCTGGAGCTTGCAGAGGCTGCCTCGGTGGTGGAGGAGGCAGACGTGGTGCAGCATAAGAGGGCCTGTGCACTGGTGCTGCTGGACGATACATGCTCTGTGGTATCCAAATGCGGCACTTCTGGGAGGACGAGCCCGAAGATGAGCCCGTCTCACGAGTGCGTCGGGTAGCTTCCTTGTGCTTCTTCAATCCAGTCTCGACCATAATAGCCTTATTCACCAAGGTGGCAAAATCAGGGTAGTCTTGAACAAGCAGGGCTAACTGAATGTCATGGTGCAGCCCTTCGCGGAATTTCTCCTGCCTTCGTTCATCAGTGGGAACGTCCTCTTCAGCGTGGCGAGACAAGTCCAGAAACTCGCGCTGATATACTTCCACATACTTGTTGCCTTGTACGAGATTACGGAACTCGGCCTTCTTTCGAGCTATGACAGCTTGAGGAATATAGCGGGCACGGAAAGCAATCTTGAATTCTGCCCAAGTGATGACGGTACCAGGTGGTAGGGTCTGTCGGTGAGTAGCCCACCACTGTGATGCGGGACCCTTCAGAAGGTATGTCGCAAAGGTGACATAGTTGACCTGGGCGACACCAGCAGACTCCATCTCATGGGAGATGTCACGCAGCCAATCATCGGCATCCAGTGGATTGACTGTGTTGCGAAAGAAAAACGGGTTAAGTCGCATAAATTCTGGCAAGGTGATGGAAGGTAGCGGCTGGTCGGCATTTGGACGGGGGAATTGCTGCATAATCCCCATCATGAATTAGCGGTTGAGTTTGAACTGTTGCATCATCGCAGCCATATAGTCAGGTGGCGGCGGCGGAGGTGGATTGTTGTCAGCCATCCTGCTAAATCGACAGGGGTAGTTTAGCAGAAGCCAATGCGAGTGTAAAGCGTCATGCATGATGTAACGTGACGGAATTTAAATGGTACAACAGATGCTTAATAGTAGTCATTAAGTCATACAGATCCATACAGCGTCGGTTACATTCGGGCAGCATAACAGCGCAAATTCAAAAGCTAGACATGCTAGGCGGCGCGCAGGCACGCGGTAAGGAAGTACACAACGAGACATAGCAAAGGCTACATCAACGTCGGAGAAAACCATTGAAACGGGGTAGCTGCAAGTGCGGACGACGGACGTTCGTCGCAGAAGGATGCTGCGCTCCATGTGCACTCTGATGCAGAACCCGGTCTCGAACTGTAAGAAGAGGTCCACGTGCAGGCGTGTGACCTCCCACAGCAGGCCAATCGATCCCTGATGGCATCTCGGTCCTGCTCGGGTAAAGAATGTGCTCCGGATGTATCCCTGCACGAACAGCTGGTAGCAACTGCGTCATAGCCTCGTAGAGTCGTGCTCGAGTGGCGAACAACTCGATAGCAAGAGCGCGAACAGTGCGATCCAGAGCCTGAGTACAGTGAATCAGGACTCGCTGATCGTAACGACGAGGCTCGTACGGGGCACAAACAGCTGTGTAGAATCCAGAAGCATCTCCAGCAGGGGAATATGGAATATAACGATACTCCGAGGCATCCAAGTCAGCACTGAACTGTCCTCGAAGACGTGCGACACCAGAGTAGGCGGCATCATGGACTGCCATCTCAATCGTCACGCCGATACCGTGAAAACGGTGTAGCTCAGTGTCTGAGTCATCCTGCTGATCGTAGATGCGAACATCAGCATAGTACTACTCCTGGTTGAACTCGTGATAAACCTCGTAGACCATGTACTCGGGGCACCAGCGGTATCCCAGCCTGATCAAGAGGGCGATCAGAACAGCTGGAAACCCAGGGACGTCTCGAGCACAGGTGCGAAGCACAAGCTGTGTCGCGGGGCGAGGTGGAAACGGACGGTCCATCTGAAATAAGAAGATTCAGGATTGTCATTCGACGACGAGAAACATAACAGATATCGAATGAAAAGATTAAACAAAACAAAGGAAAGGAAATGATTATCAGACTAATCAGATCAAAGACAGGGAAATCGCACTGAATCCAGCTCTCCAGGTGGATAGAATTATCGGGATCACAAGTGTCGGTGTTAGTAAATTTTATTAAACCCGAATAGAAGAGAGATCAGAGTCCCAGAGTAAAGACGAGGAATAAAAGATCCTAATATCACCCAGTTGGCGATGTGGGCCCGTAAGCCACACAGCCAAGTTAGTAAAACAATTTTCGACCACTAGACTCAACTTCGGCCAAAGAGTTGGATAGGGGGATTCCTAGAGGCAGTCGGCTCTGATACCAACCTGTGACGACCCCGGCTTAATCGTGCACTAACCATACACGCAAATGCACACGATCAAGCCTAAGGACTCACTTGAAGATATCACAACACAACTCTAAAACATAAATAAATTCATACAAGCTTAATATTACAAGCCAGGGCCTCGAGGGCTCGAATACATAGCTCGATGGCATACAAGTGTCAGCGGAAGCGTCAGATATCTGGGTACAGATATATTACAAAACAGAGAGAGATAGGCCTTCACAGAGGCGGGGCAAAATAAAAGCTACGATCGAAGGCGTGGGCCTCCTGCCCTGGACCCTCCGAATCCTACTCCTGGTCGTCGGTCGGCTCCTCGTAGTAGTAGTACTCTCCGGGCTGGTAGTAGTAGCGGTCGTCGAATGGGACAACTGGCTCCAGGGCTCCGTCGTCTGGATGCGACAAAGGGATAAAGGGGAAAAAGGAAAATAAAGCAAACGTGAGTACTCATCCGAAGTACTCAGCAAGCAAGGATCTACACTACATATGCAACATTTTCAAAGGGGGCTGTATATGTGGACTGGGCTGCAGAAATGCCAGAATAGAGGGGGAAAGCCTAGTCCTATCGAAGACTAGCATCTTCAGCATCTTCAACGGTCTCGCAGCATTAGAAGAGAGCAGACCAACATAATGTAAAGTATAGCAGTAATGTCATCAACCTCGGCCGGGGATTCTTCCTCGACTCCCTGCGAGAAAGCAATCCCAGAGTCGTACTATCCAGTTCTCATCTCAAGTTCTAGTTGTACCGATCGGGATACAACTCCGAGTGTCCGTTACCGTAGGACAGGCTATCGATAGAAGTTTCTTCCCTGCAGGGGTGCACCAACTTACCCACCACGCTCGCTTAACTCTGGCCGGACACACTTTTCTGGGTCATGCCCGGCCTCGGCTAAGCAACACGCCGCAACCCGACCAAATACTTAACAGAGAGGTCAGCACGCCGGACTAACCTATGCCCCCAGGGGTCTTGGGCCATCGCCCCGGGAACTCCTGCACGTTACGTGCACCGCCGGTGAGCAGACCTAGCAACCCCTTATACAAGCGCGGTTGCGTTCCCAGTCCAACCCAGCGTGTGTCGCATCAGTTGCTGACGCCCATTAAGCTTCGGCTGAAGTATACGACACAGAACGCCCATACTATGCCCACGTGATGGTTAGTGCTATCAGGCCAGAGGCCCCTCGGATCAAATATCCAAACCGTTAGTGGATTAGGAGCGCGCGGAAACAAGCAGAGACTCACGATCGATGTGACCCCGTCGCCCCGTCTCGAGGACTTGCGGCAAGGGCTAAGAATGCCCGGCCACGCCTCGTAGTTATCTTGCGGGCACCTCTCAGGTCAACTCGACTCCACATCACTTTGCATTCATGCTCGCGCGAGTACCCCTCAGGGCCGACCCGTCTTTAGTATCAAAGTTCAGTAATCAGTCATAGTATCCAAAGTCTCCGTGTGTCTGACACCAAGGGGGAACCCTGAGGAATCACCCTCGAAGGAGTCCCACCTGATGTTCTCATCAAGGTGAACGAAGGAGGTATCACCCTCGAGGTCCACACTTGAACAGTTGCACAATGATGTCGTTATCGGGGGTGGTGTAGGAGGAATCACCCTCGCTTACCACGACCGATTAACTAACCTACAAGGTTATCATCATAAGTGCTGACGAGGTATCACCCTCGGCACTCGATAGTAACCCAGTAGTGTCGAGCATCTTAGGGGAAGTGACGTGCGGTGCCAGGTTCTAATCTTTAATCCCGTTGCTCGGGTCTTCTGAGAGTCCAGCGGGGCAATCGGGACAAGTGGGTCTCTGATCAGGCTCTACCCATCCTATCTAAACAGTTTAGGATAACAGGCAGGTATCAATAGTAGGCTACAATTAAACAGGCTATGCAACAGATATAGGATGGTAACAGCAGCAGTAACATCTAATGCAAGCATAAGAGGGAAGAGAATAGGTGATATAGGAATGCTCAAAATGGGGGTGCTTGCCTGTCTGCTCGACGGCAAGGGCAGGGTCGTCGGGGACGTAGTCGTACTCCGGAGCGGCGTCTGCCTCAGGAGCTACGGCAACATCGGGGTCTACCGAAAGAGAAGAGGGGGAGGAAACAAGTAAATATAATGCAAATAGATGCAACACAGTGCGTGCGATGCTATGATGCAGTGCAGGGTTGCCTAAATATGCCTCTAAGTCATTTTAGTTATTTTTAGAATTAATCTGGGATTTATTAACCGGTGTATGTGCACTATTCATCTACCGGAATCGAGCTCTGAGTTACGAGTTCTCCTACGTAGGAGGTTCCGACAGGGAATCAGACGGCACGATTAGACTCGTCTCGTCGTTCTGAGCAACTTTCATGTTTTAACTTTTTCGATCTGAGCTACGGTTTAAAAGTTATTAATTTTCGAAGTTTATTTGAATTTTTGGAATTAATTTTATTTACAGAAAATGAATTATGACGTCAGCGTGATGTAATGCTGACATCAGCAAGTCAATAGTCGGCTGACCAGTCAAACCTGACATGTGGGTCTAGTGGGACCCACATGTCAGTCTCTGTTTAGACTAACAGTGGATTAGTTTAATTAGCAAGGTTAATTAGAGAGTGGGCCCCGTCTGTCAGTGAGACATTGGTATAACTATTTTGTTTTTATTTATTAAAACGTTTAATTAGGTTAATTAACCGTGGGGGCCCACATGTCAGTGGCTTAGGGTGGATAGTAACCACGGTTGACCATGGTCAACGTGGTCAAAATGGCCAGGGGGCCCACGGGTCAGCGTCCCAGAGTGGACCCCACGCGTGCCACGTCGGCCGGCCGGCGTTTAGACGCCGACGAGCTTGTTTTCGCGGCGGCGCGGCTCGGAACTCGCCGGAAATCCACTACGGTGAGGCGTTCGGGGTGCGGTTGCTTGCGTTCGAACGAGCGCGTTACGCCGCATCCAACGCAGGTGGTGGCGAAGGCTGCGGTGGCCGGAATTGTCGGCGGCGAGCTCGTGAGCGGGCGCCGCTGTTCGGGACCGATCGGAACCGGGGCTAGGAAGGACGGGGAGGCACGAGCGCGTGCTTGTTGGACTCGCAGGGGCTCCAGGAGCTCGAAGCTGGGCCCGGACGAGCACGACGGCGTCTGTGGCCGCGGCGGCGAAGTGCACAGTGGCGTCCAGAGCTCGGCAACGACGGCAGCTAGCTACAGAGCGCTAGGGGACTAACGAGGAGCAGCAGGGGGAGGAGAGGCTCACAGTGAAGGCGCACGGTGGCCCGGTGAGAGTTTAGGAGCAGCAGAGACGTCGCCGGCGGGGAAGGAGATCTCCGGTGGCCGGGGAAGAAGACGAATCGTTCGGGGCGTTGCCGCGCTCCTCAGCTTCGTCCAGTTGCTCCAGAAGACGTAGTCGACCACGGGGCACCTTCCAGGCACGCTCAGGCGACGCGGGGAGGCCGGTGGCTGCGGTGGCGCTGCCGCGACGGCGTCGAACGCGTCGGCCCTTCTCCAGATCGACGGAGAGGGAGAGGTGAAGAGGGGAAGAGGGGCAATGTGAGGGGGAGCGAGGGAGATGTGGCCAGGGGAGAGGAACGAGGTCTCCCTTATCCCCTTAGCCGGCCTCGGGCGTCGCCGTGGCGAGCTGGGATCGGCGCGGGTTCGCTCGACCATGGCGGCGTCGACACGCAGGAGAGAGGTAAGGGGAGATGGGCTTGCTGGGCTGGGCCAGTGCACTGTGCACTTGGTCCAGTCCAGTTTAAGCCTTTTTCTTTTTCTTATTTTCTGTTTCACTTTTCTTTTCTGTTTTGATTTAATTATAGCACTTTTGCATTTTTGTAAAGTATGAGAATTGTCCCAAATATTGTAATGCAATATTAGACTTTACCAAAAATTGGTTTGAGCCAAATTGGGTTCCATTTGAAATTGAAATGATTTTAATTGGATTTAATATTGTTGTTTTGGTGCTGTTTCAATTTGTTTAAGTCACTTAATTAATCCAAGTATTACTGGTGATATTTTTATGTGTGCTCTTGGAATATTTGCTAATTAGTGAACATTTTTCCAAAGGTGTTTGAGCAAACTTATTTTGCACTTTTGAATTTTGAGTTGATTTCCATAATTGAATTTGAATTGGATCCTTAACCCATGTGACTTGGCACTGCAAATGGTATGACTTGGCAATATTAGCAGCTGATCACAGTGGTAGTTACACAGGGGTGTTACACATCACCTGTCCACTTCCCGTAGCACATATTCACTTCTCCATCCTCGTCCACACATAATCATCCAATCTTCCATCCCCGCTAGGCGCCTCCCCCCTCTTCCGAAACCCAAGCACTAACAATGGCAGAACCGAGCTGCGTCCGCCGAAAGAGTGGTTGGAATTCGCTCCCCACAGAGGTAATCAAACTCATTGTTTCACGCGTGGACAATCTCAGTACCATGCCGCCCGCCGCGTGCTCGTCGGGGTTGTACCGTTTACTCAAAGCCCTCAGGCAGGAGCTCTTTAAGCCAACTCCTTGCTTGCTGATGCCGCCTGATCTTCAGAAATGGTGTGTCATGCAACATAACGATCGTAGGGTGGCGAGCATCAACCCCCTCGACTGTGATCCGATCCCCGTCACCCTCAACTACATTAACGGTATGTATTGGGTCGACATGAACACGTCTTGGATAGTGCTTGTCAACGGTCACGGCAGCTGGATGCTCGTGGAGGTCTACACCCCGCGATTGATCCCACTTCCTTCGATTAACACTGCACTGCTTTGGCACCACGGCCCAGAATACTCGGAATCTTACAGTAGCCAACAAGATACCAAGTTTGATTTGTTGGGAAACGTAGTAATTTCAAAAATTTCCTACGCACACACAGGATCATGGTGATGCATAGCAACGAGAGGGGAGAGTGTGTCCACGTACCCTCGTAGACCGAAAGCGGAAGCGTTAGCACAACGCGGTTGATGTAGTCGTACGTCTTCACGATCCGACCGATCCAAGTACCGAACGCACGGCACCTCCGAGTTCAGCACACGTTCAACTCGATGACGTCCCGCGAGCTCCGATCCAGCAAAGCTTCACAGGAGAGTTTCGTCAGCACGACGGCATGGTGACGGTGATGATGATGCTACCGACGCAGGGCTTCGCCTAAGCACCGCTGCGATATGATCGAGGTGGATTATGGTGGAGGGGGGCACCGCACACGGATAAGAGATCAATGATCAATTGTTGTGTCTATGGGGTGCCCCCTTGCCACGTATATAAAGGAGTGGAGGAGGGGGGAGGGCCGGCCTAGCTATGGCGCGCCCTGGAGGAGTCCTACTCCCACCGGGAGTAGGATTCCCCCCCTTCCAAGTAGTAGGAGTAGGAGGGAAGGAAGGGGAAGAGAGAAGAGAAGGAAGGAGGGGGCGCAGCCCCTCTCCCTAGTCCAATTCGGACTAGGCCTTGGGGGGGCGCGCGGCCTACCTCTCTCTCTCCCCTAAAGCCCAATAAGGCCCATATACTTCTTCCCCGTATTCCCGTAACTCCCCGGTACTCCGAAAAATACCCGGACCACTCGGAACCTTTCCGATGTCCGAATATAGTCGTCCAATATATCGATCTTTACGTCTCGACCATTTCGAGACTCCTCGTCATGTCCCCGATCTCATCCGGGACTCCGAACTAACTTCGGTACATCAAAACACATAAACTCATAATACAAATCGTCACAGAACTTTAAGCGTGCGGACCCTACGGGTTCGAGAACTATGTAGACATGACCGAGACACGTCTCCGGTCAATAACCAATAGCGGAACCTGGATGCTCATATTGGTTCCTACATATTCTATGAAGATCTTTATCGGTCAAACCGCATAACAACATATGTTGTTCCCTTTGTCATCGGTATGTTACTTCCCCGATATTCGATCGTCGGTATCTCAATACCTAGCTCAATCTCGTTACCGGTAAGTCTCTTTACTCGTTTCGTAATGCATCATCCCGCAACTAACTTATTAGTTACATTGCTTGCAAGGCTTATAGTGATGTGCATTACCGAGTGGGCCCAGAGATACCTCTCCGACAATCGGAGTGACAAATTCTAATCTCGAAATACGCCAACTCAACAAGTACCTTCGGAGACACCTGTAGAGCACCTTTATAATCACCCAGTTACATTGTGACGTTTGGTAGCACACAAAGTGTTTCTCCGGTAAACGGGAGTTGCATAATTTCATAGTCATAGGAACATGTATAAGTCATGAAGAAAGCAATAGCAACATACTAAACGATCAAGTGCTAAGCTAACGGAATGGGTCAAGTCAATCACATCATTCTCCTAATGATGTGATCCCGTTAATCAAATGACAACTCATGTCTATGGTTAGGAAACATAACCATCTTTGATTAACGAGCTAGTCTAGTAGAGGCTTAGTAGTGACACTCTATTTGTCTATGTATTCACACATGTATCATGTTTCCGGTTAATACAATTCTAGTATGAATAATAAACATTTATCATGATATAATGAAATAAATAATAAGTTTATTATTGCCTCTAGGGCATATTTCCTTCAGTCTCCCACTTGCACTAGAGTCAATAATCTAGATTACACAGTAATGATTCTAACACCCATGGAGCCTTGGTGCTGATCATGTTTTGCTCGTGGAAGAGGCTTAGTCAACGGGTCTGCAACATTCAGATCCGTATGTATCTTGCAAATCTCTATGTCTCCCACCTGGACTTGATCCCGGATGGAGTTGAAGCGTCTCTTGATGTGCTTGGTTCTCTTGTGAAATCTGGATTCCTTTGCCAAGGCAATTGCACCAGTATTGTCACAAAAGATTTTCATTGGACCCGATGCACTAGGTATGACACCTAGATCGGATATGAACTCCTTCATCCAGACTCCTTCATTTGCTGCTTCCGAAGCAGCAATGTACTCCGCTTCACATGTAGATCCCGCCACGACGCTCTGTTTAGAACTGCTCCAACTGACAGCTCCACCGTTCAATATAAACATGTATCCGGTTTGCGATTTAGAATCGTCCGGATCAGTGTCAAAGCTTGCATCAACGTAACCATTTACGATGAGCTCTTTGTCACCTCCATAAACGAGAAACATATCCTTGGTCCTTTTCAGGTATTTCAGGATGTTCTTGACCACTGTCCAGTGATCCACTTCTGGATTACTTTGGTACCTCCCTGCTAAACTAATAGCAAGGCACACATCAGGTCTGGTACATAGCATTGCATACATGATAGAGCCTATGGCTGAAGCATAGGGAACATCTTTCATTTTCTCTCTATCTTCTGCAGTGGTCTGGCATTGAGTCTTACTCAACTTCATACCTTGTAACACAGGCAAGAACCCTTTCTTTGCCTGATCCATTTTGAACTTCTTCAAAACTTTGTCAAGGTATGTGCTTTGTGAAAGTCCAATTAAGCGTCTTGATCTATCTCTATTGATCTTGATGCCCAATATGTAAGCAGCTTCACCGAGGTCCTTCATTGAAAAACTCTTATTCAAGTATCCTTTTATGCTATCCAGAAATTCTATATCATTTCCAATCAACAATATGTCATCCACATATAAGATTAGAAATGCTACAGAGCTCCCACTCACTTTTTTGTAAATACAAGCTTCTCCAAAAGTCTGTATAAAACCATATGCTTTGATCACACTTTCAAAACGTTTATTCCAACTCCGAGAGGCTTGCACCAGTCCATAAATGGATCGCTGGAGCTTGCACACTTTGTTAGCACCCTTTGGATCGATAAAACCTTCAGGTTGCATCATATACAACTCTTCTTCCAGAAATCCATTCAGGAACGCAGTCTTTACATCCATTTGCCAAATTTCATAATCATAAAATGCGGCAATAGCTAACATGATTCGGACGGACTTAAGCATCGCTACGGGTGAGAAGGTCTCATCGTAGTCAACTCCTTGAACTTGTCGAAAACCTTTCGCAACAAGTCGAGCTTTGTAGACAGTAACATTACCATCAGCGTCTGTCTTCTTCTTGAAGATCCATTTATTCTCAATGGCTTGCCGATCATCGGGCAAGTCAACCAAAGTCCACACTTTGTTCTCATACATGGATCCCATCTCAGATTTCATGGCCTCAAGCCATTTTGCGGAATCTGGGATCATCATCGCTTCCTCATAGTTCGTAGGTTCGTCATGGTCTAGTAACGTGACCTCCAGAACAGGATTACCGTACCACTCTGGTGCTGATCTTACTCTGGTTGACCTACGAGGTTCGGTAGTAACTTGATCTGAAGTTTCATGATCATCATCATTAGCTTCCTCACTAATTGGTGTAGAAGTCACATGAACCGGTTTCTGTGATGAACTACTTTCCAATAAGGGAGCAGGTACAGTTACCTCATCAAGTTCTACTTTCCTCCCACTCACTTCTTTCGAGAGAAACTCCTTCTCTAGAAAGGATCCATTCTAAGCAACGAAAGTCTTGCCTTCGGATCTGTGATAGAAGGTGTACCCAACTGTCTCTTTTGGGTATCCTATGAAGACACATTTCTCCGACTTGGGTTCGAGCTTATCAGGTCGAAGATTTTTCACATAAGCATCGCAGCCCCAAACTTTAAGAAACGACAACTTTGGTTTCTTGCCAAACCACAGTTCATAAGGAGTCGTCTCTACGGATTTAGATGGTGCCCTATTTAACGTGAATGCAGCCGTCTCTAAAGCATAACCCCAAAACGATAGCGGTAAATCAGTAAGAGACATCATAGATCGCACCATATCTAGTAAAGTACGATTACAACGTTCGGACACACCATTACGCTGTGGTGTTCCGGGTGGCGTGAGTTGCGAAACTATTCCGCTTTGTTTCAAATGTACACCAAACTCGTAACTCAAATATTCTCCTCCACGATCAGATCGTAGAAACTTTATTTTCTTGTTACGATGATTTTCCACTTCACTCTGAAATTCTTTGAACTTTTCAAATGTTTCAGACTTATGTTTCATTAAGTAGATATACCCATATCTGCTCAAATCATCTGTGAAGGTGAGAAAATAACGATACCCGTCGCGAGCCTCAACATTCATTGGACCACATACATCAGTATGTATGATTTCCAACAAATCTGTTGCTCGCTCCATAGTTCCGGAGAACGGCGTTTTAGTCATCTTGCCCATGAGGCATGGTTCGCAAGTACCAAGTGATTCATAATCAAGTGATTCCAAAAGTCCATCGGAATGGAGTTTCTTCATGCGCTTTACACCAATATGACCTAAACGACAGTGCCACAAATAAGTTGCACTATCATTATCAACTCTGCATCTTTTGGCTTCAACATTATGAATATGTGTATCACTACTATCGAGATTTAATACAAATAGACCACTCTTCAAGGGTGCATGACCATAAAAGATATTACTCATATAAATAGAACAACCATTATTCTCAGATTTAAATGAATAACCGTCTCGCATCAAACAAGATCCAGATATAATGTTCATGCTCAACGCTGGCACCAAATAACAATTATTCAGGTCTAAAACTAATCCCGAAGGTAGATGTAGAGGTAGCATGCCGACGGCGATCACATCGACTTTGGAACCATTTCCCACGCGCATCGTCACCTCGTCCTTAGCCAGTCTTCGCTTAATCCGTAGTCCCTGTTTCGAGTTGCAAATATTAGCAACAGAACCAGTATCAAATACCCAGGTGCTACTGCGAGCTCTGGTAAGGTACACATCAATAACATGTATATCACATATACCTTTGTTCACCTTGCCATCCTTCTTATCCGCCAAATACTTGGGGCAGTTCCGCTTCCAGTGACCAGTCTGCTTGCAGTAGAAGCACTCAGTCTCAGGCTTAGGTCCAGACTTGGGTTTCTTCTCCTGAACAGCAACTTGTTTGCCGTTCTTCTTTAAGTTCCCCTTCTTCTTCCCTTTGCCCTTTTTCTTGAAACTGGTGGTCTTGTTGACCATCAACACTTGATGCTCCTTCTTGATTTCTACCTCCGTAGCCTTTAGCATTGCGAAGAGCTCGGGAATCGTCTTATCCATCCCTTGCATGTTATAGTTCATCATGAAGCTCTTGTAGCTTGGTGGCAGTGACTGAAGAATTCTGTCAATAACACTATCATCCGGAAGATTAACTCCCAGTTGAATCAAGTGATTGTTATACCCAGACATTCTGAGTATATGCTCGCTGACAGAACTATTCTCCTCCATCTTGCAGCTATAGAACTTATTGGAGACTTCATATCTCTCAATCCGGGCATTTGCTTGAAATATTAATTTCAACTCCTGGAACATCTCATATGCTCCATGATGTTCAAAACATCGTTGAAGTCCCGGTTCTAAGCCGTAAAGCATGGCACACTGAACTATCGAGTAGTCATCAGCTTTGCTTTGCTAGACGTTCATAACATCTGGTTCAGCTCCTGCAGCAGGTTTGGCACCTAGCGGTGCTTCCAGGACGTAATTCTTCTGTGGAGCAATGAGGATAATCCTCAAGTTACGGACCCAGTCCGTGTAATTGCTACCATCATCTTTCAACTTTGCTTTCTCAAGGAACGCATTAAAATTCAACGGAACAACAGCACGGGCCATCTATCTACAACAACATAGACAAGCAAAATACTATCAGGTACTAAGTTCATGATAAATTTAAGTTCAATTAATCATATTACTCAAGAACTCCCACTTAGATAGACATCTCTCTAATCATCTAAGTGATCACGTGATCCAAATCAACTAAACCATAACTGATCATCACGTGAAATGCAGTAGTTTTCAATGGTGAACATCACTATGTTGATCATATCTACTATATGATTCACGCTCGACCTTTCGGTCTCAGTGTTCCGAGGCTATATCTACATATGATAGGCTCGTCAAGTTTAACCCGAGTATTCTGCGTGTGCAAAAACTGGCTTGCACCCGTTGTAGATGAACGTTGAGCTTATCACACCCGATCATCACGTGGTGTCTCGGCACGACGAACTTTGGCAACGGTGCATACTCAGGGAGAACACTTTTACCTTGAAATTTAGTGAGAGATCATCTTATAATGCTACCGTCAAACAAAACAAAATAAGATGCATAAAGGATAAACATCACATGCAATCAATATAAGTGATATGATATGGCCATCATCATATTTGTGCTTGTGATCTCCATCTCCGAAGCACCGTCATGATCACCATCGTTACTGGCGCGACACCTTGATCTCCATCGTAGCATCGTTGTCGTCTCGCCAACTATTGCTTCTACGACTATCGCTACCGCTTAGTGATAAAGTAAAGCAATTACAGGGCGATTGCATTGCATACAATAAAGGGACAACCATATGGCTCCTGCCAGTTGCCGATAACTCAGTTACAAAACATGATCATCTCATACAATAAAATATAGCATCATGTCTTGACCATATCACATCACAACATGCCCTGCAAAAACAAGTTAGACGTCCTCTACTTTGTTGTTGCAAGTTTTACGTGGCTGCTACGGGCTAAGCAAGAACCGTTCTTACCTACGCATCAAAACCACAACGATAGTTCGTCAAGTTAGTGCTGTTTTAACCTTCACAAGGACCGGGCGTAGCCACACTCGGTTCAACTAAAGTTGGAGAAACTGACACCCGCTAGTCACCTGTGTGCAAAGCACGGCGGTAAAACCAGTCTCGCGTAAGCGTATGCGTAATGTCGGTCCGGGCCGCTTCATCCAACAATACCGCCGAACCAAAGTGTGACATGCTGGTAAGCAGTATGACTTGTATCGCCCACAACTCACTTGTGTTCTACTCGTGCATATAACATCTACGCATAAAACCAGGCTCGGATGCCACTGTTGGGAAACGTAGTAATTTCAAAAATTTCCTACGCACACACAGGATCATGGTGATGCATAGCAACGAGAGGGGAGAGTGTGTCCACGTACCCTCGTAGACCGAAAGCGGAAGCGTTAGCACAACGCGGTTAATGTAGTCGTATGTCTTCACGATCCGACCTATCCAAGTACCGAACGCACGGCACCTCCGAGTTCAGCACACGTTCAACTCGATGACGTCCCGCGAGCTCCGATCCAACAAAGCTTCACAGGAGAGTTTTGTCAGCACGACGGCGTGGTGATGGTGATGATGATGCTATCGACGCAGGGCTTCGCCTAAGCACCGCTGCGATGATCGAGGTGGATTATGGTGGAGGGGGGCACCGCACACGGCTAAGAGATCAATGATCAATTGTTGTGTCTATGGGGTGCCCCCTTGCCACGTATATAAAGGAGTGGAGGAGGGGGGAGGGCCGGCCTAGCTATGGCGCGCCCTGGAGGAGTCCTACTCCCACCGGGAGTAGGATTCCCCCCCTTCCAAGTAGTAGGAGTAGGAGAGAAGGAAGGGGAAGAGAGAAGAGAAGGAAGGAGGGGGCGCAGCCCCTCTCCCTAGTCCAATTCGGACTAGGCCTTGGGGGGCACGCGGCCTACCTCTCTCTCTCCCCTAAAGCCCAATAAGGCCCATATACTTCTTCCCCGTATTCCCGTAACTCCCCGGTACTCCGAAAAATACCCGAACCACTCGAAACCTTTTCTATGTCCGAATATAGTCGTCCAATATATCGATCTTTACGTCTCGACCATTTCGAGACTCCTCGTCATGTCCCCGATCTCATTCGGGACTCCGAACTACCTTCGGTACATCAAAACACATAAACTCATAATACAAATCGTCACAGAACTTTAAGCGTGCGGACCCTACGGGTTCGAGAACTATGTAGACATGACCGAGACACGTCTCCGGTCAATAACCAATATCGGAACCTGGATGCTCATATTGGTTCCTACATATTCTACGAAGATCTTTATCGGTCAAACCGCATAACAACATACGTTGTTCCCTTTGTCATCGGTATGTTACTTGCCCGAGATTCGATCGTCGGTATCTCAATACCTAGCTCAATCTCGTTACCGGCAAGTCTCTTTACTCGTTTCGTAATGCATCATCCTGCAACTAACTTATTAGTTACATTGCTTGCAAGGCTTATAGTGATGTGCATTATCGAGAGGGCCCAGAGATACCTCTCCGACAATCGAAGTGACAAATCCTAATCTCGAAATACGCCAACTCAACAAGTACCTTCGGAGACACCTGTAGAGCACCTTTATAATCACCCAGTTACGTTGTGACGTTTGGTAGCACACAAAGTGTTCCTCCGGTAAACGGGAGTTCCATAATCTCATAGTCATAGGAACATGTATAAGTCATGAAGAAAGCAATAGCAACATACTAAACGATCAAGTACTAAGCTAACGGAATGGGTCAAGTCAATCACATCATTCTCCTAATTATGTGATCCTGTTAATCAAATGACAACTCATGTCTATGGTTAGGAAACATAACCATCTTTGATTAACGAGCTAGTCTAGTAGAGGCTTACTAGTGACACTCTGTTTGTCTATGTATTCACACATGTATCATGTTTCCGGTTAATACAATTCTAGCATGAATAATAAACATTTATCATGATATAAGGAAATAAATAATAACTTTATTATTGCCTCTAGGGCATATTTCCTTCATGATTTGCTCAAGGTTGTAATCTGCCAAGTGCCCACAAGATCTGCAAATTATAAAGACTTGAGGCTAATTACGTTCTTCAACCGTAGTCTCGCCTATCTGACAGGTCACTACGGTAAGTGGATAAATCCGCACGTCCATCGCAGGACCATACATCCTCCATGGCTCTCTGATGCCATTGAACACGAGGGCTTCATTTATGCTGTGGACTCCTTCTATGGCTGGACGTATTGCTTGCCTACTCCAGTCATCGCTACAAAGGGCTATTAAAGCAGTATGTTACTTTCCTATGATATCATGATGGCTTGCTTATATTACTGTCAACATTTACTGAAAAAATATTCATGCTCATAACATGCTATTCTTAAGATTAACTATAGTACGAGCCCTTTTTTATTTGACTCCAACTTGATATGATGTTGTAGGCCGCCTGGTGTCCCTACCATTCCTAATCCCAGAACCTTTCAAAGAAAAGCGACATGGCAGTTGCATGTGGTTCCTGGCTCGATCAGACGACGGCGAATGATTGATGATCGTTCGCACGTACCAGACGTGTCGTTTCGCGGAATACAATCACAGTCACTGCATGGTCTTTGAGCAGGATCCTAGCTTCTCTAGGCCTTCAGGATTTTTTGACTGGAAGCCGGTAAGTGGCCTCGGTACACGCTCTTTGTTTCTTGGACTGAATTATCCGATTAACCAGGAGATAACCGACGGCAAGGATCATGATGGCAGCGCGGTTTCGTTCATCAGGCAAAACTGTGTGTACACAGCATACCATGCGTCTCTCCATGCACGATACCCTGATATGTGTCGCCATGCTCTGTAGCCCAAAGTAGGAGAGAGGGTCGCAAGTATCAGACTTCGACCTGCTGGCTGGAGTTTCCCCCGTCAGGCACCCATCTGGTTCAAGCCGTCAGCCAATCTTCACAGCTTAATAAATAGTAACATCTAACTGTGCCAGTTAGTTAGATGCGTACACTTGGTGTAGTAGGATCTTTATTTAGTTTGATGCATACACTTGTTCTTTTTTGGTAGCCCTTTTGTAATGTTGGCTGATGTTTGGTTTGGAAGAGAGAGCTGCGTCTTTACTCTTCTGGCATGCTTACTGCTTCTATTGCACCCCCAGCCCTGGTTGTTGCTGCTGCTGTTTTCAATGTACAATCAGTAATATATTTCGTCTGTTGGTTGAATAAATGTGTTGTTAGAATGATAAACACAATGTTTTGGAAGTCTTTGCACGGTACGATCCTTTAGTGCCCCGTACGTAGCGCATACTATTTTTGGTACGGAACACATTTTCCACTTGTCGATCACATGAAGCCCAGTGGTGGAGTCCCAATAGAGGAGCCCATAGTTAACTGGAAGGGAGCCTCTCACATGAATCCGGCCCAGGTACATGCTCATGGTCCCCTAAACATAAATAAATAAATAAATAAATAAAGGTAAATGCTCATGCACAGGTTCTTTAAATTTATGATTTGAAAATTCAAATTTTAATAGGAGGATATTATTTCCTATGAGAGTGTCGTTACATTCAGTCGATATTATTCTTAGGCAAAGATAGCGACCAGTCTTTTTTCTCCCACCATTTTCTTCCTGCAGCTTGCAGACTGTTATCGTGTCCCCACCAGGTTGAAGCCCATGCAAATCGTAGCCAACGTGGTAAATAGTTCCGGTCCATTATTATTTTTCGATAAGAATGCCCAACCCAGCCCAACACATTGGCGACACCACTTTATCCCAGGGCTTCTAAATGTGCTCGGCTTCACACCTCAAGCAGAAAATTGTCTCAAAAAAACCTCAAGAAGAAAAAGGTGCTCCGCAGCATTTTACAATATGTTGTAGTCATATAAAATTAATTCTTATAATCCAGCATAATGAGTTTTTGGGTCTGACCGGTCCAGCCGGCAAAACCAAACCTGCGCCGGCGGGAGCGCCTGTTCCTGCCTTCTACGGCTGGTTGCGCTGTCGTGCACGCAACGCTGCCCTGTCGTACCCTGAAATGCTGGCCAGGCCATCCCTCTACTCCCCCCCACATCCTATTCTTCTCCGGCGACGGCAGCTCACCCCGCACCAGAACCAGTGAACCCTCATACTCCCCTCTGCCTACGGCCACACTACCGCATCTTCCCCGGCTCCTGTTCGTTCCCATCCGAGGCCTCGTCGTCGTCCTCCGCCTTGGTGTGCTCGCAACAGCGTCATCGTCCGGCCTTGTCAACATAGTGAATCGGGAGAGGACTGTAGTTGTGAGTATGACAGTACGGACCCACCAGGTCCAGTCCCGAACGCAAGCAAGTGCCTCTTTACTACTCAGATGCACCCCTTAATTTGTTTTACTCTAATCCACCCTGCTGATATCTGGGACCCACATCATTGTCAACGTATAGTCAATTAACGACAGAATTGCACAATGAGCGGCTGACACCTGGGATCCAGCAGCTCCAGTAGTTTTTTTCGTTGTTCTGACAGAGCATTTTTTTGAGGATTTGTTCAGACGAAGCAGGGTATAAACTGGGTTGTGCGGTCTCTCTGGCCCGTCTAACAACATGACCAGCCCAACCGTTTTTTCTTTGGGAAAATAGGTAGCCCACCATTTCTTTTTGAAGAATACCAACCTAGGCCTATTTGTTTTCTCCGACTTACTGGGCTACAAATCTTTCAAGACGAGGAGATATGCATTCCGGCCTGGCCAGAATATGGGCAGTAAATCTTAACAGTAATATGAAATAGGTTGCAAATTCCAAAAAATATAGCAAATGGGCAATTAGTTTTTTTTTGTTTTTGTTCTTCACTGATATTTTATATTTCATTGGATTTTAACATAACATAGTATTAATTTATTTTTAAATTAGTTTTAGTATGGCTCCTAATTTTGGGATTAAAAATATTTCGTACCCCAGCAAAAATATGCGAATTTTTAAAATTTCGCATATTTTTTAGTTCAATTTTTTAACCCTGGTACTGACCAGAAAATGGGCAGCAATTCTAAAAATGGAAAATGAGCTGCATTAAATTCCATATGAATTAGCAAATGGGATGTAAATTATAAAAATAATAGTAAATGGGCTGGACACGCCACAGATTTCGAGGCTGACTTGTTTACGCAAGGCTTTCTCAAGTTATAGCCAACACACGATTCTAGCAGTAGTGACTGTTGGATGTCCATCCAACGGCCGACGTGCTTCTTCAATCTGTGATCTTCCTGCTCCAGCCGCCTAAACCAGCGCCGGTGGGACTGCCTGATCCCTCCTCTTGTGGCCGGCTGTGATGTCGCGCAGTCTTTACCGGCCCATCCTACTCCCTCCGCTCGCCTGGCCATCCCTCTACCCACCCGCACCTCCTGTTGTTCTCCGGCGACGGCAACCTCACGCCGCAGCCGAACCAGTCAACCATCATACTCCCCTCAGCGTGGGCATCCACTGCTGTGTCTTTGCCGGCTCCGGGTCGTTCCATTCCTAGGCCTCACCGTCATCCACCTCATTGTGCTCTAGGCGCGGCGTGCTCAACGTGGTCAACATTCAACAAATGACAACCATCGGAATAGGGATGTACGTGGAGAGGCTGACAGTAGGGACCCCCATGGTCCATGGCCGCACGCAAGCAACTGCCTCCTTATTACACGAAAAAAAGATTCCTCCCCCTGACATCTGGGGCCCACCAACTATATCTTCGCCACGGAAGAAATTCCCTCCTTATTACGCGAAAAAAATGATTCCTCCCCATGACAACTGGGACTCACCGGATTCGGAGGCTGACATGTGAGCCTATTAAGTTGACGCGTATGCAGGGCTTTTGTCAACTTAGTCAACAAATGATTCTAGCAGCAGTGACCGTTGGATGTTAATCGAACGGCCCTGCTGCTTCTTCAATCTCTGATCTTCTTGCACCAGCCGCCCAAACCAGCGCCGGCGGAACCACCTGCTCCTGCCTCCAGTGGCCGGATGTGCTGCTGCGCAGGCCTTACTGCCCCACCCTACTCCCACTGCTGGCCAGCCTTCCCTCTACTCACCCACACCCCCTATTATTCTCCGGCGACGGCAGCTTCAAACCGCAGCTGAACTAGTCAACCCTCGTACTCCCCTCCGCGTGGGCATCCACTGTCACGTATTCCCCGGCTCCGGGTCATTCCCTTCCTAGGTCGCACCGTCGTCCACCACCTTGGTGCTCTCGGACGGTACGACATCATCAATGCGGTCAACGAACGACGGCCATCAGAAGAGGACTGTACGTGGAGAGGCTGACAGCTGGGTCCATGGCCGCATGCAAGGAAGTGCCTCCTTATTACGCACAAAATAATGATTCCTCCGCCTCACAGCTCGGACCCACCGGAAGGGCCTTTGTATTTCGCGAAAAAAACATTCCCCCCTGACAGCTCGGACCCACCAGCTTTATCTTCGCACGTAAAGAAGTGCCTCCTTATTACGTGGAAAAAAAGTTGATGACCCCTGATAGCTGGGACCCACCAGGTCGAAGCATACGTAGCGTTATCTGTCTGGTCACGAACGTGTAGGTACATAACGTTGATCGGTCTCTTTGCAGCGATGAATCGTGTCGAGTAAGGAGCGGCAAGTGTCCTAGTAGAGCCGCCGATGTAGCATGTCATGCAGTCCCGTCTATATCGTGTACACGTACGTACAGACACGCTGCAAGAATGTAAATATGGTTACATACGTACATATTGGCGGGGGTCTCGAACGCGTACAACGACGGTGACCTGTTCATTGGCAGCCAACCGGCTGGGTCAGAATGGAGGAAATAGCATTGTGTTCATTGGGAGGCAACCGACTGGGTCGGAATGTGTCATGTTCAACGGGATCCAACCGGCTTGGACGAAATAGACGAAATGGGGTCTGGCGTACCGCAGAACGGAGGAAATGGCCTTCCGTTTGACCGCCTATGGTTGAAACAGGATCCTATTCATCGGGAGGGGTCTGCCGTACCGCAAAACAAAAGAAACGGACTTCTGTTCGAGCACCTACTGTCGAAACGGGGTCCTGTTGATCGGAGGAGTGTGGCGTACCGCAAACGGAGGAAACAGACTTCTGTTGGAGCGCCTACGGTAGAAATGGGGTCCTGTTCATCAGGAGGGGTGTGGCGTACCGCAAAACGGGACACCACAAGCTACTATTCATCCACCATCTAATGCCTCGCTCCAGCCTCCACGAGCTACTGTTCATCCACCGTCGACTTCCTCCGGCCTCCACCATCTACTGTTCATCCAGCCTCCATGGGGTCATGTTCATCCACCCCCAACCGACTGGGGGTGCAGTTGTTGGGGAACGTAGTAATTTCAAAAATTTCCTACGCACACGCAGGATCATGGTGATGCATAGCAACGATAGGGGAGAGTGTGTCCACGTACCCTCGTAGACCGAAAGCGGAAGCGTTATGACAACGCGGTTGATGTAGTCGTACGTCTTCACGATCTGACCGATCCAAGTACCGAATGCACGGCACCTCTGAGTTCAGCACACGTTCAGCTCGATGACGTCCCACGAACTCCGATCCAGCAGAGCTTCGAGGGAGAGTTCCGTCAGCACGACGGCGTGATGACGGTGATGATGATGCTACCGACGCAGGGCTTCGCCTAAGCACCGCTACGATATGACCGAGGTGGATTATGGTGGAGGGGGGCACCGCACACGGCTAAGAGAGATCAATGATCAACTTGTGTGTCTATGGGGTGCCCCCTGGCCACGTATATAAAGGAGTGGAGGAGGGGAGGGGCCGGCCCTCTCTATGGCGCGCCCTGGGGAGTCCTACACCCACCGGGAGTAGGATTCCCCCCTTCCATGTAGTAGGAGTAGGAGAGAGAAGGAAAGGGAAAAGAGAAGAGAAGGAAGGAGGGGGCGCCGCCCCTCCCCCTAGTCCAATTCGGACTAAGCCTAGGGGGGGCGAGCAGCCTCTCCTCTCTCTTTCCCCTAAAGCCCAATAAGGCCCATATACTCCCCGGCGAATTCCCGTAACTCTGCGGTACTTCGAAAAATACCCGAATCACTCGGAACCTTTCCGAAGTCAGAATATAGTCGTCCAATATATTGATCTTTACGTCTCGACCATTTCGAGACTCCTCGTCATGTCTCCGATCTCATCCGGGACTCCGAACTACCTTCGGTACATCAAAACACATAAACTCATAATACTGATCGTCACCGAACGTTAAGCGTGCGGACCCTACGGGTTCGAGAACTATGTAGACATGACCGAGACACGTCTCCGGTCAATAACCAATAGCGGAACCTGGATACTCATATTGGCTCCTACATATTCTACGAAGATCTTTATCGGTCAAACCGCATAACAACATACGTTGTTCCCTTTGTCATCGGTATGTTACTTGCCCGAGATTCGATCGTCGGTATCCTCATACCTAGTTCAATCTCGTTACCGGCAAGTCTCTTTACTCGTTCCGTAATGCATCATCCCGAAACTAACTCATTAGTCACATTGCTTGCAAGGCTTATAGTGATGTGCATTACCGAGAGGGCCCAGAGATACCTCTCCGACAATCGGAGTGACAAATCCTAATCCCGAAATACACCAACTCAACAAGTACCTTCGGAGACACCTGTAGAGCACCTTTATAATCACCCAGTTACGTTGTGACGTTTGGTAGCACACAAAGTGTTCCTCTGGTAAACGGGAGTTGCATAATCTCATAGTCATAGGAACATGTATAAGTCATGAAGAAAGCAATAGCAACATACTAAACGATCAAGTGCTAAGCTAACGGAATGGGTCAAGTCAATCACATCATTCTCCTAATGATGTGATCCCGTTAATCAAATGACAACTCATGTCTATGGTTAGGAAACATAACCATCTTTAATTAACGAGCTAGTCAAGTAGAGGCATACTAGTGACACTCTGTTTGTCTATGTATTCACACATGTATTATGTTTCCGGTTAATACAATTCTAGCATGAATAATAAACATTTATCATGAAATAAGGAAATAAATAATAACATTATTATTGCCTCTAGGGCATATTTCCTTCAGTCTCCCACTTGCACTAGAGTCAATAATCTAGATCACATTGCCATGTGATTTAACATCAATAGTTCACATCACCATGTGATTAACACCCATAGTTCACATCGTCATGTGACCAACACCCAAAGGGTCTACTAGAGTCAATAATCTAGTTCACATCGCTATGTGATTAACACCAAAAGAGTATTAAGGTGTGATCATGTTTTGCTTGTGAGAGAAGTTTAGTCAACGGGTCTGCCATATTCAGATCCGTATGTATTTCGCAAATTTCTATGTCTACAATGCTCTGCACGGAGCTACTTTAGCTAATTGCTCCCACTTTCAATATGTATCCAGATTAAGACTTAGAGTCATCTAGATCAGTGCCAAAACTTGTATCGACGTAACCCTTTACGATGAACCTTTTGTCACCTCCATAATCGAGAAACATATCCTTATTCCACTAAGGATAATTTTGACTGCTGTTCAGTGATCTACTCCTAGATCACTATTGTACTCCCTTGCCAAAATCAGTGTAGGGTATAAAATAGATCTGGTACACATCATGGCATACTTTATAGAACCTATGGCTGAGGCATAGGGAATGACTTTCATTCTCTTTCTATCTTCTGCCGTGGTCGGGCTTTGAGTCTTACTCAATTTCACACCTTGTAACACAGGCAAGAACTCTTTCTTTGACTGTTCCATTTTGAACTACTTCAAAATCTTGTCAAGGTATGTACTCATTGAAAAAACTTATCAAGCATCTTGATCTATCTCTATAGATCTTGATGCTCAATATGTAAGCAGCTTCACCGAGGTCTTTCTTTGAAAAACTCCTTTCAAACACTCCTTTATGCTTTGCAGAATAATTCTACATTATTTCCGATCAACAATATGTCATTCACATATACTTATCAGAAATGTTGTAGTGCTCCCACTCACTTTCTTGTAAATACAGGCTTCACCGCAAGTCTGTATAAAACTATATGCTTTGATCAATTTATCAAAGTGTATATTCCAACTCCGAGATGCTTGCACCAGTCCATAGATGGATCGCTGGAGCTTGCATATTTTATTAGCACCTTTAGGATTGACAAAACCTTCTTGTTGCATCATATACAACTCTTCTTTAATAAGTCCATTAAGGAATGCAGTTTTGTTTATCCATTTGCCAGATTTCATAAAATGCGGCAATTGCTAACATGATTCAGACAGACTTAAGCATAGATACGAGTGAGAAACTCTCATCGTAGTCAACACCTTGAACTTGTCGAAAACCTTTTTGCGACAATTCTAGCTTTGTAGATAGTAACACTACTATCAGCGTCCGTCTTCCTCTTGAAGATCCATTTAATCTCAATGGCTTACCAATCATCGGGCAAGTCAATCAAAGTCCATACTTTGTTCTCATACATGGATCCCATCTCAGATTTCATGGCCTCAAGCCATTTTGCGGAATCTGGTCTCATCATCGCTTCCTCATAGTTCGTAGGTTCGTCATGGTCAAGTAACATGACCTCCAGAATAGGATTACCGTACCACTCTGGTGCGGATCTTACTCTGGTTGACCTACGAGGTTCGGTAGTAACTTGATCTAAAGTTACATGATCATCATCATTAGCTTCCTCACTAATTGGTGTAGGAGTCACAGGAACAGATTTCTGTGATGAACTTACTTTCCAATAAGGGAGCAAGTACAGTTACCTCATCAAGTTCTACTTTCCTCCCACTCACTTCTTTCGAGAGAAACTCCTTCTCTAGAAAGGATCCATTCTTAGCAACGAATGTCTTGCCTTCGGATCTGTGATAGAAGGTGTACCCAACTGTCTCCTTTGGGTATCCTATGAAGATACATTTCTCCGATTTGGGTTTGAGCTTATCAGGATGAAACTTTTTCACATAAGTATCGCAACCCCAAACTTTAAGAAACGACAACTTTGGTTTCTTGCCAAACCACAGTTCATACGGTGTCGTCTCAACGGATTTAGATGGTGCCCTATTTAACGTGAATGCAGCTGTCTCTAATGCATAACCTCAAAACGATAGTGGTAAATCGGTAAGAGACATCATAGATTGCACCATATCTAATAAAGTACGATTACGATGTTCGGACACACCATTACGCTGTGGTGTTCCAGGTGGCGTGAGTTGCGAAACTATTCCGCATTGTTTCAAATGAAGACCAAACTCGTAACTCAAATATTCTCCTCCACGATCAGATCGTAGATACTTTATTTTCTTGTTACGATGATTTTCCACTTCACTCTGAAATTCTTTGAACTTTTCAATTGTTTCAGACTTATGTTTCATCAAGTAGATATACCCATATCTACTCAAATCATCTGTGAAGGTGAGAAAATAACGATACCCGCTGCGAGCCTCAATATTCATTGGAGCACATACATCAATATGTATGATTTCCAACAAATCTGTTGCTCGCTCCATTCTTCCGGAGAACGGCGTTTTAGTCATCTTGCCCATGAGGCATGGTTCGCAAGTATCAAGTGATTCCAAAATCCCATCAGCATGGAGTTTCTTCATGCGCTTTACACCAATATGACCTAAACGGCAGTGCCACAAACAAGGTGCACTATCATTATTAACTTTGCATCTTTTGGCTTCAATATTATGAATATGTGTATCACTACGATCGAGATCTAACAAACCATTTTCATTGGGTGTATGACCATAGAAGGTTTTATTCATGTAAACAGAACAACAATTATTCTCTAACTTAAATGAATAACCGTATTGCAATAAACATGATCAAATCATATTCATGCTCAATGCAAACACCAAATAACACTTATTTAGGTTCAACACTAATCCCGAAAGTATAGGGAGTGTGCGATGATGATCATATCAATCTTGGAACTATTTCCAACACACATCGTCACCCCGCCCTTAACTAGTTTCTGTTCATTCTGCAACTCCCGTTTCGAGTTACAACTCTTAGCAACTGAACCAGTATCAAATGCCGAGGGGTTGCTATAAACACTAGTAAAGTACACATCAATAACATGTATATCCAATATACCTTTGTTCACTTTGCCATCCTTCTTATTCGCCAAGTATCTAGGGGCAGTTCCACTTCCAGTGACCAGTCCCTTTGCAGTAGAAGCACTTTAGTCTCAGGCTTAGGTCCAGACTTGGGCTTCTTCACTTGAGCAGCAACTTGCTTGCCGTTCTTCTTGAAGTTCCCCTTCTTCCCTTTGCCCTTTTCTTGAAACTAGTGGTCTTGTCAACCATCAACACTTGATGTTTTTCTTGATTTCTACCTTCGTCAATTTTAGCATCACGAAGAGCTTGGGAATCGTTTCCGTTATCCCTTGCATATTATAGTTCATCACGAAGTTCAAGTAACTTGGTGATAGTGACTAGAGAACTCTGTCAATCACTATCTTATCTGGAAGATTAACTCCCACTTGATTCAAGTGATTGTAGTACTCAGACATTCTGAGCACATGCTCACTGGTTGAGCTATTCTCCTCCATCTTGTAGGCAAAGTACTTGTCAGAGGTCTCATACCTCTCGACACGGGCATGAGTCTGAAATACCAATTTCATCTCTTTGGAACATCTCATATGCTCCGTGGCGTTCAAAACGTTTTTGAAGTCCCGATTCTAAGCCGTAAAGCATGGTGCACTAAACTATCAAGTAGTTATCATACCGAGCTTTGTCAAACGTTCATAACGTCTGCCTATGCTCCTGCAATAGGTCCGTCACCTAGCGGTGCATCAAGGACATAATTCTTCTGTGCAGCAATGAGGATAATCCTCAGATCACGGATCCAATCCGTATCATTGCTACTAACATCTTTCAATTTAGTTTTCTCTAGGAACATATCAAAAAATAAAACAGAGGAGCTAAACGCGAGCTATTGATCTACAACAACATAGACAAGCAAAAAACTATCAGGTACTAAGTTCATGATAAATTTAAGTTCAATTAATCATATTACTTAAGAACTCCCACTTAGATAGACATCCCTCTAATCATCTAAGTGATCACGTGATCCATATCAACCAAACCATGTCCGATCATCACGTGAGATGGAGTAGTTTTCAATGGTGAACATCACTATGTTGATCATATCTACTATATGATTCACGCTCGACCTTTCGGTCTCAGTGTTCCGAGGCCATATCTGCATATGCTAGGCTCGTCAAGTTTAACCCGAGTATTCTGCGTGTGCAAAAACTGGCTTGCACCCGTTGTAGATGAACGTTGAGCTTATCACACCCGATCATCACATGGTGTCTCGGCACGACGAACTTTGGCAACGGTGCATACTCAGGGAGAACACTTTTACCTTGAAATTTAGTGAGAGATCATCTTATAATGCTACCGTCAAACAAAGCAAAATAAGATGCATAAAGGATAAACATCACATGCAATCAATATAAGTGATATGATATGGCCATCATCATCTTGTGCTTGTGATCTCCATCTCCGAAGCACCGTCATGATCACCATCGTTACTGGCGCGACACCTTGATCTCCATCGTAGCATCGTTGTTGTCTCGCCAACTATTTCTTCTACGACTATCGCTACCGCTTAGTGATAAAGTAAAACAATTACATGGCGATTGCATTGCATACAATAAAGCGACAACCATATGGCTCCTGCCGGTTGCCGATAACTCTGTTACAAAACATGATCATCTCATATAACAAATTATATCACATCATGTCTTGACCATATCACATCACAGCAAGCCCTGCAAAAACAAGTTAGACGTTCTCTACTTTGTTGTTGCAAGTTTTACGTGGCTGCTACGGGCTGAGCAAGAACCGTTCTTACCTACGCATCAAAACCACAACGATTTTTCGTCAAGTGTGCTGTTTTAAGCTTCACAAGGACCGGGCGTAGCCACACTCGGTTCAACTAAAGTTGGAGAAACCGACACCCGCTAGTCACCTGTGTGCAAAGCACGGCGGTAAAACCAGTCTCGCGTAAGCGTACGCATAATGTCGGTCCGGGCCGCTTCATCCAACAATACCGCCGAACCAAAGTGTGACAAGCTGGTAAGCAGTATGACTTGTATCGCCCACAACTCACTTGTGTTCTACTCGTGCATATAACATCTGCGCATAAAACCTGGCTCGGATGCCACTGTTGGGGAACGTAGTAATTTCAAAAATTTCCTACGCACACGCAGGATCATGGTGATGCATAGCAACGATAGGGGAGAGTGTGTCCACGTACCCTCGTAGACCGAAAGCGGAAGCGTTATGACAACGCGGTTGATGTAGTCGTACGTCTTCATGATCCGACCGATCCAAGTACCGAATGCACGGCACCTCCGAGTTCAGCACACGTTTAGCTCGATGACGTCCCACGAACTCCGATCCAGCAGAGCTTCGAGGGAGAGTTCCGTCAGCACGACGGCGTGATGATGGTGATGATGATGCTACCGACGCAGGGCTTCGCCTAAGCACCGCTACGATATGACCGAGGTGGATTATGGTGGAGGGGGGCACCGCACACGGCTAAGAGAGATCAATGATCAACTTGTGTGTCTATGGGGTGCCCCCTGGCCACGTATATAAAGGAGTGGAGGAGGGGAGGGGCCGGCCCTCTCTATGGCGCGCCCTGGGGAGTCCTACTCCCACCGGGAGTAGGATTCCCCCCCCCTTCCATGTAGTAGGTGTAGGAGAGAAGGAAAGGGAAAAGAGAAGAGAAGGAAGGAGGGGGCGCCGCCCCTCCCCCTAGTCCAATTCGGACTAAGCCTTGGGGGGGCGAGCATCCTCTCCTCTCTCTTTCCCCTAAAGCCCAATAAGGCCCATATACTCCCCGGCGAATTCCCGTAACTCTCCGGTACTCCGAAAAATACCCGAATCACTCGGAACCTTTCCGAAGTCCGAATATAGTCGTACAATATATCGATCTTTACGTCTCGACCATTTCAAGACTCCTCGTCATGTCTCCGATCTCATCCGGGACTCCGAACTACCTTTGGTACATCAAAACACATAAACTCATAATACCGATCGTCACCGAACGTTAAGCGTGCGGACCCTACGGGTTCGAGAACTATGTAGACATGACCGAGACACGTCTCCGGTTAATAACCAATAGCGGAACCTAGATACTCATATTGGCTCCTACATATTCTACGAAGATCTTTATCGGTCAAACCGCATAACAACATACGTTGTTCCCTTTGTCATCGGTATGTTACTTGCCCGAGATTCGATCGTCGGTATCCTCGTACCTAGTTCAATCTCGTTATCGGCAAGTCTCTTTACTCGTTCCGTAATGCATCATCCCAAAACTAACTCATTAGTCACATTGCTTGCAAGGCTTATAGTGATGTGCATTACCGAGAGGGCCCAGAGATACCTCTTCGACAATCGGAGTGACAAATCCTAATCTCGAAATATGCCAACTCAACAAGTACCTTCGGAGACACCTGTAGAGCACCTTTATAATCACCCAGTTACGTTGTGACGTTTGGTAGCACACAAAGTGTTCCTCTGGTAAACGGGAGTTGCATAATCTCATAGTCATAGGAACATGTATAAGTCATGAAGAAAGCAATAGCAACATACTAAACGATCAAGTGCTAAGCTAACGGAATGGGTCAAGTCAATCACATCATTCTCCTAATGATGTGATCCCGTTAATCAAATGACAACTCATGTCTATGGTTAGGAAACATAACCATCTTTAATTAACGAGCTAGTCAAGTAGAGGCATACTAGTGACACTATGTTTGTCTATGTATTCACACATGTATTATGTTTCCGGTTAATACAATTCTAGCATGAATAATAAACATTTATCATGAAATAAGGAAATAAATAATAACATTATTATTGCCTCTAGGGCATATTTCCTTCAGCAGTGGCCTCCTCGGGGTCATGTTCATCCAGCGACAACCGCCTACTACCACGGGGGCCTGTTCATCCAACCCCCACCGGGAACTGTTCATCCATAGCCAACCAACCGGCTCGACTCACCGCGTCTCGGCTCGTTCTACGTATCACGCACCCGGTAGCAACGGTCACTGTTCATCAAGAGGCAACCCAACACTGGCTGGCTACGTCTCGCACGGGGGCTCGATCGGCTTCAGTAAGCAGCAACAGCAATTGATCGCTCGGGTTTAGTTAGCAGCAGCGAAGGAATCGCTCGGGTTCAGTCAGCAGCGATGTAATCGCTCAGGTTCAGTTTACAGCCAAGGGATCGATCGCTCGTGTTCAGTAACGTAGCTAGTGCAATCGCTCGGGTTCAGTAAGCGAACGCCTCCCTCGGGTTCAGTTAGAGCCAACGCCTCACGCACACACGCGCCTACGTACGAGAGAAACTCGCAAACCACACTGCATCGCTCGGCCCCGTCCACCCACCGTAACCGGGAACTCCCCGAAATTTTCCTCGCCCTCGCTTCTACCATGATTTTTTCCGTCATGGACGGCCCAAAGAATGTCATGCAGGTGCGTCTCCGGCCCGCCCAGGACGTAAAGCCCAATTTCTGTCATGATTTTTTGTCATTGAAGTCGGAGCCCACCACATGTGTGATGATACGTGTTTTTGTCACAATTATCGTCATAGAAGTGTCATAACCATGATAGAAAAAGTTTTCGTTCGGGCCATAATGTCATGGATGTGTCTTTTTTTTGTATTGTTGCTAGAGTTACAAAAGCTTAAACCCTAGTTTATGCGCTATTCCGTAAGGGGCTGATTTGGATCCATATGTTTAATGCTATGGTTGGATTTTATCTTAATTCTTCTTTCGTAGTTGTGGATGCTTGAGAGAGGGGTTAATCATAAGTGGGAGGCTTGTTCAAGTAAGAACAACACCCAAGCACCGGTCCACCCACATATCAAATTATCAAAGTAGCGAACGCGAATCGAACAAACATGATGAAATTGACTAGATGAAATTCCTGTGTGTTCTCAAGAATGCTTTGCTTATTATAAGAGACTGTTCCGGCCTGTCCTTTACTACAAAAAGGATTGGGTTACCTTGCTGCACTTTTGTTGCCGTTATTATTACTTGCTCGTTACAAATTACCTTGCTATCAAACTATCTGTTACCGACAATTTCAGTGCCTGTAGAAAATACCTTGCTGAAAACCGCTTGTCATTTACTTCTGCTCCTCGTTGGGTTCGACACTCTTACTTATCAAAAGGACTACGATAGATCCCCTATACTTATGGGTCATCAGATCCTAACTCTTCAGTCAGACCAATTTGGTCAACGACCAGAAGAACTTCGTCTCTGTCATTGAGGATCTCGACTGTACTGCAAGAGATTTCCAAAGTCTTCACTCAAGGAATCAGGTATGTTTCAGTTTGAGCATCACTTCGGAAATTCGCATATGTATCACCTAGTGCCCCTTTAACAATACGGTGTTTCCTAGGACTCAAATAAAAAAGAAAGAAACTATGAAAACAAAGTCTTCAAGCTTCCAATTCTTCACTCCAATTTCTTCAAAGGATGCACCAAAACCTTCAGGGACTATATCTCCTGTGTACATTGTTGGGGAACGTAGTAGAAAACAGTCCTATGATCACGGTCCAGGAACACTATGAAGATGCATAGGAGGTTTAGATCGGATCGGAGAGGGGGAAGAGCCCCTTCCTTATTATTCCTTGCCCCCTCCCCTAGGTGGGAGTGGTTTCCCCCTCTAGTCCTTGGTGCTCATGGCTCCCAGAGGGCGAGATCCCTCTGAGATTGGATCTCTCTTCTATACGTTTCTCTCTGTTTTTGGTACTTTTCTATGTCATATCATCATGTCTTAAATAACTAGAGATCTGTAACTCTAATAGGGCTAATTTTTCAAGGGAATTCCATTATTTTAGGATCTTTCTTGCGACCGAAGGAGAGTCAAAACCGCCTTACAGGGTGCCCACGTGGTAGGCCCACATGCCCCCATGGCGCATGGAGGGGGTGCGTGGCCACTTGGTGGCTCCCCTAGCCTCCGTCTTCTAGCTAGCTAGCCTAAAAGAATTTTAGAATTGTTTTCATATTTTTTTGGCCCCAAATGTTTTCCACCTAAAAAGCCAAAAAACAATAGAAAACAGGAATTGACCTTTGGCACTGGACTAATAGGTTAGTCCAAATAAAAATATATAAATTTGTATAAAAAGCATGTAGAATATATAAATATAGCATGAACATAACTAAAATTATAAATATGTCGGAGATGTATCAAGGACCCCTAGGCTGGTTTCACCCTAGGCCATCATGCCGACCCATTGGCCCTATAGAGGAAACAATCTGGAGGCATTATCGTTCAAGACAAGGAAGTCGAACCCGTGGAGGACTCCCCTCCACTGATGTAGCCTACTAGGTGTGTGTAACCCTAGGGGCCCAAGTATCTTATTTAAGCATGGGTCGAGCTAACGATAGACAACATACAATCTCTCAGTTATTACATGTACTTTGTACACCCCAATCATAATATACAACACAAGCATGAGTAGGGTTTTACCTCGTATGGAGGGCTTGAACCTGGGTAAATATGGTCTCTTTTTTACCCTCCAATCTACTCACCTTGCCGGGATACCGTACCGAGGGATCTGCCGAAATCAACTCCAAAAATGTCCAACTATAAGAACTCCAATTCCAAATCAACAGTGTACGAAGATTCAGTCATGTTGGTCATGATGCAAGCAGGGATTTATAAGCTACAAGGAGTAAGCTTTCCTGGCTGCAAGACAAACTTAAAGAAGGGAAGGTAGGCCATTGTTGTATGCCCCCAAATCCTCCTTTCGAGTATGTCGACCGCTGCCACCAACTTCTTCCGCCTTTGATGTTGCACGATCCAAAGTTCAACAATGGAAATTTACTACCGAGACCCCCCAACAATCGTGTTTCACCGCGAGACTGCAATCGACAATGCCTACTCAACACTAAGTCGCCATCTGCAAAGATCACCTCCGCCGTTGGAACCCGAGATGAAGAAGGGGGATTTTATGAGAGATCCCAACCCCTACTCATCCTTAGATTTGAATCATCATCGAGAATCAACTAGCTATTGTTAGGAGTGAAACTAAACTGAACTCTCACGGTAATATTTAGATAATTTGGGTTTGAATCCACCATCATGAGGTTTATATCGGAAATGATGAACAACAAACAACAAAACACACCATCGGTGGCTAGGGTTTAACCCAAACTCACAAGAGATGATCCAAATGAACAAGAAAGAGGGACTTCATACCCATTGCAGTACATGAGTAGGTGAAAAGCAGAGTGAGGCAGAACTTAAGGCAAACGAGTCGTTGTCGGGTGAGAAATAATGATGTCCGGGGTTTTGCGCGATGTCGGATGAACGATCAACAACTGAGGTTGCAACCCACGTTATATTTCAATTGTGACCCATAGATCAAAGATCAACGTCGATAGCGTGCTCTAGAACACAAGAACAATATACTTGTTGAAGTTTGTAGTTAACTCCAGACTTGAGACGGTCTTCCGCGCTTCGATCGTCCTCAGGTGCGCTCATCGCGGTAGATTGGACGGAGGTCTGGCGTAGATTCTTGTCAGATCCTCGGGGCGGCAAGGTTAGGCTTTATCGTCGTGTGTACACGACGACGAGATTTGATGTCATGTTCTTCACAACGATTCAAAGTTTCAATGGCTATGACCGCGGCTCCAGGATGCTGGTCCTTAGGGGCACGTGCACGAAGACTTCTCGACAGTCATCGACAAGGTCAGACTGACTCCGGTACAAGAGCAATGTCAACGGCACATCGACGACTCGTTCTGCCGGCGACAGTGGTCGTTCAGTGGTCCATAGACCTTGATGTAATTTTTATTATGTTTAAATTTTTTTGTACTTCTGATGAATCTTTAATATATAGTCTGGGTTTTTTCGCAAGAAAAAAAACTTGAGAGCAATTTTTTTGAACTTAGGCAACCTTTATTAACAATGATTATATCTGTTACAAGTGAAGGAATTAGAAAATCAGGAGGTTTATCACGCCACTCCTCAGAAAGCTTCCTTCTGTAACTTGCTCTAGCAATCACATGCGCAACGGCATTGCTCTCCTAAGCACAATGCAATATAGTTGCCCTGCCCAAAGAACTCATCATCTCCCGGCAGTCATCGGTCACAACTGCTCCCGATGCACGATAATTATCTGGATCTAGAACTGCTTGAACAATCTCTAGTGAATCATATTCAACAGCCACCAAATAAATTCCTAGATTACCTGCAAGGCGCTCCGTTGATGGAACATCAATGACAGACTCCTTAGAGCATCTCTAGCAGACCCCGTAAAAGGGCCGAACCTGTATAATTCCGTCAAGTATACGGGTTCGACACGTTTTTCTGGCCAGAACAGACGCCGTATCTCGGGCTCGGCCCGTAAAAAATTTACCGTGGCCCGAAAAAAGTCCCCCTCCACCGCTATATATGCGGTTTCACCGCTCGGATACGGGTCAAACCCTATCCGCCTCTGCCACCGCTCCGCCGCGATTCCCCTCCTCCGCCCCAATTTCTCGCCGCCGGCGAGCCTAAAAAAGGCCTAGCGACCCATGGACGGCTACGGGAGCGGTAGGGATGACGCGGAGTGCCGCCACCGCACGCAAGCGGGGCACAGAGGTGGCTCAACCACGGGAGCTGGCCGCCGCCGGCGTTCGAACGCCGCGGGCTCGTTGAGTACGAGCGCGAGCTCGCGGTCTGCCGCGACGCCTCCTCCGGCTTCTTTGTCGCGGGGAGCTCGTCCGCGGGCGCCTCGAGCTCGCGGCTCACTCCGGTCAAGAGAGAGCCGGAGGAGCTCGGGCCGCTCGCCGTCAAGCTCGAGGCCGATGCGCCGCTGCGTCGAGGAGTAATCGGCCCCAAGGACTACCTCCCCCGGGGCAGGAGGAGCACCTAGAGCGCGTCATCATGGAGCGCTCGGCGAGGAAGGAGGAGGAGGCCGATGCGCTCCGCCGTCGCGAGCTCGACTACGAGCGGATCTTCCTCGAGCAGGGCGTCACGGCGTCGCAGGCGCACGTGTCCAAGGAGGCGGACGTGCGCGTCATGAAGGCCGAGCAGGCCAAGGTCTTCATCGACCTTGACTCCAACGAGGAATTAGCTCCTCCGGCTCCTCCGCCGCGTTGTCGCCGCCGCGAGCTCGTCGATTTTGGTAGCGTAGGCTCGGGTATGCTGCACGGCCCGCAGATTCCCCCCTAGTAGTACAATGTAGTATAATGATGAACTATGTATGACCAATATAGTATGATGATTGCAGACTAAGGCATAGCCTAGTGGTGGGAAGGGGCTGATGCCTTCCCACCCACCCAGGTTCAAGGCATGGTACTTGCAATTTGGGTTTATTGCACCAATTATACTGTAGGGGTTCCCTTACAGTCTTTCTGTCAAAAAATATAGTATGATGATGAACTATGTATGATCAATGTTGTTGCAAGTTTCTCCCGCGAATGTTTTTTTTTATAAATTTTACAGTTTCATATACGGGTCTGATCTGCAGCGCACGAATTCGCCCCGTGAATCAGATCTGCAGCGAACTATAAACAAGTTTTACGGGTCGGTATTATACGGGGTCTGTCAGAGATGCTGCTATAAGAGCAAGACACAGCTATGAATGCCCCATATGAATCACGCAACAACACCCCTTTAGCTCCGGATGAGAGCAGTTGAATATAGGAGTATTGAGGACATAGCACAACCCATTCAGTTCTGTGCATTTTTCACGGCAGGGCGGGAAACATTCGGAATGGCGGGTCGGGTGCGCGCGTGGGCGTGCGAGTGCGACAGCGCGCAGCGCACCGCCTATCTTTCCTCGCCGGTGAGGTGACGGGTGAGACGAAGGATGCCTCAGAGCAACTCAGACCTCGCATATGTCGTGAACCCGCATAATTCCGACGAGTATACGGGCTCGGCCCAATTTTCTGGCCAGAACAGAGCCCGTATACTCGTCCGGCCCGTAATTTTTTTACCGCGGCCCGCAAACCGCCCCCGAAGCAGTATATCTACAGGTTTGCGGGGCAGATACGGGTCGAAACCCTATCCCCCCGCCGCCGCGTTTCGCCGCAATTCCCTACTCCCCCCTCACATTTCTCGCCGCCGGTGAGCCCCATTCCGCCTCCAGCCGCCATGTGGGGCCGTATGTGGAGCTCCGGCCGCAGCTCCGGCGGGGGCTGCGACCCCGAGCGCGAGCGGCGTGTCCGCTCGGACGGCGCGAGGAAGCGCGCGGCGAGGAAGTGGACGAACTAGGGCCTCGAGCCGCCGTCGAGGCTCCTCCATCGAGAGACGGAGGAGTACGACCGCATGCACGGGCGGTCGCCCTCCTCGGCCGCGGGCTCTTCCTCCTCCGCGAGGGGCCCTTCCGGCGCGGCGCTGCTCCCCGTGAAGAGGGAGTGGTCGGAGGAGCCGGAGGACCGCGAGCTCGTCGCCGTCAAGCAGGAGCCGGAGGAGATCGAGCGCCGAGGCGTCGTCGGTCCCGAAGATTTCGTGGCCGATGTCGACGCGGTCGCGGCCGCCATTGCCGAACGGAGCTTGCGCGAGGAGGCGGAGCGCCGACGCCACGAGGAGGAGCTCGAAGACCTGATGCTCAAGCAGGCGGTCGCGGCCAACCTTGCCGCAAAGGACAAGGACGACGAGTGGCGGCGCATCCGCGAGGAGCAGAGGCACAAGTTCATCGATTTCGTCAGCTCCGACGAGGACTGAGCTCCTCCACCGCGTCGTCCTCGGCCGCGAGCTCGTCCATTTTGGTACATCGACCTCGGCCTCGCCGTCGCGAGATCCCTCACCCCCTTTAGTAGTAGTAGAATGTAGTATGTATGATAATGTAGTATGTGATGATGAACTATGAATGATCATGTAGTATATGATGAACTAGTGTGGTTGCAATTCCTCCCACGAAAGTTTTTTTTCTTCAAATTATACAGTTTTATATACAAGGTCTAATCTACCGCGCACGATATCAACCCGCAAAACAGTTCTTCGTCGACCTGAAAACGCTACATGCGGGGCGGCATTTTGCGGGGTCGTTGCTCTCAGACCGCAGTCACCCGGGCATCCAACGGGCCGGGATCCCGCCTCTCCGCCCCCGGCCCTCCCCTCGGGCTTTGACCCTTCCTCACCAACCCCGACACGCAACCCTCCCTCCCTATGACATGTTGGCCCTGACAAGCCTACTCCAAGCCGCAAGCCCTCTCAGACCGCCGTAATCCCACCCGCACATCTCAGCGCAGCCTCCCCCTCACTGACACCTCGTACCAACATCGTCCCGGCCCCGCGCGTCAGCCACGTGAAGCAAAAGCCTCGCGGGTGGCGAGCTGCGGCGCGTACGAAGGCGATCAATTCGGGAGGCGCGACACGGCCGGCCACAGCTGTCTCTGGCGGCATGACATGTGGGCCCGGACCGCGCGCGCGGCCCACCTGTCAGTGAATCCGTCGAGGACGAGTGGAGACGGCCTATACCAAATCGGAGACCGAGCCCTCATCATTCTCCTCTCTCCCCCTCTTGTGATTCCGGTGCGTCTTCCCCTCCTCTCTGCCTGCGCGCACCGGCTTTCCTACCCCTCCTCTCTCCTCCCTCCGTCGCCTCCGGGAGAGGTCGAGAGAGAGGGAGAGAGAGAGGACGCGCCGGAGCTACCCGCGGCAGTATCGTCCGGTCTCGGTAAGCTCTGCGGAATCCCTCTCCTGGATTCGGTCCGCCTCGGTTAGGGATAGATGTTTAGCGACTGGCAGTAGCTCTGCTCGATTCGGTAGAATTCGTCTCCGTTTAGCGTGCTGGGGGCTCGTCTCGAGTTTTTGGCTTGCGGAGATGCCGCGGGGATTGATTCCCTTGTTCTCTCCAGGTCGGGGGGTTTGGGTTTTGGTCGATTTGTCGGGAAATAAGTCGGGGAATTTGAAGCGCCGGGTTCTAAATCCGGCTAGAAACACGCGGGATTTTGATTCTTCCGCAGTCGCTAGATTCTGAGAGTTGGCGACGCTTGTTTGGAAACCCTTCCATCTTCCTTCTAGTTGGGGATTTCTATTTTTCTTCCGTCGGGTTGGGCTCTGCTGCTTTGCTTTGGCTACTCTGTTAGTTCTTTCTGTCGGAATCGCACCCACCGTGTAATTTCTAGCTAAATCTCTAATTCGACTAGACAGTTTGTAGGGTTCTAGTGCACAGCGGCGATCTGAGTGTTTCAAGTCAGTTATTGTAGGGTTTGTTTGTTGTAATCTCACTTTTGGTACTCCCTTCAATTGGAGTAGTGGGTTTTAGAGAATCTAATGGGAACATCCCTCCAGTCAAGGAAACAATTTTAGTGGAAATATTCCCCTCCATCTAAATTTACTTGTTCTTCTCCACTAGGGTTTGGGCTCTCGTTTTAGTTTACGCCATCTTACCTTGTCGTTGCTTAACCTAGATGTTTTGCTACCTTTGTAGATCCGCGTTGTACTCCTTGACCGGCTATGGCTTTTATCAATTCAAAGTCGGATTCATTTCAAGCCTTCCGTCTAAAACAGAACTTAGGTATTTGGATGCCCTTATTTATTTTGCTAGAGGCTTTTGCCGTCGACCTAGCTCCAAAAAGTAATTCTTTTGCTGTAGTATGTTGGCAATGCAGATGATTTTGTCCTGAAATCTCTTACTCTAGCTTGCAGCTTACATGCAACATTTTTGCTAACATTTGATGCTTCTCAACGTTAGTAATTAATACTAGAACACAAGTACGTTATACTTCTAGGTTTACGTGTTTGCTTGTGCAAATGAAGAAATAAACTACACTAACTTAACCAGTCTAACGGTTTCTGTCGGTTCCCTCCTGCTTTGCTGGTAAAAGGATACCGCTTTTGCGTAAGTAAAGTAGCAGTTGCGGAAACATGTGATTAATAGCGCAAACTGTGTGAGACAGCAAGACTTTTGCTCAAAGGCAGGACTTTTGGGGTTGGGCACAAGCAAAGTTGCACGATGCTGAAGGTTTTAAGGTGTGGGAAAAATTGCAATGTGCATTAGCTTTTTGGTTGTCTCGTATGTTTGCACTGAAAATTGTGACAAAAATTGGACGCATAGGACGCTTTTTATGTTAAACCTGTTTGTTGCGCACGTATTGTTGGCATTGCTTTATTTGTATGTACTAGGAGGGTAAGTAAGGAGAATTGGAGTGGTTTCAATGAAAAATAGTTTATAAACCCCGTATTTTTGCTTACTTTTCAAGATTTTCCCTAATTTATTATACTCGAAAGCCGTTGCACAGGAAACATGTGCATAAGTTTTCTTTTTTTTTGTTCCTTTTCTGATTGGAAGGGCAACCAACAAGGGTAGAAATAGGTGATTCCACCGAGCTTTCCTTCGGGATGGTACACAATATTAGCTCACCAGTAGACACCGTGCCATGTCTGTGCTACTTGGGTCACTAACATGCTGCGAGATGAATACTGTTGCTGCACATGCATTAGTTTGAAAACTTTCAAGTAACATCAGACCTCCTCGCCATTTTAGTATAGTCACTAACGAGGTCTGTTCGCTTTAGGTGTGTATATGTCACAGAAGCATAATGATGTTTTTTTCTTACTTTATTCTGCAAAATACTATGGGTTTAGGGTTTTGTTTAATATCAATACACATTATACACTCGGCAGTCCATGCTGAATAACGATAGTAAGATGTATTTTTTTCCTTCTTCCAAGTAACCCGACAGGGTAGGTAAAAATGTCGGCATGACATGTATTCATTAAACTATTATGGTTTTGTTTCCTTGTATATCTGTGAATGTTGGGCCTCAGTGTTCTCTTCCTTTTTTAAAGTCGTATTTTTTAACTTCTGTAATGCATGTGCAGACAGTTTTGGCACTCTAAACTGCTGATCAAGATGCCAGCACTGAGAATGAAGAGGAAGTTTGATGATGACATTTTCGGGAATGAGTTCGACACCAAATCCATGAAATCGATGAAAATCTCGCATTTTCAAGTTGATGAGTTCGAGAAGGCATTTGCGTTGAACTCGTCTTACAAGGACCCTCAGGATGGTAAGTGACTGCATGGTTGCTCTTTCAAGAGAAGAGGTGACTGCATGTGCATGAAATATAGGTGTATTGTTCTCTTATGAATAAAATATATTGAACGTAGATATTTCCCTTGTTTCAAATAGAAAAAACCTTCCAAGTTAGCTCCAATGTCCATTCTCCTGTAGTCCTGTTTTAAATACTAGGCACTGTATGACCAAATCACACATATCAAGATATGGCTTCAGTAAAGTTGAACCATAAAATGCTTTACCAATATTATAAACACGACTGTGAATTATAACATGGAGCAAAGTTAATAGGGGTATTTGGGGGAAATTTGCCTTGAGATTAGCAGGTTGACAAGTGTTGGGGAAAGATATTGGTTTCAATCTTTCAGAAACGGAGGGAGTATTATCTATGAACATACAGTAGATACCTATATTAGTTGGTTGTGTCTTACCATTGATTTGTTTACTTTTACATGTAATATTTGTAAACAAAGTAGAGCAATACTGTGCATGGTTGATAATTCAAGGTTAGTGAACCAGTGTATATTTTATATGGATTGATGGTCTCTTTCTTTTTTTCAGAGCCTGAGCCGACAACTCAACTAGCTGTCCAGGATATTAGGGTTACAGAATTTTCTGGCTTGCATGCTGTACTTGGAGGAACATCTGTTGCTCTGCTGAAGGTATCGCAACATCATCTGATCTCAAATTTGACTCAGTGATAAAATATTGTGCACTTATCCTTGTGTTTAATCATTTTGTTTTCAATACAAATATCTAGTGGCCTCTTGTATTTCAACTGCCAAATTATCACATTGCTTCCATTGTTTGTAATATTACCACTTAGACTACTGTTCGGTATTTGGTCAAGTTGAATGTTCTTTTGATGTTAGCTTGCCTTACATCCCAATTGATGATTGCCTGACAACATTAATTCGACGTTTAAATTTCTTTTTGGTTTTCTTGTTAATGTGTTTGGATGATTGCTTTCAGCAAGTTATCATTGTCGATTTCCAAATTCGATGACAAGTGAAAAAGGGTGCAATTTCTAACTAGAGCTTTTGATGATGGAATTTACCTGTTGCCTATTGTCATTTCACCTTCCACTTCAACTTGTTCAGATTAAATGATTAATAAATGCTTAAATGCCTCACATATCTTGCAAAGGCTGTAGAATGTCACCATTGTGTGATATTTGCTATATTATGATCTGAATTTCGATGTAGCATCTTAAGGTCGGTAGCACTTTGCTTTGTTACTTTTTTTGGTCATATCTCATGCTCAATTTCTTTCTGAAGTCCCAACATTATATATCAGCATCACTATTTTCAATTTTTTTGGAAGAACCTCTGCAACCTAAGATTATCCTATTGATATGCAGGATTTAATATCTGAAACTGTGGTTCCATCAAATTTGGAACCTGATTCCTTATCTAATAACGATGACAGCAAATCTCAGTCAAATGTAGTGAACACCGGTGATAAAGGTAAGCAGTACCCCTTACCCCTCGAGCAGTTTTTGTAACTAATCTGGCTAGTTTAGGTGATAAGTTTTGTTCACGGCCAATGTCTATTTGTCTGCACGTATAAAAATACACAGCCGCCAAATGCAATGTTTTTGAGTACACATTTGAGATGCTCAAAAGCAAGGTTTAACCTGTGCGCGTGTATATTCATTTTACAATTTTGCATTGCAGAGTTTGCAGATGAAGATGTGAATTCCACAGCACAAGATATCTGTGCTGTCAATGATCATGAGAAAAGCCTGGGCTCAAACCCGGATTGCAGCCTGTTGGATATTTATAATCCTGATGATGCTTTTCCTTTCTTATTTGATGTTCCAACTGGTCTCCTGGCTAGTTACAGTACATTTTGTGATGAATTTGTACCCATCGATTCATTGATAGACATGAGTGGCATGTGCGGAGTATTTCCACTTAATGAGAGCACCGTGGAAGGTGGCATTGGCAATGAACCATGCCCATCACCAGCGGATATGTGCTTTAATAACTCTGGCGGGGAGTGCTTTAGCCATTCTGAAGTTTTAGAGTGGCTTAATCCATATATGGATGAGGAGGATTTACCTAATCTTATTGATTATACCGAGTTGAGCTCAAATGCTGCTTGTGTATCTAAAGAGCAAAGGGCCAGGAAGGTCACTCTTGTGCTTGATTTGGATGGTACGTTGCTAGCATGAAAATACTTGCTTTCTTTGGTAACTTGTTGCTTCCCATTGAGAATAATGTATTGATTCTTCCTGTGCAGAAACCCTTGTTCATTCAACTATGGAGCACTGTGATGATGCGGATTTTTCTTTTCCAGTGTCCTTCGGTATGAAAGAACATGTGGTATATGTGAGAAAGAGACCACATTTGCATATGTTCCTCCAGAAGATGGCTGAGATGTTTGACGTTATTATATTCACAGCCAGCCAAAGTGTTTACGCAGACCAGCTGCTTGACAGGCTTGATCCAGAGAACACATTGTTCTCGAAGCGTTTTTTCCGTGAGTCGTGTGTATTTACGGAAAGTGGCTACACAAAAGATCTGACTGTTATTGGAGTTGACCTTGCAAAGGTTGCCATAATTGACAATACTCCGCAGGTAAATTGCTACGATTAATTTTCAGCACTTCTCTCACTCAGTACATCCATAGTTGGATTAAATCTTCCAAAGTGCCCTTAACCAACGTTTCTATTGGAGGCTTGTACTTTGGCTATCTGTTTCTTGTGGTACTTATTTTGTGTGGTGTATACAGGTTTTCCAGTTGCAAGTGAATAATGGTATACCCATAGAGAGCTGGTATAACAACCCCTTTGATGAGGGGTTACCTCAGCTGATTCCATTCCTGGAGACGCTTGCTGTTGCTGATGACGTCCGACCCATAATTGCCAAGAGGTTTGGCAACTAAAAGGACAATGGCTGAGGTTTTCCAGCAGGAGTTAGGAAGAGTTTGTTGGTTACTCACATAGAGGAACAAGAACTTACATGACACATTGACTGAGCTAGTCGAGACTTGCCTTTTTCTTAATTTTATTTACATGTGTTCCATAGGATCAAGAATTTTGGTGGCAGAGAGCTATTCCTCGTGAATTGTACATATCTTCAAACACTGTTATAGAATTTTGTACATAAAAACTGTTAGAAATGAAAGTGAACCCCTCCAAAATTTCTTCTTTGCCCCATTGTCTTAAGTTTGTATGTTCAGCAATTCACTGCTTAGTGTGTTCTTTCTGTTCCATGATGCCAACTACTCCCTCCGTCCCTTGATATAAGAGCTTTTTTACACTAGCTTTTTTGGCACTATGCTAGTGTAAAAAACGCTCTTATTGTCAACATACTTCGCTAAGATGAATTATCATGATTGACTTCCCAATAGGAGTAAAGCTTGTACTCCCTTTGTAATAATAATAATAATATTTAGATCACTAAAAAAGATGAATTATCATGATTGACTTTCTAATAAAAGCTTGTACCCCTCTGTAAAGAAATATAAAAGCGTTTAAATCATTACTTTAGTGAACTATTCTTATGTAGAGTAGATCATAAGTAAATTAGAGACTTGGGCACGTGGAGATTGTCCTTGAATACTTAATGTATCTTTGTCTAATGTGACGATCTAGGCCATCCAGCTACTATAAGCTGAAATCTCATGTAAAACTCACACCTGTCTGCCGCATTGTTCGTCGGATGTCCATGCCATTCAACACGGATTTTTTGTCGAAAAAGACCGCCTGCCCAACGAAATTGCAAGAAAAAACCCTTTTTAGATAAAATTGACAGAAAAGACCCCAGACCGTGACGGCAGGCGCGCCAGTCGACACGTGGCACCTGCCGCCACGGTGCGAGGGGCAGGCTGCCCATAACAGCGAGCGATGAATCGCTACGGAACGGAGGCCGGTGATGGGCCCTGCCGCCTCATCCGGTGGTGGACTGTTTGTGCTGCTCACGGGCGAATAGCTACGGAACGAAAATGCATGCATGCATGTGCTAGTAAGGCCTAATAATCCACGCTGCAGCAAGGTCTAATAATGCATGCATGTGCCAGTACATCGTGGCAGTTAGCTTTACCCCTCAAAAAGAAAAGTTAACTAACCGATCAACTTGTGTACACACAATATGAGCCTGTGTATTTCTCTTCTTTTATGGAATGAGCCTTTGTATTTCTAAAACACGTGCGTGTATAACCTGCATTTAAAATAATTGAAGATCCAAAATAAACTATGTGAACGGAATCAATACAACCAAAACTCATTGAACACTCGTGAAACATCTCTTCTACATTTCCCGACAGCAAAAAAAAGAAAACCATTAATTGAGAATTGCCGCCACAGCAACACTAGAAGGGATGACTCCGCGGCGACCCGTCGTCGATAAGTGCCGCCGCCGCTAACCACCACGACGCTTGCACCCGAGCCGTACGTGTGGACCGGCCAGCTGCGGAAGTGGGTCGGCGCGCCCCCCCTCCCCTCCGGTCTGCCTTGGTGCCATGCCGACGCAGGAGGCCATGTATCTAGAGCACTGGCGGCAGCGCAGGCTGGCGGAGGAGCGCGCCGACGGCGAGCGACACATGCAGAGGGAGCGGGAGGAGGAGAAGGAGAAGCGCGCCCGAGTCGCCGCATTGCCTCCGCCGCAGCAGACGCCGGAGGAGTCAGTCCTGGTGGCCTATCAAGCCGCCTTCGGCTGGGCTGGACCGCCTCCCGTATTTTAGTGCAGGTTATATACGCACGTATTTTAAAAATACAAAGGCTTGTATTGTGCATACACTAGTTGATCGATTGGTTCGCTTAGCGACGCATGCATGGCAAAGCTAAACTGTCCACAAGGCCACGACGTATTAGCACATGCATGCATCGGGTCTTGCTGCAGCAACAGTCATGCCGCCACCGGACGAGGCGGCAGGGGCTCCGTTCCGTAGCCACTCGCCGCTCGCTGTTATGGGCAGCCTGCCGCCTGGCCGGCTGGCGGCAGAAGCTGCCGCCTTGCATCGTGGCTTTTCTGACAATTTCGTTGGACAAGTAGTCCTTTTCGACAAAAATTCTTCAACAAGCAGCAATGCAATTGTTAAATTGCGTGCATGGCTGTGAACTGTTCAACTTCTGGTTGAATAGTTGTGAAGCCACTTTAGCTACTCCCTCCGTCCCAAAATAACTGTCTTAACATTGTATTATCTTTAATACAAAGTTGTACTAAACTTGAGACACTTATTTTAAGACGAAGGGAGTACTTTTCAGTCGACTGAAAATTTATGTTAGGGTCTGTCGATTTTTCCCCATTGCCATATGCACTTGACGAGCATTACAACGTGCATGCAGCCGACGCATGCAAGCTTGTTTAATTAGCGTGAGCAGTAATCACTAGGCCGATGACAGGCGGACGAACAATACTAATCGGCGTGTTTCTTGGGCAGTGCCAGTTTAAATTTAAAGAGAAATTTTATGGTGCTTTTGCTATTTGATAGTCGTCTAAAGTATACCGTTCATGCTATTCTTTTTTCTTTTTATGTGTTTTTGTTTTTGTTTTTTGTCTTGAGTCATTTTTTATGCACTTTAGCTACTTGTAAGTTGCCTGAATTGTAAATTTGGGTCGGTCAATTTTTATGGCCGTTGATTTTTGCTTTATGATTCGTGCTGTATTTTTTTTTCTGCCTGTGCTACTTGTTACACTGGGCTTGTTTGTTTCGACTGACCGCATATTTGGGTCAGTCGATTGCCATTGTGTCTTTTGTGGGTATTTTGCTTCATTTTTTATTTCTGTTTTCTGTTTCTATGCGTTCTTTTTTATTTTTCTCTTTCCTTTATTAGTTATCTTTTGTTATTTTGTGAGTTGTTGGCCCACCCCTCTACCCCTTTGTTCTTTTCTGTTTTTTTTGCTTTGGTTTTTAGTTTTTCTTTTATGGAATTTTTGGATGTTGGGTCAATGTAAATGTATACGCACAAATACTATAAAGTACATGGAAAGATTGCACTATTATATAATTATTCTTTGCATACTGCAAAATGTGCAATTTCAGTGCAAAGTGGTGTGCAAGTTTTTCTTTCTTTCTTTTGAAAGGGTAATACCAATGTCAATAATTCATTTTTCTATAAAACTTCATTATTTTGATCTTTTAGTAATTGTTTTATTCTTGTTTAAGTTAATAACTGAAAGGACATGCGGTGCCCCCATGTGTGGTTTTGGTAATTGATGACATTCTCTATGGACTAATGGTTGCATTGAGTTATATTTGAAGGATTTGTCCATAGGCATTTCTTAAAGTCCATGTGTTGGTTTCAAGGAGTTTATGAGTTGACCAAGGTGCTATTAAGGAATTATCCAAAGATTGGTCATGTGAGTGTTGAGCTTATTGCAAGCATGTCTTGAAGAAGAAGATTGTGTGATCATTCATGTTTACCTTCAAGACATCATCCAAATGAAAAGAGTTGGAAAGATTCAAGGTTGATCAAGACTAAGAACAGAGAGTGATTCAAGTTGATCAACACACAAAGCATAGAAGATGTATCGAGTGGGATCATGTGATCCCACGGTATGGTAAGTATTATCCATTACGCTTTGTGTACTAACCCATGGTCTACGTGAGAGTTCTATGTGGGGTTAGGTATGTTTCCATGGGCTTGCGTCAAGAGGAAGATATCATACAACCCATGGAGAGGATGACATCAAGTGGTGATCGTCATCAAGATTGCGAAGTGCAAGTTCAAGTGGAGCATCACGAAGAGATCAAGTGCTTGAAGCTTTCCGTCCATTGTGGTGACAATGAACTTGTGAAGATGTGCCGAAGAGTGGCTCACCCATAGTGGAGTATGGGGGAGCAATCAACTAGTCTTCATCGACCAAACGCAATCAAGAAAGGAGGTCCATCTTGAGGAGGACAAGATCGTCATCATCTAGCTCAAGTGGATCATGCGCAAGGCAAATGTTTGCCCTTGATAGGCTTTCTATTTTACCGGTCTCATGGTGGTAGTTAGGAGACCGGGTTATAGGATCGATTGCCGTACTATCAAGGGGGGCTCTCAAGTTGGTAGCTTGATCGTATCGTTCGTAGAGAGCTCAAACCATTGCATCCTTGCATCATCTTTTTTGGTTCTTGTTTGGTGTTTTTCTTTGTGAGTTTTAGAGCTTATGATCATCTTCATGACAAGCTCGAGTTCATCGAAAACGGAGTTCACATGCATCTTCTATGATGTTTTCGATGTTGGAGGTTATGCCGGTTCTTCTCTGTTGGAGATTTCACTCTTCTATATCTTAGGCATACCTCCCCTGCCACTTCTTAATATAACCAGCCGCTGTTGGATGCTACTCGTCGTCATCTTTCCAACAAGTTTGAGTTTGTTCAATTCGGAGCTCATATGCAGAAGTTGTGGCAGTTCTGGTTTTCTTGTTGCATCTGCTTTGCTTGGGGCTTGCTTTTTGCACCCCTGCGGTAGTACCGCTCTGGGCAGCGGTAGTACCGCTTGTAAGCGGTAGTACCGTCCCTGTCGGGCGGTAGTACCGCTTGTAAGCGGTACTTCAACTGCCCAGTTCCGCGGCTTCTACCGCTGCTTATTCTGGGGGTTCTGTTTTCGTGTCGAGTTCAGCGGTAGTAGGGCGGCAGTGTGTGCGGCAGTACCGCTTATAAGCGGTAGTACCGCCCTGGTCGGGCCGTAGTATCGCTACTGCAGTACTGTCGTCGCACTCTTCTCTGCCCTGCCTCCTCTGCTCCTGTGTTCTGCTTCTCCCGTAGTAGTACCGCTTAGGTGAGTGGTAGTACCGCTCCAGGGGGTACTACCGACCCAGGTTCATAGCCGTTGCTCTATTTTCCTGCTACTACTGCCCGAGCGGTAGTACCGCTCGCTGGAGCGGTAGTACCGCTCGTGTGCGGGCTGAGCACATAACGGTTGGATTTTTCCCTGCATATAAAAGGGGGTCTTCTTCCCCATTGAACCTCATCCTTTGAGCTTGTGTTCTTCCCCCATTGTTGACCTTCTTCGAGCTTGTTATCTCTCAATCCCTCCATGAATTCTTACTAGTTTTTGGGGGAAAAGAGAGAGGAGATCTAGATCCATATTTCCACCAATCACTTTCTCCTCTATGTGAGGGGAACCCCTTGGATCTAGATCTTGGAGTTCTTGGTGTTCTCCTTCTTGTTCTTCCTCTCATTTTCCTCTATAGCTTTCGTTGCTTTGGTGGGATTTGAGAGTGAGGGACTTGGGCACTCTGTGTGCCCTTGCCATTGCATTTGGTGCATCGGTTTGAGTTCTCCACGGTGATATGTGGAAGTGAAGTTGGGTAGCTTATTACTCTTGGGTGCTAGGTATCCTTGAGCTTGTTCCTCTTGGGTGCTTGGGCGCCCTAGACGTTTGGTGGTGTTCGGAGCTCAATCATTATGGTGTAAAGCTCCGGGCAAACGTCGGGGTCTCCAATTAGGTTGTGGAGATCGCCCTGAGCAATTTGAAGGGTACCGGTGACGGCCCCCAAGGGTTGCCAAAGTGTACGGGTTCGGTGACCGCCCTCAAGGGTTGCCATTTGTACGGGTTCGGTGACCGCCCTCAAGGGTCCCTTAGTGGAATCACGGCATCTTGCATTGTGCGAGGGCGTGAGGAGATTACGGTGGCCCTAGTGGCTTCTTGGGGAGCATTGTGCCTCCACACCGCTCTAAACGGAGATTAGCATCCGCAAGGGTGTGAACTTCGGGATACATCGTCGTCTCCGCGTGCATAGGTTATCTCTTACCCGAGCCCTTTACTTATGCACTTTACTTTGTGATAGCCATATTGTTTCTTGTCATATATCTTGCTATCACCAAGTAGTTTATCTTGCTTAGCATAAGTTGTTGGTGCACATAGATGAGCCTGGTTGTTGTAGGTTTTGTGCTTGACAAATTAACCGCTAGGTTTATTCCGCATTTTTTCAAGCCTAAACCGTAATTATTTTAAAGCGTCTATTCACCCCCCCTCTAGGCGACATCCACGATCTTTCAATAACAATGCCACTAATTCATTTCTCCCGAGGAAACTTTTTTGCAAAAGTTTCACTATTGTGCGTATATTTTGTGCAAATTTTGGTCTTGTTTGTTTTAGATTTATTTTTATGTGTGTAGGTATAAATGTAAGTACTAAATAATATGTGTGTGAATTATAGTAGAATGTGGATTTTGTGTGTGGAATTTTTGGATGTTGGTTCAGTGTAAATGTATACGCACAAATACTATGAAGTACATGGAAAGATTGCACTATTATATAATTATTCTTTGCATACTGCTAAATGTGCAATTTCAGTGCAAAGTGGCGTGCAAGTTTTTGTTTCTTTTTAAAGGGTAATACTAATGTCACTAATTCATTTTTCCTGTAAAACTTCATTATTTTGATTTTTTAGTTATTGTTTTATTCTTTTGTAAGTTAATAACAATGCCACTAATTCATTCCTCCCTAGGAAACTTTTTTGCGAAAGTTTCACTATTGTATGCATATTGGCAAAAAGCGCAATTTGTATGTATACTAGCAAACATGCCCGTACGTTGCAACGGGAGAGAAAAAACATATGTCATTAACCACATAAACATGTTTCAAAACCCTCACAGGTCCATGACATACGAACTGTGTCACTTGATTGCTTTGTTGTGAAAGATATTACATGGTTTTACTAACCTATTTAAACTTACATTTCTGTATTGTAAACTCTACCAGTTGGCAGTGATGCCAGCAGTTTCAAACATGAGGTGCGCTTTTGAGTCAATTGATGCAGGTGAACAATTCTATTTTTAAATTATTAGTTCATAGAAGAAATAACAACATAAAAAAAAAGTGAAGTAACAACAATTGCAAGCAGACCAATGAGCAGCAGAAAGTAGAAAAACCCGTGTGTTTGAGGGAGATCAGAATCACCATTTATTTTGGGCAACAGCTACGAGGGCCGCACGTTTATCTTCCTTAGGCATGGCACACTCGTCTCTCTCGGCAAAACATGCGCCCGTCTCCTAGTTCTAAAATCTGCAAGTCAGTTTGGATTGAGGGATAGCAGGTCTGAAACAGCGCCAACAATTTGGTTTGAGAACGGATAATTTATCATCATGGTGAAGAGGGATAGCAGGTCTACAAAAGGCTTGTGCTGCACCTCGTCTTCTCCACTTCATGCAATGGATGGAACAGCCCATTAATTGAAACAGCATAGATGCGTAGTTCCATGCATCGTGAAGTAGGTGATCTGAAGTACAAATACATTTTTGAAGAACCTTAGGACGGTACGTTCCCTCTATTGGTTTTCTTATACTAAATTTTGATTGATGTTGGTCTGAATTAAGGTACCATCAATTTTCTGCAAACAACCAGACAGGGACATGCTCGCTTTCATTCTCCAAGTCCAGTTCAGTCTCAAGTGACAACTTGCTGTCGGAAAAAATCAGAGTCGTCAAGCGATGACAAAGTGCACAAACTTATGATGGTTATATATTTGGCAAGAGGAGACGTTAGAAGTAGCACAATGAGGAGGAACACAAAGCAAGATGAGAAGGCATCGATGGAAACATGGGAGCGACATCAGGGTCTGGAAGCAAGATCAATTTCGTCACCTGAATTTGTCATTGGCTGATCCTGATGCAGTGAAAGAAACTGAAGCAGTGACCCAAAGGAGGGGCACGAAAGGCTGTGGGCCGACGTAGGTGCTGTGTCCGCCAAGGCAGAGTTGCACGCATATGCGTCGAGGCTCGGGGGCGTCCATGAACCGGGCGGCCGGCGTGCGTCGTGTGGCGAGATCCGTAATCTTTCTCGAGCTGCTGATACATGCTAACGAATAAGAACATGGCCGTGTTCAAGCGGGACAGGGGACACGCCTATCATTTTACTCCGTCCGTGAGCCTCAATTTTTCTCCTCCCATGTATGCAAGCCACCAGCTGAATCTCTTTGTTTCTCTAATGCGTGAGGTAGTTTCCTATGGAGCCAATAATAGCTTTTGTGCCAATTTAAATGGTGTAGGAACATATGTAATAGGGCTGCTTGGAATCAACATCCCATATGGTATCGATAATAGCTTTTGTGCCAATTTAATTGGTTTCGGAACATATATAATAGGCATTTTCAATATACCCCATATAAAGAAGGTATTTATTAAGGTTGCATCCTAAATCTATTTTTTGAAATGATTAACATGCAAGATGATATCATATTTGAAATCTACACATTTTTCTTAGTAATTTTCATATATAACTTGTAAGATTTCAAGTTAGGATTTAAAAGATATGAATATTTTAAGAAATATGTGAATATGCTTGATAAAAAAAAATTAAACAAAAAAGAAAGAAAAATTGAGCCATGCAGGAATCGAACTCAGGTCTATGCAATGGAATTATTAGGACCGAACCATTGGGCTGATCGCGTGCTAGTGGTATAGTAGGGCCTCTTTGTAATAAATCCAATCTAGTGCAGCGAATCGTAAAAGAAAAAACGAATCGTTTTCACTTATAGGTGGCATTGGCTGTAATATATGGCAACTTTAGGGGCAATTCTATGACGGACGACCAGAAACCCAATTTTCTTTATTATTATTATTATTATTATAGGTAGAGATTTTGTGCAAATTTTGTTACTATTTGTTTTAGATTTATGTTTGTATGTGTAAATATAAATGCAAGTACTAAATAATATGTGTGTAAATTATAGTAGAATGTGAAAATTGCACTATTATATGCTTATTCTTTGCATATTTCAAAAATGCAAGTTGAGTGCAAGTTTTGAAAGGTTTTTCTTTGTTCTTTTCTTTGTTTTTAAAGGGTTACATTTTTTTAGAAAACTTCATTATTTTGATTTTGTTTTATTTTTTATTTTCTTTCTTCTGAAAGGGTAATACCAATGCCACGAATTCATTCTTCCATAGAAAACTTCATTTTTTATATTGTTTTATTTTTTTGATTTTGTTTTAGTTTTCATTTTCTTTTCCTTTGTAAGGATAACACCGATGTCACTAGTCCATTACTTTTTAGAAAACATTTTTTGTGGAAATCTCACTATTATATGCTCATTTTTCTATAATCTCACTATTATATGTTTGTGGTAAGTAGTTGACGATATTTATGTAGCTTGTTATGCACTCTTTATCTTTCTTTCTTTTTAATATGAGCTACGTCGACGGGGATGTGTTGCATTGTGGCTTCCGAATATACGTGCATACATACATAGGTATGCTTGTAATATACAGTTACATATGGACCTGCTTTCCATGTATGCATGCGCCTGTAGATAGCAATTAAGTGGATGTACTATATTTATACGGCAACATTATGGAGGGGAGTCGTCCTTGCATGCATTAGCTCCGACGGTGGCGTCATTACCTGCTCCTAAATCCTAATAGCCACGGCCCAAAGAAATCTCAAAGAGGCAAAAAGTGACTGACCCAAATATGATGTTCAGTCGATTGACATGTAGTCAAATAGTTGTGAAGCCACTCTAAAATTGACTCAGAGATTGAGGAGCACCAACCATTACCTAGTGCCTCTTAACTAAAATTTCGCTGCAATAACTTTGGCGTGTACTTGTCTAACTAAGCAAGATCATCATCATGAAAATCTTGTACTCCCTTCGATTCATATTAATTGTCTTTGATTTAATCAGCACAAAGTGTTGTACTAAATCAGCGACAATTAATATGGATCGAAGGGAGTAACATCTTTTGTATCGCTCGCGTTCTCAAAGACTCGTTGTTCCTTACATAATGGTTTCCCCTTCCTTTCTAACCAAGTACTATGTTTCACCATATCTCATGGCAGCAGCCCCCCTTTGAATTCAGCTTTGTTGAGCTAGTCCAAAATCCAAATATCCGAGTCAACTTTGTCATCCATCACTGCAACTCCTTGAAGACACATTCTCATCTGCTGTGCATATCTAAAAATTTGCGATGTAGAAAGACAATATCCATGCATGAAGATGGACATAAACCGTGAAGCAGTAGAAATTAAATGCGACCGCAAAATATAGATGAATAGAAATCACAGGGTCAAGTTTTAAGGTAGCACCAATGCAAAATTATGCAAAGATACAGAGAAATTAACATCCCCGTTCAAATGTCAGCGCACGAGACATAATAACGTCCAAAGCTCAAGAAAAATAACAGATCCTAAGATTAATGCTACACCGCATGAGATACATATCTTCTAATGCATTTTCCTGTTTGCATAATGCCTCTTCAGCCAGTCAAGTCTGCCCTCACTTGTTTTCATGATATTAAAGAAGCAACGATGTATAGATCTCCCAAACAATTTAGTTGCCATGTAGTACTCGTCGCTTCCTTCGGGTGCCTCACATTCCACAACTTTGTCCATGATGACTTCAATTTCCCTAGCTAATGATGTGACATCATCATTATATGTCTCCGAATTGCCACCAGTAATAGATGTCATGGAATCACTTTCAGAAGTATGATGGTCAACCTGGCCCTTGAACTCGCTTTGCACAGAATCTGACTTCTTTTTCTTCTCCGGGGTAGAGGAAATACAAGGAACCCCAAGCTTTATGTTCCCAATGACTGGGCTAGCTTGTACCTCACCATCGTTGTCATCACTATCGACGTGGTTAACACCCTTGTTGGTAGCCCTGGGCATGGCTGAACCGTTCTCATCAATATGATCTTTCCCAGACATAACTTCAAGATCCTCAAAATGCTCCAGAGCCCTCTGTAGAAACTTTCACAGAACTTATGACCTATATAAGAAACACTCAGTTCGAATGAACTCATATTGCAGAATGTACTACAGCGAAAAATGATAAGACGTAATGATAATTGTATATCCATTGTTATTTCCACCAATCATCATCAGTTGTTACATTAAGCTCTAGAAATAAATGCATCTCAATTTGTGTATCTTACCTTCTTTATCTGTACACCCTCATAAATTTGCTATCAAATATGCATAGAACTCTTACATTAAAACATTTCTGTCAGGTTTGGTGCCAAGGAGAGCACATGCATTAAAAAGATATAGATGACCATGGAGCATATATGCTCTGAAAATTTGCTGCCACTGGCACAGATCAGTCATCATACACAACAAGGATGTACTCTACACTCTTGCCAGAGAAAGCACATACATGAACAGCAAGCATAACTCTGAAACTTTTCTGCCGCTGTGCCATAGATCAACCATAAAACAACAATCCTATGCTCTAATTTCACTGCAAACTCTTGCACCCACGACAGCAAGCATATACATGTGAAAAATCTTGGATATACTGGGTTTTGAAATACATGTGAAAAATCTTAGCTGTACACAGGAAAAATCTCAATTAAGAAATCATAGCAGTAGCACCGGGGGGGGGGGGGGGGGGGGGGGGGGGGGGGGGGGGGGGGTGGGGGGGGGGGGGGGGTCTGATAATACAATTGAGGAACGGGAGAGAATGGCCTCGGATACCTGTGCTGCGACGGACAGAGGGTTTGCGGGCGAGCTGAGGGCTGGGGGAGGGAGGACCAGGTTAGCGCAGATGCAGGATAGCTCTGCTAGTGGGGGAGCTCGACCGCGGAGGAGAGGAGACCAGGGATGCGGCTTAGGCTAGTGCAGGGCCGTTGGGAGCGTCGGGGAGTGGAGTTCCCAACAGTGGGAAGGAGAGCGCGCGGGCAGCGGCTAGAGCAACTTCGACCTTGCGGCCCATTTCTTCCATCCATGTTTGGATCGTCGCACGTAAAAACACCGGCCTAACACGCGGACCTAAGTTCAAAATACATCCGCTTCGTGTCCGTGCCGATCCATTTCAGATCCAAATTTGGACCTAAAATGCGTCGGCGGGGAGACAAAGCGGACACGCCGCTTCCCCTGGTGTCCACCGCGGCCCCACATGTCGGCCGGCCAACCACCGGCGTGGTCGTATGTAACGCGGCCACCTACTGTGGGGCCACGCGTCAGCGACTGGAAGCTAGGGGGGGAGTCCTTTTTTAATCCATGCGTGGGGGGGGGGGGGGGGGGGGAGGGGGATCTAGGCCGAGGGGGAGTCCTTTTTTATCCACGCATGGGGGTGGGGGGGAGGAGGGATCTAGCCGCGAGGGGGTGTCCTTTTTTAATCCACGCGTGAGGGGGGGGGGGGGGGGGGATCTAGCCGCGTGCTCCCTCGCCAGCGACGCACCAAACCCTAGGCATGGGCTTCTTCGGCGGCTCCGGCAAGAACAAGGGGAAGCTCACCACCAACGCTTCCTCCTCCGCAGGCGCCGACGCCTGCCTGCCCCCCAGGCAGCAGCTGCATATTTCGGTACACCAAGCGCGGTGGCACTGGCAATACAGGCAGCCATAGCCGTACCTGGACGTGACGCTGCCGCACGACTGTCATCTGGATCCACAGCGGATCCCGGTGCCGGCGGTGCCGTGGTCGCAGCGGGCGCACGCCGAGGAGGTGTGCAGGCGCCGGGAGCTGCTCACGTCGGAGCAACGACGGATGCCGGAGTACATGCTGGACTCTCCCCATTGGGAGGTCAGGTTTACCCTCGAGCACGAGGAGCAACGGCGATGCGGCGTGCACCACCACCACACGAACCCCCCGCTTCCCCCAGTCGTCAAGCCGGAGGTGGAGGAGGAGGAGGAGGCGAACTACCAGGCAAGGCTGGCGGAGGCCCTCGCCCTCTCTGCGGCCGACGACTGTGTGGTGCCGCCATCCCCGCCGAGGCTCACCCCCCGCCGCCTAAGGCCGAGCCGACCGACCGCTACGTCTGGACCGGCCAGCTGCGCGAGTGGGTTAGCGCCCCCCCGTTTGGCTCGGCTCGACACCGGTGTAGGAGGCCGCGTACCTCGAACATTGGAGGCAGCGCGCGCTGACGGGGGAGTGCGCCGACGGCGAACGATGCATGCAGAGGGAGCGCGAGGAGGAGGAGGAGGAGCGCCGCCAGAAGGAGGAGGAGGAGCGCGCCCGCCTCGCCGCAATGCCACCACCGTAGCAGACGTCGGAGGAGGCTGTCCTGGTGGCCTATCAAGCCAAGTTAGGGTGGGCTGGCCGCCTCCCGTCTTCATCGACCTCACCGGCGGCGACGACGGCGGCAAGGGCAAGGGTATGGTGGACGACCAGGGCAACGCGCTTAAGTTTTTTATTTTTTAATTAGTGTTTAAGAGGACTTTGGCCGGTGGTTGACCGACCATTTATGTTTAATTATATTTTATAAAGTTTATTTCGGCCATGTGGGCAAAAATGGGTATGCCTCCCGTTGGGCGCACCAGCCGATCCAAATCAAAAAACGGACGCGCATGTCCGCGTGGCCGACCCAAACGGATAAAAAGCGGACAAAGCGCGCATCCGTTTGGTTCGGTGCGTTGGAGTTGCTCTTAGAATGCTGAATGGGATGAGTAAAGCATAAAACTATCGATTTTTCCTGCTGATAACTACCAAGTCAGGGATCGACTGTTTGAAAAAACAAAATGAGTGTCGCTAACGATTTAAGCCATTTTCTGATGACCCGGGCCCACTGGCCAGGCCACGTGGCCAAGTGTGCTCATGGCGCGGCCGCTAACGGCCGTTACATCGACCGGTCTGGTCGGAACTGGGTCATAAATACCCAGGACCTCGCTCGCTCACTTCCCTGCTCCTTCGCTCACTCCTAGCTCACCGCCAACGCCGCCGACGAGAGCCTAGGTCGTCGCCCTCCCTGCCTCCATGCCTTTCTGGAACGACGGGGAAACGAGCTCCAACGATGACTGCGAGATCACCACCATGGACATGGGGCTTTGGGTAAGTTTTTCCCCGTGTCACTGATGACTGCGAGATAGGGTTAGGGTTGCTGGTGATCTAGGATTAGGGTCAAATGTGAGCCTAGGGTTAGGGTTAAATGTGAGCTACCGCTATCGATCTTGCTTAGTTAGGGTTATTATTGTGTCACTAATATGGATCTTGTTGAGGTAGGGTTAGGGTTGCTGGTGATCTAGGATTTAGATAAGTTAGTGCTAGGGTTCATGCTATCTAGGGTTAGGGTTCATGCTTATCTAGGATTAGGGTTGTTGCTGATTTGGAGATTATTGTTTTAATCCATTGTTCAAATTTATTGTGCTTTGAGTGGTGATAAAACCTATTGTTGGTAATTATGTGGATGCAGGAGGAACCTGACACCATTGTAGAGCCCCTTTTTTGTGGCCAACTTGAGCTTTCTGAACCCAAATGCATGCTGCACCACATGAGGCTTGTTAAGTGTGTGGATTTTGAACGAACTTTAACTGGAAGGCGTTTCTATGGTTGTCCAGTGCGGGTTATATGTCAATCCTTTCTCTCTTACTGTTGCAACACTTTGCTTTTGTTACATATGGATGTCTAGTGCACCACATGAGGCAACAAATTCACTAACTAAATCTGGTATAGTAATTATTTCAGTTATCATATTTAGTTAGTTTCCAAACTTAGCAAATGTTTCAATATGCATTTGTAGAATATTCATTGTTAGTTTCCAAACTTAATCATGGCAGTGTAATAAGTTTTTAAATTCTTAATTTCCAAATGCAGGAATGGTGTGAATTGTGGTGTTGTAGAGTGGGTTGACAAGCCTTGGCCTCCTGTTCTTCAGAGGTGCTTGTCCAAGCTATGGGAAATGTTCTATGAGCAGGATTGTGGAAGGGTACTTGACAAGCAATAGTTTGAGAAGCAGTTGGCCAAGCTTAAGGCTGAAAATGAAAAGCTGTGCACTGAGTATAGCAAGCTTGTTGAAGATGTAGCCAAGATGTTTGATTGGCAAGATGTTAGGGTGGACAACATGGTGTACCAGAAAGCAGTGGAGGAGGAAGAGTTTGAGAAGAAGAAGAAGGAGCTAGAGGCGAAAGCTAGGTTGGAGGTGCATATGGAAAAGCTTAAACTTGCTAAGGAGCAGAGGTGCATTTTGTAGAGCCAAGCTGACATTATCAAGAACACCAGGAAGGTTATGAAGGAGGTTGAACTGGACAGAGATCTTCTTCAAAAAGAGAAGACAAAGCTTGACCAAGTTATTGGTGAGCTGCTAAAAGATGTCTATGGGAGCAAGGAGAAGATAGAGACAATCAAGGCCATCGTTGAGTCATGAAGTGCTGGCTATGGTGGTGAAGTACATCAAAGGCCTGTATAAGGATGTGGCCTAATAGTCTAAAGTGAAGATATGAGTGTACATTTTGGGGGAATGCAAAGTTAACCTAGTCTTTGGCACTGCATATGAACTCTAGTGTCTTATGTTTGAACCATATATGCTATGTTCTTAAGTACTAATTGTTGGGAAACGTAGTAGAAAACAAAAAAATTCGCACCTACGATCACCCAAGATCAATATGAAGATGCATAATAGGTTGGGATCACGATCGCTACCGTCACCGAGTTGCAGCGGAAGATGAACGCGTTGGTGTAGATCGTACTTGGAGTCCCTTGAACCGTCGATGAACGATCTCTCGTACCACCCATGAGTAGTCCCTCGAATTGAAGACCGAAAGCACGACCTCTCTACTTGTTTGCAAGCGTGCAGCCTTCACGATCTGGCAGCGCTTCACCGTCCAGAGCTAATCGTCACCGGAGAATTAGAGGGAGGAGATTAGAACAACACTAGGCTTCTAATTATGAGGACAAGAGGATTAGCCTAGCTCTAATTAGTCAACTAGGACTAACTAGAACTAGAACTAGAACTAGAAGAACTAGAGGAGGCTCCAAAACTTGTATATCAAAAGAGCACAAATCCTCATGTATATATAGGTTGGAGGGGAGAGGGAGGGCTGCCACCAAGGTGCGAAAGTACCTCCTTGGTGCGCCAGCCAAGGGAGGAGGAGTAGGACTCCTCCCCCTCTCCCAATTCGGCCTCCTTCCTTAGGGAAGGAGGCACTTTCCCACTTGGGCCTTTTTGGCCCAAGTTGCCTTCCACCTCTTGGCCTTTTTAGGCCCGTTAATATTTAAATTAAATATAAATTGTTCTAAATACTTCTAGACCATTATATATTTTTTTAACATCTTCAAAAACTTTTTCCACCAATATATAATTTATCGGTAATACGCGGTATTACCCGATACTCACCTAACCCTTTCGGTGACCCCGAAACACTTCCGGGTCCTCTCAGAACTATTTCGGATATTCATGAAATAGTTTCAAAAATATATTCTCATGAATCCCATCCTACTAACGCTCAGCAGATTGTGATTGCCTTAAGCTTGTGACCCCGTAGGTTCGGTAACTCACAGACATGTACGAAACCGTTCGTTCAATGACCGACACCGGGATCGGGGACGTCCATATTGTTCCTTGTGAGTACAATAATGATATGGAGTGAACCGTTGGTTATCATATGACGATCCCTTTGCTTCGCGATACTTAACAAAACCTGGGATGCATTGATATCCTCCTGAGTCATCATCATGCTCACTATACCGAATCCTCGTTACCGTTTTTGTTCTTCTTTCTCGTTATTGTGTTCCGGCATCCCCATGGCGAAGTCACGTGTGTCTGGACAGATGATGATTGATGCCGTCACAACGAGAGGGACCTAAGAATATCGCTCCATTGTCGGAGGAGCAAATCCCACTCTCGAGCTATCCAGCTACTTGTCAAACTTTCCGATTAACCTGTAAGTTGTCGTTATGATCACTGTGTTACAGGTGACGTTTGCGGAACCCCAAAGCCCATCATACGGTATGAAGTGACCACGGTACTCTCATGGTCTAAGGAGCAATATCACACGTTAACACTCCAAGTTATTACAATTGAATATAGACGATATTAATCCAATTCACAACAAACAGGTTTGGGCCAGTTCAATATGATCATTCTTCCAACGCCATAATCTCAATGTTGTTTTAGCACTATCATTACACTTAACGATATCCTAAGATCCGGAAAGCATGATCACCAACAACACTTGAGCTAGTCTTAGAGGCGAGACTAGGAACCTTTTATTTAACCATTTATCATTCTACACGTGCATATGAGTTTTCCACTGAATCACATATTCCAGGATCATAGCAGTTATAGCATAGAATATAAACTCCATAATTATGAATATGAAAATATAATAATACAAATATTATTGCCTCTAGGGCATATTTCCATCAGTCTCCCACTTGCACTAGAGTCAATAATCTAGTTGCATGTTTTTTTAACGCATATGGCTATCCGATGCTGCTCATGCTTTGCTAGTGGTAGAGCCTTCATCACTGGATCTGACACTCTTCAAATCCTAATGTTATTTGTGTCGGTAACATCTAGTTTTATTGTGTAATTCATTTGTTACATCAATGGTGGCACTATATCTCCATATAGTCCATTCTATAGTAACACTATATCTTCATATAGTCCAATTGCTATATCTTCATATAGTCAATCTCCATTTGGAACTACATTAATAAACTTTTATTGATCCAGATTATATTATTTTGAAAACTTCTTAAGCCTCAAGCTATATCATTTATAGATCCACAATTTATGTTCATTTCTGAAAACTATTTCAAAATCTATAGCTTGATAGTTTATCAGTCATGAAGTTGTCTTGTGTAACTTTTACAACAAATATTTTGTGTAACCTTTACAACAATATCTTCATCTCCTCTAAAGACAAGAAGCAAAGCTTCCATCCAACTGAGGTACTTAAAACTTTAAGCAATCACTGATGTCGCTTGAACTATGTCGGTATTTCCCCAAAGTGGAAGGGATGATGTAGCACATCTACGGTAGGTATTTCCCTCAGTTATGAAACCAAGGTATCAATCCAGTAGGAGAACCAAGCAACACTATGTAAACGGTACCTACACACAAATAACAAATACTTGCAACTCGACGATTAGGAGGGGTTGTCAATCCCTCTACGGGTAAAAAGATAGATAAATTTGTGATAGATTGGATAAATAGATCTCGATAAAACGCGAAATAAAATAAATAGCAAAAAAGTGCAGCAAGGTATTTTTGGGTTTTTGGAATAATAGATCTAAAAATAAAAGCAAATAAAAATAGATCTCGAAGCAAATATGATAAAGAATAGACCCGGGGGCCGTAGATTTCACTAGTGGCTTCTCTCAAGAAAATAGCATACGGTGGGTAAACAAATTACTGTTGGGCAATTGATAGAACATCAAATAATTATGATGATATCCAGGTAATGATCATTATATAGGCATCACGTCCAAGATTAGTAGACTGACTCCTGCCTGCATCTACTACTATTACTCCACACATCGACCGCTATCCAGCATGCATCTAGTGTATTAAGTTCATGGAGAAACAGAGTAATGCAATAAGAACGATGCCATGATGTAGACGAGATCTATTCATGTAGGAATAGCCCCCATCTTGTTCTCCTTAATAGCAACGATACATGCGTGTCTTGCTGCCCCTTCTGTCACTGGGAAAGAACACCGCACTATCAAACCCATCACAAAGCACCTCTTCCCATGACAAGAAAAATCGATCTAGTTGGCCTAACTAAACCAAATATTCGAAGAAGAAATATGAGGCTATAAGTAATCATGCATAAAAGAGATCAAAGAACTCAAATAACTTTCATGGATATAGATCTGATCATAAACTCAAAGTTCATCGGATCCCAACAAACACACAACAAAAAGAGTTACATCAAATGGATCTCCAAGAGACCATTGTATTGAGAATCAAAAAGAGAGAAGAAGCCATCTAGCTACTGCCTACGGACCCGTAGGTCTACAATGAACTACTCACGCATCATCGGAGAGGCACCAATGAGGATGATGAACCCCTCCGTGATGGTGTCTAGATTGGATCTCGTGGTTCTGGAACTTGCGGCGGCTGGAATTGTGTTTCGTCGACTCCCCTAGGGTTTCTGGAATATTTGGGAATTTATATGGCGAAGAGGCAGTGCGGGAGGCCACCGAGGTGGGCACAACCCACCTGGGCGCGCCTGGGCCCCCAGGCGCGCCCTGGTGGGTTGTGCTCCCCTCGGAGCCCCCCTCTGGTACTTCTTTGGCCCAATAGGTGTCTTCTGGACCAGAAAAATTCTCCAAAAAGTTTCGCTGCGTTTGGACTCCGTTTGGTATTGATTTTCTGCGAAGTAAAAAACAAGCAAAAAACAGCAACTGGCACTGGGCACTATGTCAATAGGTTAGTCCCAAAAAATGATATAAAGTTGCTATAAAATAATTGTAAAACATCCAAGAATGATAATATAACAGCATAGAATAAGCAAAAATTATAGATACGTTGGAGACGTATCAACCACCCTAGTGAACCTTTTAGAGATCACTATGGTACTTAGTACTAACAGTTAGTCTATTCAAAACATATGGCTTTGTACATTTGATAACACACATGATAAATTCAATCAAATTGAACTCTATTTATCCAGACATGCTTATCAACTATTGATTTCAGCATAGTGTTATGCTATGTGACATTTTGAGAAAACTTTTTCTCCTTTTAAGCTTCTTTAAAACTTTGTCACAGTACATATCTTAGTATAATCTGTAAGTGCATCTAGTGCCCCTTAGTGATTTTGGTGTATTGAAGACTTATAGGTTAAGGGACTAATGTGTTTGTGAGTGTACACAGGTCTATAAGTCTATGAGGAGTTTGTTATTTACGATGAATGTCGACCCCTAAAAATGAATGTCTTCAACTGAAGACTTTGGTTTTCTTGAAGACTTTGAAAGTGAAGAAATTGGTGTGACCCTGAAGACTTGATATTCATGCGAGGATTATGAAGCGTGAAGACTTTTGTTTTCGTAATTTCATTTTCTTCTTCTTGAGTCATAGGAAACACCGTACTGTTAAAGGGGGTCGAGGTAAAACTAAGGAAAAGTTTCCAAGTGATGCTCAACTCAAAATCCTACACCTACCCAATCCTTTCGATTGAAGCCATTGGAAATCTCATACAGTTTAGTCAAGTTCTTCAGTGACAGAGACGAAGTTCTTCTGTTCTCTGAGGAATTTGTTCTGACTGAGGAGTTAGGAATGCGCCAGTGCGGATTGCCTACAAGTGAGGAACATGATAGCCCTGAGGAATTTGATACTCAAATTTCCGACCGTTGCTGTGCTACGCGCCAGCTGTCCAAATATCCTACCCACCTAACGGTCATATCATTGAAGGGCATTTATGTCTTATCATGTCGGGCTGCTCCCTAGGCTATAAATAGCCGCCCCCTTCAACCACTAGCTGGTTGGCTGCTCCAAGAAATAGATTGACACTTGTCATTTAGAGCATCCTATCCTCCGAGGACTTTGAGCGAAAATCATCAAGTGAGGAAAAACCCAAAAACCCAAACACCTACAAACCCAAAGTGATTGAGCATCACTGAAGAGATTGTTCCTGTGTGGAACCGACGCTTGTTACCTTTGAGAACTGTGCATCCTCTAGACGGTTAGGCGTCATGGTCTAGAGCATCCAAGAGGAAATTGTGGATTGCCGAGTGACCGAGTATGTGAAGGTTTGGAAGTCACCTGAAGACTTACCACGAGTGATTGGGCGAGGTCTGTGTGACCTTAGCTCAAGGAGAATACGGTGAGGACTAGGTGTCCTGGACTGTGTGTTCAGGACTGGGTGTCCGGGACTGTGTGTCCTCAGGTTTAAATACCTAGCCGCTCCAACCAGACGTACAACTGTCACAACAGTTGGAACTGGTCTACCAAATCATTGTCTTCACCGAGCTACTGGTTCTATTTCCTCAACCCTTTCATTTCCTCGCATACTTGCTATGTATTTGATCATTACTGTTTGAAGACTTTGACTGAAGACTTTCTCAATTTCCTCAGTTCAATTTCTTCAGTCAGTTTGTCTTCAGCCTGCTTATCCTGTGTTTACGCTACTCGTACTCTGTGCTTGTTTTCATTTCATCATGATGACTGTGCTACTGCTCTGTTATGCTTGCATTTGAGTACTTATTCCGCTGCTAAGTAGTTCGTTGCTTAGGAATTTCCTCACCTTGAAATTCCTCAGTGACGAATTTGTAAAAATCGCCTATTCACCCCCCCTTTAGTCGATATAACGCACTTTCAATTGGTATCAGAGCAAGGTACTCCCTTGTTCTGTGTGATTTTGGTTTGACCACCTGGAGTTTTAGTTATGTCGACTGCAGGCATGATCAAGGTCTCAGCTGGGTGTCCTACCTTCGATGGGACGGACTACCCCTACTGGAAGAACAAGATGCGCATGCATCTTGAGGCAATTGACAACGATCTCTGGTATGTTGTGGAAAAGGGTGTTCCCTCTGTCACTCCTTCCGTAAATGCTGCTGATGTGAAGAGATTCAAGCAACTCGACTCTCAAGCGAAGAATATCATATGTGGCCATCTGAGCAAAGGGCAGTATGGCAGAGTGAGTGCTTTGGAGATAGCTAAGCTTATCTGGGATAGGCTGTCCAAGGTCAACGAAGGAGTCTCAACTCAACGTGACTCTCGAGTTGACGTTCTTCGCAATCTCTTCAACCGCTTCAAAAGACTCGACAACGAAAATGTTCAGCAAACCTTTGATCGCCTCACTGACATTTCAAACGAGCTTCAAGCACTGGGTGCCACTGACATCATCGACCATGAGGTGGTGAAGAAATTGCTGAGGTCACTCGATTCTTCATTCGATACACTGGCACTGATGATTCAAGAACGTGGAGACTACAAGTCACTTGATCCTGCTGATATCCTCGAGAGGCTAAATACTCATGAATTCCAACTAGCTGAGAAGAGAGATCTCTACGGACCAAGCTATGGTAGATCTCATGCACTGAAAGCCAAGGCAGTCTCTGAATCTGAAGATGAAGATTCTGGTAGCAGCCTTGGTGATCCTGAAGAACTGAGTCAGGAGCTAGCAATGCTCGTGAGGAAATTCCAGAAGTTCTCTAGACGTGGCCGATTTGGAAAATCCTCAAAAGGTGATGACATGAAATCAGATTCCTCATCCTGTGATTACAAGAAGAGAACTTGCCATAAATGCAAGAAACCTGGTCACTACATTACTGATTGTCCTCAGTGGGAGAAGGAATCGAAGAAGAAGAAATCTTCAAAGTCTTCATCTCACAAGAAGAGCAGCTCCAAGAAAGCTCGGGCATTCATTGGCAAGGAAATGGACTCTGAAGCTGAATCTGAGGAACATGAGGAAGAGGAGGCATCTGAGGAGTCAGACTCTGGTGTGGCGAGCCTAGCCCTCGCTACTGCTTACGTTAGCAAGTCCATCTTCAACACTGAGGAAAATGGCTTCCCCAACACTGCTGATGATGGCAACGATGACTATGCTCCCACCTATTGCTTCATGGCAAAAGGTGCCAAGGTACTCAAATATCCCTCCTCTGAATCAAGTGAGGATGAATCTGATGATAACCTCAAACCCAGCTATTCCAAACTTGCTAATATTGCTGTTAAACAACAAAAGGCTTTGGAAAAGGTTCAAAATATGCTAGACAAAAGCGACTGATGATCTGTTAGGTGAGGAAATGGATCAAACTCAAACACTGACTGATAATCTTCAGCAACTACAGTCTAAGTTTGACAACCTTCAAGGTCGTCATGAAACTCTCCTAGCCGATCATGAGAAGCTTTCTTATGAATTTCTTCAAAGAAAGCAAGATCTTGAGAAGCTAAGGGTGAGTCATGAAGATCTTCAGAAGGAAAATGATTCTTTGCTTGCTCAACAGATCAGTTCCGCTCAGGAAGAATTTATTCCACCATGCTTGAAATGCATTGAACGTGAAACTACTAATTCTTCACCTGAATGTTCAAATGCTTCCATTGCTGCAAATTCTTCAACTATCTCTGTGGTCACAAATTCCTCATCTGAGGATACCACTAGTATCACTGACGAAAATGCAGGGTTGAAGGAATTGTATGTGACAGGCATGTACAAAAGCCTCAAAGGGCATCAGACTCTTTATGATGTGCTCAAAAAGCAGATCTTGAACAGAAACCCTAGGAAAGAGGGTATTGCCTTTGAGAGGAAACTCAATGCTGATGGAACCTACTGGAAACCGGAGCAGTATCCCAAAACCTCATGGGTTGCTGCGAAGGGACCTCCCGTAGATCCATCCACTTTATCTGGCTTTACTTGTGAATCCTCATATTCATCTGATGAGTCATTTGACTCCAACTATAAACTGTTCAAAAATCAGAATGGTGAGGTATTTGCTAGATATGTTGGATCTAACTGCAGGAATGGTCCCCCTATGAAGAAAATCTGGGTTCCCAAAAAGTGCCTTGAAAGTCTTCAGGTGAATGTCCTCATGACACCACCTGTGAAGAATAAGAACCCCAGATCAAATTCTTCATATGAACCAAAGTCTTCATATGGATCCAAGTCCTCTTATGGATCAAATTCCTCACATGGATCCAAGTCCTCACATGAACATCATCGTGCTAACACTTCTGTTTCGCAGGGAAATCCTAAGGGCTATGAATATATGCATTATTCTTCAAATCATTATGTTCATAAGTCCTCGAAGAATTTCTCTGCTTATTCATATGCTTACCCTAACCCCTCTTATGTGAAACGAAGTGGTCTGGCGTCTATGCCACCTTTCTCTTATGGAGCTCGCAGAATGATGAACTCTTTGCCACCCCTCCAGATGTGGGTGGTGAAGAAAAGGAACTAATCTCTTATGCAGGGTCAGGTCTCCAGACGAACTAAATCGTCTGAAGAATTTGCTGGAGACCTGAAATGCTTGAAAGGACGCAAGCTAATCATGAAGAAATGATTTATTCATTTCTCACGTCCTCACATTGCTATATATACATATGTTGCTTTAATTGATGAAATATGTCTAATGAATTTGATGTCATATTCTTCACTCTGAAGTATATGAGTTCGTAAGATGCACTAATTCATCTGCAGGATGATTTACCCAAAGCTACTGAGTGGGTCCTCGATAGTGGATGTACAAATCACATGACCGGTGACAAGAGCTTACTGATGAACACTCCTTTATCTCCATCACACTTGAAGCATATCACCTACGCTGACAAAGGCAAAAGCAAGGTATTGGGTCTAGGTAGGGTTGCAATCTCAAAGGATCGACACATGGATAAAGTCATGCTTGTCGAGTCCCTCGGATTCAACCTCATGTCTGTCTCAATGCTTTGTGATCTTGATATGGTTGTTGTCTTTGGCAAATATCGTTGCTTAGTGCTCATGGAATCTGACAATTCCAAAGTCTTCGAAGGCTTTAGGAGAGGAGACTTGTATATTGTTGATTTCTCTGCGGGACCACAGCCTGCCACTTGTCTACTTGCTAAAGCTTCAGAAGGCTGGCTATGGCATCGACGACTGGGTCATGCTGGCATGAGGAACTTACACACGCTCGTGAAGAAAAAGCACGTCATTGGCATCGAGGGTGTCAAATTCCTCAAAGATCATCTTTGTGGGGCTTGTGAGGCTGGAAAGATGACCAGAGCCAAGCACCCCTCGAAGACTATCATGACTACTTCTCGTCCTTTTGAATTGCTTCATATGGATCTCTTTGGCCCTACTCATTATGCCACACTAACAAATGCAGCATCTCTATATGGCTTTGTCATTGTTGATGACTATTCTCGTTACACATGGGTGCATGTCATTACTTACAAGACTGAAGTGCAGGAAGTCTTCAGACGATTTTCCTCAAGGGCTTCGACGAATTTCGGCGTGAAGATCAAGCATATACGTAGTGACAATGGGACTGAGTTCAAGAATACTGGTCTTGATGACTATCTCGATGAACTTGGTATTACTCATGAGCTATCTGCCCCATACACTCCTCAGCAGAATGGCGTTATGGAGCGCAAGAACAGGACTCTTGTTGAGATGGCTCGCACCATGCTTGATGAATACAAGACACCTCGTCACTTCTGGCCTGAGGCAATTGATACTGCATGCCACATCATCAACAGGGTATATCTTCACAAATTCTTCAAGAAGACCTCATATGAACTCCTCACTGACAAGAAACCCAATGTGAGTTATTTCAAAGTCTTCGGTGCTAAATGCTGGATTAGAGATCCACATCACAATTCTAAATTTGCACCGAAAGCACATGAAGGTTTTATGCTTGGTTACGGAAAGGACTCGCACACCTACAGGGTCTTCAATGCCTATCACAACAAGGTTGTTGAAACTGTAGATGTGCGGTTCGATGAAACTAACGGCTCGCAAAGAGAGCACCTACCTCCTGTGCTAGATGAAAAGACGCCTGAGGAAACCATCAAGTTCAAAGCTACTGAGGATGTCATTCCTACCGAAGAATCTGCTGAAGAAATCATTCCAGAACATGAAGAACAGCATGCTGGCGCATCTGAAGAAAATGCTGAGCCAAATCAAAGTCGTCAACCTGCTCATCCCCGCGTTGCAAATGAAGTACAGATTGAGAGAATCATCAATGACATCAACGCACCAGGTCCTCTGACTCGCTCAAAAGCTTCACATTTATCTAACTTTTGTGGGCATTTTGCTTTCGTCTCTATCACAGAGCCCACCAAAGTTGATGAGGCATTTCTGGAGCCTGAATGGATTCAAGCAATGCAAGAGGAATTACATCAATTCAAGCTGAACAATGTGTGGGAGCTTGTCAAGCGACCGGACCCATGCAAGCACAATATCATCGGTACCAAATGGATCTACCGCAACAAGCAAGATGAAAATGGCCTAGTGGTGAGGAACAAGGCTCGTCTTGTAGCTCAAGGCTACACACAGGTTGAAGGAATTGATTTTGATGAGACTTTTGCACCTGTTGCTAGACTTGAGGCTATTCGCATATTGCTTGCTTATGCTAACCATCATAATATCATCTTATATCAAATGGATGTGAAAAGTGCATTCCTTAATGGTAAGCTTGAGGAAGAAGTATATGTTGCTCAACCCCCAGGTTTTGAAGATCCTAAGCATCCTGACAAAGTCTTCAGACTCAATAAGGCCCTCTATGGCCTCAAGCAGGCCCCTCGGGCGTGGTATGATACTCTGAAGGAATTCCTCATGAAGAAAGGCTTCAAACCCGGTTCACTCGACCCAACTCTTTTCACCAAAACCTATGATGATGAATTATTCGTGTGCCAAATATATGTTGATGATATTATCTTTGGCTGTACTAACCAACATTATAGTGACGAATGTGCTTACATGATGAGTGAGGAATATCAAATGTCCATGATGGGAGAATTGAAATTCTTCTTAGGTCTTCAAATTCGTCAACAACGCAATGGCATCTTCATTTCTCAAGAGAAATACCTCAAGGACGTTCTGAGGAAATTCGGTATGCAAGAATGCAGAGGCGTCAAAATCCCTATGCCCACAAATGGCCATCTATGCACTGATGAAAATGGCATAGACTTCGATCAAAAGGTATACCGCTCCATGATTGGCTCTTTATTGTACCTATGTGCATCTAGGCCGGATATTATGCTTAGTGTTTGCATGTGTGCCCGTTTTCAAGCTACACCGAAGGAATCACACCATAAGGCTGTGAAACATATTCTTCGATATCTAGCTCACACTCCAACACTTGGATTATGGTATCCCAAGTGCTCGGTTTTTGATCTCATTGGATATTCTGACTCTGACTATGCCGGTGATCGTGTGGACCGCAAGTCAACTTCAGGCACATGCCATTTCCTCAGACGATCCTTAGTATGTTGGTCCTCGAAGAAGCAGAACTGCGTATCACTCTCTACTGCTGAAGCTGAGTATATTGCTGCTGGTTCTTGCTGTGCTCAATTGCTATGGATGAAGCAAACCCTCAAGGACTACGGCATCAATGTGAAGAATGTGCCACTCTACTGCGACAACAAGAGTGCCATCAAAATTGCTCATAACCCAGTTCAGCACTCGAAGACAAAGCACATCGAGATTCGTCATCATTTTCTTCGAGATCATGTGTTGAAGGGTGACATCTCTATTGATCCCGTGAAGTCTGAAGAACAGCTAGCGGATATCTTCACAAAGCCCTTGGATGAGAAGAGATTTAGCAAGTTGCGGTGTGAGCTAAATATCTTAGAATCTTCGAATGTCCTTTGAAAAGGACACACATCCTAACACTTATGCAAATTGATGACTTAGGTGTGCAACACACGAAGAAACATTTTTCTTCAATCAATGAAGACTAACCCTCTAAGTGTGAAGAAATTAATGAAGAATTTGATTCTCAGAACCCTACGATAATTGTACGCGGTGTCTGAAATCATCATTCTTACACGGTGGGTCACGCCACCACAAAAAGTTGAAAATCTTCAAAATCTGAGTCTTTCATCATTGTGCAAATTCTTCAAATTTCAAATTCTTCAACTTTGCAAAATCTTCACTCTTTCCGACTATGTTCTTCATTGACTATGTATATATATTTGAGTTTTCTGTCCTCTACAGCATTCACTTATTGCTAATTCTTCAAGTTGTGTTTCTTCTAAGTGAATGTGATCGGACCCGTTCCCCCTCTATGCTAAACTCAATCCAGTCCGTTCACAAATTCTTCATGTGCGTTTTATTTGAAACCCGTTCAAAGTCTTCACTGTGTCCTTGACAGCTGAAGAATTTGCGAACGAAACATTAAAATATTCTTATCTGAATTTTTGGCTTTTGCCGCTCAAACCGTTCCATATCCCTCGATAAGATTTATCTATTCACCCACGATCTAACACGATCTCCACTTCACAGTACGTGGGTGACACATGTCGCTAGGATGAGAAGGGTCAGGGGCAGGTTCGTCCATTTTCCTCGGACGAGCGGTTTTTTTTTTCACCTCGGCTATAAATACCCCTCACCCTCCTCAGAGCTCATTTACCCCGCTCGATCTTACTCCCTCGCTCGAGCTCTCAGACCTAGCGCCGCCGCTACACTCCATCGTCGCCGGTGAGGAAGAGCTTCACTGCCTCGACCTCGTCGCCGTCGTACTCACGCCGGCCGCGGAAATCTTCACTCCGCCGCCGCCGTAGCTGTTTTCCATCGCCAAGTTAGGGCGTGGAAGATCTGAACGGACGAACATCTCCACTGCCACTCTCAGTTCATTGTGTTCTTCGTCAAGGGTAAATAAAATTTATTTTTACTGCCCTTGTTGATTCTGATGATTTCCACAAAATCTTCAAAAGGTGTTTATTCTTCAACTTTCATGTTCTTAAACACCAACTTGCTTCTGTCCTTGATCAGTTTCTCTAAGCAACGTTTTTCTTCAAGATTCCTCAATTGTGTGGATTTTCAATCTACACAACTCTGGAACCTAAGTCAAAATGCTTAGTGAAATTCCTCAAGACACCCCTGGTCATCTTCCTCAAACTTGATACTTTTGAAAATCTTCTAAGAACGCATATGACCTCTCCAAAACTCTTCGCACCTATATTCTGTTCACAGGTACACATGTCCGCTGCTGAATCTCTAGGTTCTCATCAACTTAACTCATTTGCAACATTCCTTGAAGAAAAATTACATACCTCATCAGAAAATTCGATTGTTCAAAACCCTCAAGTGAAGAAAATGGCTGATGGTAAAAGACCTCAGAAGGGAGGAAAGAGGCCAGAAACAAATACTGCTTTTGAGATCCCTGATGACATCTATGATGAATATTGTACTCCTGATGAAGCAACTCATGGCAAGGAGAACAAAAATCAGCGCAAAGTGCGCATTCAAAAGATTGAGAGGAGATGGGCAAGAGAATGGAGGGAATATCGCTATGTCACTCCCAAGTACATGAAGAAATTTGCTGTTAACCCTCCATGTCCAAGACCTCCATTGGCTCCTGGCCAAGAAGCTGATCCCACTAGCATCAGAAGAGGTGAGGAATTTCCTCAGGAGTGGGCTAAGCATCAAGCCAAGCTGGCCAAAGTGGCTAAAGAGGCAGTAAAGAAATTCAATGAAGATTCTGTTGCTGCCGCCGCTGAGGCCTCTGCTATCAAGCCTAAGAAGGCTATGCTGAAGAAATCAGCTGTCAAGACAAGTTCCTCAGCTGCAATGCCCTCACGGCCAAGCTCTTCAAAGCCCTCACGGCCTGTTCCTCAAGCAAATTCTTCAAAAGCAGCTCCAACTCCCTCGGTTGCAAAATCCTCAGCTGCTCCTGCAAAGTCCTCAGCACCTGTGCATCTTGCCACATGCCAAAGGACTACTGGAATCTCAATTGCTTCAGGAGTCTCTGCAAGTTCTTCAGCTCCACCTCAGTCTTCAACAACTCCGACCTTGCTGAAGAAAAAGGCCACTGCTGGACGAGGCACAAGGCCAAGTCCTCACAAGAAGCAAGTCGCCTTTCAGGTTCCGTCAAGCGAAGACGAAGCTGATGATGAAGAATTAGCTGAGATCATCAAAGATCGACAACAAAGGGCCGCTAGAGCCAAAGGCAGTGCTGTGCCCCTCATGCTGGATCCAAGGAAGATCCTTGATTTCATCGATCTATGGCACAAGGATCCAAATACACCTTTGCCTGAATTAAACCTCACTCCTGGTCAAAGTCACATGTTGACGGCCTTCATAAATGAAGAGAAATGGAAATTTGAAAAGGCCAGGCAGGTGAAGAAGGCTCAGTACAAGAAGGAGCGTTTTCTGAAGAACAATGTTGTGAAAATGTCTCCTGAAGAACTTGTGTCTATGCAGGCTGAGATCAAAGCACTCAGTGATGAATTTCATGCATTCCATGCAGATTGGCTAGGTGCCAAAGTCAGATTCGTCAGAATGGCAAAAGGATTTACTCCAAGTGTTGCAGCTTCATCGCAACCCAAATTTCCTCAGACTGGAACATCTGTTCAGTCTGCTGAAGAAAATGAAAGCGCCAGAGCTGATGAAGAAATTCTAGTCTCTGAAGAAAATGCCAGGGCAACCTCCAATATTGCGCCTGAAGAGCAATCCAGGCCAGTTGAAGCATCTGCTACTGTGCCTGAGGAATCTGAACAAGCCAGGGCAACTGCATCAGTTGTGCCTAAAGAAATTCAACCAATTTCCTCTGCTCCTCTTGCACCGATGACAAGCATCAACCTTCCTTCTGCATCAGAAGCGAAGAAAACCAAGGCTGCGGAGCGAGCAACTGTGAAGAAAAGGAAAGCATCTGCATCTTCAGAGTCTTCAGCTCCCAAGAAATTGAAGACTTTGATGAGTTCATCTGAAAACCCAATTGATGCTATTCCAATATCAAGCATGCCATCAAAGGAGATCATTCCCTTTGGTGAGGAATATGAAATTCCAAGTAAATCTGATGAAGAAGATCCTTCTGCTGCTTCGACAGAGCAGATGGATGAAGAAATTGAAGTGGATACTTTCTCTTCAACCCCACTGGTATCATCGCCCATGCCTCAGTTCACAGCTGAAGAGGCAGGCGTCGAAGGAACTGAAGAAGATGAGGATGTGGATATTGGGTCTACAACACCGATTCTGAATGATGACTTTTGGGAAAGTCATCACCCCAATTCACCTCTGACAACCCCTCTACATCATGTTCCTCAGTCCCCTGTGCCAACTGAAGAAATTCATACGGGCTCTGATGAACGTCAAGCTTCACTTCATTCTATTCCTGAAGAAGTTCCAGCCACTAGCGCTGATGTACATATGTCTGAAGAAATGGAGGCCAAGGCTGCTGCTGAAATTCCTCAGCCAATGGCTCCAGTGGCTATACCTCAAGAGGCTGTAAATTCTTCAACTGTTAATCTTCAGCCCAAGCCACAGAACCCTCACTTCAAGAAGCAGAAGTTTAATGCTGAGGATTTCTTCAACGAGCACATATTCTTCACTGACTACAATCCCTATGACTCTGCTCGTCTTCGTCGCAAGCGTTTCTGGACTGCAAGCCAGATGAACTTCTACTCCTCATTGTTGGTTGATAAGGATAAGATCTTTGAACATGAGCAAATTCCTCATGTAGATATGGAATCGCTACCCTGCTTCACCCCAGTCCTCAGTGTTCTTCATGACGCTGGGTTACTCAATTTCTGCACCGACATCTGCGATTGGAATGAAGAACTCATTCTTCAATTCTTCGCCACGCTGCACATTACTGGAAATGTTGATGATGTCAATTCATGGGTATTGGACTGGATGACCGATAATACTCATTTCAAAGCACCGGCCTCTGAATTGCTTCATGCCGTCCCAGTCAGTCCTCCCACTGAAGGTGCAAGGCTTCTCTATGTTGAACCTGAACTGTCTGATCATCTGATGCAAGTGCTGATGAAGCCTTTGAAGCCAGGCCAAGCTCCAAGGACCAAATTCCTCGTCAAGGAATTGCTCTATGTGCCAAGGACAGTTTATCGCATATTGACCAAAACCCTCAGTCCAATCAAGGGCCACAACTCTGATGATGAAGAAGTTGTTGGCATTATGAAGAATCTGCTGTTCAATATCATTCACGGTATTCCTATCAACTACCATGATTTCTTCATGAGGACTTTGGCCAATGCTGCTCTGTCGCCTCTTGAGTTGAAGCCTTATGCTCCCTGGATCATGAGATTCATCAGATCAAGGTCTTCAATTCATTATAAGGCTGACTTTCAAAATCATCTCAGCTATTTGCCCCCTATTGAAGTCCTCAAACGGACTATTTCCTCAGCTGACGAGAAGGGCAAGGCTGCTGTTATTGATGAAGGTACTCATCCATTGGATGGACAGTTTCGCAAAGCTACTTCCTATTCCACCAATGATGACTCTGCAACTCAAGATTCTGCCGCCAAAGCTTCAGAACATCATCCTCAAGCCACAGCTCCGCGTGTGATGACTGATCGTGAACTTCTCCTTAGTCTTCATCAGAAAGTTGATCAAAATCACAAGTGGGTCAAGTGTCAGTTTGGTGCAATTCTTCAGAACATGACAGTCACTCAAAATACTGTGAAGAAGAATCACTACTACTTGCATGAAGTCTTTGACCGCACTTGGGCGATTCTGTCTAATCTTCATAGTGCTGAAGAACTCAAGGAGATGGGCTTCCAACAGGACTTTGACTGGTCCCAGCCACCTTCGAAGAAATTCAAGAAAGTCAAAGTTCCTCAGCTTGTTGCCAGTTCATATTCTTCATTGCGCGAGACGGATGAAGCTGAAGACTTGAACGACACTGCGGCAGGCCCTACCTCAACAGACGACCCCAACAATGCTGGCGCTCCTCCATCGACATCATGATGATATTCTTCAGGGGCGTTAGTCCTCATTTTTCGTCCCTTTTGGTCATTCGATGACAAAGGGGGAGAAATTTGAGTTTAGTCTTCAAGCGGGTCTTATATATATGGGCTATATTTCTGTTAAGTTTCAACTCTTGCTTTTCTGAGGTGTTTGCTTTGATGAGTTGTAAACTTAAGTCCTATGGTGGTCTGATACTTTTGCTCTGTTTTTCTGCATGCTATTTCCTCAATACCATAATGCACGCATGCTGAATTTCGTCAGACACCATATTTCATCATGCATTTCAAATTCTTCATATCATATGATAAATGCGTGTATGAATTTCAAGATATAGGAGGAGATCTCCATGATATTATTCAACAATGTGCAATTTGCTATTTCAAAGCAAATTCTTCAAATATGCACATCTTCAGGGGGAGTTCTTCTATATCTTGCAGTCAAATTCCTCAATATTAGTATTTACACTTCATATGTTTATCCCCGTTGAAAACTTAACCTATATTGTCATCAATCACCAAAAAGGGGGAGATTGTAAGTGCATCTAGTGCCCCTTAGTGATTTTGGTGTATTGAAGACTTATAGGTTAAGGGACTAATGTGTTTGTGAGTGTACACAGGTCTATAAGTCTATGAGGAGTTTGTTATTTACGATGAATGTCGACCCCTAAAAATGAATGTCTTCAACTGAAGACTTTGGTTTTCTTGAAGACTTTGAAAGTGAAGAAATTGGTGTGACCCTGAAGACTTGATATTCATGCGAGGATTATGAAGCGTGAAGACTTTTGTTTTCGTAGTTTCATTTTCTTCTTCTTGAGTCATAGGAAACACCGTACTGTTAAAGGGGGTCAAGGTAAAACTAAGGAAAAGTTTCCAAGTGATGCTCAACTCAAAATCCTACACCTACCCAATCCTTTCGATTGAAGCCATTGGAAATCTCATACAGTTTAGTCAAGTTCTTCAGTGACAGAGACGAAGTTCTTCTGTTCTCTGAGGAATTTGTTCTGACTGAGGAGTTAGGAATGCGCCAGTGCAGATTGCCTACAAGTGAGGAACATGATAGCCCTGAGGAATTTGATACTCAAATTTCCGACCGTTGCTGTGCTACGCGCCAGCTGTCCAAATATCCTACCCACCTAACGGTCATATCATTGAAGGGCATTTATGTCTTGTCATGTCGGGCTGCTCCCTAGGCTATAAATAGTTGCCCCCTTCAACCACTAGCTGGTTGGCTGCTCCAAGAAATAGATTGACACTTGTCATTTAGAGCATCCCATCCTCCGAGGACTTTGAGCGAAAATCATCAAGTGAGGAAAAACCCAAAAACCCAAACACCTACAAACCCAAAGTGATTGAGCATCACTGAAGAGATTGTTCCTGTGTGGAACCGACGCTTGTTACCTTTGAGGACTGTGCATCCTCTAGACGGTTAGGCGTCATGGTCTAGAGCATCCAAGAGGAAATTGTGGATTGCCGAGTGACCGAGTATGTGAAGGTTTGGAAGTCACCTGAAGACTTACCACGAGTGATTGGGCGAGGTCTGTGTGACCTTAGCTCAAGGAGAATATGGTGAGGACTAGGTGTCCTGGACTGTGTGTTCAGGACTGGGTGTCCGGGACTATGTGTCCTCAGGTTTAAATACCTAGCCGCTCAAACCAGACGTACAACTGTCACAGCAGTTGGAACTGGTCTACCAAATCATTGTCTTCACCGAGCTACTGGTTCTATTTCCTCAACCCTTTCATTTCCTCGCATACTTGCTATGTATTTGATCATTACTGTTTGAAGACTTTGACTGAAGACTTTCTCAATTTCCTCATTTCAATTTCTTCAGTCAGTTTGTCTTCAGCCTGCTTATCCTGTGTTTACGCTACTCGTACTCTGTGCTTGTTTTCATTTCATCATGATGACTGTGCTACTGCTCTGTTATGCTTGCATTTGAGTACTTATTCCGCTGCTAAGTAGTTCGTTGCTTAGGAATTTCCTCACCTTGAAATTCCTCAGTGACGAATTTGTAAAAATCGCCTATTCACCCCCCTCTAGTCGATATAACGCACTTTCATAATCAGATTAATCAATCTATCTATATAGAGTTTCATCCAATAATTCTAAGTCCCTTTTAGAAACATGATTTTAATACTTTGTTATAATATACTTTATATTATTTCTGATCAAGTGATATCTCACACATATGTAAGATCAGAAATGTCATAGAGCTCCCACTGAACTTCTTGTATTTACAAGTCTCTTGATAAACTTCAAATTCTCCAATTCTTTTATCAAATTCCAGCTATTTGATAGATTACTCCAAATCATACTCATGACTTGAAAAATATATATATATATATATATATATATATATATATATATCAAGTCATATATCATCCCGGTATCTCTTGACAAAACTTTTAATTGTATCTTATATATATCCCTTTTGAAACTTCTTTCAAAACAGTCTTGTTTGTTATATATAAATAACATTCATCATTGTAATCCATTTACTTTTAGTATTGCTACTAAAATGAAGATTTGATAAGATTAATTCTTCCTTTTCTACAAAATTCTTTTGTAAAACTTTTCTTTTAGGATCATTATCCAAGAACATCCGAAGATCCATTTATACACCTTAAGTTCAAAAGTTGCTCTTCATATATGGACTTCAATTTGGATTTCAATGATTTAAGTAATACCTCTCTAGCTGGGCGACATCACCGCTTCCTCGTAGTGCATAGGTTTCATCTTTTGATAAGATGAAATATCCAGTAGATTCGATAATCTTTTCCTGACCTTTGCATTTTGTTATAGTCTTAACTGAAGCTTCTACATCTTATGTAGTAGATTCTTTGCTTAGTTTTACGTACGAACTAATCCAGAACCTTTCTGGTTTAGTCTTGTTTTAACTTGAGCTGAAGATTCAATAATCTTAATAAACTGTATCATCCTCCCACTTACTCTTTTAGCGAGAAAAACTTTTTCTCGATAAACATATATTCTTGACAAACATTTTGCCCTTTGAGTTTTGTAAGAAGAACACAAAACCTACAATCAAGCATTTGGTCTAAATTATTCTATAACTCTTTATAGTTTTGATTAGACTTTTAGATAGCGCATCCGTTCAGTGCATATTTTGCTGTTTCATGATTAAAACCCCCCAAATTATAATAAGAGCAGATCGGTAATAATAATTCCACAATTATTCAATTGTTAGCTAAACTTATGACTTAGATATAGTTCTTCATGACAGAAGAATCCTTTTATCTTCTGTCATAATTATATTATATCTTCATCCTGAATTTCTTTGAACCATTTCAAATATTTTAGTCCTTGTGTTTTATCAAGTAAATCATATTTACTCATAACATTGATTAATTATAAATATTCATCGTACCCCATTATATCAATCGGACTTTATACATCTCAATGTATTCAGTCAATTCAAAACCTTTTATACTTCATCTCTATGAAGATCAATTATCCGATATAACCAAGCAGTGCCACACGCAAGTGGTTTATAAATCTTCTCAAGACGTTTAGTTTTTTAATTTTATTGATCACAACCTTCAAGATTCATCATGAATAAACCATCACAAAATAGAGGTTTAATAAAAAAAATCATATTATCATAATAATCAGAACAACCATTGTTTAAAACTTATAAGAATGTCTATCACATAACCCATAGGATAATGCATTACATAACTTGGAAGCAACATAACCATTATTTCAGTTCTAAGATAAATCTTGAAGATAAACTAAAGACATGACTTTGACGGTCTCCGACGAGCGATCCCATCACCATTCCCGACTTGTATCACGACTTCATTTCTTCTCTCCTTGAGAGCTCTCTGTAGTCCCTGCATCGGTTTGCAAAATGAGAGCAACCGATCAGTATCAAATACTCATGACGTACAGATTTTTACACGTAGGATAACCTTAAATTTGTATAACGATTATACCTTTACCGGAAGAATCGTTCTTCTTATCTGCCAAATACTTCTTGCAGTTACGCTTCCAGTGTCCCTTTTGCTTGCAGTAGAAACATCCAGTCTCTTTAGAGGCTCCGCCCTTGTTCTTCTTCTGAGACCCAGTTTTACCAGCTTTAGTAGATTTCTTCTTCTTGGACTTGACTTTCTTCTTGAAACTGGTGGTCTTATTGACCATCAACACTATCTTGTTCTTTTGCATTCCAGCTTCCATAGTTTTGAGCATAGCAAACAAGTCGTTTGCACTTTTCTCCATCCCATTCATGTTGTAATTCATGATAAAACCATCGTAAGATGGGGGGAGTGAAGCAAGCACAATATCTGTACCGAGTGTCAGCGGAATTCAAATTCGAGAGAAGCTAGTCTATGAACATAGCCAACAAGCTTTACTATATGCTCACTCATTGAGGAACCATCTTTGTTCTTGCATTCAATCAAGGCCTTGGTCAATTCAAAACGTTCGACCCTTGCTTGCTTCTTGTACAGAACTTTCAGTGACCCAATTATGAATTCAGTAGTGGATCGTTCAAAACACTTATGTAGTTCAGGATCCATGCAAGTTAACATGAGGCACTGGACTGAATCATAGTCATCACTACGAGCAGCGTAAGCAGCAACTTCTTCTGGTGTTGCATCCTTTTCAGGAGCATCACCCAGGGGCTGATCCAACACGTACTCCTTCTTAGCACACCTCAGCACAAATCCCAGGTTCCAGATCCAATCCGCATAGTTTCCACCATTAGCAGCCAACTTTTCTTTCTCTAACATAGGGGCTAAGTTGAACATGTTGTGAGCCATTAGTCTACAACGATAGACACAAAATTCATTTAGACATTTATTCATAACTAATGTTGCACTAGTGTTTAAACAAAATTTTAATATAAAGTGCACTCCCACTCAAATCAATATCTCTCATAATTGATAGTGAGTGATTCAAGATCCAAATCTAATTCTCAGTCATTGATGTGGACATCACTGATGACGAGAATTTCGACTGGTGGGCAAACTATTGCCGATCATATCTCCGTATGACTCTTGTTCATCTTTCGATGCTTTGTGCTCCAAGCTCAGAATGATTCTGCTAGAACTTCAAGACAACCGAGTGTTATCTGCCAACATGGTCTGCCCAGTTCCGTCTTACACCTCACGTCCTATTTGTACTCATGTGGACATGACGCACTCCAGAATGCTACATGTTATAGATAGTTGCAACACTGGGAAGAGCACCTTTTAACTTGATATTTACTGTGAGAGATCACCCTAATAATTGACTATTGCGCCATCAAAGGGTGCAAACAACAAAGGGATAAACATCTCAGGCAGTTCATAAAAGCATGATATAGTATAGCCCTGGGCGCCGGGAATTTCCGTGATCATCCTCAATCTTCTATTGAAGCGTCGCGACGGCCAATATTTCGTTGCCGTGGCAACCGTTTCAAAAACTTTGCCGTAGCGGCCATTTCAGAAAACGTTGCTATGGCGACCGTTTTAGAAAACATTGTCGTGGCACCAAATTCAGAAATTCCGCCATGGCACGAAATTATAGCTCCTCGTCTCGCGCTATGTACACCTTCTCCATGTTGGGGTCCTCCGTGTACGGTGCCATCATCACCTGTAACCTGTAGGGTATCTCTACGATATTTACATTAACGTGGCAATCTCGTGGCTCCAACCATCATGCTGTGACACGCATGCCACTTAACATTACAACATATAACCATCTCATACATAAACTCATTATCATGACGAAGGCTATACCACATCATATGCATACACTGCAAAACCAAGTTAGACGTCCTCTAATTAGTTTTAGCAAACTTTTAGTTACGCGGTTGTTAACAAGTAACACTAGCTACCTACGTCCACAAATTAAGCAATGATTTGTGATGCTAGATTAAGTTTTGGGGTGTGTGAAACAAGAGACTTAATTAAAAATCTCCAGCCCCCACACTAAACTTCGTCAAATACGCGTGACCCCCTAGAAGATCATCCATCTTCGGCACCCCTTGTGTATGTGACAGTTCACTATTCTCAACTATGGTGAAGCCCAAGGAACTGTTAGAAGATCGTCGACAGCCTGAGCCGATCGATTGTCAGAACCTTGTGTAAAGCGACACCATGTCGTCAATGAATTGAACCAAAGCAACACTCGAGGGAAGCATAGCAAGAACATCAACCCTCACAATCACATGTGACCTAGATCACAACCTGCATCTACTCATATAACTGCTCATGATGCCACTTTTGGGAAACGTAGTAGAAAAAAAAATCGCACCTACGATCACCAAAGATATGCATAACGGGTTGGGATTGCGATCATTACCATCACCGAGTTGCAGCGGAAGATGAACGTGTCGGTGTAGATCATACTTAGAGTCCCTCGAGCCATCGACGAATGATCCCTTGTACCACCCACAAGCAGTCCCTTGAACTGAAGACCGAAAGCACGACCTCTCTACTTGGTTGCAAGCGTGCAACCTTCACGATCCGGTAGTTCTTCGCCGTCCAGAGCTAATCGTCGCCGGAGAATTAGAGGGAGGAAATTAGAAACACATTGGGCTTATAATTATGAGGACAAGAGGATTAGTCTAGCTCTAATTAGTCAACTAGCACCAACTAGAACTAGAACTAGAAGAACTAGAGGAGGCTCCAAAACTTGTATATCAAAATAGCACAAATCCTCATGTATATACAGGTTGGAGGGGAGAGGGAGGGCTGTGCTACTTCTTGAGCTTGCGTTGATTTTTCCCTTGAAGAGGAAAGGGTGATGCAGCAAAGTAGAGATAAGTATTTCCCTCAGTTAAGAACCAAGGTATCAATCCAGTAGGAGGCACAAGCAAGTCCCCAATATATGCACCTGCACAAACTAACAAACACTTGCACACAACGTGAAAAAGGGGTTGCCAATCCCTTCATGGTCACGAACAAGAGTGAGATCTAATAGAGATAGGTATAAAAGATAAATAAAATAGCAAACTAAAGTAAATATAAATAAATTGTAGCAAGCTATTTTTGTTTTTTTGGTTTATAGATATGAAAATATATGATGGAAAATAGACCCGGGGGTCATAGGTTTCACTAGAGGCTTCTCTCTTGAAGATAACATACGGTGGGTAAACAAATTATTGTTGAGCAATTGATAGAAAAGCGCATAATTACGAAGACATCTAAGGCAATTATCATGAATATAGGCATCACGTCCGTGACAAGTAGACCGAAATGATTCTGCGTCTACTACTATTAATCCACACATCGACCGCTATCCAGCATGCATCTAGTGAATTAAGTTAACAAGAACGGAGTAACGCCTTAAGTAAGATGACATGATGTAGAGGGATAAACTCAAGCAATATGATATAAACCATCTTTTTATCCTTAATGGCAACAATACAATACGTGCCTCGCTACCCCTTCTGTCACTGGGTGAGGACACCGCAAGATTGAACACATCACAAAGCACCTCTCCCATTGCAAGAAAAACCAATCTAGTTGGCCAAACCAAATCGATAGATCGGAGAGAAATACAAAGCTATCTCAATCATGCATACAAGAGTTCAGAGAAGACTCAAATAATATTCATAGATAGTCTGATCATAAATCCACAATTCATCGGATCTCAACAAACGCACCGCAAAAGATTACATCGAATAGAACTCCAAGAACATCGAGGAGAACATTGTATTGAAGATCAAAGAGAGAGAAGAAGTCATCTAGCTACTAGCTATGGACTCGTAGGTCTGTGGTAAACTACTCACACATCATCGGAAGGGCAGCAAGGTTGGTGTAGGGGTCCTCCGTGATCGAATCCTCCTTCGGCGGAGTGCCGGAAAAGGCCCCAAGATGGGATCTCACGGGAACAGAGGCTTGCGGTGGCGGAAAAGTATTTTTGGTGTGCCCTCTGGTATAGGGGGAATATTTGAGAATATATAGTGGAAGAATTAGAGTTGGAAGGTCTTCGAGGGGCCCACAAGCCCTGGGGGCGCGCCCCTACAGCTTGTGGCCTCCCCGTAGGGTTCTGACCTCCTCTCCAAGTCTCGTGGGTTTCTTCTGGTCCAAGAAAAATCATCGTAAAGTTTTATTCCGTTTGGACTCCGTTTGGTATTCCTTTTCTGTAAAAGTCAAAAACAAGGAAAAAACAGAAACTGGCACTGGGCACTAGGTTAATAAGTTAGTCCCAAAAATAATATAAAATAGCATATTAATGCATATAAAACATCCAAAACAGATAATATAATAGCATGGAACAATAAAAAATTATAGATACGTTGGAGACGTATCAAGCATCCCCAACTTAATTCCTCCTCGTCCTCGAGTAGGTAAATGATAAAAAAAGAATTTTTGATGTGAAATGCTACCTAACATATTTATCAATGCAATTTTCCTTATTGTGGCATGAATATTCAGATCCATAATATTCAAAACAAAAGTTTAATATTGACATAAAAACAATAATGCTTCAAGCATACTAATAAAGCAATCATGTCTTCTCAAAATAACATGGCCAAAGAAAGTTATCCCTACAAAATCATATAGTCTGGCTATGCTCTATCTTCATCACACAAAGTATTTCATCATGCACAACCTCGATGATAAGCCAAGCAATTGTTTCATACTTTTGATGTTCTCAAGCTTTTTCAACTTTCACGCAATACATGAGCGTGAGCCATGGATATAGCACTATAGGTGGAATAGAGTATGGTGGAGGTTGTGAGGAGAATACAAAAAGGAGAAAGTCTCACATCAACTAGGCAAATTAATGGGCTATGGAGATGCCCATCAATTTATATCGATGCAAGTGAGTAGGGATTGCCATGCAACGGATGCACTAGAGCCATAAGTGTATGAAAACTCAAAAAGAAACTAAGTGGGTGTGCATCCAACTTGCTTGCTCACGAAGACCTAGGGAAATTTTGAGGAAGCCCATCATTGGAATATACAAGCCAAGTTATATAATGAAAAATTTCCACTAGTATATGAAAGTGATACAATAGGAGACTCTCTATCATGAAGATCATGTTGCTAGTTTGAAGCACAAGTGTGGAAAACGGATAGTAACATTGTCCCTTCTCTCTTTTCTCTCATTTTTTTGTTTGGGCTCTTTGGCCTTTTTTTTTAATTTTGGGCTCCTTGGCCTCTTTTTATTTTTTTAAGTTCGGAGTCTCATCCCAACTTGTGAGGGAATCATAGCCTCCATCATCCTTTCATCACATGGGACAATGCTCTAATAATGATGATCATCACACTTTTATTTACTTACAACTCAAGAATTACAACTCGATACTAGAACAAAGTATGACTATATATGAATGCCTCCGGCGGTGTACCGGGATGTGCAATGATCAAGAGTGACATGTATAAAAAATATGAATGATGGCCAAGCCACAAATACTATGCCAACTACATGATCATGCAAAGCAATATGACAATGATGGTATGTGTCATAATAAACGGAACGGTGGAAGTTGCATGGCAATATATCTCGGAATGGCTATGGAAATGCCATAATAGGTAGGTATGGTGGCTATTTTGAGGAATGGTATATGGTGGGTTTAATGCACCGGCGAAAGTTGCGTGGTACTAGAGAGGCTAGCAATGGTGGAAGGGTGAGAGTGCGTATAATCCATGGACTCAACATTAGTCATAAATAACTCACATACTTATTGCAAAATTTTATTAGCCATCAAAGCAAAGTACTAATACGCATGCTCCTAGGGGGATAGATTGGTAGGAAAAGACCATCACTCATCCCCGACCACCACTCATAAGGAAGACAATAAAAAAAAAATCATGCTCCGACTTCATCACATAATGGTTCACCATACGTGCATGCTTCGGGATTCACAAACTTTAACACAAGTATTTATACCAATCCACAATTACTCACTAGCATGACTCTAATATCACCATCTTTATATCTCAAAACAAATGCAAGGAATCAAACTTCTCACATTATTCAATGCTCTTATATGAAAGTTTTTATTATATCCCTCTTGGATGCCCATCATATTAGGACTAAATTCATAACCTAAGAAAATTACCATGCTGTTTTAAGACTCTCAAAATAATATAAGTGAAGCATGAGAGTTCATCAATTTCTATAAAATAAAACCACCGCCGTGCTCTAAAAAGATATAAGTGAAGCACTAGAGCAACTACCTAGCTCAAAAGATATAAGTGAAGCACATAGAGTATTATAATAAATTCACGATTAATGTGTGTCCCTCTCAAAAGGTGTGTATAGCAAGGATGATTGTGGCAAACTAAAAAGCAAAGAATCATATCATACAAGACGCTCCAAGCAAAACACATATCATGTGGTGAATAAAAATATAGCCCCAAGTAAATTTACCGATGGATTGAAGACAAAATAGGGGATGCCACCCGGGGCATCCCGAAGCTTAGATGCTTGGTTGTCCTTTAATATTACCTTGGGGTGCCTTGGTAATCCCCAAGCTTAGGCTCTTGCCACTCCTTATTCCGTGGTCCATCAAAACTTTACCCAAAACTTGAAAACTTCACAACACAAAACTCAACAGAAAACTCGTAAGATCCGTTAGTATAATAAACTAAATCACCACTTTAGGTACTGTTGTTAACTCATTCTAAATTTATATTGGTGTTATATCTACTGTATTCCAACTACTCCATGGTTTATACTCCCCGATACTACCCATAGATTCATAAAATTAGCAAACAACACATAGAAAACAGAATCTGTCAAAAACAGAACAGTCTGTAGTAACCAGAATATTAGTCATACTTTTCTAACTCCAAAAATTCTGAAAAATTATTAAAAAGAGGAAATTCATTTATAAATCTTGTGTAAAAAATTCAGAATTTTTCCTCACTGCAGTGAATTTAAACAATTCTGTTACTGGACGCAAAAGTTTCTGTTTTTCAGCAAAACCAAATCAATGATATACCAAAGCATCCCAAAGGTCTTGCTTGGCTCAAACACTAATTAAAACACTAAAACAGAATTACTACAGAGGTAATAATGTGTATTTATTAGAAAACAGGAACAAAAACAAAAAACACAAAATAAAAATTGGGTTGCCTCCCAACAAGCGCTATTGTTTAACGCCCCTAGCTAGGCACACAACATAGATCTAGGTATTGTCATCTTTGGTATGCAATCCATAAGTGGCCCTCATAATAGATTCATATGGCAACTTAATTTTATTTCATGGAAAGTGTTCCATGCCCTTCCTTAACGGAAATTGAAATCTAATGTTTCCTTCTTTCATATCAATAATTGCACCAATCGTTCTAAGGAAATGTCTACCAAGAATAATAGGACATGTAAGATTGCAATCTATATCAAGCACAATAAAATCTACGGGCACATAATTACTATTTGCAACAATAAGAAAATCATTAATCCTTCCCATAGGTTTCTTAATAGTGGAATCCGCTAGATGCAAGTTCAAAGAACAATCATCAAATTTATGGAAACCTAGCACATCACATAAAGTTTTGGGAATAGTGGAAACACTAGCACCCAAATCACAAAGCATTGCACTCATAATCTTTAATCTTTAATTTTAATAGTAGGTTCCCACTCATCATCAAGCTTTCTAGGGATAGAAACTTCCAACTCAAGTTTTTCTTCAAAAGATTTCATCATAGCATCAACAATATATTTAGTAAAAGCTTTATTTTGATTATAAGCATGAGGTGAATTAAGCATGGATTGCAACAAGGAAATACAATCTATTAAAGAGCAATTATCATAATTAAAGTCCTTGAAATCCAAAAGAGTGGGTTCATCACTACTTAAAGTTTTGACCTCGCCAATCCCACTTTTATCAATTTTTTCATTAAGATCTTCACCCTCCAAATTATTGGGACTCCTTCTAGATAAAGTTGAATCATCTCCAGTCCCATCTTTATCAAGTTTTATATTATCAAACAAAGATTCAATAGGAGTCACACCAATCACTTTAAGATCATCATCATTATCACAAAAACTAGAAGAACATGCTTTTTCTAGCCAATCTCTCTTAGCGCGCATCCTAGTGGTTCTCTCTCTACTTTCATTAATAGAAATTTTAATAGCTTTCAGAGACTCATTAATATCAATCTTGGGTGGCATATATCTAATCTTAAAATAATCAATCTCATGAGAAATTCTATCAACGTTCCTAGCCAAATCATCAATCTTAAGCAATTTTTCTTCTACCATAGCATTAAAAATCTTTTGAGAATTAATAAATTCTTTAATATTGTTCTAAATATCAGAGGGTATTTTATTATAATTTACATAAGAATTGTTGTAGGAATTACCATAATTATTAGAGGAATTACTAGGAAACGGCCTAGGGTTGAAATTGCCTCTATACGCGTTATTACCAAAATTGTTCCTACCAATAAAATTCACATCCATAGATTCATTATTATTCTTAATAAAAGTGGACAAAGGCATATCATTAGGATCAATAGGAGCACTCTTACTAGCAATCAATTTCATAAGTTCATCCATCTTTCCACTCAAAGTATTAATTTCTTCAATCGCATGCACTTTTTTACTAGTAGAAGATCTTTCGGTATGCCATTGAGAGCAATTTGCCATAATATTATCTAGGAGTTTAGTAGCTTCTCCTAATGTGATTTACATAAAAGTACCTCCCACGGTGGAATCTAAAAGATTTCTAGATGCAAAATTCAATCCGGCATAATTTTTTTGTATGATCATCCATAAACTTAAACCATGAGTTGGGCAATTTCTTATCATCAATTTTATTTTTTCCCAAGATTGTGCAACATGTTCATGATCAAGTTGCTTAAAATTCATTATATCGTTCCTAAGGGAGATGATCTTAGCGTGAGGAAAATACTTGGAAATAAAAGCATCTTTACACTTATTCCATGAATCAATACTATTTTTAGGCAAAGATGAAAACCAAGTTTTAGCACGATCTCATAGTGAGAACGGAAATAGCTTAAATTTAACAATATCATTATCCACATCTTTTTTCTTTTGCATATCACACAACTCAACGAAAGTATTTAGATGGGATGCAACATCTTCATTAGGACTACTAGAAAATTGATCTTTCATAACAAGATTCAATAAAGCAGCATTAATTTCATAAGATTCCGCACTAGTGACGGAGCAATCGGAGTACTAATAAAATTAATATTATTAGTGTTGGAAAAGTCACACAACTTGGTATTTTCTTGAGACATCGTGACAAAGCAAGCAATCTAGCACACGAGCAAACAAAAAGCAAACGAAAAGACGAACGGAAGAAGGCGAATAAAAAGGCAAATATTTTTGTGTTTTTCTGAAAATGTTTTAGAAGTGGGGGAGAGAAAAACGAGAGGCAAATGGCAAATAATGTAAGTGCAAGAGATGAGAGTTTATGATGGGTACTTGGTAGGCTTGATGTAGAACCTCCCCGGCAACGGCGCCAGAAATTCTTCCTGCTACTTCTTGAGCTTGCGTTGATTTTTCCCTTGAAGAGGAAAGGGTGATGCAGCAAAGTAGAGATAAGTATTTCCCTCAGTTAAGAACCAAGGTATTAATCCAGCAGGAGGCACAAGCAAGTCCCCAATATATGCACCTGCACAAACTAACAAACACTTGCACACAACGCGAAATAGGAGTTGTCAATCCCTTCACGATCACGAACAAGAGTGACATCTAATAGAGATAGGTATAAAAGATAAATAAAAGAGCAAATTAAAGTAAATATAAATAAATTGCAGCAAGCTATTTTTTTGGTTTATAAATCTGAAAAATATATGATGGAAAATAGACCCGGGGGCCATAGGTTTCACTAAAGGCTTCTCTCTTGAATAAGGATGGCAATGGGTAGGGTATGGGGCGGTTAGAGCAATACCATACCCATACCCATTTAGTTAATGGGTACAAAACTCTACCCATACCCGTACCCATGGGTATGAAACTTTACCCATACCCATACCCGACGGGTACCCATACCCATTGGGTACCCAACGGGTAGGTCAAACAGTACACACGTTATTCGCAATTTTACATTCATTTATAGCACATTTGACAAAAAAATCATTGATCTCAACTCAATAATAGATAGATGAGTACATGACAATTATCTCAATTCGAATTGACAATTGGTGACAAATTTAACATAGGTTCATAAGCTCACGACACAACTTTCACATAGGTACACTTGTGAATCACGAGTAGGGTTCACATGACAGTATAAACGGGTAGGGTATGGGTATATCCATGGGCGAAAGGCTATACCCGTGCCCTACCCATGACTTAACGAGTAGGGTATGGGTATTACCCGTGGGTATGAAATTGTGCCCATACCCTGCCCATGTGGGTACGGTATCCGCGGGTACCCGTACCCATGGGTAAAATTGCCATCCTTACTCTTGAAGAAAACATACGGTGGGTAAACAAATTACTATTGAGCAATTGATAGAAAAACACATAATTATGAAGACATATAAGGCAATGATCATGAATATAGGCATCATGTCTGTGACAAGTAGACCAAAATGATTCTGCATCTACTACTATTACTCCACACATCGACCGCTATCCAGCATGCATCTAGTGAATTAAGTTAACAAGAACGGAGTAACGCCTTAAGCAAGATGACATGATGTAGAGGGATAAACTCAAGCAATATGATATAAACCCCATCTTTTTATCCTTAATGGCAACAATACAATACGTGCCTCGCTACCCCTTCTATCACTGGGTGAGGACACCGCAAGATTGAACCCATCACAAAGCACCTCTCCCATTGCAAGAAAAACCAATCTAGTTGGCCAAACCAAATCGATAGATCGGAGAGAAATACAAAGCTATCTCAATCATGCATACAAGAGTTCAGAGAAGACTCAAATAATATTCATAGATAATCTGATCATAAATCCACAATTCATCGGATCGCAACAAACACACCGCAAAAGAAGATTACATCGAATAGAACTCCAATAACATCGAGGAGAACATTGTATTGAAGATCAAAGAGAGAGAAGAAGCCATCTAGCTACTAGCTATGGACCTGCAGGTCTATGGTAAACTACTCACACATCATCGGAAGGACAGCAAGGTTGGTGTGGCACCCCGGCTCAGAGCAACCGGTTTACCTTGCATTGCCAGCCCAGAGATCTAGTCTTCTGGCAACGCACAACAACTTGGTACAGAAAACAACCGCTTTATTGATGCTAGCGGAAACATAGGTTCGATATTACATCAAGTAGCAAGGCCAAGCGGCACACACGGTGCGGCTGAACAGTATGTACATTATTTAATGAAGATGAAGGGGCCTCGATCACGACAACTACGCGGCAGCGGAACGACGACGAAGCGGAACTCCATAGCACAGGGACACCGATGTGGACACAATCTAGACACGGGAAGCACTCCGATCCGGTAAGACTTTCCTGAAATCGGGCATGACACGCCAGGTCAGTACATTGAATGTACTTGCAAGCTCACAACAAGTATAAGCATAATGGCAAACAATAATGTGACAATTAAGCAGGTTAAATGCAAGTCTACAACAGACTACTCATGCAGTAAATCATGTTTGTGCACCGAGTCTCTCGGACTCTCTTACCAAACGGGTTACCTCGTAACCAACCTCATCATTACGGTGATCACTCCCGGATCGCAAACGAAACCAACACTTTGGTTCCCACAACAATGACCATCTTCATGGTCCCACCAATTTCATCACATAACCAGGGCCAACCATATAACTTTAGTGTGCAAGATTAACTTAGTCATGTTGATCCATGGTGTGACCTACTTACGAGCTGTATCCGTAACCGAGGACGCGGCTATCGATAGATTTAATAAACACTCTGCAGAGGTTAGTACACTGTACCCACACCACGGAACCCATGGCCTCGCACTCCCATTCGGGTGGACCAACGGCATTCCGACAGAACCTTCCCATTGCCATGACACTCTCTCAGCCACTCCGACCAACTCCCCTCTTGGGCTAAGTCATGGGTGGCCCCGATGTCTACCAAAGACATCCAACGGCCACCGTCGTGGCAAAACAATCAACGGTCCCAAATAGGGACAAGGTACCATAACAACAACGGGCACACAAGGTTATGTCTGCTTACCGGGCCAGGGTACCGCACGCCCATAACCTTCCCTCGTTGGAGGCACCGACCAGAGGCATGACAACGGACCGAATAAAGGCCTTCCCATAAAGGCAAATGTGGTTGCACTGGGAAGCTCGATTTGGTGGCACCATGACTCGATCAACATTATGTTCAAGTTGAATTATCATCAGGTTTAACTTGAAATAAAAGTACTCGAGTCATAGTATGCCATGAACATGCAACTATCCGACATGCACTATATCCACATAACACTAAAGTGAACGGATCAACATCATAGAATCATTCTACTTGCACTACTAAGCACTTTAACTCACTGGTTTCAACTTCACTGGTTTTACTACCATCATTTTTAGTTATGCCATTAACATATTAAAATCATTAACTCATATATGAAAATGATACCGATCATAACCAAGCCATAGCCATACTACCAAAAATATTTCTACTGCCTCACACTAGTCCATGTACTCAAACACTACTGTAAACTAAGCACTTCAATCATGACAAAGTAACTAGCATAAACATTATTCATTAAATGATTAAATGCATGAAATAAATCATATTCAAGTTGGAAAAATCATAAATATTGAAATGACACCATGCAAATATTTGTGTGGCTTGCCTTAGCACAGAGGAGGGTCACACTCCTCCTAGCTCTCCTCTAGGCAAGCTTCTCCTTCTGAAAATAAATAAAACAGCAAAAAGAAAACATCAAGAACACTTCTAAAATTCACCCGAAATTCTAGGCAGCAGAGAAAAATCTCAAATTTTGTGTGCTGCTAGAATATTTCAATACAAACACAATGCAAGAAGAATCAATTCATTTGGACTTATGGTTTAGGAGTTAGGACTGGTCAAAGTTTCTTGTCAAAATTTGAATTAAATTCAAATAAAAAGAAAACCAGGGGGTGACGTCGAAGGCGTAATCCCGCGGGGCGCCACCACTTATACCGCTTCGGGCGCGGCTGAGTGGCTGACAGTGGGCCCCCGCGGTCAGGTTTAGAGAGAGAGGGAGGGAAACAGAGGAGGGGCGGCGATTCTCCGGCGAGGAGAGGTCGGCGGCCGCCGTGGAGGGGGGAATGGATGCGTAAGACTACGGCGAGCCTGTACGTACCCGAAACATGGCTAGGGGTGGATGGAGCGTGTCGCGGTGGTCTTCTCCAGAGACGTCGGCGGAGGGAGCTCGTCGGAGATGGCGATTCCGGTGAGGCAGGGTGTTTCCAGGGGCTCCAACTGCACTAGCGTGCACCAGTGGTTCACCAGAGACACGCCGGAGGAGTCGGTCGAGCTCGAGAGGCTCTGGAGGAGGGGGAAGCAACAGAGGGGATCGTCGGTGAACTCCGGTTGGGAACGGCGGCCAGAGGCCTGCCCAGCCGGGCTGCGGCTATCTACTGCGTTGTGGTGGTTGTGTGAGTGTGTTGAGGTGCTCGGAGAGGCTGGGGAGGGGCTGTATTTATAGGCGAGGGAGGAGGGGGCTCGGGCTCCGTCGGAGTTCTCTGGAGACGGCAGCCGGCGACGAGAGGTATCAGTGAGAGGGGGAGAAGAAGCCGTGGCTCACGCGGCCACTATGGGAGGGAGAAGACGAGCACAGGGGCTCGGGTGGCGACGAGCACAGTGGCACGGGCGCACTGTACGCTTGGCCACGTCGTGCCCGTGCTTGCTGCGGCGAGCTCCGGCGTCGGTGAGCGCCAGGGTGGAGTTAAGGGCGTCAAGACGATGATGGTGGTGTGGTTTAGCAAGGTGCGGCGAGCGGGGAAGCGAGCACGAGCTCAACAGAGGCTCGGGCGCGACGCACAGCGAGTCGGCCGTATGCCAGCACGCTTGGACGAACGCGGTCACCGTGTGAACTCTGGCATCACGCCACGCAGTGCATTAAATTCATGTCTAGCGTATAGTCCTTGATGGTTTGGGTTGATCCAAGGTCTTGAGCTGATCACAGGTCGACTGTGCAAGTGTGTAGAATCCTGGCAAGTTTCTAGACAGAAACTTGTGAGGTTAAAAGAGAGAAATCTAGAAGGAGTTTAGGGCTAAGCTTTGGTGGTTAGGGGTTTCTTAGGAGGGTAATGAAGCCCTAAAAATTTCAACTCCATTGGATCAAGGAAAAATGCACTTCTTGTAGAAACTGCATTTTCTGGCCAGAACAGAAAAGATTTTCTGTAGCAAAAATATTCCAAATAACTATGAAATATTTTTACATATGGAGGTGTGCCAAGGTCCAAAGAATATTTAGGAATTTTCTCAGATTTTTGTGGGCAAGAAAAATGAGGGTTGCTTTGGAGCATATGTAACTGAAGTGAGGTGTTAGAGAGGAAATGAATATTTTTCATTTATGAAAAATATTCCTAGGGCCATTTTGTGATATATCAGAGAGGAAATGATGTGTTTGAGAGGGAGGTGGGTCACTTGGGTGAAAATCAAGGACATGCCCAAGTGATTAAGTCCAACTGAGTTGATTCAAAACTCCAAATTCGAATCAAATGGCAATGAAATCCAGAAAAAGAAAAAGAGCAAAAACAAGGATGTCACAGTTGGTGTAGAGGTCCTCCGTGATCGAATCCCCCTCCAGCGGAGTGCCAGAAAAGGCCCCAAGATGGGATCTCACGGGAACAAAGGTTTGCGGCGGCGAAAAAGTATTTTTGGTGTGCCCTCTGGTATAGGGGGAATATTTGAGAATATATAGTGGAAGAATTAGGGTTGGAAGGTCTCCAGGGGGCCCACAAGCCCTGGGGGCACACCCCCCCTGGGGCGTGCCCCTACGGCTTGTGGCCTCCCCGTAGGGCTTCTGGCCTCCTCTCCAAGTCTCGTGGGTTTCTTCTGGTCCAAGAAAAATCACCGTAAAATTTTATTCCGTTTGGACTCTGTTTGGTATTCCTTTCCTGTAAAAGTCAAAAACAAGGAAAAAACAAAAACTGGCACTGGGCACTAGGTTAATAAGTTAGTCCCAAAAATAATATAAAATAGCATATTAATGCATATAAAACATCCAAAACAGATAATATAATAGCATGGAACAATAAAAAATTATTGATACGCTGGAGACGTATCAGGCTGCCACCAAGTAGGTCCCTCCTTGGTGCGCCTGCCAAGGGAGGAGGATTAGGACTCCTCCCCCTCTCCCAATTCGGCATCCTTCCTTAGGGAAGGAGGCACTTTCCCACTTGGGCCTTTTTAGGCCTGTTGATATTTAAATTAAATATAAAATGTTCTAAATACTTCTAGACCATTATATAATTTATTAGTAATACCCGGTATTACCTGATACTCATCGAAACCCTTTCGGTGATCCCGAAACACTTCCGGATCCTCATTACTCCCATCCTACTAACACTCAGCAGATAATGATTTCCTTAAGCTTGTGACCTCGTAGGTTCGGTAACTCACAGGCACGGACGAAACCGTTCGTTCAATGACCGACAGCGGGATCGTGGACGTCCATATTGGTCCCTGTGAGTACACTAATGATATTTGAGTGAACCTTTGGTTATCATATGTTGTTCCCTTTGCTTCATGATATTTCACAAAACCCGGGATGCATCGGTATCCTCCTGAGTCATCACCATGCTCACTATACCAAAATCCTCGTTACCGGTTTTGTTCTTCTTTCTCGTTATTGTGTTCCGGCATCCCCGTGACGAAGTCACATGTGCCTGGCCAGACGATGATTGATGCCATCACACCAAGAGGGCTCTAAGAATATTTCTCCATCGTTGGAGGAGAAAATCCCACTCTCGAGCTATCCAGCTACTTGTCAAACTATTCGATGAACCTGTAAGTTGTCGTTATGATCACCGTGTTACATGTGACGTTTGAGCAACCTCGTACGGTAAGAAGTGACCATGATACTCTCATGGTCTAAGGAGCAATATCACACGTTATCACTCCATGTTATTACAAATGAATATAGAGATATTAATCCAATTCACAACAAACAAGTTTGGGTCAGTTCAATATGATCGTTCTTCCAACGCTATAATCTCAATGTTGTTTTAGGACTATCGTTACACTTAATGATATCCTAAGATCCGAAAAACGTGATCACCAACAACACTTGATCTAGTCTTATAGGCGAGACTAGGAACCTTTTACTTAGCCTTTTATCTTTCCACATGTGCATATGAGTTTTCCACTGAATTGCATATTCTAGGATCATAGGAGTTATAACATAGAATATAAAATCCATAATTATGAATATGGAAATATAATAATACAAATATTATTGCCTGTAGAGCATATTTCCAACCCTAATGGATCTTCTATGCTATGGTATGAAGTATGTTGTAATGGATCTTCTATGCTATGGTTTTAAGTTAGTGTGAACAATCTATTTTATGTCATGGAGTTCTAGGCCATTTTCTGCTAGGGTTGATTGGTATTTCTGCATCTTTTATAGTGATAGCATATGTGCATATTCTTGTGCTCTTAAATTGTATTTCTCTTGTGGTTTATTGGGCTTTCTGGGCCATTTTTCTCTGAATGAATGCAACCCTAGGCCTGCACAAACCCAAACATCTCCACCACTGTCAATATGACCCCCATCCCCCTCTTTCACAGCCATTCCACCATCCGCCATCCATATCCAACCCAAACCAAACCTAGATGGATCCTGACCTAGGAGAGGTCACATAAGAGGAGGGGAAGGCCGTGGAGGTGAGGCCTCCAGCACCAGCGTAGAGGAGGAGGAGGAAGAGGCGTAGACAGAGGGCACAACAGCATGCCGCTGAGGAGGAGAAGGCTTAGGCAGAGTACGACAGCCACCTTGTCGACAAGGTGCTGGAGACCTGTTGATGGTGTACTGGACTAAGGGGTACCAACCTAGTTGGCCCATAGTCCATGGGCCGAGCTTATGGCCCACCATTCTTACAAGGAAGGACTCAGGAAGCCTCGTACTTCGGCGTGATCAAGGTGGACTTCGCCAAAGACTTGACGTGAACTCCAAGGACTGCATCGGCCGCTAGCATGTGTATCCCTAGATTGGCAACCGACCATGTGTAACCCTAGGTACCCCCAGTGTCTATATAAACCGAGGGGTTTATTCCCTAGAGACCACGGTCACAATTACAACCATCTAGCCTTAGGGTTAGAACACAACTTATGATCTCGAGGTAGATCAAGCTTGTACCCGATACATCATCATCAATACAATCAAAGCAGGACGTAGGGTATTACCTCTTCGAGAGGGCCCGAACCTAGGTAAATATTATCCCCTTCATCTCCTGTTACCCATAGATCTGAGATCCACAACTCGGGACCCCCTGCCCGAGGTCTGACGGTTTTAGTACCGACATTGGTGCTTTCATTGAGAGTTCAGCTGTGTGATCAAGAAAAACGGTCAATGGCTCATATGCAGATCAACTGCAACACTAGCTGCGATGACATCTTCGTCCTCGACCAGCTCTTCGTGTTCGGCAGCATTGTCATGCAAGCCAACTCGGCGGGTTGCCTCGACCACGTCGAGAATTTTGCCCCGGACCAGGTCGTCGCGTTCAGAAGCTAGGAATATACCGCTGATTCGCGCGGTGATATCGTCCTCTCCGGCTGGACGCCAGATCGACTCAAGAACTCTTTGACTGCTGCGGGCTTGACCTCGGAGCCAACCCCTAATCCAAGCCGCTAATCAGATCCCGTAATGGATTCGGCCTCGAGCATGGACCCAAACGCTGTCACGCCGAGCCTTGACTCGAGCATAGACCCCACCCTCTCATCGGACCTTGACCTCGATTCAAGTCCAAACTTGGACCCAACATCAAGCTCGGATCCGGTCTCCCTGTTGTTAGTCACGAATCAGCACTGGCCAACCAGAATGCCGAGGTCGCCTTAAGCGAATCACGGATCATGCTTCAGATCAGCCCGGCCTATAGTCAGGGCATGGACTGCGAGGATCTGTCTCACCTTAATGAGATGATGGATTGCATTCATAGATTATCGATCTCGAACGACCATACCTCAGTCTATGACAAAATCAGACGTAAAGCCGATGACAGGGAAATTTACATCCCACCCACCATCCACCTAGTCACCACGGTCGATGACTTAACTGATGTGCTGGACTACGCATCCGAGGAGGCCACCTACATGGATGAATATGTCGGCGGCACACTTGGAGCGGCCACGCCCACAACTCATACGGGCAAATGGACCGCAACGTCCACTTTGAAGGAAATATGCCCTAGAGGCAATAATAAAGTTGTTATTTTATATTTTCTTATTCATGATAAAGGTTTATTATTCATGCTAGAATTGTATTGACCGGAAACTTAAATACATGTGTGAATACATAAACATATACCGTGTCCCTAGTAAGCCTCTACTAGACTAGGTCGTTGATCAAAGATGGTTAAGGTTTCCTAACCATAGACATGCGTTGTCACTTGATAATGGGATCATAGCATTAGGAGAATGATGTGATGGACAAGACCCATCTGTTAGCCTAGCATATTGATCGTTCAGTTTATTGCTATTGCTTTCTTAATGTCAAATACATATTCCTTCGACTATGAGATTATGCAACTCCCGGATATCGGAGGAATGCCTTGTGTGCTATCAAATGTCACAACGTAACTGGGTGATCATAAAGATGCTCTACAGGTATTTCCAAAGGTGTTTGTTGAGTTGGTATAGATCGAGATTAGGATTTGTCACTCCAAGTATCGGAGAGGTATCTCTGGGCCCTCTCGGTAATACACATCATAAGAAGCCTTGCAAGCAAAGTAACTAAGGCATTAGTTGCAAGATGATGTATTACAGAACAAGTAAAGAGACTTGCCGGTAACGAGATTGAACTAGGTATGAAGATACTGACGATCGAATCTCGGGCAAGTAACATACCGATGGACAAAGGGAATTACGTATGTTGTCATAAGGTTCGACCGATAAAGATCTTCGTAGAATATGTAGGAGCCAATATGGGCATCCAGGTTCCGCTATTGGTTATTGACCGGAGAGGTGTCTCGGTCATGTCTACATAGTTCTCGAACCCGTAGGGTCCGCACGCTTAATGTTCGTTGACGATATAGTGTTATATGATTTGGTGACCGAATGTTGTTTGGAGTCCCAGATGAGATCACAGACATGACGAGGAGCTCCCGAATGGTCCAGAGGTAAAGATTGATATATAGGACGATGATATTCGGACACCGGAAGAGTTTCAGAGTGCACCGGGTAGTCATCGGGTCGCCGGAAGGGGTTCCGGACACCCCCGGTAGGTGTATGGGCCTAATGGGCCAAGGGGGGACAGACCAGCCCACAAGGGGGCTGGCGCGCCCCTCTCCCTGGACGCCAGCCCTAGGGAAGGAAAGGGGGAGGGCTAGCCCCTCCTGCCTTCCCCTCCACATGGGAGAAAGGAAAGGGGGGGGGTGGCGCCTCCCTGCCCTGCCTTTCCCCGCTCACCTAGAAAGGACAGGGGGGGGGGGGGGGGGCGGCTTGGGGGAGGACCCCAAGTAGGATTCAACCTACTTGGGGTGCCTCCATGGCTGCTCCTCCCTCCCCCACCTATATATATATTGTTGGAAATATGCCCTAGAGGCAATAATAAAATGGTTATTATTATATTTCCTTGTTCATGATAATTGTCTGTTATTCATGCTATAATTGTGTTATCCGGAAATCGTAATACATGTGTGAATACATAGACCACAACATGTCCCTAGTAAGCCTCTAGTTGACTAGCTCGTTGATCAATAGATGGTTACGGTTTCCTGACCATGGACATTGGATGTCATTGATAACGGGATCACATCATTAGGAGAATGATGTGATGGACAAGACCCAATCCTAAGCCTAGCACTAGATCGTGTAGTTCGTTTGCTAAAGCTTTTCCAATGTCAAGTAACTTTTCCTTAGACCATGAGATTGTGCAACTCCCGGATACCGTAGGAGTGCTTTGGGTGCACCAAACGTCACAACGTAACTGGGTGGCTATAAAGGTGCACTACGGGTATCTCCGAAAGTATCTGTTGGGTTGGCACGAATCGAGACTGGGATTTGTCACTCCATGTAACGGAGAGGTACCTCTGGGCCCACTCGGTAGGACATCATCATAATGAGCTCAATGTGATCAAGGAGTTGTTCACGGGATGATGTGTTACGGAAACGAGTAAAGAGACTTACCGGTAACGAGATTGAACAAGGTATCGAGATACCGACGATCGAATCTCGGGCAAGTATCGTACCGATAGACAAAGGGAATTGCGTACGGGATTGATTGAATCCTCGACATCGTGGTTCATCCGATGAGATCATCGAGGAGCATGTGGGTGCCAACATGGGTATCCAGATCCCGCTGTTGGTTATTGACCGGAGAGTCGTCTCGGTCATGTCCGCGTGTCTCCCGAACCCGTAGGGTCTACACACTTAAGGTTCGGTGACGCTAGGGTTATAGAGATATTAGTATGCGGTAACCCGAAGGTTGTTCGGAGTCTCGGATGAGATCCTGGACGTCACGAGGAGTTCCGGAATGGTCCGGAGGTAAAGATTTATATATGGGAAGTCCTATTTTGGCCACCGGAAAATGTTCGGGATTTTTCGGTATTGTACCGAGAAGGTTCTAGAAGGTTCCGGAGTGGGGCCCACCTGCATGGGGGGACCCACATGAACGTGGGTAGTGGGGGCAAGGCCCCACACCCCTAGTCAAGGCGCACCAAGATTCCCCCTTAGAAGGAATAAGATCATATCCCGAAGGGATAAGATCAAGATCCCTAAAAAAAGGGGGATAACAATCGGTGGGGAAGGGAAAGGATGGGATTTCTTTCCTTCCACCTTTGCCAACGCCCCAATGGACTTGGAGGGCAAGAAACCAGCCCCCTCCACCCCTATATATAGTGGGGAGGTGCATGGGAGAAAGAGCTCAGCCCCTGGCGCCTCCCTCTCCCTCCCGTGACACCTCTTCCTCCTCCAGTAGCGCTTGGCGAAGCCCTGCTGAAATCCCGCTGCTTCCACCACCACACCGTCGTGCTGCTGGATCTCCATCAACCTCTCCTCCCCCCTTGCTGGATCAAGAAGGAGGAGACGTCTCTGCTCCGTACGTGTGTTGAACGCGGAGGTGCCGTCCGTTCGGCGCTCGGTCATCGGTGATTTGGATCACGACGAGTACGACTCCATCAACCCCGTTCTCTTGAACGCTTCCGCTCGCGATCTACAAGGGTATGTAGATACACTCCCCTCTCACTCGTTGCTAGATGACTCCATAGATTGATCTTGGTGATGCGTAGAAAATTTTAAAATTCTGCTACGTTCCCCAACAGTGGTATCAACACCAGTACTCTATGGGTGTTCGATTCATCACAATGTAACTAGATTATTGACTCTAGTGCAAGTGGGAGACTGTTGGAAATATGCCCTAGAGGCAATAATAAAATGGTTATTATTATATTTCCTTGTTCATGATAATTGTCTGTTATTCATGCTATAATTGTGTTATCCGGAAATCGTAATACATGTGTGAATACATAGACCACAACATGTCCCTAGTAAGCCTCTAGTTGACTAGCTCGTTGATCAATAGATGGTTACGGTTTCCTGACCATGGACATTGGATGTCATTGATAACGGGATCACATCATTAGGAGAATGATGTGATGGACAAGACCCAATCCTAAGCCTAGCACTAGATCGTGTAGTTCGTTTGCTAAAGCTTTTCCAATGTCAAGTAACTTTTCCTTAGACCATGAGATTGTGCAACTCCCGGATACCGTAGGAGTGCTTTGGGTGCACCAAACGTAACAACGTAACTGGGTGGCTATAAAGGTGCACTACGGGTATCTCCGAAAGTATCTGTTGGGTTGGCACGAATCGAGACTGGGATTTGTCACTCCATGTAACGGAGAGGTACCTCTGGGCCCACTCGGTAGGACATCATCATAATGAGCTCAATGTGATCAAGGAGTTGTTCACGGGATGATGTGTTACGGAAACGAGTAAAGAGACTTGCCGGTAACGAGATTGAACAAGGTATCGAGATACCGACGATCGAATCTCGGGCAAGTATCGTACCGATAGACAAAGGGAATTGCGTACGGGATGGATTGAATCCTCGACATCGTGGTTCATCCGATGAGATCATCGAGGAGCATGTGGGAGCCAACATGGGTATCCAGATCCCGCTGTTGGTTATTGACCGGAGAGTCGTCTCGGTCATGTCTGCGTGTCTCCCGAACCCGTAGGGTCTACACACTTAAGGTTCGGTGACGCTAGGGTTATAGAGATATTAGTATGCGGTAACCCGAAGGTTGTTCGGAGTCTCGGATGAGATCCTGGACGTCACGAGGAGTTCCGGAATGGTCCGGAGGTAAAGATTTATATATGGGAAGTCCTATTTTGGCCACCGGAAAATGTTCGGGATTTTTCGGTATTGTACCGAGAAGGTTCTAGAAGGTTCCGGAGTGGGGCCCACCTGCATGGGGGGACCCACATGAACGTGGGTAGTGGGGGCAAGGCCCCACACCCCTAGTCAAGGCGCACCAAGATTCCCCCTTAGAAGGAATAAGATCATATCCCGAAGGGATAAATCAAGATCCCTAAAAAAGGGGGATAACAATCGGTGGGGAAGGGAAAGGATGGGATTTCTTTCCTTCCACCTTTGCCAATGCCCCAATGGACTTGGAGGGCAAGAAACCAGCCCCCTCCACCCCTATATATAGTGGGGAGGTGCATGGGAGAAACAGCTCAGCCCCTGGCGCCTCCCTCTCCCTCCCGTGACACCTCTTCCTCCTCCAGTAGCGCTTGGCGAAGCCCTGCTGAAATCCCGCTGCTTCCACCACCACACCGTCGTGCTGCTGGATCTCCATCAACCTCTCCTCCCCCCTTGCTGGATCAAGAAGGAGGAGACGTCTCTGCTCCGTACGTGTGTTGAACGCGGAGGTGCCGTCCGTTCGGCGCTCGGTCATCGGTGATTTGGATCACGACGAGTACGACTCCATCAACCCCGTTCTCTTGAACGCTTCCGCTCGCGATCTACAAGGGTATGTAGATACACTCCCCTCTCACTCGTTGCTAGATGACTCCATAGATTGATCTTGGTGATGCGTAGAAAATTTTAAAATTCTGCTACGTTCCCCAACATATATATGTGGGAGGGGGGCGCCACACATAACCACGACAATTGCTTAGCCGTGTGTGGCGCCCCCCTCCACAGTTTTGTCCCTCGGTCATATTTTCGTAGTGCTTAGGCGAAGCCCTCCGGAGATAGCATCACCACCACCGTCACCACACTGTCGTGCTGCTGGAACTCATCCACTACTTCGCCGTCTTTCTGGATCAAGAAGGGGAGGACGTCACTGAGCTGAACGTGTGCTGAACGCGGAGGTGCCGTACGTTCGGTTGGATCGCGAAGAAGTTTGACTACCTCAACTACTTTAACAAACGCTTCCGCTTACGGTCTACGAGGGTACATAGACATACTCTCCCCTCTCGTTGCTATGCATCTCCTTGATAGATCTTGCGTGTGCGTAGATTTTTTTTTGTTTTCCATGCTACGTTTCCCAACAGTGGAATCTGAGCCAGGTCTATGCATAGATGATATGCACGAGTAGAACACAAAGAGTTGTGGGCGGTGATAGTCATACTGCTTACCACCAACGTCTTATTTTGATTCGGCGCTATTGTGGGATGAAGCGGCCCGGACCAACCTTACATGTCCACGAAAAATGAGACCGGTTCCACCGACTGACATGCAACTAGTTTTGCATAAAGGTGGCTAGCGGGTGTCTGTTTCTCCTACTTTAGTTGAATCGAATTTGACTATGGCCGGTCCTTGAAGAAGGTTAAAACAACAAACTTAATGAATCACCGTTGTGGTTTTTTGCGTATGTAAGAATGGTTCTTGCTAGAAGCCCGTAGCAGCCTTGTTGATGTGGCTATCAGTGACGGTAGTCACCATGGGAGAATGATGAACACATCTAAAGTGGTCAACAATGAGCGGATTATTTATTTTGGAAAATTTTCCTGTTCAACTGGTTGCACCGGACAAAGTCAAGCCCACCTTCAGAACTCCATGTGCTACACGATTATGGTAGGAACGGTACTTGTCAATTGATCTGGGTCCGTAGCATGCAAAAGCACGTCCAAGTCTTTTGTTCTGGTTACTAGTAGTTACGTAGTCCTTTCTGAGTCCAAGTTAATTGGTAGGTGATCAACGTGGCCGCGTGATTAATTAGGTAGTTGCTTGTTTAGTTTGGATAGGAGAGTCCGTTTCAGATTTTGCTGGGATTTAGTCGGTTGAGAACCGGTGCCTGCGCGCACCATATAAATAAAGGCTATGGCCGTGTAACAGGGCAGATTTTGTTTTTAGTTGTGAGTTGAATAAAGCTACAGAAAGCGTCCCATGTCGGGGGACACCAAATATCTTCATTGCTAATCCGTGGGGATTTTGTTGCTGCTGTGCGTGGAGTCGAACTAATCTACTCGACGCTAGTTTTTGATCTTACGGTGTTGCATCTTTGCTCGATCGGAATTTCTTGTGCTGCTGCCAGTATCGTGAAAGATCGGGCCGTCGAATGACTCGCATCTAGTCGGGTCGTTATAAAGTGGTATTCAGAGCTAAGGTTGTTCACGGTACTGTGTTGATCAAGATGTCAACCTCGGTCAACAAGGGTGATGAGGTTGCTGCTGATTCTGAGGAAATAGTACGTCCAGTGTATGCGGATGATATTCCGCAAAATATTCGGGATGGTTTTGACCACACATGCAACTACATCAAGCAATGTCATGATGCGCTCGGCAAAAGGATAGATGTCCTGATCACTCGGTTTGATGGTTTGGCAGACATCATCAATATGCCGACAACGAATTCTGCACCTCCACAGACTACTCCGGCTGCTCCACTTCATTATGCAACACCGGCTCGCGAAGGACATGCCGGCGTGCATGATCACCGTTTGGTGGCACATCCTCATGTTGGAGATGAGGGTCTTGATGACGGCATTGACCAGGCAGCGGGGTACGCTCCACGGCCACGACACTATGAGCCTCGTCCTGAAACTTCCGTTCATGGTGGAGTGCATGACCGAGTTGGTCAAGTTGTGCGTGTGCCTTTGGATGATGGAGTTGGGCACATAAAAATTTCTATTTCTTCATTCTCCGGCAAGTGCGAACCAGAAGTTTATTTGGAGTGGGAGATGCGCGTTGATCAAATTTTTTATCCCCATCATTATAGCGAAGAGAAGAAAGTTAAACTTGCTGGAATTGAGTTCACCGGTTACGCGCTAATTTGGTGGAATCAAATTTGTCGTTCAAGACATCGCCCGACGACTTGGCGAGGGATGAAAGAATTCATGAGGCGACGTTTTGTTCCTGAGCACTATAAAAGAGATATGTACAACAACTTGAAGCGGCTCTCTCAAGGTAATATGAGTGTTGATGAATATTACAAGGAGATGGAATTGCTCATGATACGTACAGGGACAACGGAGGATCCGGAGGCGACCATGGCACGTTTCTTTAACGGGCTAAATATCGAGGTGCAGGATCGTGTTGAGATGGTGGTCAACTACAACATACAAGATCTTGTGCACCAAGCTGTGTGTGCGGAGCAACAGATTAAGCGACGCCAAGTCAACACAGTTCCCAGTACCACTTTGAACACATGGCGACGCTCGCAGCATCAGAGTGAGGATATCGGTCCTAGCTCCAGGACGGCAACATCAAATCGCCCTCATGGTTCCGTGCAAAAGAATGCTTCAAAATCAGGACCGTTGAGGGTTGATTCTAGTGCACAGTCGACCAATCGTTCCAGTGACATAGAGTGTTTCAAGTGTGGAGGAAGGGGACATATGAAGCATACTGGCAGCAGCACAAGAAATTCCGATCGAGCAAAGATGCAAGACCGTAAGATCAAAAACTAGCGTCGAGTAGATTAGTTCGACTCCACGCACAGCAGCAACAAAATCCCCACGGATTAGCAACGAAGATATTTGGTGTCCCCCGACATGGGACGCTTTCTGTAGCTTTATTCAACTCACAACTAAAAACAAAATCTGCCCTGTTACACGGCCATAGCCTTTATTTATATGGTGCGCGCAGGCACCGGTTCTCAACCGACTCAATCCCAGCAAAATCTGAAACGGACTCTCCTATCCAAACTAAACAAGCAACTACCTAATTAATCACGCGGCCACGTTGATCACCTACCAATTAACTTGGACTCAAAAAGGACTACGTAACTACTAGTAACCAGAACAAAAGACTTGGACGTGCTTTTGCATTCTACGGACCCAGATCAAATTGACAAGTACCGTTCCTACCATAATCGTGTAGCACATGGAGTTCTGAAGGTGGGCTTGACTTCGTCCGGTGCAACCAGTTGAACAGGAAATTTTCCAAAATAAATAATCTGCTCATTGTTGACCACTTTAGATGTGTTCATCATTCTCCCATGGTGACTACCGTCACTGATAGCCACATCACATGTAAAACTTGCAACAACAAAGTAGAGGATGTCTAACTTGTTTTTGCAGGGCATGTTGTGATGTGATATGGTCAAGACGTGATGTGATATATGTTGATGTATGAGATGATCATGTTTTGTAATATCGACAACCGGCAGGAGCCTTAGGGTTGTCTCTTTATTGTATGAAATGCAAGCACCATGTAATTGCTTTACTTTATCACTATGCGTTAGCAATAGTTGTAGAAGCAATAGTTGGCGAGACGACCCCGACACAATGATGGACATCAAGGTGTCGAGCCGGTGACGATGGAGATCATGATGATGCCTTGGAGATGGAGATCAAAAGCACAAGATGATGATGGCCATATCATGTCACATATTTTGATTGCTTGTGATGTTTATCTTTTATGCATCTTATCTTGCTTAGAACGATGGTAGCATTATAAGATGATCCCTTCACTAAATTTCAAGATAAAAGTGTTCTCCCCGAGTATGCACCGTTGCCAAAGTTCGTCATTTCGAAGCACCTCGTGATGATCGGGTGTGATAGACTCTACGTTCACATACAACGGGTGTAAGACAGTTTTGCACATGCAGAATACTTGGGTTAAACTTGACGAGCCTAGCATGTACATACATGGTCTCGGAACACTAGAGACCGAAAGGTCAAACGTGAGTCATATAGTAGATATGATCAACATAGAGATGTTCACCATTGATGACTACCCCATCTCACGTGATGATCGGACATGGGTTAGTTGATTTGGATCATGCATCACTTAGATAACTTGAGGGATGTTTATTTAAGTGGGAGTTCATTAGTAATTTGATTAATTGAACTTAATTTATCATGAACTTAGTCTTATAGTTTTGCATATCTATGTTGTAGATCAATGGCCCGAGCTACCGTTCCCCTGAATTTTAATGCGTTCCTAGAGAAAGCTAAGTTGAAAGATGATGGTAGCAATTACACGGATTGGGTCTGTAACTTGAGGATTATCCTCATTGCTGCACAGAAGAATTATGTCCTTGATGCACCGCTAGGTGACAGACCTGCTGCAGGAGCTACTGCAGATGTTATGAATGTCTGGCAGGCTCGATCTGATGACCACTCGATAGTTTAGTGTGCCATGCTTTATGGGCTAGAACTGGGACTTCAAAGACGTTTTGAACATCATGGAGCATATGAGATGTTCCAAGAGTTGAAGTTAATATTTCCAGCAAATGCCCGGGTTGAGAGATATGAAGTCTCCAACAAGTTCTATAGCTGGAAGATGGAGGAGAACAGTTCTGTCAGTGAACACATACTCAAAATGTGTGGGTATCATAACCACTTGACTCAGCTGGGAGTTGATCTTCCAGTTGATAGTGTTATTGACAGAGTTCTTCAATCACTTCCACCAAGCTACAAAGGCTTCGTGATGAACTACAATAAGGGATGAATAAAATGATTCCTAAGCTCTTCGCAATGCTTAAGGCCGCAAAGGTAGAAATCAAGAAGGAGCATCAAGTGTTGATGGTTAACAAGACCACTAGTTTCAAGAAAAAGGGCAAGGGAAAGAAAGGGAACTTCAATAAGAATGGCAAGAAAGTTGCCACCCCCAGGAAGAAGCCCAAAGCTGGACCCAAGCCTGAAACTGAGTGCTTCTACTACAAAGGGAATGGTCACTGGAAGCGGAACTGCCCCAAATACTTAGCGGATAAGAGGGATGGCAAAGTGAACAAAGGTATATTTGATATACATGTTATTGATGTGTACCTTACTAATGGTCGTAGGAGCGCCTGGGTATTTGATACTGGTTCGGTTGCTCATATTTGTAACTCGAAACAGGAGCTGCGTAATAAATGAAGATTGGCTAAGGACGAGGTGATGATGCGCGTTGGGAATAGTTCCAAGGTCGATGTGATCACCGTCGGCACGCTACTTCTACATCTACCTTCGGGATTAGTTTTAGACCTCAATAATTGTTATTTGGTGCCCGCATTGAGCATGAACATTATATCTGGATCTTGTTTATTGCGAGACGGTTATTCATTTAAATCGGAGAATAATGGTTGTTCTATTTATATGAGTAATATCTTTTATGGTCATGCACCCTTGATGAATGGTCTATTCTTGTTGAATCTCGATCGTAGTGACACGCATATTCATAATATTGCTGCCAAAAGATGCAAAGTTGATAATGATAGTGCAACATACTTGTGGCACTGCCATTTAGGTCATATTGGTGTAAAGCACATGAAGAAACTCCATACGGATGGACTTTTGGAATCACTTGATTATGAATCATTTGATACTTGCAAACCATGACTCATGGGCAAGATGACTAAAACTCTGTTCTTCGGAACAATGGAGCGAGCTAATGACTTATTGGAAATAATACATACCGATGTATGCAGTCCGATGAGTGTTGAGGCACGCGGCGGGTATCGTTATTTTTTGACCTTCACAGATGATTTAAGTAGGTATGGGTATATCTACTTGATGAAACACAAGTCAGAAACATTTGAAAAGTTCAAAGAATTTCAGAATGAAGTGGAGAATCATTGTAACAAGAAAATAAAGTTTCTACAATCTGATCGCGGAGGCGAATATTTGAGTTACGAGTTTGTCCTTCATTTAAAACAATGTGGAATTGTTTGACAACTCACGCCACCTGGAACACCACAGCATAATGGTGTGTCCGAATGTCGTAACCGTACTTTATTGGATATGGTGTGATCTATGATGTCTCTTACCGATTTACCACTATCGTTTTGGGGTTATGCATTAGAGACAACCACATTCACGTTAAATAGGGCACCATCTAAATCCGTTGCGACGACACCGTATGAACTGTGGTTTGGCAAGAAACCTAAGCTGTCATTTCTTGAAGTTTGGGGATGCGACGCTTATGTCAAAAGGCTTCAGCCTGATAAGCTCGAACCTAAATCGGAGAAGTGTGTCTTCATAGGATACCCTAAGGAAACTATTGGGTACACCTTCTACCACAAATCCGAAGGCAAGATCTTTGTTGCTAATAATGGATCCTTTCAGATTATAAACAGAGTACCTTGCTAGTTGCAAAGCCTCCTTCAGTACCATCTTTATACATTATTTAGTAAGGCTCCCTAATTCAAATTATCCTAACAAAACAGCTCATCATTGTATGCATAATATGCACATAAATTAGAAAAAAAATCAATATTAGAGATGAAAAACAAACATGTCCTAATATAATAAGGTGGATTGGCATGTACGGAAAACAAACATGTGTTGTCCCTCCAAGACATCTCTTCACACAACATTCTTGGTTCTTTTTCCAGTGGGATGAATAAACTATGTGTAGACATGCAGAAATTATTATCACATTCCAACCGTCGGCATGTAAAAATACAAAGCAATAACTCATTGGCAATAACAAGTACAACCTTGATCCTAAGCCCATAGTTATTTAGCCCCACCAACAATTTATTAAGAAAGAAAATCACCCAGTGGAACGCACCTGAGTTGACCAGAACATGTTGTATTTTTATTAGAACGGCATTTTAATTTGAAGGAGGTAATAATACGCACCATCTACAACAGACAGTGCTGGGGGCTACCAACTTATAAGCATAACACTAACCGTCACTGTTCAATTCAATTTTTAAGCTCAGACCGTATCATGAAAACGCGAAGTGCTTTTGCTCAATACTTGGTGCTACCATTGATTTTGCTCCCACTTATGTTCTCGGGTGTTGACTAAGGGAGTTACTGGACAATAGGCCAGTCTTTGATTTTGTCTATCTTTTCACTGCAGATCAACATCTCAGTTTAGTCAAATTCTTCCTTTTGAAGTCACGGGACATGCTGAGCAGATCATTCCAATTAATTTCCTTTTCTGAGAATCTATTCATTAACATTAGAGATGACAACTACTTCTAATTGCATTTTGCAAAATAAAAGGTAAAGGACTCAAAGCAGTTGTGATTAGATCTCAATCTCTGGAAGAGTTTATCTGACAACCTGCAGAAGACTACATAATCTGAAACGTAAATATATATCAGTGCAACAGGAGACAGCTGAAACAAAGAATCTAATATGTGCATAGTTAGATTAATAGTTGATAATTCATAGATTATTTGTATCAATTGGCGAAGGGAGAACTAAAACTGCTAGTTGAAAATAATGTATAAGTCTCTAGCACTAACATTGTTCGGAATTATCATCTAAACAATTACTAATTGTATAGAGAGCATAACTAAAACTACTGAAGATTTATCTAATCAAAATTTATTTCAAATTCTTAAGCCGCACACGAGATCGAATTTGAAAGCACATGTAGCATCTAGGTAGAGCGCAAAGCTGGTGCACTGCAGGGATTCAGGAAGCTGTAGGAGATGCACACAGAACACCACCCCTGTTGGTTCCCCTCGCTCCTGTATTTGCATGATATGGTCATGAGCAGTGCTGGTAGATGGACACCAACAGTACCAATTTTTCTTGATCAAACGTTAGGGATTAATGCAATTTATAGAGAGGCTTCTGTGACTGCTTGAACGGGCTGTACAATAGGGCAAAGATTTCAGGATAATTGATCACTTGCCTACACTGTGAGGACAGGAGTGACAGGCCACGAACTCCAACAGACAAGAGAGTAGGTGGTGTATACCACAGAGCGTCCGTACCTTGGATGGATCGGCCTAGGCCTTCTTCAGAGCTCAGCGCCGAAGCTCCTGGTGATTGGAGTGATCCCCGCCGGTAGCTGGATATTGCTATTGCAACGAACAAGACCGGGTTCAGTTCAGGAAAAAGAACGGAAGAAAGAAAAACAGGACTGGGATTCGATCCTTGCGCTGATTTTCTTACCCCTCGAGGACGTGGGCATGGACGACGTTGCCTATGTTCCCGAGCACCCGCCTGTTTCTTCCCGCACTAGGGCCTTCAGCTTCGCTGCCGGTACTGCGGCACATGGACATCATCAAAGAGAAACATGAGTAAAGATGAACGGCGACAATCCAGGCACGAACAGATGAACCGGTGACCCAACGATTGCGGCGACCAAGAGGAAGTGCAGGCGGCGTGCTAAGGGAACGGCGACGGTGGACCATGCGATGACCCACGGATATGATTGGGATCCCTTGCTGCAGGCCATGGAGGCAGAGGAGGATTGGGCAGCGGCACGTGAAGGGGATGTGGGGCGCCCGTCGTTGTTACCGCCCTGGATCTGCGCCACCTCCGTCCGCATGCCCTCGGCGCCTGCTGGCTCCACCGCACTGACGAGTGCCACTGAGGAGGAGTAGGAGGACGACGTGGGCAGCGAGGCGAGCCCCCGCCGGCCCCGTCGGAGAAATCCATCGCCGCGGCCGAACCGCTGCGTCCCGCACTGCCGCCGCTGCTAGACGGCGGAGAGGGACACCGGCAACGCCGATGCAGGCTGAGCCCGCTGCATCCCGCACCGTCGACACTGCTCGAGGGAGGAGAGCGACCCCGGCGGCGGCGAGGATGGGAGAGGAGGGAGAGGGAGGCGGGGAACGATGAGTGCTGGTGGAATCGATCCGCTTGTTGCAGGCGGGGGACGCGGGGCGCTATTTGGCAGACCGCGGCGTCTGCTTGGCAGAACATTGGATCTCTATCAGTTAATCTGGATGGCAGACCATTGATATAACGTGGGCAGTAGGATATGTTTAAGTTGATTTGATCGGAGGGTTCTGGATATCTCGTGTATAGTTTGTTGTGTGACTTTAGGAGAGGAGCCCGACCTAGTTTCATCTCCACCATCGACACACAACTTGCCCGGGCCCCTTCCCAATCCAGTTGCATGTCCACCATCGACTTGCAACTAGAGTCTCATAGTTTTGTTTATTTGTCCCAGTTGTAAGTCCACCCTAGACTCACAACTGGTATTACTTGTAGGTGTCCCAGTTGCAAGTCCACCCTCAAGTCACAGCTGGGCTTGTAGTAATAGGTGCCCTAATGGCAAGTCCACCCTCAACTTGCAATGGGGAATGTAGTTGTAGTTTCCCTAATTGCAAGTCCACATTTTGACTCGTAACTGGGCTCACAGTTTGTTCTCGTCCTAGTTGCAATCCCACCATCGACTCACAATTGGGCCTGTATTTGTTGTTTCCCTAGTTGTAAGCCCACCTTCGACTCACAACTGGCCCCATAGTTGTAGGTGTCCTAATTGCAAGTCCATGTTCGACTCACAACTGGCCCCATAGTTGTTTCGACGTCCCATTTGCAACTCAACACCCAACTCGTAACTGGGCCTCGTAGTTGTTTGTTGTCATAGTCGCAAGGCCACCCTCGACTCGCAACTAGAACTGTAGTTTGCGATGGAAATAAGCCCTAGATGCAATAATAAAATGGTTATTATTATATTTCCTTAATCATGATAAAGGTTTATTATTCATGCTAGAATTGTATTGACCGGGAACTTAAATACATGTGTGGATACATAAACAAATACTGTGTTCCTAGTGAGTCTCTACTAGACTAGCTCGTTGATCAAAGATGGTTACGGTTTCCTAACCATAGACATGAGTTGTCATTTGATAACGGGATCACATCATTAGGAGAATGATGTGATGGACAAGACCCATCCGGTAGCTTAGCATATGATCGTTCAGTTTATTGCTACTGCTTTCTTAATGTCAAATACATGTTCCTTCGACCATGAGATCATGCAACTCCCGGATACCGGAGGAATACCTTGTGTGCTATCAAACGTCACAACGTAACTGGGTGATCATAAAGATGCTCTACAGGTATCTCTGAAGGTGTCTGTTGAGTTGGTGTGAATCGAGATTGGGATTTGTCACTCCGTGTATCGGAGAGGTATCTCTGGGCCCTCTCAGTAATACACATAACAAGAAGCTTGCAAGCAAAGTGACTAAGGAGTTAGTTTCAAGATGATGTATTATGGAACGAGTAAAGAGACTTGCCGGTAACGAGATTGAACTAGGTATAGATATACCGACGATCGAATCTCGGGCAAGTAACATACCGGCAGACAAAGGGAATTACGTATGTTGTCATAAAAGTTCAACCGATAAAAGATCTTCGTGGAATATGTAGGAATCAATATGGGCATCCAGGTCCCGCTATTGGTTATTAACCGGAGAGGTGTCTCGGTCATGACTACATAATTCCCGAACCCGCAGGGTCGCACGCTTAACGTTCGTTGACGCTAGAGTAGTATTAGGATATTTGATGAGTGGTAACCAAATGTTGTTCGGAGTCCCAGATGAGATCCCGGAAGTCACGAGGAGTCTTGGAATGGTCGAGAGGTAAAGATTTGTATATGGGAAGTCATATTTTGGGTTCTGGGAAAAGGTGCAGTTTTTTGTGTATTGTACCGGGAAGCTTCCAGAAGGTTCCGGAGGGGTCCGGAAGTCCACAAGTGGGTCCACCGAGACCCAAGGGCTAGCATGGGCTGCGGGGAGGCGCCCTGGCCTTATTGGGCTAGGCGCACCAAGTCCTCAAAAGCCCATGTGGCTAGGGAAGGCAAAAAAGGAAGGAGTCCTAGTAGGGATAGGATTGGACTTGGAGTCCAAGTCCTCTCCCCCTTAGCTGTGCCCTAGGGCTTGGAGGGGCCGTTTCCCATGCCCTCCACCTATATATAGAGGGGAGGGGGCGCCCTGAGAGGACACACCAAGCCCTTGGCGCCCCTCTCTCTCTCGTTACTCCGTAGTTCCACCGCCTCGTCCCGGCGACGCTTAGCGAAGCGCTGTTGGTGCTCCACCACCACCATCACCACCATGCTGTCATGTTGGTTGTGATCCCATCTACTTATCCTCTTCTGCTTGTTGGATCAAGAAGGAGTAGACGTCATCGAGCCGCACGTGTGCTAAACTCGGAGGTACCGTCCGTTCGGCACTAGATCGGTTGGATCGTGATCGGATCGCGAAGAGTACGGCTACATCAACCGCATGATAAACGCTTCCGCTTAGCGATCTACAAGGGTATGTAGATGCTCTCCCCTCTCGTAGCTATGCATCTCCATGGATAGATCTTGCGTGTGCGTAGAATTTTTTTTGTTTTCCATGCAACGTTCCCCAACAGTGGCATCATGAGCCAGGTCTATGCATAGATGATATGCACGAGTAGAACACAAAGGAGTTGTGGGTGGTGATGGTCATACTGCTTACCACCAATGTCTTATTTTGATTCGGCGGTATTGTGAGATGAAGCGGCCCGGACCAACCTTACATGTCCACGCACATGAGACCGGTTCCACCGACTGACATGCAACTTGTTTTCCATAAAGGTGGCTGGCGGGTGTCTGTTTCTCCTACTTTAGTTGGATCAAATTTGACTACGGCCGGTCCTTGAAGAAGGTTAAAACAGCAAACTTGATAAATCACCGTTGTGGTTTTGCGTAGGTAAGAACGGTTCTTGCTAGTTGCCTGTAGCAGCCACGTAAAACTTGCAACAACAAAGTAGAGGACGTCTAACTTGTTTTTGCAGGGTATGTTGTGATGTGATATGGTCAAGATGTGATGTGATGTACGTTGTTGTATGAGATGATCATGTTTTGTAATATCGACAACCGGTAGGAGCCTTAGGGTTGTCTCTTAATTATTGTATGAAATGCAAGCGCCATGTAATTGCTTTACTTTATCGCTATGCGTTAGCAATAGTTGTAGAAGCAATAGTTGGCGAGACGACCCCGACGCAACGATGGAGATCAAGGTGTCGAGCCGGTGACGATGGAGATCATGACGATGCTTTGAAGATGGAGATCAAAAGCACAAGATGATGATGGCCATATCATGACACATATTTTGATTGCATGTGATGCTTATTCTTTATGCATCTTATTTTGCTTAGAACAACAATATTATAAGATGATCCCTTCACTAAATTTCAAGATAAAAGTGTTCTCCCCGAGTATGCACCGTTGCTAAAGTTTGTCGTTTCGAAGCTCCTCGTGATGGTCAGGTGTGATAGACTCTACGTTCACATACAATGGGTGTAAGCCAGATTTACATACGCGGAATACTTGGGTTAAACTTGATGAGCCTAGCATGTACAGAAATGGTCTCGAAACACTGGAGACCGAAAGGTCGAACATGAGTCATATAGTAGATATGATCAACATGAAGATGTTCACCATTGATGACTACCCCATCTCACGTGATGATAGGACATGGGTTAGTTGATTTGGATCATGTATCACTTAGACAACTTGAGGGATGTTGATTTAAGTGGGAGTTCATTAGTAATTTGATTAATTGAACTAAGATTTATCATGAACATAGTCAAAATGTCTTTGCAAATTATGTTGTAGTTCAATAGCTCGCGATGTAGCTTCCCCCTTTTTTGATACGTTCCTAGAGAAAACTAAGTTGAAAGTTGATGGTAGCAATAATGCGGACTGGGTCCGTGATCTGAGGATTATCCTCATTGCTGCACAGAAGAATTATATTCTTGATGCACCGCTAAGTGACAGACCTATTGCAGGAGCTGATGCAGACATTATGAACGTTTGGCAAAGCTTGATCTATTGACTACTTGATAGTTTAGTGCTCCATGCTTTACGGCTTAGAATCGGGGCTCCAAAGACGTTTTGAACACCATGGAACATATGAGATGTTCCAAGAGCTGAAATTGGTATTTCAGGCTCATGCCCATGTTGAGAGGTATGAGACCTCTGACAAGTACTTTGCCTACAAGATGGAGGAGAATAGCTCAGCCAGTGAGCATGTGCTCAGAATGTCTGGGTACTACAATCGCTTGAATCAAGTGGGAGTTAATCTTCCAGATAAGATAGTGATTGACATAATTCTTCAGTCACTATCACCAAGCTACTAGAGCTTCGTGATAAACTATAATATGCAAGGGATGACAAAAATGATTCCCGAACTTTTCGCGATGCTGAAATCAGCGGAGGTAGAAATCAAGAAGGAGCATCAAGTGTTGATGGTTAACAAGACCACTAGTTTCAAGAAAAAGGGCAAGGGAAAGAAAGGGAACTTCAAGAAGAATGGCAAGCGAGTTGCCGCTCCCGTGAAGAAGCCCAAAGCTGGACCCAATCCTGAAACTGAGTGCTTTTACTGCAAGGGAAATGGTCACTGGAAGCGGAACTGCCCCAAATACTTGGCGGATAAGAAGGATGGCAAAGTAAACAAAGGTATATTTGATATACATGTTATTGATGTGTACCTTACTGGTGCTCATAGTAGCCCCTGGGTATTTGATATCGGTTTAGTTGCTAAGATTAGTATCTCGAAACAGGAGTTACAGAATAAACAGAGACTAGTTAAGGGTGAGGTGACGATGTGTGTTGGAAGTGTTTCCAAGATTGATATGATCACGATCGCACACTCCCTCTACCTTCGAGATTAGTGTTGAGCCTGAATAAATGTTATTTGGTGTTTGCGTTGAGCATGAACAAGATTAGATCGTGTTTATTGCAATACGGTTATTCATTTAATTCAGAGAATAATTGTTGTTATGTTTACATGAATAAAACCTTCTATGGTCATACACCCAATGTGAATGGTTTATTGAATCTCGATTGTAGTGATACATATATTCATAATATTGATGCCAAAAGATGCAAAGTTGATAATGATAGTGCAACATACTTGTGGCACTGCCGTTTAGGTCATATTGGTGTAAAGCGCATGTAGAAACTCCATGAGGATGGACTTTTGGAATCACTTGATACTTGCGAACCATGCCTCTTGGGCAAGATGACTAAAACTCCGTTCTCCGGAACAATGGAGCGAGCTAATGACTTATTGGAAATAATACATACCAATGTATGCGGTCCGATGAGTGTTGAGGCATGCGCCGGGTATCGTTATTTTCTAACCTTTACACATGATTTGAGTAGATATGGGTATATCTACTTAATGAAACACAAATCTGAAACATTTAAAAAATTCAAAGAATTTCAGAGTGAAGTAGAGAATCATCGTAACAAGAAAATAAAGTTTCTACGATCTGATCGTGGAGGTGAATATTTGAGTTACGAGTTTGGCATTCATTTAAAACAATGTGGAATTGTTTCACAACTCACGCCACCTGGAACACCACAGCGTAATGGTGTGTCCGAACGTCGTAACCATACTTTATTAGATATGGTGCGTTCTATGATGTCTCTTACCGATTTGCCTTTATCATTTTGGGGTTATGCTTTAGAGACAGCCGCATTCACGTTAAATAGGGCACCGTCTAAATCCGTTGAGACGACACCGTATGAACTATGGTTTGGCAAGAAACCTAAAGCTGTCGTTTCTTAAAGTTTGGGGATGCGACGCTTATGTCAAAAAGGCTTCATCCTGATAAGCTCGAACCCAAATCGGAGAAGTGCGTCTTCATAGGATACCCTAAGGAAACTATTGGGTACACCTTCTACCACAGATCCAAAGGCAAGATCTTTGTTGCCGAGAATGGGTCCTTTCTAGAGAAGGAGTTTCTCTCGAAAGAAGTGAGTGGGAGGAAAGTAGAAATTGATGAGGTAGTTGTACCTTCTCTCGAATTGGAAAGTAGCTCACCATGGAAAAATGTTTCCGTGATGCCTAAACCAACTAGAGAGGAAGCTAATGATGATGATCATGAAACTTCAGATCAAGTTACTACTGAACTTCGTAGGTCAACCAGAACACATTCCGCACGAGAGTGATAATCTTGTCCTGGAAGTCATGTTGTTAGACAACGGCGAACCTATGAACTATGAAGAAGCTATGATGAGCCCAGATTCCGACAAATGGCTTGAGGCCATGAAATCTGAGATAGGATCCATGTATGAGAACAAAGTGTGGACTTTGGTGGACTTGCCAGATGATCGGCAGGCGGACGCTGATGGTAATATCACTGTCTACAAAGCTCGACTTGTCGCAAAAGGTTTTCGACAAAGTTCAAGGGGTTGACTACGATGAGACTTTCTCACCCGTAACGATGCTTAAAAGTCTGTATGAATCATGTTAACAATTGCCGCATTTTATGAAATCTGGCAAATGAACGTCAAAACTGCATTCCTTAACGGATTTCTTAAAGAAGAGTTGTATATGATGCAACCAGAAGGTTTTGTCGATCCTAAAGGTGCTAACAAAGTGTGCAAGCTCCAGCAATCCATCTATGGACTAGTGCAAGCAACTCGGAGTTGTAATATACGCTTTGATGTGGTGATCAAAGCATATGGTTTTATACAGACTTACGGTGAAGCCTGTATTTACAAGAAAGTGAGTGGGAGCTCTGTAGCATTTCTGATATTATATGTGAATGACATATTGTTGATTGGAAATGATATAGAATTTCTGGATAGCATAAAAGGATACTTGAATAAGAATTTTTTAATGAAAAACCTCGGTGAAGCTACTTACGTATTGGGCATCAAGATCTATAGGGATAGATCGAGATGCTTAATAGGACTTTCACAAAGCACATACCTTGGCAAAACTTTTGAAGAAGTTCAAAATGGATCAATGAAAGAAAGGGTTCTTGTCTGTGTTGCAAGGTGTGAAGTTGAGTAAGACTCAAAGCCCGACCACGACAGAAGATAGAGAGAGAATGAAAGTCATTCCCTATGCCTCAGCCATAGGTTCTATAAAGTATGCCATGTTGTGTACCAGACCAGTTGTGTGCCTTGCCATGAGTTTGGCAAGGGGGTACAATAGTGATCCAGGAGTGGATCACTGGACAGCGGTCAAAATTATCCTTAGGTACCTAAAGAGGACTAAGGAAATGTTTCTCGATTATGGAGGTGATAAGGGGTTCGTCGTAAAGGGTTACGTCGATGCAAGATTCAACACTGATCCAGATGACTCTGAATCTCAATCTGGATACGTATTGAATGTGGGAACAGTTAGCTAGAGTAGCTCTATGCAGAGCATTGTAGACATAGACATTTGCAAACTACACACGGATCTGAATGTTGCAGACCCATTGAGTAAAACCTCTCTCACACGCAGAACATGATCGCACTCTAGTAAAATCTTTGGGTGTTAATCACATGGCGATGTGAACTAGATTATTGACTCTAGTAAAGTCTTTGGGTGTTAGTCACATGGCGATGTGAACTATGGGTGTTAATCACATGACGATGTGAACTAGATTATTGACTCTAGTGCAAGTGGGAGACTGATGGAAATATGCCCTACAGGCAATAATAAAATGGTTATTATTATATTTCCTTAATCATGATAAAGGTTTATTATTCATGCTAGAATTGTATTGACCGGAAACTTAAATACATGTGTGGATCCATAAACAAATATAGTGTCCCTAGTGAGCCTCTACTAGACTAGCTCGTTGATCAAAGATGGTTAAGGTTTCCTAACCATAGACATGAGTTGTCATTTGATAACGGGATCACATCATTAGGAGAATGATGTGATGGACAAGACCCATCCGTTAGCTTAGCATATGATCGTTCAGTTTATTGCTACTGCTTTGTTAATGTCAAATACATGTTCCTTCGACCATGAGATCATGCAACTCCCGGATACCGGAGGAATACCTTGTGTGCTATCAAACATCACAATGTAACTGGGTGATCATAAAGATGCTCTACAGGTATCTCCGAAGGTGTCTGTTGAGTTGGCGTGAATCGAGATTGGGATTTCTCACTCCGTGTATCGGAGAGGTATCTCTGGGCCCTCTCGGTAATACACATCACAAGAAGCTTGCAAGCAAAGTGACTAAGGAGTTAGTTGCAAGATGATGTATTACAGAACGAGTAAAGAGACTTGCCGGTAATGAGATTGAACTAGGTATAGAGATACCGACGATCGAATCTCGGGCAAGTAACATACCGGCAGACAAAGGGAATTACGTATGTTGTCATAAAGGTTCAACCGATAAAAGATCTTCGTGGAATATGTAGGAATCAATATGGGCATCCAGGTCCCGCTATTGGTTTTGACCGGAGAGGTGTCTCGGTCATGACTACATAATTCCCGAACCCGCAGGGTCGCACGCTTAACGTTCGTTGACGCTAGAGTAGTATTGGGATATTTGATGAGTGGTAACCAAATGTTGTTCGGAGTCCCAGATGAGATCCTGGACGTCACGAGGAGTCTCAGAATGGTCGAGAGGTAAATATTTATATATGGGAAGTCATATTTTGGGTTCCGGAAAAAGGCGCAGTTTTTCGGTATTGTACCGGGAAGTTTCCGGAGGATTCCAGAGGGGTCCGGAAGTCCACAAGTAGGTCCACCATGACCCAAGGGCTAGCATGGGCTGTGGGGAGGCGCCCTGGCCTTATTGGGCTAGGCACACCAAGTCCTCAAAAGCCCATGTGGCTAGGGAAGGCAAAAAAGGAAGGAGTCCTAGTAGGAATAGGATTGGACTTGGAGTCCAAGTCCTCTCCCCCTTAGCTGCGCCCTAGGGCTTGGAGGGGCTGTTTCCCACGCCCCTCCACCTATATATAGAGGGGAGGAGGCACCCCAAGAGGACACACCAAGCCCTTGGCACCCCTCTCTCTCCCGCCGTAGTTCCACCGCCTTGTCCTGGCGACGCTTAGCGAAGCGCTGTCGGTGCTCCACCACCACCATCACCACCACGCCGTCGTGTTGGTTGTGATCCCATCTACTTCTCCTCTCCCGCTTGCTGGATCAAGAAGGAGGAGACGTCATCGAGCCGCACGTGTGCTAAACTCGGAGGTACCGTCCGTTTGGCACTAGATCAGTTGGATCGTGATCGGATCGCGAAGAGTACGACTACATCAACCGCGTGATAAATGCTTACGCTTAGCGATCTATAAAGTTATGTAGATGCTCTCCCCCTCTCGTAGCTATGCATCTCCATGGATAGATCTTGCGTGTGCGTAGATTTTTTTTTGTTTTCCATGCAACGTTCCCCAACAGTTTGTTCTCCTCCCAGTTGCGAGTCCACCCCTCAACTCGCAACCGGGATCCCATAGTATTTGTCCCAGTTGCAAGTCAACCCTCGACTCACAACTGGTATTGTAGTTGTAGGTGCCATAGTTGCAAGTCCACCCTTGACTCGCAACTAGGGTCCCATGTGACGCCCCCGGCTCAATCGTGCACTAATCATACACGCAAATGCACACGATCAAGCCTAAGGATGTAGGAGATATGCCCTAGAGGCAATAATAAATGTTATTATTTATCTCCCTGTTCGTAATTAGGTTTATGTTCCATGCTATAACTGCTATGGTTCTCGGGTCTGCAATAACCACGAGGCTCGGAGGAAGACTCATATGCACGTGTGGAATAATAAACGGTAAAATGTATTCCTAGTCTGGCCTCTAAGACTAGCTCAAGTGTTGCATGATGGTTCTGTTTTCCTGATCATGGGCATGTCTATGTCAGCAACTTTGAGGGCACAATGTTAGGACAAACACTTGTGTTGAATCGACCCGATTGATGTTATGCTAAGAGATACATTCGTCACAAGTTAATGGTTAATAACACAGAGATGGTTAACGTTTGCATGATTCCTTAGACCATGAGAGTATCGAGTTTCTTCATGCTTGCTTCATGAACTTCGGGGTTTGTTAAACGTCATCCGTAATTGGGTGGCTATTACGGCGGCTTACGGGTTCATGGAAAAGTGTGTCAAGTAACTTTATAGCTCAAGATTGGGATTTGCTCCTCCGACGATGGAGAGATATCTCTGGGCCCTCTCGGTGTTACGGTATCCATCATCGTCTGGCCAGACACAATGTGATTTGATCACAGGGATGCCGGAACACGGTAACGAGAAAAGAGAACAATACCGGTAATGAGGTAACTAGCATAGTGGACAAGTTGTTGATCCACGGGAATGCCAACATGTCTCACCTCGGGTATTTGTAACATATCGCGAAGCAACAGGAATAGCACACGGCAACTGGAGGTTCACTCGAATATTTATTCGTGTGGGTATAGGGGTCAATATGGGTGTCCACGGCTCCGATGTTGATCATTGATCGGAAAGGGTTCCGGTCATGTCTATACTTCACCGAACCTATAGGGTCACATGCTTGAGGGTCATCTATCTGCTGAATACTAGACTAGGAGTCCGAGAGAAAGTCACTGGAAAAGTTTCAGAGACAACGGAAAAGTTCCGGAGAGAACACCGAAAAAGTTTCGGTAAAACTGAAAAGTTGTTTCGGATAAAACCATTGATCCAAAAAGGTTTCGGCAAGCACCGGGAACGTTTTGGAGGTTGCTAGATTGGTCTGGTAATTTCTGGAATTTTTTCGGAGAAAAAACCGAAAAAATGTTTCGGAGCTGCCGGAATTGTTTACCGGGTAAACGAAGATGGTTTTAAATTAAACCACCATACCGAAAATGTTCCGGAGCACGTCCAGATAATTTTAGAGGGTGCCAGAAATGTTCTGGGACCTTCCGGAATTTTTCAGAAGTAATAGTCGCGGAAAACATCTTGTCCCAGCGTGAGGGGACAAGATCCCACGGATCGTGGGGGCTGTTTTGGGGGCGCCCCCCTTGAGGGGGCAGCCCCTTGTGGCTGTACAAAGATGTTGGGGGGCCCCCATGGTGGGGGGCAGCCCCCACAAATGGTGGAAAGTGTTGGGAGGAAGGTGGGGCCCCATGGGGGAACACCATGGACAAGGGAACATGTTTTCTCCATGTTTGGTGGGAACATGTTTTCCTTGTTTGGTGGGTGCTTGTTTGGTGGGCTGAAATTTCAGCCACCACCACCCCCTCCTTCCCCTATAAAAGGAGGTGGAGAGGAGGTCTCCATCTCCACTCCAACTCTCTCACACATGGCATGCATGATCTTCCTTTCTTCTCTCCCTCCCACGAAATAGTTTCGTAGTGCCGAAAGGCTGTCTGGGTTCCGATGGGAACTAGTTCTGGACGGCGAAGCCCTGCCGGATAGATGACACCGTATGTGTGCAACTCTGTAGAGAGGTCGTAGTTTCGATCTTAGTGCCCGTGGGGCTGTTCGTGAGTTCCTCCCGAAGGGCTGTCCAAGTGACGGTCCGAGTTCTGTGAGTCCTCCCGAAGGGCTGTCCGCGACACCATCCGGGGGACTGTCCGACCGCCTCTCGGAGGGCTGTCCGGGTGGCGGATGAGGGTATACATCCTCGCGGTTGGGAGGTTGTAAAATCCTAGCTGCGGGGATCTGCACCGACGATCGTCATCGACTCTACTTCCGCTGCGCTACGAGTCGGTAATGAAAATGATCAAACCTTGTATGCGGTCTCCATAGTGGTCCTGGGCTGGTGCGTAGGTCGAATATTTTTGTTTTCTGCTGCGTTCCCCAACAGTGGCATCATGAGCCGTGCTATGAGTAGATGCAGGTTGCGATCTAGAATACATGAGATGTATGGGTGTTGCACAATATAATTAGGTAGTAGATGAGTTCTATTACTGAAAATTATTTGTGCGGGTAGCAGATGAAATCTATTACCCGATGTTCTTGTTGCTTCCCTGAAATTTGCATAATCCAGATCTTGACGGCATGGTGGAATCACACAAAGTTCTGGCAATCCGCGATCCTTTCATGCTGCTCCTGAGTATGCTGATTGATAGATCAACGAAGTGCTAAGAGTTCTTTGGGTTCCACCATAGTTAAAGAAAGATGGATGTTTCGCAAATGAAAGGGCAATGCAGATATGATCTGCACGGGGGTCATGCGTATGACGAAGTTTAGTATGGGGATCGAGATTTTATTATCTCGGTTTTCATACACCCTGGAAAGTTAATCTAGCGACTTGAATAATCATACTTGATGATGGACGTTGGTAGCTTCGGTTTGTTTCAAAACCATAGAAGCCACGTAAAACCAGTTTTTGCTGAACCGATTAGAGGCGTCTAACTTGGTTTTGCAGGAGGGTTTGCATGTGCATGTGATGTGGTATAGCAGTGCTCATAATAATTTGATTATGTATGAGATGTCTATATGATGTAAATTGATTAACATGACCTGCGTGTCATGATTCGGCATGATGGCTGGAGCCATATGATTGCACTTTAATGACCTACGTGTCAACCTTAAGTAATGCATTTATTTTATCTGCTATGGAGATAGCAATATTATCTAGTGCATCGACAAGGTGGTGGCAATCTTCGCGAAAGTGAACACCGACGCAAATGCCGAAGACGAAGAAATACAAGACTTCTCCGTCAGAAAGGGCTATACCATATCATGCTAATTACGAATTGCCTGAGATGTTTATCCCTTATGTTGCACCCTTCTTGATTGCGCGGTAGTCGCTTTTATTAGGGTGATCTCTCACAAAAATATCAAGTAGTTAGTGTTCTCCCAAGTGTAGCACCGTCACGGCACCTAACTTTTCGGGGTGCTCCATGGTTGCATGGGTACGAATGATTAGGGATGTGTGAGGCGGATGAGGTCAGACCTCGCAGCAAGATCACTTGGTCGTCCTGAGCTCGGAACACACGCATCGAAAGATGAACAAGAGTCACATAGAGATGTGATCGGCAAGTTGGCCTATGGATTAAAATTCCCGTCATGAGATGATGATTCTATGGCGATGAATTGAAGTCTGGATCTTGTATCACTCAAAATCAATTATGAGAGATATTGATTTGAGTGGGAGCGCACTGCAGAATTAACTTGTTTAATTCTCAGTGCAATTAATTATGAACTCTGTCTAAGTGTGATTTGCATAATAGTTGTAGAATTATGGCTCACGTTTCCACCTTCCCTGTTAAAATTGAATAGCTGTTAAATATCTGGTTAAAACTTTATGGTTGGTAACGTAATGTGAGGATTATCCTCAAGAGTGCGGAGAAGGACTTTGTCCTATCGCATACTTTCGGTATTCTCTCGCTTATGCTATGGATCATGTGACTCTCGTCCTTCGATCCAAAAGCTAGAATTCCGTTTCAGTCAAGTGAAATATGTTTGCTTCCATGAGACCCGAACTTTGAAAGTTTGGATAGTTATGTGATATTCATGGAATCTGAAAATCATTTTCAGGGACAAACAAGGGCTAAAAGATATGAGATATCCAAAGCAATGTTTGTTTGCAAACTATTAGTAAAGGAGTTTACTATGCATTAGACTGATAAGAGAGGGATCCAGAAGAACGCCTGTCATATGATGAAAGGTGAATAAAACAACAACTTAAAGAGAAAGGAAGTGTCCGAAGGGTGTTAGTGAAACTTTCACGCCTAGGAAGTCCGGGGCTAACGCCACTCCTAAGTTGAGTGCTTCTTCTGAGAGTAGGAGAAATACTGAAAGTTAAACTGTTAGAAGTATAAAGGCAAAAAGAAAGAAGACTGGAATATCTAGCTCATGTATGAATGTCATATAAGTTTTTGATGTATAGAAGGCTGGTCAAAGATATAGTTCTTGGGAATTATGGTTAAACATGTTAATCACTAATTCTTGGGTATTGTGATACAATCACAAAGATACCCACTCGATTGCATTCTGTTGCAACTCGATGTAAGAACTACTACGGCCTAAAAGACTAGCTAGGAATGAGGTTTTGATACACGCTGGGAACATAGTAATAGTTACTATACCTTCCATCGGTGTATTCCCTATGTATTTACTTTCATAATTCATTTTAGAGTTTCATACACTCTAGCCCCTTGCATAAGGTATCTTGCAAGAAGGTTGTTCATAAGAGAACTTTTTATGTTCGATGTTATGAATAACATAAGGGCCATACTTTCATTGAGAATAAGATGTATGTTATGAATAATGATAATAATATATTACCTTTGGATTTACTTTCATAATTCATTTTAGAGTTTTACACACTCTAGCCCATTGCACAATGTTTGTTGCAAAAGAGTTGTTCATAAAAGAACAATTGTTGTTCAGTATTATGAATAACATAAAGGGCCATGCTTCCATCCGAGATTGGACATATGTTATGAATATTGATGGTAATATGATACATCCATAACACTGACGCTAAATATCGTAAGACTAAAAGAATACCACACAAGTGTGGCACTGCATTTGGTCACATTGGAGAAACCCGCATGGAAAATTCCATTATGATGGATTTTGAAGTCGTTTGATTTTGAATCATCTGACACTTGCAACTTTCCTCCGAAAAGTGAAGTGACTGAAATACCGTTCACAGGCCATAAGGAACGAGCAAAGAACTTATTGGTGATCATAAATTTTGATGTATGTAGTCCGATAAATGTTGTTGCAAGTAGTGGATTTATCTATCTTCATAAATGACTCAAGTAGATATATGGATATTTACTTGATGAGATGTAAGTCTGGATCTTTTGAAATCATTCGAAAGGTGTTAAAAAATGAAGTAGAAGTTATTGTAACAAGAAAATTCTGTTTCTACAATTCGATTGCAGAAAGGAATATTTGATTTACAAGTTTAGCAAATGTCTGATGAGTTGTGAAAGGGGTTTCATAACTTGCATCTCCCGGAACACCACTGCAAGTGGAAAGTCCGTGAAGATGTAATCGAACCATTTATGACATGGTAAGATCAAAGATGACATAAATAAATTTGCCATTATCCCTTTTAAAGTGATGCTTTAGAGACTGCGGCTTTTACACTAAAAAGAGCTCCATCAGGTCTGTTGAAATGACGCCATGGTATGGTACGCCCAACCATGTTATATCTTTTCTTAACATTTGGAATATGGGGCTTGTGTAAAAGGTTACAAACCTATTCCAAATCAGACAAGTGCTACTTTGTAGGTTATCTCAAGTAATTGGGTATTCCTCCCTCACTATACCGAGGCAAATAGGTTTGCCACAAAGAACGGTATGCTTTTTGAAGAAAATGATTCTTTCAAAAAGGTGAGTGGGAGAACAATGCAACTCGACGAGATAATAGTATCTTCGTCATCAGATCAAAGGAAAGAGACCTTGGAAGTAATTCCAGAGTTTCCTACTGCAACTGATACGGAAGTCTCTACAATAAAATGTATGGACTTCGGTCGAACTTGCAGTTGAACCACGTAGGCAAGGCTCATGCAAACCTCTCAGGTGCGCAAACGAGATATTGTTGTTAGACAACAGTATACCTACGATACACAAGGAAGCGTTGATGGGCCCTGACTCCGGAATTGGCTAAATGCCAATACAATCCGAGATAGTTTCCATATATAAATGTTTCAAGATTAAAATCTTGATACACCTTTCGGAAGATTTAGAGTCTAACGAATTTTATGGAACTAAAACTGATACGGATAAAAATGTCTTATCCATAAAGCTCGACTTGTTGCAATAACAAGTTCAAGGAGTTGACTACGATGATCTTGTTTCACCGTAGCGATGCTTAAAGTCGGTTCGGGTTGAACTAGCAATTAATACATATTTCAATCATGAGATATGAAACAAGGATGACGAAAGGATTTCCATCTGATGGAAATAAAACCAAGGACTTGCATGTGTTACAGTCCAAGGTATTTTGTCAGTCCAGAGGATGCTAGTAAGTATGCAAACTTCAGAGTTCCAGCAATGGACAGAAGAGAGCAAAATGGAGTTGGAATCTTCGTGTTTTGATGAAATGGTCAAAGGGGTTTGACTTCATCAATGGGTAACGAAGATGCTTGTAATTCAAGAAAATAAGTGGGAGCATAATAATATTTTCTAAAACATTGTGTGCTTGACACATTGTTAATTGGAAATAAATTTCTTGACACGAATTATGACTTCATTTGAAAATAGTTTTTCGATGAAGTGCTTGGGCTAAATAGCCTCAATATTAGGCATGATGATCTATGGAGATAGATTTACCTAATGGGGCTAAGCAATGAATACATATTGACAAGGTGCTAAAACCTTTTAGCATTTAAAAGGCCAAGGAGTGATTCTTGCCGAAGTCACATGGAAAGAGTTTTTGCAAGACTCGGTGTCCCAAAACACTGATGAGCAAAATACATGATGGAGATTCCAAACACTCTTGTGTTTGGATTAATCATGTATTCCATGGTATGTAAAACAACCAGATATGTCCGATACTCCCAAGGTGTTGCGAGTATAGATACCAAAGTGATCAAAAGTACTGATCATAGGACAACAGTGAAAAGTGTCATTAAGTGTTAGAGTAGCACTGATGACATGTTTTCTCGCAAGCGGAGATCATGGAGAGTTCGTTGTAAAATGCTACATCGATACAGTCTTCATCTTTTCTCCATGCGATTTTTAATTTAAATTGAGGGTTTTGTGTAACACACAATGTGGTGACACAGTTAGTTGGAAAATGTTCCAAACAAGATACTGTGGCGAATTCTATAACAAAGGCTAAGTATGTTGACGCTTTAGAAGTGACAAAGAAGTTGTTGAATCATATAGTTCATTCATGAACTTAGTATGGTTCCAAGAAGGCTTTGGTCAATGGGACACTATTGCAGATAGTTTCTCCATAGCTCAGTCTGAGGAATCTGGTTTCGACCAATGATTCACACATATACAAAGCCAAGTCCACACAAAATGTGAATTTTGTGAAAGCGTGAAAATGCGAGGATATGCAAAGATACACATGGAGCTGAAGTCGTCAGATCCATTGGACATCAGGCTATACCACAAGCGAAGCATATTTACACCGGTGTGCCACAGGTGTGAAGTGCATTAGCATTAACTAGATTATTGACTCTAGTGCAAGTGGGAGTCTGTAGGAGATATGCCCTAGAGGCAATAATAAATGTTATTATTTATCTCCCTGTTCGTAATTAGGTTTATGTTCCATGCTATAACTGCTATGGTTCTCGGGTCTGCAATAACCATGAGGCTCGGAGGAAGACTCATATGCACGTGTGGAATAATAAACGGTAAAATGTATTCCTAGTCTGGCCTCTAAGACTAGCTCAAGTGTTGCATGATGGTTCTGTTTTCCTGATCATGGGAATGTCTATGCCAGCAACTTTGAGGGCACAATGTTAGGACAAACACTTGTGTTGAATCGACCCGATTGATGTTATGCTAAGAGATACATTCGTCACAAGTTAATGGTTAATAACACAGAGATGGTTAACATTTGCATGATTCCTTAGACCATGCGAGTATCGAGTTTCTTCATGCTTGCTTCATGAACTTTGGGGTTTGTTAAACGTCATCCGTAACTGGATGGCTATTACGGCGGCTTACGGGTTCATGGAAAAGTGTGTCAAGTAACTTGATAGCTCAAGATTGGGATTTGCTCCTCCGACGATGGAGAGATATCTCTGGGCCCTCTCGGTGTTACGGTATCCATCATCGTCTGGCCAGACACAATGTGATTTGATCACAGGGATGCCGGAACACGGTAACGAGAAAAGAGAACAATACCGGTAACGAGGTAACTAGCATAGTGGACAAGTTGTTGATCCACGGGAATGCCAACATGTCTCACCTCGGGTATTTGTAACATATCGGGAAGCAACAGGAATAGCACACGGCAACTGGAGGTTCACTCGAATATTTATTCGTGTGGGTATAGGGGTCAATATGGGTGTCCACGGCTCCGATGCTGACCATTGATCGGAAAGTGTTTCGGTCATGTCTATACTTCACTGAACCTATAGGGTCACACGCTTAAGGGTCATCTATCTGCTGAATACTAGACTAGGAGTCCGAGAGAAAGTCACTGGAAAAGTTTCAGAGACAACGGAAAAGTTCCGGAGAGAACACCGAAAAAGTTTCGGTAAAACTGAAAAGTTGTCTCGGATAAAACCATTGATCCAAAAAGGTTTCGGCAAGCACCGGGAACGTTTTGGAGGTTGCTAGATTGGTCTGGTAATTTCTGGAATTTTTCCGGAGAAAAAACCAAAAAAATGTTTCGGAGCTGCCGGAATTGTTTACCGGGTAAACGAAGATGGTTTTAAATTAAACCACCATACCGGAAATGTTCCGGAGCACGTCCAGATAATTTTAGAGGGTGCCAGAAATGTTCTGCGACCTTCCGGAATTTTTCAGAAGTAATAGTCGCGGAAAACATCTTGTCCCAGCGTGAGGGGACAAGATCCCACGGATCGTGGGGGCTGTTTTGGGGGCGCCCCCCCTTGAGGGGGCAGCCCCTTGTGGCTGTACAAAGATGTTGGGGGGGCCCCATGGTGGGGGGCAGCCCCCACAAATGGTGGAAAGTGTTGGGAGGAAGGTGGGGCCCCATGGGGGAACACCATGGATAAGGGAACATGTTTTCTCCATGTTTGGTGGGAACATGTTTTCCTTGTTTGGTGGGCTAAAATTTCATCCACCACCACCCCCTCCTTCCCCTATAAAAGGAGGTGGAGAGGAGCTCTCCATCCCCACTCCAACTCTCTCACACATGGCATGCATGATCTGCCTTTCTTCTCTCCCTCCCACGAAATAATTTCGTAGTGCTGAAAGGCTGTCTGGGTTCCAGTGGGAACTAGTTCTGGACGGCGAAGCCTTGCCGGATAGATGACACCATATGTGTGCAACTTTGTAGAGAGGTCGTAGTTTCGATCTTAGTGCCCGTGGGGCTGTTCGTGAGTGCCTCCCGAAGGGCTGTCCAAGTGACGGTCCGAGTTCTGTGAGTCCTCCCGAAGGGCTGTCCGCGACACCGTCAGGGGGACTGTCGGACCGCCTCCCGGAGGGCTGTCCGGGTGGCAGATGAGGGTATACATCCTCGCGGTTGGGAGGTTGTAAAATCCTAGCTGCGGGGATCTGCACCGACGATCGTCATCGACTCTACTTCCGCTGCGCTACGAGTCGGTAGCGAAAATGATCAAACTTTGTATGCAGTCTCCATAGTGGTCCTGGGCTGGTGCGTAGGTCGAATATTTTTGTTTTCTGCTGCTTTCCCCAACAAAGGACTCACGGGAAGATATCACAACACAACTCTAAAACATAAATAAAGTCATACAAGCTTTATATTACAAGCCAGGGCCTCGAGGGCTCGAATACATAGCTCGATGGCATACAAGCGTCAGCGGAAGCATCAGATATCTGAGTACAGATATTAAAAGAGAAACAGAAAGGCCTTTAGAAAGGCGGGGCAAAATAAAACACTACGATCGAAAGGCGCAGGCCTCCTGCCTGGGACCCTCGAAACCTACTCCTGGTCATCGGCCAGCTCGTAGTAGTATCCATCCTCGGGGTAGTAGTAGTGATCGTCGGCGGGGGCAGCTGTCTCAGGGGCTCCGTCATTTGGTTGCATCAAAAGGGGTATATGGGGAAAGAGAAAGCAAAGCAACCGTGAGTACTCATCCGAAGTACTCAGCAAGCAAGGATCTACACTACATATGCAACATTATCAAAGAGTGGCTGTATATGTGGACTGGGCTGCAGAAATGCCAGAATAGAGAGGAAAGCCTAGTCCTATCGAAGACTAGCATCTTCAGCGGTCTTGCAGCAATAGAAGAGAGTAGATCAGCACAGTATAATGTAGTAGTAGTATTAAGTCTCAACCTCACCTAGAGATCCTTTCTCGACTCCCTGCGAGAAAGCAATCCCAGAGCCATACGGTCATCAACCTCGTCCTGAGATCCCTTCTCGACTCCCTGCGAGAAGCAATCCCAGAGCCATATATCCAGGTATCATCTCACGGTCTAGTTGTGTCGATCGGGATACAACTCCGAGTGTCCTTTACCGTAGGACCAGCTATCGATAGATGTGTTCTTCCCTGCAGGGGTGCACCAACTTACCCAACACGCTCGATTAACTCCGGCCGGACACACTTTCCTGGGTTATGCCCGGCCTCGGCCAAACGATACACTGCAGCCCTACCTACAGTTCAGCAGAGAGGTCCCCGCCGGTCTACATCCTAAGCGCTCAGGGGTCTTGGGCCATCGCCCTGTGCACTCCGGGTCGTTGCGAGCAGGGTGAAGCCAGGCACCAGGAGGGCGCCGGTCCGTCCCGGCCGCAAGGCTGAACTAGACGTCTGACAGAGCTTTCGGCTGACGCTACAATGCAGAACGCCCATACTATGCCCACGTGATGGTTAGTGCTATAAGTCCAGAGGCCTGCTCGGATCAAATATCCAAATCGTTAGTGGACTAGGGCTTGCGGTAACGAGCAGAGACTCACGATCGATGTGACCCCGTCGCCCCGTCTCGAGGACTTGCTGCAAGGGCTAAGAATGCCCGGCCGCGCCTCGTATTCATCACTCGGGCACCATCCAGGTCAACCCGTCTCCACAACACTCGCCACTTAGGTTCACGCGGGTACCCCTCAGGGTCGACCCGCCTTTCCAAGTAACAGTGTAAAGTCCAAGTATCCGTGTGTCCATATCATCAGGGGAATCCGAGGTATCACCCTCGTTGGATTCCTACTCGATGTATCCGTCAAGGTGAACTCGGAGGAATCAGCCTCGATGGGTTCACACTTGATGTGTTGCACGACAGCGTCGTTATCGGAAGTGGTGAAGGAGGAATCACCCTCGTTGACCACAACCGAATAGCTACTCTACAGAGTTAACATCAGAAGTGCTACAAGAGGTTTCACCCTCGGCACTCGATATTAACGTTGCAGTGTCGTTACAACTAAGGGGGTGATGTGCGGTGCCGGGGTCTGGTCTTCAATCCCGTTGATCGGATCTTCGGATAATCCAGCGGGGCAGTCGGGATAAGTGGGGTCACTGATAGGTCTCTACCCAGCCTATACTAAGCAGTTTAGGATAAGCAGGTAAGGTATCAATAGCAGGTTACATTAAACAGGCTATGCATCAGAATAGGTAAAGCAGTAGCAGCAGCAATTCTAATGCAAGCATGAGAGAGAAAGAATTGGCGATATCGGTATGCTCAAGGGGGGGTGCTTGCCTGGTTGCTCGGCGGCAAAGGCAAGGTCGTTAACGGTGTCGTCGGGCTCCTGAGCTGCGTCGGTACCGGGAACTGTGTCGGGGTCTAACGAGAGAGAAGAGGGGGAGGAAACAGTATAAATACACAGCAAACAAGTGCTACACAAAGTATAACATGACAATATGCAGTGTCGGGTGTGTCCTAACGTATGGTTGCACGTCACCGAGGAAGGGGGAATCCATCCGGGAATGTTTTCCTGGTTCCGGACCTATGTCAGACAGATGACCGGAGGGGAATGGTCCCATGTTCGGATAGTTAGGGACGTGTGACAGACGAACGGACCGCGTATTCGGATTCGTCTCGAAATTCTGAGCAACTTTCATGTACAACGTTTTTCGATCTGAGCTACAGATTATTTTATATGAATTTCTAAAGTTTAATTGATTTTCTGAATTTTATTTAATTATTTAAATTCGAATTATCCAAAACAGTAAATGGTGATGTCAGCATGACGTAGAAGTGACATCAGCGGTCAACAGAGGCTGACTAGGTCAAACCTGACATATGGGGCCCACATGTCATAGACTCAGTCTTAATCCAGTGTGTAAATTTTAACTAAACTAATTAAACAGAGGGGGGCCCACCTGTCATAGGGTGTTTGGTTAACAAAATAATTAAATTAACTTAATTAATCATCAGGTTAATTAGAGAGGGGTGGGACCCATATGTCATTGACTGGGGCCTGCCCAGTCAGCACAGTTGACTTGGTTAACTGGTCAACAGGGGGCCCCGGGCCCATCGGTCAGTGGCACAGGGGCGGGACCCACCGGGGCCAGGTCAGCGCCGGCCGCCGGAGCTCTCCCGCGGCGGCCGAACTCCGACGAGCTCGGAAACGCGCTGTGTGGCACCATTTAGCGCGGGGTCAGGCTCTCTGGAACGGGCGTTTCGAGCTGCGTCCACTGGCGGTGGTCTCGGTGACTGAGGCAGCCGGAATTGGCGACGGCGACGATGGCAGACGGTGGCGGCTTCGGGTGGCGTTTGGGTTCGGCGCTACGGTGCGCGCGCGGGCGAAATAAGTGGCTAGGCGCGGTATACGCGGGGCGGCGAGGCCGATGAGCAGCAGCGCGCGACCAAATGGCCGCCGGAACGACGCCGGCGACGTGCTCCGCGCCGGAGGGCTCGGCACGATGGGGGGCGGCAGCTACGGCACCGAGGGAGAGCGCAGAGAGAGAGAGTGAAGAGGACGGGGTGCTCATGGCGGTCCTGTAGGTGTGCAAAGGTGGGCTCGGGGCAGCGCGACGGCGGCGAATCATGACGGCGATCACCGGCGCCCGAAGCTTGAAGACGAGCTCGTGCGCGACGATGCAGGGGATTCCAGCTCCGGTTCGATGCAGCTGGCGAAGCAGCGAGCGGCGGCGGGGCGATCTGGCACTGCTGCGAGGCGCAGGGGCGACGGTGGCCGCGCGTATCAGAAGGTCGAGGCTATGGCGGTGCTCGGGGAAGAGGAGAGGGAGCGAGGGGGAGAGGGAGTGGGGCGACTAGGGTTCGCCGGGGGGGAGCGGGGAGTTGCTCTTATCTCCAGCGCGGGCGCGGGCGACGCGCTGTCGAGCGAGGGAGGGGGGCCGGTGCGCGGCGAGCGCGCGCGGCGACAGCAGCGCAGGAGGAGCAGTGCGAAGGTGGGAGGCGCTGGCGGTGGGCTGGGCCGCACTGTAGCCACTTAGGCCCAGGCAAATGGGCCTTTTTCCTTTTCTTCTTTTTGCTTTCTGTTTTCTCTTTTCTTTTCTGTTTACAAAAATGTTAGGCCACTTATGGACTTTTTTAAAATATGCAACTTAGCTTATTAAACATGGTGCATTATTTGCCACTGCCAAAAAATGGTTTGGAGCCAAAAGAATTTCATTTGGATTTTATTAAATTGAAAAAGGATTAAATACTGTTGTTTTGTTGCTGTTAGAGTCACTTAATTAATTTAGTGAATATTGGTTATAATTTTAGAATTGTCTCTGGAATATTTACAATATTATGAACATTTTATTTTTCAAATTTGAACAACTTTTATTTTTCACTTTTAGTTTGAATTTCTATTTGAATTTGAATTGAAAAGAGATAGGATCCAAATGATGTTTAAGCACTGTTGATCATGATGACATGGCATTATCAACAGGGGTATTACTATGGCTAACCACTGGGGTGTTACATCCCATAGTATTTGTCCCAGTTGCAAGTCAACCCTCGACTCGCAACTGTGATTGTAGTTGTAGGTGTGGCAGTTGCAATTCCGCCCTTGACTCACAATTGGGCTTGTAGTTATAGTTGCCCCAGTAGGAAGTCCACCCTCGACTTGCAACTGGGGCTTGTAGTTTTACCCCAGTTGCAAGTCCACCCCCGACTCGCAACTGGACCCATAGTTTATTCTCATCCTAGTTGCAATCCCACCATCAACTCACAACTGGGCCTATATTTTTTATTGGTGCAATTGGATGTCCACCTCCGACTCGCAACTTAGCCCGTAGTTGTAGGTCTTCGAGTTACAAGTCCATGTTCGATCGCAACTGGACCCTAGTTTTTTTGTCGTCCCATTTGCAACTCAACCCCCGAATCACAACTGGGCCCCGTAGTTGTTTGATGTCATAGTTGCAAGTCCACCCTTGACTTGCAACTGGAACCGTCATTTGTTCTCTTCCTAGTTATGAGTCCACCCTCGACTCGCAACTAGGGTCTCATAGTATTTTTCTCGGTTGCAGGTCCACCCTCGACTCTCAACTAGGATTGTAGTTGTAGTTGCCCTAGTTGCAAGTCCACCCTTGACTTGCAATTGGACTTGTAGTTGTAGTTGGCACAATTGCAAGTCCACCATCGACTCGCAACTAGGGCTTGTATTTATAGTTGCACAAGTTGCAAGTCCACCTTCGACTCGCAACTAAGCCCGTATTTTGTTCCCATCCTAGTTGCAATCCCACCATCGACTCACAACTAGGCCCGTATTTGTTATTGCCTTAGTTGCAAGTCCACTTTCGACTCACAGCTAGCCCCATAGTCGTAGGTGTCCTAGTTACAAGTCCACGTCCAACTCGCAAGCAGCCTCGTAGTTTTTTTGTCGTCCCATTTGCAACTCAATCCCCGACTCACAATTGGGCCTCCGTAATTGTTTGTTTTCATAGTTGTAAGTCCACCCACGGCTCGCAACTTGAACGTAGGTTATTCTCGTCGCAGCTGCGAGTCCACCCCCGACTCGCAACTCGGGTCCCATAGTATTTATCCCAGTTGCAAGTGCACCCTCGACTCGCAACTGGGATTCTAGGTGTAGGTGCTCCAGTTGCAAGTCCACCCTCGACTCACAACTAGGCTTGTAGTTGTAGTTGTCCCAGTTGCAAGTCCATCCCCGACTCGCAACTGGGATTGTAGTTGTAGTTGTCCTAGTTGCAAGTCCACCCTCAACTCGCAACTGGGCCCGTAGTTTGTTTTCATCCTAGGTTGCATGCCCACCATTGACTCGCAATTGGGAGGAGAATAGTTTTTAATACTTGATTTTTATAAATACTAAACAAATTTTCTAATTCGTGAACAGTTTTTTCAAATACGTGATTTCTTTTTGAAATAGGAGAATGGTTTTAAAATAAAGAACAATTTTTGAAATAAAGGGAAGAAAATAAAAAATTATGAACATTGTTTCTCCAAATTTGGAACGCTTTTAGAAATATTTTAAAATCCATGAACATATTTTGAAATACCAGAACATTTTTTGAATTCACGGACATTCTTTAAATCTAAGATTCTTTTCAAAATCTTGAACATTTTTCAAAATCATGAACATTTTTTGAATTGATGAATTTTTGAAAATTTATAAACAATTTATCAACTTCTAAACAGTTTTCAAATTCGCAAACATTTTTTAAAGTAGCGACAATTTTTAAATTAACAAACATTTTTTGGAAGCATGAACATTTCTCAAATCTCTGAATGTTTTTTAAAATTTATGAGCATTTTTTTTAAATCATGTCATTTGTTAAATTAGTGAACATTTTTTAGCTAGTGATTATTCGAATTTGCAAGCATTTTTAAAGCGTGGATATTTTCCAAATCCGTGAACATTTTTTGGAATTCTTGGACATTTCTAGAATTGGCCAACATTTTGCGAATTCATGAATATTTATTCACAATCACGTACAATTGTTGAAATCTAAAACATTTTTTGAATTCATGGTCAATTTTCAAATTAAGTTAGTTCCTGCTTTCTTTAATTATAACCTGCTAACTGGAAGGCATGCGAGGCAATGGCACGTAAGTTTTTTTTTTTTTTTTTTTTTGCGGTGGCAGGTAACTTGCTATTCACAAGTTGTTTTTAGTTCCGTGCTTTTTTGCCATGAGCCACAGAATGCTTAAATAGCAGGTCCCGCGATAGAAGGTATCGACAAAGAATGTCAATTTACAGCTCAGCAACAGCAACACTAATCGGCCAGCGAATGAAGCCAACTAAACCATAGCTGGCTATCTCGAAAAAAAAAACACTAAACCATCGCTACGTACACACTGCCAGCAGAAACCGCATCAAAGGCCCACGTCCACTAACAAACAACCAAAACAACGTGAAAGCCCAGAGTACAAGACTTGTCTCAGGTGAAATTGTTAGAGTGATTAATCGAGACAAACGAACAGACTCAAGACAAATAAACAAATAAGAGGGCACAAAAAATGATGATGTCATACTTAGATAGATGTGACATTGTTATTTGACATCTAAATGAGCCCTAGACACACCCCTTTTATTATGTATGCTATGTGCATGCTCATATGTGCCCACAGGCCAATGTAAATTCATGTACGCCAACTGATATATGTCCCTCATTTGTACTGGTACATTATACTCAATATATCTTCTTCCGTTATTAATTATGATTGGTGCAATACCTGGACCATATAGTCTTCGAAGGTGACCATCAAGGCCTCTGTTAAACTGAGACAAAATATTGCCTTTCTTATGTTGCCCGTCCTCCTTCAGCACCTCTTTCGTGTTTAATGCCTTGTCAACCGGCGTAATCGCCCCTTCAATGACTGCGTATGTCCCCACCCGATTATCAATGCTTGGCATAGGCGGTGCACTAGGTGTACCAGGTGTGATTGGTATTGGATGTGCCACATCACCTATAGTTGACATATATGTCTCATCATTGAAACTACAAAGTATATACAACAAAGCAAATAAGCTATCCATATGTATGCATTCAAAAAACAACAACAACAAAAATGTGGGCGAAATTTTACCTTGTGGGTATTTCATCGAACACCTTGTGCGCATCGTCCGCCGGCGCAACAAGCGAGCTCGTCGGCGCTTCGGTCGCCGCCGCATCCGTCGCACGCCCTGCAAGCTTCTTCTTCGGCCGCCTAGAGGAGCCGACCGCCGCCTTGTTTTTCTTCCCGGACACCTTGCCCGCTTTCGCCCGCGCCGCATTTGGGAGCTTCGAGAGGGGGGCACGTGGCTTCACGGCGGGTGCCAGCGCGACGCCACCCGCCGCCGAGGTCGTCCGTGGCGCCATGAAAAGGCCGCGCGCGAGACCGGTGGTTGGAGGAGCACCGGCGGAGGCGAAGCCAAAGCTCCCCACGCTAGGGTTTGCGCTGGCGGCGGCGGCGGCGAAGGGGTCGCGGGTGTAGGAAGGGGTGAGGGGGATGTCGGCGCGGTCGTCCGTCGGGCGAATTCGCCGGCGGCGGCGCGGGCGCTCGAGTGTGAGGCGCGCGGAAGCGGGCGCACGAAATAAGCGGCGCGCGATGCCGTTTCGCCCCGCGCGCTGAACTACTTATGCCGCGCGTGTTTTTTTTTTGCGCCTCCGCTGGATCGTCTGGAGCGGCTGCGCGCGCGCAAAAATCTGTATTTTTACAGCGTGGCGCTTATATCGCGCGGCCGTTGGAGATGCTCTGAGCTGCATGGACCAACCAGCACGGCATATAAGAGACGGAGCACTAACCCCAAAAGAGAAATATTTCCAGCCGATCTGCAGATGATCGATCAAAGAAGCGGTCAAATGATGTTCTAGATGAAACAAGTAAGCAGCACTCAGCATCGCTAGTGCCCAACCCCAGGACCAAAGACCGGTCTAAGCATTTGAATATTACACACACAAGTCCTTTCCTTCCGCAGGAGAATCTGTTAGTCCAGTCAAACTTGTTACTCTTCCAACCGGGACAACGAGCGCGAGCCAGTGATGCCGCAGTGCGATCTTTGCCTCTCCGGCCGGCCACCAGCTCTATAAATGGGTCTCCCATTCGCCCGCACAGGCACACACCGAACCATCACGACCGCCCACAGACGCCTGCTGTGTCGTATGAACGCCGGCACGCTGACCGCTGACGGCTGAGCGAGCGGGAGGAACGAGGCGTGCAACTAATGGAGGAGAGGTGCGCCCTGGCCACTGAGCTGGCACAGGTGGTCGACACGGTGAGGCAGCTGGAGGCGCACATGGGCGTGAAGGGCGGCGCTGACAGAGGGGAGACGTGCCGGGCGCTGGTGTCGAGCATGCGCTCCTCCGTCGACAGGTCCATCCACATCGCCATGTCGTCGTGCTGCGTGGTCCTCGGAGCGCCGGAGTCGCCGCCGTCTGCCGGCGGGAGCCCCCGCAGCGGCGGCTCTGACCAGGCTGCCGACTCCCCTTGCCGCGGCGCTCACGCAGCCGGGCAGTCCAAGAAGAGGTAATTAAGAGCAAACAAAAGCCTAAATCCAAGCTTGTTGATTATCCCGTTTCTTGGTATTAAGATGGTTGCTAGGAGTGCAGGAAAACACAGCCCAAGTGGAGCACGCAGGTGAGGGTGAATTCCGTGGAGGACGTCGGCCCCCTCGACGACGGCTTCAGCTGGAGGAAGTACGGTCAGAAGGACATCCTCGGCGCCAAGTACCCAAGGTCAGCGACGAGTGACGCCCAAAGCAAGCGCGAGCGAGCTATCATTTCAACAGGACTGACTAAATTGAACTTGTCGCAGGGCCTACTTCCGGTGCACCCACCGGCACAGGCAGGGCTGCTACGCTAGCAAGCAGGTGCAGCGTGCTCACGGCGACCCGCTGCTCTTCGACGTCGTGTACCACGGGAACCACACGTGCGCGCAGGGCAAGCACCGCAACAGCCAGAGGCCGCAGCCCGCAGCAAGCGGAGAGCACCGGCAGCCTCAGCCTGCAGGCGGACAGGAGCGGAGCTCGACCGAGCGAGGCGCGCCGGGCGTGGTGGCTCCGTTCCCGTTCCCCTCCAAACAAGCAGGCGCCGACACGGCCAGCGACTTCCCAGCTGGCTGTGCCATCACTGCATCCCCCTTCATGTCGCCGGCGACGTCAGAGTGCAAGGCCTCCACGACGGAATCCCCGATGGGGGACATGGACTTCATGCTCCAGCTGGCCGACGCCGATTTCTTGGACAACTCGCGCTATCTCTAATAGGCAACGAATTATGAGTTCAGGATGCTAGCTTCGAGCTTGTAAGATTTTAAGCTGATGAATGCACATGCCACTTGTTCGAGCTTTTACACTGCATGCCGCTTGTTCTGAGTCCTGATGGATCTGAATTAAGTGACGAGCAGATGAGTCCTCATGGATCTGAATTCTGAAAGCTACGTTCGTGGACCAAGGTCGTACCAGATGCCAGGATTATCATGAAAAATATCACTTGCCGTCACCAGCAGGTCACTGAGACACTGACTAGCCACGACAAAACGAAACAGCAAAACAACGATGAAGACTGAATGATGCCGCGAGAGGCAGTCAAGTCTGACGTTGACAGACATAGATGATAATGTTAAGGTTGCGTTTGGATGTCACTAGTCGGGGTCTTCGAGGTCGGAATCGTGAATTGGTATTCCCATCGTCTGTTTGGGTGCCTTAGGGCAACTCTTGCAAATCCCCTAAAACCTATATATTCGAGGGTCAAAAGTGAGTTTTAGAGAGTTAAGCACTAGCTAGCAAATTTCTTAAAACCAACTTTACTATAAAAAATGGTCTCACTCCGGGAAATTCTCCTTGTGACCCCACGTGTCCTTGTGTGTAGAAAGATTTTTCGGATATATAGGGGTCTGCTATCTGCATAATAGTGATTTCCATTAAAAAACTAGTAAAGTGAGAAATACCGAGCATCCCTCCCGCCCACCTCCACGAGCATGCGCTCAACACAAAGTCCTTCCACTCTACTTTCGGCTGAACATTATCCCCCCCCCCCCCCATCCCCCCCCTCCCAGCTCCACCCGCCCCCCCCCCCCTCCCACCCCCCGCCCCCCACCCCCCCCCCCCCCCCCATCCCAAATGATGGCGTCTCTCCAACCTTCCTCGTTGTCTCTCCGGCCATCTTTGGACGTCCTCCCCCGTGAGAACCTTCATCTCCCGTTATCTGCTTCACTTCAACATCAGATAGGCCATCGGCTGCACGGTTCTCGCGAGCTCTCTTCCCCGTCACCTCACGTCTCGATCTTCTGTGCAACCTACTAGATCGAGGTTGTGGCCGAGTTGATCCTACTCGTGGAGGAGAGAGATGGTAGGGGCACAGGAGGTACGTGACGAACGCACGGCAGTCGCCGGGGATGGGAGGCACAAAGGAGTGCCGATGGGAGGGGCGGTGGTGTCGGTAAATTGGCACACATTTCTAACTACTGTAGCAGGTCGAAGTTGTGTGTTTATATTTGGATGAAACGACGTCACCGTGGCGTACAAGATATTGTTGTTACAGGGAGAGATGCTATTCTTAGGTACATGTTCCTACGAAATATTTACGTATTGTTAGAGGATGTGTAACTGTCTGGAGTAAAACATGGAAATTACGACCGTCAAATTGAACTAGCACGTAACAATTTTGTAAACCTATATGTAAGAATAGCATCGCTCGTTGGTATAGTTATGCGAGGATCAATAAGACGAAGATTACAACTCATGTGGGTAGGCTTTACTCAACCATAACCAAGATACAAGATATCTAGAAGATTTCACTTTAACAGCTCGCCTCAAATCATGCTTCGGTAAGAGTGATATTGCGCCTGAATTCTTCTAGATGTCGAACTGGTAAAGCCTTTGTAAAGACATCTGCAACTTGATCCTTTGAAAGCACAAGCTGGATTTCATTAGACTTACCGATCACCCTTTCTCTAAAAAAGTGATAGTCAATCCCAACGTGCTTGGTATGAGCATGGAAGATGGGATTGGCTAAGAGATAGATCGCAAGATTGTCACATCATAAACATGAAGTTTTTCATGTAGGCATACCCAACTCTTTGAGTAGTAATTGTACCCAAATAAGTTCAAGTGTATTATTAGCAAAAGCCTTATACTCTGCTTTTGTACTTGATTGAGATACACTGGCTTGTTTCCTGACACTCCAAGATACTAGGTTTGATCCATAAAATATTGCAAACTCTCTAGTTGATTTTCTATCATCAATGCATGCCCAATCTGCATATGAGAAATCATTTAACAAACTGGATGATGACTTTGTATATGCAAGGCATGTGTTGATGGTGTGTTTAACATATCTAAGGTACTGCCCCGGTTGTTATATCTGCTGACCTGATGCATGCGATCCCAAGGAGAATTTGAGGACACCATCCCACCTGGTGCGGTAGATCCCAAGGTGGGGTCATCTCTACTGTCATCACTAGCAGACACAGACCCCGTGTGTTTAGGCAATTCACTGTGTGGAAGTGAGCCGTTGGTGCAAACAGACTTTGTGGGCCTGGGCGACGAGGCACCCGACTGCACACGGTGGACAATTGGTGGTGTGGTGCCCCCTGGTTGACCGGCCGGAGCAGTCGGTATCGAGGCAGCCATGACATCAGTTGTAGAGTGATGGCCTAGGATCACACATGCGGATCAACATTGGATTGCGTACCAAGATCTCATTCGAATCTCCTACCGCCTCTTTCATCTTGCGCCACATGAGATATGGGGTTGTTTAACCCCAAATTTTAATTATTTTGAATGGGATTTTCACCTAGATATTTGTGTGTGTCACATGTATCATGCACGTTACATGTAACATATCCTGTAGTAGGTGTGTTAGTAGAACAAGTCGCATTTTGAGTATTAGAGTTATTGTCACTCCGCTCCATCGAGGAGAGGCTACCACATCAGGCAAGCCCCCACCCCCCCCCCCCCCAAACGCCTCCTCTATCCTGTCACTCACGGGTTGTCGTCATCAGGTCGCCCTGCCTGACTCTATAATAATATTCTGTAACATAACATGTTTTTTGAGTTGTGTAACATAACATTGTACAAGATGTATGCATCATGTTAAACTATATTTTTTCTACAATACGCACGAGTGTGTGTATCATTCAATAGACAAGAAGGGTACCCATCACAAGTTTCTTACATATTTACATGTGGTTAAACCACCATCCACCTACCGGTAGAGAAAGAAACTAATCCCTCGAATCCCACCTAGACAACGCCCTGAAAAAAGCCTCATAGCAAGCCGTCAAGAGGCCTGCTTGCTTCCATGCACAACCATCAATCTCAATCCTTTGGATCACCGCTGTTATTGAGGAAGACACTTCGTCGAACACGACAACATTACGATGCTTCCAAAGCTCCCACACGATTAGGGTGATGAGTGTCCTTATGGCGGTTGGTCTCCCCTCTGTTGATGTTGCACTAATCAATCAGGTTGTCATCAATCCGAGGAACCCAGTCAGATCCACCAAGCGCAGCCAGAGCCGTATGTCAGACCGTCCTTACGAGGACGCAATTTAGGAGGATGTGGCTTATTTTCTGGTCATTCTAATCACACTGAGGGCATGCCTCTTGGTGTGGTAATCCTCTTCGGGATAAACGATCAGAGGTCCAACACCTATTCCTGGAAGCCAGCCACATAAAGAAGTGTAACTAGAGAGGTGCATGAGACTTCCAGGAGGAATCTGTGTATGGAGTAAACTCGCACCCAGCAAACTTAGTGTCATAGGAAGATCTCAACGAGAAGGAGCCATCCTTCTCCCACGACCAACGTATAATGCCTGGTGATCCCACGGTAAGCTCCTCGTTAGCAGTATGAGCCCGGAGTGATAGGAACTCCTGAAGGAAGTCAATGCCCATCTCCAAACCCACATCAACCGACCAAGCTCCATCCTTCAAAGCAGAGTATACAAATCATGTAGAGCGTAGTCTCTTACGGATTATATCATATATCGCGGGCTCTAGCTCTTGGCTCTGGTAGCCATCCAACCATTTATCCTCCCAAATTAATGTGCTATTTCCATCTCCCACCAGAGCCATAATTGTCCCCTAAAAAATTGCACGTGGTGCATTGGGCATTTGTAGGGAGAAATCCTTCCATGACCGAGAATTGTCTGTTCTGGACAACCATAGCCATCGAGTCTGCATCATGATGTTGAGCCACTGGAGGTTTGGGATGCCTAGGCCCCAAGTCCACTTTAGCGCACAGGCGGAATCCCAAGCGAAGTTGAAAGCACAAGTGCTCCCTAGGTGATTTTGGTAATTAATGTCAACATATCTCTTGTTGGACTAATACCTTTATCTAGTATATTTCAGATGAGTTCAACAATGGCATGGCAAGGACAAGAGGATGTGGAACCCCTTCAAAATGCTAAGGACAAAGATTGGCAAAAACTCAAGACTCTTCATTTTCATTTTAGTGACCCAAGATCACATTGAGTCCATAGGAAAGCCAATACTATTAAAAGGGGATGAGGTGTTGCTTAATGGTCTACTTGCTCAAAGTGCTTAGTGATATTGCTCCAAAATCCTCAACCACTTTCTCATTTCCACATATGTCCAAAACTTCCAAGTCAAACTCGGCCCCACCGATTTGATCTATCCGGCGCCACCGAGTTCAGTTGACATAGCCACTGCCAGAAACCCTAGACAATTCGCTCACACCGATACGGATCTCGGTCTCACCGAGATGGCCCTGCAAACTCTCTGTTTCCCTTTGTAACATTTCGGTCTCACAGAAATGAGCAATCGGTCCTACCGAGTTTGCCTGACCAACTCTCTGTTTGCTTGTTACTGAAATCGGTCTCACTGAGTTCAAGCAATCGGTCACACCGAGATGAGGTTTTGCCCTAGCCCTTGCACATCGGGCCCATCGAGTTGTTCCAGTCGGTCCCACCGAGATTCCAAACGTTCACATTTTGAACTGAATTGGTCTCACCGAGTTCTTCTATTCAGTCTGACCGAGTTGGGTCAAATGTGTGTAACGGTTGGATTTTGTGTGGAGGCTATATATACCCCTCCACCCCCATCTCCATTCGAGAGAGAGCCATCAGAACATGCCTACACTTCCACTAATCATTTTCTGAGAGAGAACCACCTACTCATGTGTTGAGACCAAGACATTCCAATCCAACCACAAGAATCTTGATCTCTAGCCTTACCCAAGTTGCTTTCTACTCAAATCTTCTTTCCACCATATCCAAATCTGTGTGAGAGGGTTAAGTGTTGGGGAGACTATCATTTGAAGCACAAGAGCAAGGAGTTTATCATCAACACACCGTCTATTACCTTTTGGAGAGTGGTGTCTCCTAGATTGGTTAGGTGTCACTTGGGAGCCTCCGACAAGATTGTGGAGTTGAACCAAGGAGTTTGTAAGGGCAAGGAGATCGCCTACTTCGTGAAGATCTACCCGAGTGAGGCAAGTCCTTCATGGGCGATGGCCATGGTGGGATAGACAAGGTTGCTTCTTCGTGGACCCTTCGTGGGTGGAACCCTCCGTGGACTCGCGCAACCGTTACCCTTCGTGGGTTGAAGTCTCCATCAACGTGGATGTACGATAGCACCACCTATCAGAACCACGCCAAAAATCTCCGTGTCTACATTGCGTTTGCACACTCCAATCCCATCCCTTTACTTTCTTGCAATTAGCATGCTTTACTCTTTCCGCTGCTTATACTCTTGCCATGCATGCTTGAAATGTGTTGTGATTGCTTAATCTTGTGCTAAAACTCCATCTCAACTTGAAGAACTTAAAAATTGCCACTTTTGCTTGTTGAGGGTCTAATCACCCCCCTCTAGACACCTCTTCTCGATCCTTTCAATTGGTATCAGAGCATTGGTCTCCATTGCTTTGGTTTAACCACCATTGGAGGTAGATGGATGAGTCTATGATTGGGAGTATTAGACATAGTGTGCATATGGTTGACAGAGAGTTCTATAGTGCTTGGAAAAATGAGATGTTTGAGATTTTCAATGAATATAATTTGAACAAGTATATTACTAGCCCCTGTGTGCCTCCTATTGATCCCTTGCATCCTACCCCCGATGAGTATCTTGACCTGACCCGCAATCTTAGAACTATTAATCTTATCATAAGAGGATTGCCTAGAAATTTGCTTGTATGCTTGCCTACATTTGAATGTGCTTATACTATATGGAGATATCTTGAGGAACGCTTTCCAAACTATTCCTTGAAAAATCTAGATGAGATTCTTCAAAAGTCCATTGCTTTTCATTAAATGCATCCCAGTGATCCTAAATTTGATGATTGTCTATTTGAGCTTCGTGACCTTATGCGTGCCAAAGGAGATGTTGGAGTCATTAGTAGCATCATCTCACAAGTCATTAGAATTCATAAAGATGCACATTGTCATGGTCATAAATCTAATGAATCACTCTCTCTAGGTAATGATCAATCACATGATGATGTTGAACATGGATATTATGATGAGGATGATGATAGTGACTTTGATCTTGATGAGTCAATGAGACACTTTGGTCTTATGGCTAACCTTCACGGTTACATGGCCGGAGAAAAGGAATGGGTTCTTGATAGTGGATGTACCGATCACATGACCGGAGACAAGGACATGTTTCGAGAGCTCGCTGAAAATGATGGTCCCCGAAAGTATGTCACTTTTGGTGATAACTCAAAGGGTAAGGTGGTAAGGTGGCCATCTCACATGGCAGCTCTATCCAAAATGTTATGCTCGTTGAATCTCTTGGTTACAATTTACTTTCCGTATCTAGACTAGTCGATTTCGGATTCAATGTTCTATTCACTGAAGTAGATTGCCAAGTGTTTCGTAGAGATAATCATAATATGGTCTTTACCGGTATACGTAGAGGTGATCTATACATTGTTGATTTCACTAAAAGAGCTCAACCTCGTACTTGCTTAATTGCTAAATCTTCTAAAGGTTGGTTGTGGCATAGAAGGTTAGGTCACGTGAGCATGCGAAATCTTGATAAGCTTATTAAAGGTGATCATATCCTTGGTGTTAAAGATGTCATATTTGACAAGGATAGACTTTGCAGTGCTTGTCAAGAAGGAAAACAGGTTGGAGGAAGTCATCCCGTAAAGAACATCATGACCACGAGGAGACCGCTTGAGCTACTCCATATGGATCTTTTCGGTCCCAACGCCTACAAGAGTCTCGGTGGTAACTCGTTCGGTCTGGTCATTGTTGACGACTTTTCAAGATTTACGTGGGTGTTCTTTCTTGATGATAAATCGCAGGTCCAAAAGATCTTCAAGAACTTCACTAGGAAGGCCCAAAATCAATTTGAAGTGAAGATTAAGAAGGTTCGGAGCGACAACGGAACGGAGTTCAAGAACGCCAATGTGGATACCTTTCTTGATGAAGAAGGGATTTCACATGAGTTCTCGGCTACGTACACACCTCAACAAAATGGAGTTGTTGAGAGGAAGATCTGTACACTTATTGAGATGGCAAGAACGATGCTTGATGAGTACAAGACTCCAAGACACTTTTGGGCGGAAGCAGTTGAGACAGCTTGTCATGCTACGAATCGACTATATCTTCACAAGCTTCTCGGCAAGACAGCATACGAGCTTCTCACCGGTAACAAACCCCAAGTTGGATACTTTTGAGTATTTGGCTCAAAATGTTACATTCTTCTTAAGCATTGTCATTCAAAATTTGCCCCTAAATCTCATGAAGGTTTCCTACTCGGTTATGGCTCAAACTCTCACACTTACCGTGTCTACAACAATTTCACCCAAAAGGTTGAAGAGACGGTAGATGTGAAGTTTGATGAATATAACGGCTCACAAGTAGAGCAATTGCCAATTGATGTAGGAGACAAAGATACTTCAAAAGCAATTCAAGACTTGTCTATTGGCAAGATTCGACCAACGGAGGTGAAGGAGAGTACCTCGTCCGTTCAAGTGGAAGCCTCAACTTCACGACAAGGTGAACCACAAGTTGAATTGGAGGCATCCACAAGTGGAACACGTCAAGATGAAGGAAACAAGGAAGTACAACAAGATGAACCTCATAGACCTCCTTCTCCACCTCCACAAGGGAACAACAACACCAACAACAAAGAAGAAGGAAAATAAGAAGAAGAATACAATGAAGAGGATGTTCCACCCCAACCCAAACAAAAGCTCTCACGAGTTCGAGCAAGAGTCTCAAGAGATCATCCCGTCGAACAAATCTTTGATGACATTCAAACCGGGAGAATTACTCGCTCTAAAACTCGTTTGGCTAATTTTTGTGAACATTACTCATTCATTTCTAGTATTGAACCTATGAAGGTTGAAGAAGCTCTTGATGATCTGGATTGGGTGAACGCTATGCATGAAGAGCTACACAACTTTGAGAGGAATCAAGTATGGACGTTGGTTGAAAAGCCCGATGAGAAGCACAATGTCATTGGAACCAAATGGGTGTTTCGGAATAAGCAAGATGAGGATGGATAAGTTGTACGTAACAAGGCTTGTCTCGTCGCTCAAGGCTACACTCAAGTCGAAGGAATGGACTATGGTGAGACATATGCCCCCGTTGCTAGACTTGAGTCCATACGCATCTTACTTGCTTATGCCAATCATCATGATATCACCTTATACCAAATGGACATTAAAAGTGCTTTTATAAATGGTGAAATTAAGGAGGAAGTCTATGTTAAACAACCTCCCGGCTTTGTTAATCCCAAGAAACCCGATCATGTTTACAAACTTCACAAAGCTCTTTATGGTCATAAACAAGCTCCTAGAGCATGGTATAAATGCTTGACCAAGTTTCTTATTGAAAAAGGCTTTGAAATTGGGAAGATTGATTCTACACTTTTTACTAAAAGGGTTAATGGTGAATTATTTGTGTGCCAAATTTATGTGGATGATATCATATTTGGTTCGACTAACCCTCATTTTAGTGAAAAGTTTGGAAGGCTAGTGTCGGAGAAGTTTGAGATGTCTATGATGAGTGAACTCAAATTCTTTCTTGGTTTGCAAATCAAGCAAACTAAGGAAGGTACCTTTGTTTCTCAAACAAAGTATACGAAGGACCTTTTCAAGAAGTTCGACATGCAAGAAAGCAAAGGTATGAAAACACCCATGCCTACTAGTGGACATCTTGACTTGACTAAGGATGGCAAACCGATTGACCAAAAGGTTTACCGCTCTATGATTGGTTCATTGTTATATCTATGTGCCTCTTGTCCCGATATTATGCTAAGTGTGTGCATGTGTGCACGATATCAAGCGGCCCCTAAAGAATGCCATCTTAAGGCTGTGAAAAGGATAGTGAGATACTTAATTCATACACCAAATTTTGGCATTTGGTATCCTAAGAGGTCTTCTTTTGATCTTGTTGGCTACTCCGATTCGGACTATGCCGGTGACAAGGTTGATAGAAAGTCCACTTCGGGTACTTGTCAATTTCTTGGTAGATCTCTTGTGTCTTGGTCCTCCAAGAAACAAAACTCGGTATCCTTATCCACCGCCGAAGCGGAATACAATGCCGCCGGATCATGTTGTGCTCAATTACTTTGGATGACCCAAACCCTTAAGGATTATGGGATACATGTGAAACATGTTCCATTGCTTTGTGATAATGAGAGTGCTATTAAGATTGTTCATAATCCCGTGCAACATTCTCGAACTAAGCATATTGAAGTTCGTCATCATTTCATTCGAGATCATGTTGCTAAAGGAGACATCAATCTTAAGCATGTTCGTACCGATAAGCAATTGGCGGATATATTCACCAAACCGCTTGATGAGAAAGTATTTTGCCATTTGAGAGGTGAATTGAACATCATTGATGCCTCAAACTTGGAGTAGAAACTCCATTTGGACACATGCAAGGCATGAGCCTTTTACTTACTAATCCTTGATATTTCTCTTATGATCATATGTCTTGGATCTATACTTGTACCCTTGCATGTTAGCTAACCCTTGTAGGTACTTGGATGAGCACAAATCTATGAGATTGCAAGCCACTCACATTTTGAGCAATCTCTACATCACCAAGTTCCTACTATATGGATGTTGAATACAAGGAAGCATGAACTCACTCAACATATCCTTTGACAATTTCTATATATCAAATTTCATTTGGTATCAAGTTTCATGATTGTCATTTTGGATACACAAGTGCTCTTCCTTGCAAATCTAACCCATGTAGGAAGATGAACTCAAACTCTAAGTGGTGCTCCAAACTCTTGATGGACTACATCTACCTTGAGCATCCAACACAAGTTCGACTACATGATCAACATCAACACCACCCAAGGTATGATATTCCATCTTAGAGAAGCTTTGCTCCAAAGTCATGAGTCAAAGCAACTCAACAAGATGTGAATACATCAAAATGCTTAAACGAAAAATGGTAACCCCATTTTTGAGCTTAAACAATGAGTATGACCTATGATCAAGTGATCTCACTTAACTCCTAAGTCAATGTACTCTAACATAGGTGACTTTGTTGCCGACACTTTCTAGATGAAGTTCTCTAGTGTTTCTCTGTTCACTTACTTTGTGCTTTGCATATATCTCTTGCTAGCTTGTTCCCCTTATAAAAAAAACTTCATCTAGATCTCTTTTCTGTTTTTACTTCTGTATCAAATTCCTTGCAAATCTTTCAGTTAATTCATTGCATATCCTTGTGAGATTTAACTTGCCTAGTGAGATGAGCTGGCAAATTTTTTACTCTACATTGAATTCGGACTCACCGATCCAAGCCTATCGGCTAGACCGAACTACAAGAATATCTTGTAGATAGTTCATCGGTACAACCGACGAGGACTAACCCGGTCTGACCGATATGCATCATCCATGACACTGCCAACTCTGTGTCACCGCTGGAAACAGGTCGGCGTTACCGATTTCACTGCTGAGAAAACTTTTTGCCATTGCATATTTCATTTCTTCTCCACCTACACTCAATGATTCTTATCCTCTACCCTCATCTTAATCTACATGCTACTTTGTAGTGTGTCTCGAGGACCGAACCTATTTGACTCATGCTCCAGAAGTTCCCTTCTTGGAAATTGATGTCAAAGGGGGAGAGAGAGCACATCAAAGCTTATCACATGGGAGAGAGAGAACATCACATCTAAGCTCTTCCAGATGCTTGTTAACAAAAAGAGGAGAGAAGTTACATGTCTTTAAGAGGGGAAAGACATGTCAATATATGGTTGATTGCACCATTTCCTACTCTGATTTTTCTTGCTCTGATTTTCTCTTACCCTACCTTCTCCCATTATCCAATATCAGATTCAGGGGGAGAAAGAGTCAGAAAATATCTGGAATTCATTGCATATCTCTAATCTTTGAGGACATGTCTATATCCAGATGAAGTACTAAGTACTCACTTATTACATGTCATCCCAGTCTTGGTACTCTTGTTGTTTCTTGAAATTGCTTTGTCTAGAGTGTTCTTGTGTTATCTAACCCTATTTTCTCAGGTTCACCTATTCCAAAGCCAGCTCAAGACTACAAGGTAAGTATATGCATCACACTCATGTGCATGATGATCTCTTGCTGATGTACATATTGTTTGCAAGAAGGATTCATGAACATGAAGGTACACTTCTCTTTATCTACATCATTTGCTCTGATGCATATAGCCAAGATATATGTAACTCATTGCTTCCTCTGACATGCTTATGCGTTCACGTGTTCTTATATTCCATTCTTACATGATTGCATAAATGTAGGGGGAGCCTATGCATGTTACATGTATTTCCAAAGCTTTACTTGTTACTCTTCATATCATTTATCTAAAGCTTTGATGTATGTTGTCATCAATTACCAAAAAGGGGGAGATTGAAAGCACAAGTGCTCCCTGGGTGATTTTGTAATTAATGTCAACATATCTCTTGTTGGACTAATACCTTTATCTAGTATATTTCAGATGAGTTCAACAATGGCATGGCAAGGACAAGAGGATGTGGAACCCCTTCAAAATGCTAAGGACAAAGATTGACAAAAGCTCAAGACTCTTCATTTTCATTTTAGTGATCCAAGATCACATTGAGTCCATAGGAAAGCCAATACTATTAAAAGGGGATGAGGTGTTGCTTAATGGTCTACTTGCTCAAAGTGCTTAGTGATATTGCTCCAAAACCCTCAACCACTTTCTCATTTCCACATATGTACAAAACTTCCAAGTCAGACCCGGCCCCACTGATTTGATCTATCCGGCGCCACCGAGTTTAGTTGACATAGCCACTGCCAGAAACCCTAGATAATTCGGTCACACCGATACGGATCTTGGTCTCACCGAGATGGCCCTGCAAACTCTCTGTTTCCCTTTGTAACATTTCGGTCTCACCGAAATGAGCAATCGGTCCCACCGAGTTTGCTTGACCAACTCTCTGTTTGCTCGTTGCTGAAATCGGTCTCACCGAGTTCAAGCAATTGGTCACACCGAGATGAGGTTTTGCCCTAGCCCTTGCACATCGGTCCCACCGAGTTGTTCCAGTCGGTCCCACCGAGATTCCTAACGTTCACATTTTGAACTTAATCGGTCTTATCGAGTTCTTTTATTCGGTCTGACCGAGTTGGGTCAAATGTGTGTAACGGTTGGATTTTGTGTGGAGGCTATATATACCCCTCCACCCCCATCTCCATTTGAGAGAGAGCCATCAGAACGTGCCTACACTTCCACTACTCATTTTCCGAGAGAGAACCACCTACTTATGTGTTGAGACCAAGACATTCCAATCCAACCACAAGAATCTTGATCTCTAGCCTTCCCCATGTTGCTTTCCACTCAAATCTTCTTTCCACCATATCCAAATCTGTGAGAGAGAGTTGAGTGTTGGGGAGACTCTCATTTGAAGCACAAAAGTAAGGAGTTCATCATCAACACACCGTCTATTACCTTTTGGAGAGTGGTGTCTTTTAGATTGGTTAGGTGTCACTTGGGAGCCTCCGACAAGATTGTGGAGTTGAACCAAGGAGTTTGTAAGGGCAAGCAGATTGCCTACTTCATGAAGATCTACCGAGTGAGGCAAGTCCTGAAGGAAATATGCCCTAGAGGCAATAATAAAGTTGTTATTTTATATTTCCTTATTCATGATAAAGGTTTATTATTCATGCTAGAATTGTATTGATCGGAAACCATAATACATGTGTGAATACATAGACAAAACACCATGTCCCTAGTAAGCCTCTACTAGACTAGCTCGTTGATCAAAGATGGTTAAGGTTTCCTGACCATGGACATGAGTTGTCATTTGATAACAGGATCACATCATTAGGAGAATGATGTGATGGACAAGACCCATCCGTTAGCTTAGCTTAATGATCGTTCAGTGTTATTGCTATTGCTTTCTTCATGTCAAATACATATTCCTTCGACTATGAGGTTATGCAACTCCCGGATACCGGATGTGACACCCCCAACTTAATCGTGCACTAACCATACACGCAAATGCACACGATCAAGCCTAAGGACTCACTTGAAGATATCACAACACAACTCTAAAACATAAATAAAGTTATACAAGCTTTATATTACAAGCCAGGGGCCTCGAGGGCTCGAATACATAAGCTCGCGAACAAGCGTCAGTGGAAGCATCAGATATCTGAGTACAGATATGAAAAGAAACAGATAAGCCTTTAGAAAGGCGGGGCAAAACAAAAGCTACGATCGAAAGGCGTAGGCCTCCTGCCTGGGACCCTCCGAACCTACTCCTGGTCGTTAGCAAGCTCGTAATAGTAACCACCCTCGGGGTGGTAGTAGTAGTCGTTGGCGGGGGCAGCTGGCTCCGGGGCTCTGTCGTCTGGTTGCATCAAAAAGGGAAGGGGGAAAAAGAGGAAGCAAAGCAACCGTGAGTACTCATCCGAAGTACTCAGCAAGCAAGGATCTACACTACATATGCCACATTATCAAAGAGAAGCTGTATATGTGGACTGGGCTACAGAAATGCCAGAATAGAGAGAAGGCCTAGTCCTATCGAAGACTAGCATCTTCAGCGGTCTTGCAGCATTAGAAGAGTGTAGATTAGAACAACATAAAGTAGTAGTAACATTAAGTATCAACCTCGGCCCGAGATCCTTTCTCGACTCCCTGCGAGAAAGCAATCCCAGAGCCCTAGTATCCATGTCTCATCTCAAGTATCCAGTTCTAGTTGTATCGATCGGGATACAACTCCGAGCGTCCGTTACTGAGGATCCGGCTATGCATAGATTAGTTCTTCCCTGCAGGGGTGCACCAACTTACCCACCACGCTCGATTAACTCCGGCCGGACACACTTTTCTGGGTCATGCCCGGCCTCGGCCAAACGATACGCCGCAACCTGACCTAGGCTTAACAGAGAGGTCAGCACGCCGGACTAAACCTATGCGCCCAGGGGTCTTGGGTCATCGCCCCGGGAACTCCTGCACGTTGCGAACGCGGCCGGTGAGCAGACCTAGTGTAACACCCCCTTGTTAATAAGCTCTGTGACACTCTGTTAATCTTGCCAAGTCATGACCATTTGCAGTGCCAAGTCACATGGGTTAAGGATCCAATTCAAATTCAATTATGAAAATCGACTCAAATCCCAAAGTGAAATATGAAGTTGATCAAACACAGTTGGAAAAATGTTCATTAATTGGCAAATAATCCAGGAACATTTATAAAACCATCATCAATTAATTTGGAGTTAGATGAGTGACTCAAACAAATTGAGACAGCCCCAAAACAGAATTATTAAATCCATTTAAAATCATATTAAATTCAAATGAAATCCAAATCTGCCCAAACAAGTTTTCGGTGATGGGTAATATTGCATTGCATTATTTGGACCAAGTTCCATATTTTACAAAAGTGCATAAGTGCCCTAACTAATACAAAATAGAAAAGAATTAAAGAAAATAGAAAGCAGAGAAAGGAAAATAAGAAAAGGCCACTATGCACTGCCACTAGTGCACAGTGCCTGGAGCCAGCCCATCTGGCCCATTACCTCCTTCTCTCTCCTGTGCGTGTCGCCGCCGCTGTGGCCGAGCTCGCGCTCGCCGTCCGCGCGCCGACACGCTAGTGCCACCGACGAAACAGGGACGAGGGTGAGGATAAGGTCGAGCTCCTCCATTCCCCCTGGTCCTCCTCCACCACTCACCGCGCCTCCCTCGTCTCGCTTTCACTCGCGTCCGCCTTTTCCCTCTCTGGTCCGTCGCGGTCGCCGCCGTGCCTCACCCGTGCTCGCGGCCACCGATGTTTTCCGACCACGCCGCCGCGTCCAGCTGCTTCGCCATGGAGCGCCGCGTCGACTACGCCGACTAGATCAAGCAGGGAGGCAGCACCGCTCCGGGTCCGTGTCGTCTTCTTCCTCGGACCCGGCGATCCACTTCCGTCTCCGTCGCCGTTCTTTAGCTCCTAAACCACCGCCGGGCCTACGTGTGCCCTCACGGTGAGCTCGCGCCTTCTTCTCCTTTTTATTTCGCACGAATCCGTGTCCGTAGCCACCCCGCCGTCGTTACTGAAGCTCAGCTCCGCCACGTTTGTCACCGTTGCTGTTACGGTGACCCAGCACCGCGCCTGAGCATATGGACGAGCTCCCGCTGCCCCATAGCTGTCGCCTGTGCCCTCCATTGGCTCGGAAGCGAGCCGCAGCCCCATGCCCGCACCTTGCCGAACTCCGACCGTTGCTGCGAGCTCGTCTCCGGTGAGCTTAGGCCACCTCGCGCCCTGCTGTTGCTCCCCCTAGATGCGGTCGATTGCGGGCTAACTTCTGGTGGTCTCCGCGCGTCCAACCGTAGACCATAGGGCAAGTCCGGCGAGTCTCCGCCGTCGATTTGGTCGTCGCCGGCCGAGCTCCGGCGAGGGCCGACGTGGCTAGGTCATTAGGACTAATCCTCCCCTAAATAGCCACCTCACTGCCGCTGACAGCGGGCCCTACCGCGGGGTCAAACCCAGTCAGCGACTGGTTTGACCGGGATTAACCCGTGGGCCACTGACATGTGGGCCCCGCTAGTAATTAGTTTAAATAAAACATTTTAATAATTAAAATGAGTTAGATAAACTAAATGACTCACTGACATATGGGGCCCACACCCCGAATTAACCCTGGTAATTAGTTTAATCTATTGTTAGCCTAACAGAGGCTGACATGTGGGTCCCACTGGACCCACATGTCAGGTTTGACCAGGTCAGCGTCACTGTTGACCTGCTGATGTCAGCAACACGTCATGCTGACGTCATAATTCAATTCTGTTAATAAAATTAATTCCAGAAAATCAAATAAACTTTAAAAAATTCATAACTTTTAAACCGTAGCTCAGATCAAAAAAGTTAAAACACGAAAATTGCTCAGAACGACGAGACGAGTCTGATCGTGCCGTCTGTTTCCTTGTCGGAACCTCCTACATAGGAGAACTTGTAACTCCGAGCCCGAATCCGGTAGATGAATAGTGCACACACACCGGTTAATAAATCCCAGATTAATTCTAACAATAACTAAAATGACTTAGAGACATATTTAGGCAACCCTGCACTGCATCATAGCATCGCACGCACTGTGTTGCATCTGTTTGCATTATATTTACTTGTTTCCTCCCCCTCTTCTCTTTCAGTAGACCCCGACATTGACGGAGCTCCCGAGGCAGACGCAGCTCCGGAGTACGACTACGTCCCCGACGACCCTGCCCTTGCCGTCGAGCAGACAGGCAAGCACCCCCATTTTGAGCATTCCGATATCACCTATTCTCTTCCCTCTTATGCTTGCATTAGATGTTACTGCTTCTGTTACTATCCTATATCTGTTGCATAACCTGTTTACTTGTAACCTACTGTTGATACCTGCCTGTTATCCTAAACTGTATAGCACAGGATGGGTAGAGCCTTATCAGAGACCCACTTGTCCCGACTGCCCCGCTGGATAATCAGAAGACCCGATTATCGGGATCGAAGATCAGACCCAGGCACCGCACGTCACTTCCCCCTATGTTGCTCGACACTACTGGGTTACTATCGAGTGTCGAGGGTGATACCTCGACAGCACTTCAGATGATAACCTTGTAGGTTAGTTACTCGGTCGTGGTAAGCGAGGGTGATTCCTCCTACACCACCCCCGATACCGACGCCGTCATGCAACATCTCAAGTGTGGACCTCGAGGGTGATTCCTCCTTCGTTCACCTTGATGATAACATCGCGCGAGAATTTCCATCGAGGGTGATTCCTCAGGGTTCCCTTCGGTGTCAGACACACAGCTACTTTGGATACTATGACTTGACTTTGAACCGTGATACTAAAGACGGGTCGGCCCTGAGGGGTACCTGCGCGAGCATGAATGCGAAGTGATGTGGAGTCGGGTTGACCTGAGAGGTGCCCGCGAGATAACTACGAGGCGTGGCCGGGCATTCTTAGCCCTTGCCGCAAGTCCTCGAGATGGGGCGACGGGGTCACATCGATCGTGAGTCTCTGCTCGTTTCCGCGCGCTCCTAATCCACTAACGGTTTGGATATTTGATCCGAGGGGCCTCTGGCCTGATAGCACTAACCATCACGTGGGCATAGTGTGGGCGTTCTGCGTCGTACACTTCAGCCGAAGCTTAATGGACGTCAGCGACTGAGCGGCGTGCGCTGGATTGGACTGGTTACGCAACCGCGCTTGTATTAAGGGGTTGCTAGGTCTGCTTTCGGCCGCCCACGCAACGGGCAAGAGTTCCCGGGGCGAAGGCCCAAGACCCCTGGGGGCATAGGTTAGTCCGGCGTGCTGACCTCTCTGTTAAGTATTTGGTCGGGTTGTGGCGTGTTGCTTAGCCGAGGCCGGGCATGACCCAGAAAAGTGTGTCCAGCCGGAGTTAAGTGAGCGTGGTGGGTAAGTTGGTGCACCCCTACAGGGAAGAAACTTCTATCGATAGCCTGTCCTACGGTAACGGACACTCGGAGTTGTATCCCGATCGGTACAACTAGAACTTGAGATGAACTGGATAGTATGGCTCTGGGATTGCTTTCTCGCAGGGAGTCGAGAAAGGATCTCTGGCTGAGGTTGATGACACTGTTATACTTTACATTATGTTATTATGTTCTCTTCTAATGCTGCAAGACTGATGAAGATGCTAGTCTTCGATAGGACTAGGCTTTCCCCCTCTATTCTAGCATTTCTGCAGCCCAGTCCACATATTCAGCCCCCGTTGAAAATGATGCATATGTAGTGTAGATCCTTGCTTGCTGAGTACTTCGGATGAGTACTCACGTTTGCTTTACTTTCTTTTTCCCCCATATCCAATTGATGCCACCAGACATTGGAGCCCCTGAGTTAGACGCCCCCGTCGACGACCACTACTACTACCAGCTCGGAGAGTACTACTACTACGAGGAGCCGACTGACGACCAGGAGTAGGATTCAGAGGGTCCAGGGCAGGAGGCCCACGCCTTTCGATCGTAGTATTTTATTTTGCCCCGCCTCTCTGAAGGCTTATCTCTCTTTCTGTAATATATTTGTACCCAGATATCTGATGCTTCCGCTGACACTTGTTTGCCATCGAGCTATGTATTCGAGCCCTCGATGCCCTGGCTTGTAATATAAAGCTTGTATGAATTTATTTATGTTTTAGAGTTGTGTTGTGATATCTTCAAGTGAGTCCTTAGGCTTGATCGTGTGCATTTGCGTGTATGGTTAGTGCACGATTAAGCTGGGGTCGTCACACCTAGCAGCCTCTAGTACAACGGAGGGTGCTTAACGCGGTCCAACCGAGCGCGCGCCACTCAGTCGCTGACGTCCATTAAGCTTCGGCTGATGCATACGACGCAGAGTGCCCATAACTGTTCCCACGTGATGGTTAGTGCTATCAGGCCAGAGGCCCACTCAGATCAAATATCCAAACCGTTAGTGAATTAGGAGCGCGCGATAACGAGCAGAGACTCACGATCGATGTGACCCCATCGCCCCGTCTCGAGGACTTGCGGCAAGGGCCAAGAATGCCCGGCCACGCCTCGTAATTATCTCGCGGGTACTCTCTCTGGTCACCCGACTACACATCAATCGCATCACATGCTCGCGCGGGTACCCCTCAGGGCTGACCCGACTTTATCATGGTTCATGATTAAAGTCATAGTAACCGTGTGTCCAAACACCAGGGGGAAACCTGAGGAATCACCCTCGATGGATTCCACCTAATGTAGTCGTCAAGGTGAAATTGGAGGAATCACCCTCGATGGGTTCACACTTGAGGTGTCGCACGACAGCGTTGTTATCGGGAGTGGTGAAAGAGGAATCACCCTCGATGACCACGTCCAAATAGCTACTCTACAGAGTTAACATCACAAGTGCTAAACAAGGTATCACCCTCGGCACTCGATACTAACGCCGCAGTGTCGTACAACTAGGGGGTGATGTGTGGTGCTGGGGTCTGGTCGTCGAGTCTTCCGAAGATCCAGCGGGGCAACTGGGACAAGTGGGGTCACTGGGGTCTCTATCCAGCCTATACTAAGCAGTTTAGGATAAGCAGGTAAGGTATCAATAGCAGGTTACAATAAACAGGCTATGCATCAGAATAGGTAAAGCAGTAGCAGCAGCAATTCTAATGCAAGCATAAGAGAGAAGAGAATAGGCGATATAGACATGTTCAAAAGGGGGTGCTTGCCTGGTTGCTCGGCAGCAAAGGCAAGGTCGTCAATGGTGTAGTCAACCTCCGGAGCTGCGTCGGTCTCGAGGACTATCTCGGTACCGGGATCTACCGAGAGAGAAGAGGGGGAGAAAACAGATAAATACACATCAAACATATGCAACATAGAGTATGCTATGCTAACATGCAGTGCAGGGTTGCCTAAAGACATGTCTAAATTATATTAGTTATTTTAGGATTAAAGTTGGATTTATTAACCGGTATGTATGCACTATTCATCTACCGGAAACGGTCGAAAAGTTGCGGGTTCACCTCCGTAGAGGGCCCCGACACGAAAATAGATAGCACGGTTGGATTCGTCTCATCGTTCTGAGCAACTTTCATGTATAAAGTTTTTCGATCCGAGCTACGGTTTAATTTCTACGAATTTCTAAAGATTTAAACATTTTCTGAAATTATTTGAATTAACAGGAAATTCCAGAAAAGGAATATGATGTCAGCATGACGTCAAGATGATGTCAGTGGTCAACAGACCCACTGACTGGTCAAACTGACCAGTGGGTCCCACCTGTCATAGACAGAGGGGCTAACAGAGTTTTATTTTAACTAAACAAAGTTAATTAGCATCTGGGCCCACATGTAAGTGACTAATTAACTTAACTAATTAATTTTATTTATAAAAACATTTATTTAATTTAATTAGATGGTGGGGCTCGCATGTCAGTGACAGTGGGTTGCCCAGTCAGCACGTTGACTGGGTCAACCCAGTCAACGGGGCCCCCAGGGCCCACTGGAAGTGAGCCAGGGGTGGGGCCCATGCCCTGCCAGGTCAACACGGCGTCGGAGTTGCGCCGGCGACCTCTTTTGCGGTGGCAGATCGCCGGAGGGGCTCGGGATTCGGCTACGGTGGGTCTTGCGCGACGCGGCTTGCATCTACGGACTCGCGAGACTCGCGCGCATCCAGTGGTGGCGACGGCTGCCCGTAGAACGGCCGGAATCGTTGCCGCCGTCGAGGTCCACGGCGGGGTGGTTTCGAGCGTCGGTGAAGTCGGGGTTACGGTGCGCTACGGCTTGAGCCAAAGGGTTAGGCACGTTCTACGCGGTGCGGCGAGCTCAACGGGCAGGAGCCCGTGGCCATTTGGTCACCGGAGACTCGCCGGTGATGAGCTCCGCGGCGATTCGTTCGGGCGCACATGGAGGAGGTAACTAGGGACGCGCCAGGGCTACCAGGGAGGGGAAGGAGGAAGAGGAGCTCACCGAGCAGCTCACACAGAGGCCCTTGGAAGCTTAGGAGCGCAGACCGGAGCGGATCAGCGGCGGCGGAGTGTCGTGGATCCGAGGAAGAAGAAGAGGTCGGGGCAGCTCCTGGAGGCGTCCGGTGTCACGTGGCTCGACGGGGAGACGTGGACAACCGAGACGGAGCGCGTGGACAGCTCGGAGGGACGAGCGGACGCCGGTGGCCGCGGTTTCGTCGGAGGTGCGGCGACAGCGGCGTTCGAGACAGAGGGGAGAGGCGAGCGCGAGTGCTGGAGAGCGAGGGAGAGAAGGGGGAAATGGAGGAGGAGGTCCAGGGGAAGTGGACGAGGTCTCCCTTATCTCGTCGACCGCTCCTGTAGCGTCGGTGGGCGTCGCGCTATCGATGTTTCGCCGGCGCGGCTCGCGGTGACCATGGGCGAGGCGACACGGCGAAGGAGAGAGAGGGAGGAGAGAGAGATGGGCCGGCTGGACTGGACCATCAGGCACTGTGCACTTAGGCCCAGTGCACAGTGGCCTTTTTCCTTTTTCTTTATTTCATTTCTGTTTTTCTTTTAACAGTAGCCTTTTGCATTTTCTTTTGCAATAACCATCTTTTGCAAAAATGTGCCACTGGTGAAAACAAATACTAGGGTCAGTGGTGCACTGCCACCATAAGCTTGGGATTTATTTGAATCCATTTTGAATTTTCATAATTAGGGTAGCATTTAAATATGCTGGAATTGTTCTGTTTTAATTGCTACTGTTCACCTTTGCATAAGAATGATGTTGTATTCCTTAACAAATATATGTTATGGAATATTTGCTATATGGTGAACATTTTTCCAACAGCTTTTGAGCAACTTTATTTTGCACTTTAAATTTGAATAGTTTTTCAGAGAGAAATTTGAATTGAGTTGAGCTAACACTGTGATCAAGCATTGCATAGATGATGACTTGGCATGTTTAACAGAGTCACAGTGCTAGGTTACATAGGGGTGTTACATCGGAGGAGTGCCTTGTGTGCTATCAAACGTCACAACGTAATTGGGTGATTATAAAGATGCTCTACAGGTATCTCTGAAGGTATTTGTTGAGTTGGCATAGATCGAGATTAGGATTTGTCACTCCGAGTTTCAGAGAGGTATCCCTGGGCCCTCTCGGTAATACACATCATAAGCTTGCAAGCAAACGACTAAGGAGTTGGTCACGAGGTGATGTATTACGGAACAAGTAAAGAGACTTGCCGGTAACGAGATTGAACTAGGTATGAAGATACCGACGATCGAATCTCGGGCAAGTAACATTCCGATGGACAAAGGGAATTACGTATATTGTCATAACGGTTCGACCAATAAAGATCTTCATAGAATATGTAGGAGCCAATATGAGCATCCAGGTTCTGCTATTGGTTATTGACCGGAGAGGTGTCTCGGTCATGTCTACATAGTTCTTGAACCCGTAGGGTCCGCACGCTTAACGTTCGTTGACGATATAGTATTATATGAGTTATGTGATTTGGTGACCGAATGTTGTTCGGAGTCCCGGATGAGATCACGAACATCACAAGGAGTCTCGAAATGGTCGAGAGGTAAAGATTGATATATAGTACGATGGTATTCGGACACCGGAAGTGTTTCGGGGGTCACCGGGTACTTATTGGGTCATCGGAAGGGGTTCCGGACACCCCCGGCAAAAGATATGGGCCTTATGGGCCAAGAGGGGAAACCCGCCAGCCGCAAGGGGCTGGTGCGCCCCCCATATGGGCCGGCCAAGATGGAGAAGGAAAGGGGAAAGGAGGAAAGGAAAGAAAGGGAATAGGATTCCCCCTTCCTTCCACCTCTCCCCCCTTTCCTCCCCCCTCCTGCAAATATGGCATGGGGGGCGCGGCCAAGGGGAGACCACAAGTAGGATTCGGCCTACTTGGGCGCCTCCTGGCAGCCTCCCCTATCCCTCCCACCTATATATTTGTGGGGGGGGGGGGGGGGCGCCCTAGCACAGACTAGATCAATTGTTAGCCGTGTGCGGCACCCCCCCCCCACCGTTTATACCCCCAGTCATATCTTCGTAGTGCTTAGGCGAAGCCCTGCGAGGATCACTTCACCATCACCGTCACCATGCCGTCGTGCTGACGGAACTCATCTACTACCTCGACATCTTGCTAGATCAAGAGGGCGAGGGACGTCACCGAACTGAACGTGTGCAGAACGCGGAGGTGCCGTACGTTCGGTATTTGATCGGTTGACGTGAGAAGAAGTTCGACTACATCAACCGCGTTGTGAAACGCTTCCGCTTACGGTCTACGAGGGTACGTAGACACACTCTCCCCCTCGTTGCTATGCATCTCCATGGATAGATCATTGCGTGTGCGTAGATTTTTTTTTGTTTTCCATGCAATGATTCCCAACAAGTCCTTCGTGGGCGATGGCCATGGTGGGATAGACAAGGTTGCTTCTTCGTGGACCCTTCGTGGGTGGAGCCCTCCGTGGACTCGCGCAACCGTTACCTTCATGGGTTGAAGTCTCCATCAACGTGGATGTACGATAGCACCACCTATCAGAACCACGCCAAAAATCTCCGTGTCTACATTGCGTTTGCACACTCCAATCCCATCCCTTTACTTTCTTGCAATTAGCATGCTTTACTCTTTCCGTTGCTTATACTCTTGCCATGCATGCTTGAAATGTATTGTGATTGGTTAATCTTGTGCTAAAACTCCACCTCAACTTGAAGAACTTGAAAATTGCCACTTTTGCTTGTTGAGGGTCTAATCACCCCCCCTAGACACCTCTTCTCGATCCTTTCAGAAGGCACAACCCCCTCCCCCCAAATGAGCCTCACACTTGGGGCACCACAAAAGTTGCAACAAATTTTTCTCATGGCGGCCAAGGTCCTCGGTGGTACATCAAGAGCCATCATCGCATGAAGTGGAATTGCGCAGAGAACAGTTTGGACCACGAGCAATCTACTACTCTTAGGAAAGGAGGCACCCCTCCAAGCTGGAAGTTTACTGGCTAATTGTTCGACCAGATATTGGTATTAGGTCACCGAATGCTTCCGCGGGCTTAGGTGGAGGCCCAAATACTTGCACGGAAAGGATCCTAGCGCACACTCGAGTATGTCACTGATTTGTTTCCCCTGCTCATCAAAGCACCTGATCAGCATGGCCGACATATTTGAGAAGTTTACGTGAAATCCAAACGCCATCGCAAAAGTCTCCAGAATTGCCGCACAAGTCCTCATATCCTCCTCTCTTTGTTTGATAAAGATCATCACGTCATCCGCGAATATAGACAGATGTTGGCTCAATCCAGAGCGGGCGAGGGGAGCTAGAAGTCCACGTGACGCTACGAGAGCAAACAACATTGTAGGGGATCCAAACAAGAGGATGAATAGCATTGGTGACAGCAGGTCTCCTTGCCTGAGACCCCTGCGATTGCATAGTGGTGCACCAGGAAGGTCGTTGACAAGAATCCCAGAAGACGACGTGGACAGAAGGCCAGCTATCCAATTGATCCACCTTTGCCCAAAGTCTAAAATCTTAGGGATCCCAATCATCAAGGACCACTAGATTGAACCAAAGGCTTTCGAAATGTCCAACTTCATCATGATTGTCGGTTCCTTGAGAGCATGTAATCTCCTGGCAGTACACTAGACAAGCTTGAAATTATCGTGGGCTACTAGTCCACGGACGAACGTGATCTGATGGAATCCCACAAGTCTCGGAAGATCCTCTGCAAGTCTGCCCCATGCATCAGACTGACAGGCCGAAGTCATGCAGCTCCGTAGCCGAATCTTTCTTCGGAAGGAGAGCGACTACCGCGTTGTTGATTGCTGGCATTCCCCGCATATCCTCTAGTGGAAGCACTCCATAGCTCTCATGAAATCCACCTTTATGATGTTCCAACATGTTCTAAAGAAGCGGTCAGTGAAGTCATCCGGACCCGATGCCTTGTCGAGGGGCATGAATGTTGTTAGGACCGAGAGTATATCGACCAAAGGGGGGTGAATGGGAGATTCAAAATTTCTTTTGAAAGTATTGAAACTAATCCCAATCACAGCAGTGGAATAGTGTAGCAAAGGAAATGAACATAATTAATCTTCTTTGTCAGAAGCATATTCCTTGATAAAGATGTAATGATAGTACGAGTGCGGGAAATGACAGATTTAACTATGATGAGAGTAATGTAGCATGCAAACAAGTGCAGTAGAATGAGACACAACATGGTGCGCACAGAGAAATAATACTATGGAGTGATTTCACAGGTAAACCGAGGAATATGACGAACACGAATGAGTACAAGTGATGTGAAGGAAACAGGATGAACACAATATTATACGATGTTGACAGCAGAAAGAAATGATCAGATAAACTATCAGCACAGAGCACGAATAAAAACTGTTGAAGGAATTGCAGTGAAGTAGAATGAACCAGTGGTGCTCGATGGCGACAATCAGATTTGGTAGACCAGTTCACCCTTCTTCCAAAGGGATACGTCTGGTTGGAGGGGCTGTGACTTAACACGGAAGATAAACTCTCTTCACCCTGTTCTCCTTCAACACAGAGCTGATCAGACTCAGGTTGATTTCACTCGTGGTAGATCCTTGTTGGCGATCTCCAAACCTTTGGTCGACCTTCGTGAACCACAATCACTCTTGGTTGCCGATGATCTAGCTCGGTGAAGACAACAACTCTTCAACACTCGAGCCGAAACCTATCTGTCTAGACAGTGCGTAGCTCTCAAGAGTAATAGGTACAAGAACTCTCACTCAGAATTACTGTGATGCTAAACCACTGTCTAAGTTTGGGCTCTTGATTTTTCTCTTGGTGGATCTTAAAATCAAATCACTCGGAGAGGGGTTGCTCAAATCAATCTTCTCAGGAATCTCAAGCAGAGCAGCCAATGAAAAATGTTGGAGCGGGGTGGCTATTTATAGCCGCAGCCTTCCCTGATGGGAAAGACCAAATTAGACATCGGGATCAGCCAATGGCCGAACGACACGAGTCCAATGGTCGGATTTGAGCACAATGGTAACATTGCTTGCGGAGCAAGTAATGCTAAGTCCTCGGTCTAAGACAAATCTCTCGCAGCGAAGAAGATCACAGTCTCTTGCTGACAGGTATTTGCTCGGAACACAAAGAGATTTCTCTCGCAACTTTCATAGGTTTTGGCTAAGCATCACAGCCGATCTAAGCTTCGAGAACCTATATCCCTCTTAATAGTACGAAGGTCCTATGACTCAAATGAATGAAAGAAGAACAACAAAATGAATACTACGTCTTCACTTTGTCTTTGACTTCCATCACTACAGTCAATTTCTTCGGACGATGATACCAAACCAAAAAGCTTCGCTTCAGCAGTAAATCTTTGAGGAGTTAATTCCTTCACATCAATCTTCTCGACTATATGACTTCAACAAATATAGCTCGTTCTTCTCTGCAATGCAGATATACTTTGGTGAAGTTCCTCGAACTTAGCACCAGAGACAACATTCTCTTCGGTTGTGTATGGACTATTTCTCTCTATCTGCACTAGCAAACAAATAAGTCCATACCTGTTTCTGTCGACAATCTCCAAAACACAAGGTAGGCAGATATTGCACCAACAATCTACCCCTTTTTTGATGATTGTTGACAAAACAGATCACATCGAAGCATAGATAATAAATGGAATGAAATGCGAAGAATAGTGAAAGACGAGAGATAATCACGAAGATAAAGCACTCTCCCCCTGAAGGTACGCATCAGCATAAGTGGACCGGAGGGAGACGAGATTAATCTCCGTATGAGTGACATTGAGTTATGATTTGATACTTGACTTCTTTCAATGCACTCAACGGTGTCTGAGGTGATTCCTGTCACAAAATCTTCGAAGAGAATTAGATATAGGATATGCTTTGAAAGATTTGTGACGAAGGATATAACATGAGGGTTTTCTCATAACACAATTTGAATCCACACGAGATGTAGTTTTCATGCATGTTAGATATTCGATATGATCAGAGCAAGATAAAATAAGAATATGTTGCTCGGAGTGGATATGCTTCAGATGTGGTTTCCCTGCGATACAGAATATAATATGAGAAATGATTGCAAGGGAAAAACACTTTTTTAGTGAAACATATAGCCTTCACACGTAAGGCTTTAAAGCTTAGACTGACATTCTCTTCCTGCAAGGTTAGATAATGAAGGATAATAATTAGAACATATCCAACCACAACAGATATAATTCATTTAGTACTCTAAGTACTTCTCCCCCTTAGTATAATCGCTTGATGATTTCCTATTCTTCTTCGAAGAGCAAATATTTTTCACTGTATGATAGATAGTTATTACAAGGGAAAAACATATTCGATGGTACCTGCAAATAGATAGTACGAAGTAAATAACATTGCAGGAGGTTATTAACGTTACATGGAGACTGAGTATTTCAACACCACATGCGGTGCGTTAAGTTCTTCAAGCAAATTGTTCGAAGGAAAACCAAATGTTCGACTGTGAAAAGCACAAAGCAAATAAAAACACCCTGCAAGAACCCCGATAATCTATCACTCGATGTAATTCTCCCCCCTTTTGTCAACAAGTGTCAAAAAGGAAAGAGATAACATACGAGAAACTACTCTTCCGGCGTATCCTCAGAATCAGAATTAAAACCACTCGACGAATCAGAATCCGAAGAGCGAGGAATGGTCGAGGCTGAAGCAGGAGTAGCAGCATGGGCTCTTGAGGAACTGGCGGGACAAATGTCTGGCTTGAATATCAGTGTTCCTGCGGTGTCTTCAATTTCATCATCATGGCCGACAAATAATAGATCAGTTGATGTAGAACGATCAGGGAGCACTAGAGTTTGTCTTCGGATGCGAGTGTGGCACCCCGGCTCAGAGAAGACCGGAACGCCCCGTATTCCAGCCCAGGGACAAGTCCTCTGGAATACGGCACTGTTGGCATAGAACAAATCAGCTCTTTATTACAATGGATATGGTTACAAGGGTACAAGGATTACATCGGCACGGCGACACTACGCCTGCCCGGGGTAGCTCTATGCTAACAGCGGAGTAACTCTCTCGGCAGCGGAACAACGACGGCGGTGATGGACTCCACTCCGCAGGGACTCTGGCTAGAATGCGTATCCTAGGTCGCAAACTCAGGATCCTCGACGAGCAAGCAATCATGGCAAGACCTGCAAACTGGCATGACACGCCAGGTGAGTACTTTGAATGTACTCGCAAGCTCACAGCAAACATCAGCATTAAAGCAAGGCAACGTCATAGCAGAATAGATGCAGCAAGGTAAAGCATATTAAGTAGTTTAATCTATACTCCGAATAATCTCAGGATCAAATCCAAACCTGTGCCAAATCCAATACCAATCATGTGGTCATCCGACCACTCAACTCATAGCCATCCCATGGCTATCATATCATGTACCTGATACCAACTGTACCACAAGACTGACAAACTTACTCTCGTTCGGGCTATCTCACAACCCTCAGAATACTCATGAACCATCGAGCACTTCTGATCATACGACGAGTTCTTCCATCATTATCATTGCTACCATGGTTGACCACCTAGTGAGGTCTGGTCGGACTGTCCAATACCGTGGACACGGCTATTCGAATAGATTTTACACTCTGCAGAGGTTGCGCACTTTACCCACACCATGGAGCACTGACCTCGTGATCCCATTCGGGTGGACCAGCGTTGCTCCAATGAAACCTGCCTGACCCGTGACTCTCCCATCGTACCACCGGCAATCACACTCCCCCGGAGTCAAGCCCTGGGTGGCCCCGTGTCACCCCGTGACACCTGCCACCGTCATGGCCAACTAAACTGTCCCAAACGGGGACCTGGTACCATACAACTCAACTGGGCTCACAAGGTTATCGCCGCCTACCGGGCCAGGGTAGCGCGCACGCATAACCTTCCCTGTCGGGCGGTACCGGTGAAAGAGCACGCGATCAGACCAAGTCAAGGCCGTCCCATACCGGCAAATGTGGTTGCACGGATAAGTCCGGACAGGTGACTCAAGATCAACCATGAAATATCTAATCCCCGAATAATTTTTCTGTCATGGCTGATACTCCGATAACCAGTATGCTTAAGTCACCGCTACTAATTCATCTCTACAAACTGCCGGATGAACTCCAAAATAATCATAGACAGTGATCTCAACCTCATAGCATCAACAAGTGGGTAAGCTACTAGTCACTAATAATCCGGTATTCAACATGTTAGTCACCTATCCGAGAATTAACTCGATCATTGCATAATCCAATTCATTTCACAGATACTCATACTTGCTGATAAAGCAAATAGTTGAACTATGACATTGCAATGCAATGATGCAGATGAGAGTTGTGGCTTGCCTGGGGATGAAGGAACCATCGGGAAGAAGTGCGGAGAGTCCGCGAAGTTGACTGCCGGAAACAGTTCTCTCTCGGAGAGGGCTGTTTACGGGCAAGGGCAAAATGGTCATTTTCACTGTGTGTAAACATTATGAAAATGACTCCATCGGAACGGGCTCGACGAGACGAAGACGTGGGCGTTGGATTCACCTCGATCGGAGTCACGGGCAAAAAGTTATAACCCGACGAATGTTCAGGGACCAATCTGTAAATATAATCTTCACAAACTAATCCCTGGCTGATAAAACAGAAGACGCTTTTCTGAAAATACGCTTTACAGAAGAGAAAGCGCACTTTAACCTGAACAGCTCCAGAAATGCGTTTTTAGAAGAGGGAAACGTACTTTGGAAGTACGCTTCCACTTAATCTGACCGTGGGCCCAGCCGAGTCAACGCCTGAGACACCGACAAGCGGGCCCCACCGCTTCTCTCTCCCTTCCCTGCCTTCTTCTACCTCCTGCCCGACAGAGAACAAAGGAGAGGACAGGCCGATCGGTCGGCGACGGGAGCCGCTGCTCCGGCAAGCTACTCCGGCCGGCGAGGAGATGGACAGGCGCGCCGGCGATCACCGCATCCGGGGAGAGGCTCGGCCGAGCGCGGAAAGGGCGGAGGGGGCCGGCTGCGGCAGTGGCAGAGGCGGGCGCCGACGAGGGGCACCGGCGCCGACGAGGGGCGCGGGCGGCTCCGGCTGTTTCCGGCCAAGGCGAAGCCACCGGCGAGCTCCTGGTGCCGCGTCGCATCCGTCTAGGAGGAGCAGCCACGCCAGGGAGGGCTGCAGCGGTGATGGCTCGAGGTGGCCGGAGAAGAGGGCAGCGGCCATGCGCGGGGCCGCGGCCACAGCAGCTCCGGTGGCGAAGTAAGGGAGTGGGGAGGATCACTGGGCTCAGGAGAAGCTACTGGTGGTGGAGAGAGGGAGGGAAGAGCTCCAGTTGGCTCCAATTTAAGCCGAGGCTGGTGGCACTGCTTCGGCCATTGGAGGGCGAGGAGCAGCTCCAGAGGCAAACAGAGGGGTCGGGGAGGCTTCAGGGAGAGAGGGGAGGAGGGTGAGGTGCTCGGGGATACCCGGGGAGGGGTTCGGCCGTGGCTATATATAGCCGGCCGCCTGCGGCGATCAGGACGGCCGCCGTGGCATCCTTAGCCATTCACTGGAGCTCCGGGACACGCGGAAGGAGACGGCGATGTCGGCAGGGGCTCCAGGGGGGCGGAGGAGCTCGTGGAGTCTTCGGGAGAGCTCAGGGAGGATAACGACGATGCTCATGGCTGCACTGTGCGGTGGCGGGGCTTGCCGTGGCGTGGGGAGAAAGAGAGAGGAGGAGGAGAGGCTTCTAGAGCAAGGGTGAAGCCAAGGGGAAACTCCTGGACATAACTAGGTGGCGAGGGCGCGAGGATACAGACGAACCCGAGGACTCCAATGCACAGAGCGCGTGCATTGGCATGCCAAACGCGTGGTCACCACATGCACTAGCTCATGTGGTGCACTCTAGTGTGTAACAAGCTGTCAAACATGTGCACCCTACATGGAAGAGACCCCCTATTTGCTTGGTTTTCTCAAATACCCACTGTGATGATGGGAGGAATCACCTGAAGTTTGCTGCAGCAAACTTGGGCATGAGGCTGTGGTGAGAATGAGGGGGATAAGAGCTAACCAAGTTGTCAAAGAGGTTTAGGGTAAGAAGAACTACAGTCCTGTGAAATTTGGAGAGAAATGGACCCAGATTTGATATGGTTGCTTTGCAACTGACCAATCTGGTCCAGAGACTAGATCTTGATGTGCCACTCACATAGAGTAGCAAATTGAGCTGAAATTGGGCATAGGATGATCATTTGGTCATATGAAGATCTTGTAAAATTTTCATACCATTTGGACAAGCCAAAATGGTACTTGTTTCACAGCTATTCTCTCTGACCAGAATTTTAGAAAAATTCTAGGGAATTATTGGGAAGATGAAATAAGGCCAAATCTTGTAGAGAGGTGTTATATAGGTAGGAGAATGCTCTGCTAAATTTTCAACAATTATGGAGCATTATAAAATATAGTTGCTTCACAATGTGAAAATCTGACCAGAAACCAAGATTTAATGCTATGCTCACATAGATGATTGTATAGGGTTGAAACTTGGAGGAGAGTCATGATTTGAGCATATGAAGATTCTTGCAAAATTTCAACTCATTTGGATACTCCTAGCTAGCACTTGCTTCACAAAGATTCCAGTTGCCCAGAAACTTTGGAAATTAGCCAAGAGAGATTTAATATCCAATAAAGTTGAATTTTGGTATGTGGCAATTATATGGATAGGAAAGAGTGCACAAAAAGTTTGAGAGCAAGGAAGCAAATATAAAGGGTACTTGCTTCACACACTGCCAGCTGGGGCAGAATCGGAAAAGGAATATTTGTGAGATATTTTTGAACATGTCAAGGAAGGGTTTGACATATTTGTGGAAGATCTGACCCAAAAAATTTATGAGAATTATTTGGGCATCTTGGGAATGATGGAAATATGGGTTACTTCACAACCCAGGACAAACAGGGTTATTCCTTTAATAGAAAAAGGAATATTCCCACGGAAAAAGAATATTGGGGTTGGTCCAAGATGGAAATGACATGGTCTTGGAATGATTTTGATGTTGGCAAGCCACTCGGGAAGAAGAATGAAGGGTGATCCCTCCAAGTTGCAAAACTACTAGGCCACAGAAAAGCAAATCCGGACCAAAATCAAAGAAAAAGAAAATGGGCAAAATCCAGGGTGTTACAGCGAGGAACAACAAGCAAGTCTAGGTAGTCATAATCCTTCATGATGCCCTTGGCCAACAATTGCTTGCGAGAATAATGCTGTCTCAGCAGAGTCCAGGAGCGGTTCTTTGCTTCTTTCTCATACACAAGAATTTGGCGAGTATGATTGTGAAGTAAATTCAGCTCAGTCATCAACTCCAGCTTCTCCTTTCTGTCCAGCTTAATGTGGCTTTCTAGTGTCTATTGTGTGCGAATGCAAATCTCATAAAGAGATGGATTTTCCTCACGAGGGATTTCAACCTTGGCTTTCTTGATCTTCGGTGCATTTTCAAGTGCAGACGCAGTGGCAGCAGTATCAACAGGTTCCTTCCCTTTTCCAATATCCTTCACTATGCGCAGAGTATCACGAACTGGTGGTATGAATACCTTTGGAATATAAGCCCAGAAGAATTTCTCATGGGTGAGCTGCTCGATTGCAAACATGATCCATGGAGCATAAGGTTTCAATAACTGAGGGCTATCAGCTGCACATGCGAGGTTTCGAATGAAAAGGTCAGGAATATCAAACTTGATTCCTTGAGACATGGCTAGAAGTGCATTTCCCACAATGCCTTTGATGGAATTTGGTCTGTTCGTTGGCGTGGGAGTATTGTACAGAATGTGCAATAGCACTTTGTTGTCATAGGCCAACTTTTTCGGATCAACATCAATGCATTCATCACCAACCATGGTGCGATCCATCAAAATGTGGAGTTGAGCTTCAGTCACTTCCTAGAAATGCAGCCTGTGTTCTCTATCATTCTCAAATTCACATCGAGGAACATTTATCATGGCCAAAAATTGATTTGTCGAGCACTTGATCTTTTCTCTGCCAGTTATCCATTCAAGAATCCAGGATGAGGTGTTGCCAAGTTCTCCAGAGATATATAGCATGGCATAAAACTGAAGGATAATTTCTCTGTTCCAGCCATGATTGAAGCGCATGAATCCTTTCAGGAGAGCATGGTCAATATGCTTGATGGCATGGTGAAAACATGGCATTCCTTCAAGCTCAGCGAAGTTTAATATCTTGTGATTGAAAATCCTATTCTTGCTGAACAAGATCCGAGCATAATAAAGAGCTTGCTCTTTAGTCCAAAACCTCGGTGACAATGAAGTTCTTTCTCCTTCATAAGGGCTTTTCCCAAAGAATGCTAGCTTTGAGAGATGAAGTTGTTCGTTAAATGCAGGGCCAATGGGGCCATACTCAGCTGGAAACAAGGGAAATGATTCCTGAGGGTTTTTCCGATATTCTTCATCGCTAATTTCCATCGACTGAACATCATCAGAAGCTGGCACATTTTCATCAATTGGCTTTAATGGAGCAAGGGGCCTTTTCATTTTCTCGGGCACAGATGGCTTGGGAGCACTGGTTTGACCTTCAATTTCCTTCGTTGGAACTCCTTCAGTAGCTTTCTTATTCTCAGGCACTAGGGCCTTTTCCTTCGGTGAACTCTCAACAGTGGAAGGTACGACAACTTCTTCGGTCACCTGGGTCACAACCACTTCTCCTTCGGTCTGCTGTGGCAAAACTGGTGGTACAACTGCTGGTACTACTTGTTCATGAGCCATGGGCTCTTCATCCTTCTTTTCTTCCTGTTCTAGCTGTGAAGCCAAAGAACCAGGAGCGAGATCAAGCTCCATCTGGGTGGGGGCACCAGATGAGGAGACCGAGGTGGTATTTCCTCGGGAAGCAACTTGCTCCCCCTCAACCTTATCATCCTCCTTGATGGATCCGGGCATATCCTTCAAAGGCGATGAAACAACCTTTTCTACCTCAATCTCTTCGTGAACTTTCTCTTCAGAGGCATGTTGCTCGGGCACGACATTCTCTTTGTCAGGATTGTTCAGAAAGATATCCATCACATCAGATTCTTGAGCAACTGAGGTAGGAATGATAACTACCGTAGGCTATGCATGTTGCATGGTTTCTTCCTCATGAAGAGGGGATGGTGGAATCTGTTGCAGTGGAGCACTTGTGTCAACAGGAGCATCAGTTGCTATAGTTTGAATACGGCGATCTGAGATTGCCTTCGGCTTATTGACTCTTGCCTTAGCTTTCTGACGCTTCTCTTCTTTTTCTCTACATCGAGTAAGTTCTGCTTGACGTTTACTCTCATCATTTCTTCGATCACAAAGCTGAGGAACATCCATCTTCAGCTTCGAGTGCTACTAAATTTTGTTGTTCCTCATAACCGTGAGGGCTTTGGTAATCTCAAGAATCCCCTTGTTCATGTCTTTCCTTTCAGACTCAGTGTTGGCATCCTTCCTCGTTTGCTCAAGGAGTTTCTTGTCCTCGACAGCTTGGTTTAGTTCCTTGGTAATCTCTCTCAGCTCAGCGAAGTATTTTGCTACCATCTTGGTAACATCATCAGGAAGACCCAAGCTGCTCAGATCAGCTGGTCTTGCATCATAGGCAGCTCCTTCAATGATATCAATGATAAGATCAAAGTCATACTTTAGTTCCTTTGTGGAAGCAGGAACAATTGTCTTGGCTTTCTTGGCAGCAACAATTACTTTTTCATCGGGCAACAACTTTCTCTTCGCCGCAGGGGCAGCAGAACCCAAAGGTTTATCTGATGCCATGGTAGCAAGCCTTGGTGACGATGTCAATGGAGGCGAAACATTTGCTGAGAGGGTGTTTGGTACGGCTTGTCAAGAAGAGCTCGTTGATCATACATAGGAATCTCTTCGGCTACACTATCATTGGAAGAATCATCAGATGAAGCAGATGCTGCCTTCTTTGATTTTCTTGCAACTGATTTCTTTCTCAATGCTCGAGGGGAAACAGACTTCCTCTTCTTCTTTTCTTTTTGGGCAGAGGCCCATTCCTTCTTCTCTTGCACATCTTGTTGAGTTAGCTCAACATTCCTTTGTTCCACTTGATTCTTTTTCACGGCCCTGGCTTCACGCTTGGCCTTGGCCTTTTCTCTCTTTGCAACTTCCTCGGGGAAATCAACAATTGTCTTCGATGAATCAGCATGAGCATTAGCGGGAGGAGCTGGCCTAACTTTTTCATCATCTTGTCCTAGGCAGCCCTCTGCGATGCAGTCATTCTAGGGTGGAGTGAATGCGAACAAGATCTGATATTTCCTTCAGACATTTTCATAGTTGAACCACTTCTTCGCCCAATGACGGCGAATCTTCTGCAGCCTGTTATTTCTTTCGGTGGCAGTTTCAACTCTAGGTGGCGTTTTATAAGTTTCGGGATCAGACATCTCAGCCGCGGTGTTCCTCTCTCTTCCATGACCACCCTTCTTGGGATTTCCATCAGAGAACAAGGTCTTGGAATCCGTGACTTGCTCATCCTCAGGCTCACAGTGAGCCAAGGGAATATCATCCTCTTCTTCATCAGATTCTAACTCAGATTTCTTCTTCGGCACCTTTGGTGGCTTAGTTGCTTTTCTTTCAGCCACCTTTGCTCTTTCAGCCACACGTGACATCTGAGGTATTTCTTCCTCGGACCCAGACCGCTCTTCGGAGCTATGAGCCATGACCACTCCTGAGAGAAAAACAACAATGCAAGGAAAAATAGGAAGAGGTCACCAACATGCACATAAGCATTTTGGACTGAAAATGACAAGTTTTTCGGAAGCAGCGAGGGAATCCATGGTATGCATATTTGAAAGATATCATCAATATAATTTCATAGCACCATAGGGCAGAGTAACAACTTATCTAATCTTTCGGAAGGATACACATGAACCCTAGATCTCAAATGACTGGTACGGGGGAAAAACTACAAATCATACAAGCCATAACTTAGAGAGCCCTAAAGATCTACCGCAAGAAAATAAAACAAGATAAATTGCGTCGGTAAGAACAGCCCTAGAATAGAGGAACGACAGGGCTAGCTCCAGATCCATGCACACTAACTTGGAAGCAAAAAATCATCTAGGGCAGTGCAGGAGAGAAGATGTACCGCACTGGCGCGACCAACGGCGGAGGGGCTTGACCAGAGTAGCACGGGAGGCGCGACATCGACGCTGCTTCGAGCTCGGGCTCGGGCGAAGAGCGAGGGGAGAGGTTTGAGGTCGAATAGTGAGAGAACAAAGAAGGAAGACGCCTGGAGGGGGGTTTATATAGCCCGAGGGCGAAACCGCTTCCTCCGAGATCCACGGTCGAAAAGCACGGGACGTTCCACATTCAACGGACAAGATCACGATCATGAGATCATGGACACGTGTCAGTCGTTTCTTGTGAAAATCTCGGTAACTGAACATAATGCCGGAGGGTTTGAAGAAGCGCAAGCGCCAAAACAGATGAAATTGTGAAGTTGATTTCATTCGCGACCAAGGACGTCGGATTGAAATCTTCTTCAGATCAAGTTGCATGTTTATGACAAAGAAGAACAGAGGGAAAACAAGGTCCGACTCAGAACACTAAGCCGAACGAAAGAGAACACAAAACACAAACACGTCAAACACAGATTCAAAAAGAACATAGAAAGAACCAGCACCAACAACAGATCTCAGGATAAGAGATGAACAAAGAAGATTCCTGAGATATGACCTGCAAGAAAGGGTTAGTTCTTCTTCGCAACCCACACTTGTGTGGGCAACGAGGATCTCATTTTCTTCGTCTGAGTAGGAGCATTCTTTCGGTGGGGCCTGTAATACACCTGTGCACTTTGAGAGTAATCATATGAATATGCATTGAAGTTATTTCCAGAGACATGAGTGTAATGATTCGAGGAGGTACGCATGTACTCCTTCTGTCGAAGCTTTGATTGATGCTCATTCTGCGAATGATAACCATTGTCTCGAAGAAAATTACTCTGCATGTTCAAGTTAGTAGTGACAGATAGATTTTCAATGATGCACTTCTTCACCCATATTTGCTTCTTGGGTGAGCTAGACCTGCAATTAGTCCTAATATATCGAGCGAAAACCTTACCATTCTGTTGTTTGAACAATTTACAATTCGAGTTGTCAGACTCATCAGAAACGGCAGGACGAGAAGAATCATATCCTGATAGAGTTGCAGGTTCGAGTGTTTTGCTTTTAGCAAGAACCCAACTCGTACGAGGATATTGCTCAGGTGTCCAGTAAGTTCCATCAACGTTGAGTTTCCTTTCGAAACCCAATCCTTCCTTTCGAGGATTTTTGTGCAGTAATGACTTCTTGAGCACATCACACAGGGTTTGATGCCCTTTTAGACTTCTTAGCATCCCCGTCTCAAGGAAGCCCTTTAATCTGTAATTTTCATTAGCAATGGCAGCATATTCCTCGACGGAGGGGTTAGAGATATTATTCGTGACAACTACAATTTTCTCGATGATAACGTTAGAAGTTTCGGCATGTGAATCAGCATTGCTACGCTCAAGGCATTTTGAGCACGGAGGGTCAAAATCATCAGGAAGACGAGTAGATTGCTCGGCGAAGAGAGAAGCTTTCTCTAAGACCAACTCATTATGAGATTCTTTCAGTGACACGAGTTCTTGATTCCTGTTAAGGAGTTCATCTGATTAACTCTCGTAGTCAACTATAAGCGAATCATATCGATTGGTAAGATCATCAATAGTTGATGAAAAAGCATCTTGCTCTTCGATTAACTTTTGATTCTTCTTCATCTCTTCGACTAGTAATCCTTCAGTTTTCCTAAGATTTCTCTCAAGCATTTCAAGCTCATCTTGTTGAGATTTAGCCATCTTAACCAGTTTAGCATAAGCAATGTATTCAGGGGAATATCCATTCATGGATTTTTGGTGTTTTGCTGATACCTGATCCTTTGATGATTTTGCCATGAGACAAGATGCGATTGGTTCATCATCACTTGGAGCATCATCATCAGCATCTGAATCGAAGGAATTTTCAGCTGATTCATAGGCAATGAAGGCATTGCTCCTTCCAATACTTTTGTAGAATTCTTCATCATCTGATTCAGTGTCAGTTGCTTACTCTTCGGAGTCCAGAGTTAGATCAGCACATGCTCTATTCAGCTGTGACATCCTCTTCATATTTGATTCAATGGTAGCTCTGGCTTTCACGTCAGTGACTGGTCTCATCGAAGAAGATGAGGAAGATGAAATTTCCTTCGAGAGCTTAGTATGACGATCCACTCGAGTAAAACCACTGCAGTGAAGATATTTCCATCTGTTGCTAGGTTTTCCTTCCCAGCATGGACAGTCTGCAATGAGATGACTGAGTTTTTTGCACTTGAAGCACTTCATTTCTTTCGAATGTAGCTATCTTGAAGATTCGGACATGTTATCTTCATCATCATTCACGAGATATAAGTTCTGTCTTCTGAGATCACTTAGCCTTTGTGTGAGCATTTCAAGTTCTCTGGTGATGGTGTGTTGATTTTCAACATCTTCTTCTTCAGAACTGCCATAGTGTGAGAGAATTTCTTCTTCACTTTCTGAAGAAGATTCTTGATTTGCATTTTCCAGTTCCATCTTTTCTTCATGAATCGACAACAGTGTCATGACCTCAACATACTGAAGCTCTTCATAGTTTGGTCTTTGTTTGATTTCAGCTACAATGGGATCGAAGGATTCATCAAGAGCACTCAGAAGTTTGTTGAACACATCTCTATCAGTGATTTCAGTTACTCCTCGCTGATGGAGTCTTTCGACAATGTTTGTCAATAGATCAGTAAGTTCCATAGCACTTTCCTTACGAAGACTTCTGAATCCAGTGAACATAGCATGAAGCATTTGAATGTGAGGATCTGATCTCGCAACAAATTCTTCATGAGCATTGTTGATGGCATCCCAAATTTGCTTTGCAGTATTGAGCCTTTGGAACCAAAAGAAAATGTCTTTTGATAGACTGCTACAGATGATATCTTTTGCTTGAGCATCCAACTGCAGATTTGCTTTATCATCGGTGTTGAGATTGTTTGGTTGCTGAATGGTGTAGCCATCTTCCACAATCTGCCACAGATCATAGTTGATAGCTTGAATTCTGATTCTCATTCATTCCTTCCAGTACAGATAGTCATTTCCATCAAAGATAGGAAATCTTTTAGAGTGCGAGGATCTACCTGCATACGACATACTCAAAACTCCAAGGACGTTAGACCTTTAATAAATAGAGACAGGGAGTACCTGCTCTGAGACTAATTTTTAGGACCGAGAGTATATAGACCAGAGGGGGGTGAATGGGAGATTCAAATTTTGTTTCGAAAGTATTGAAACTAATCCCAATCACAGCAGCGGAATAGAGTAGCGAAGGAAATGAACAGAATCAATCTTCTTCGTCAGAAGCATATTCCTCGATGAAAGATGTAATGACAGTACGAGCGCGGGAAATGACAAATTTAACTACGATGAGAGTAATACAACATGCAAACAAGTGCAGTAGAATGAGACACAACATGGTGCGCACAGAGAAATAATACTATGGAGTGATTTCACAGGTAAACCGAGGAATATGGCGAAGACGAATGAATACAAGTGATGTGAAGGCAACAGGATGAACACAATATTATACGATGTTGACAGCAGAAAGAAATGATCAGATAAACTATTGGCACAGAGCACGAATAAAAACTGCTGAAGGAATTGCAGTGAAGTAGAATGAACCAGTGGTGCTCGATGGCGACAATCAGATTTGGTAGACCAGTTCACCCTTCTGCCAAAGGGCTACGTCTGGTTGGAGGGGTTGTGACTTAACACGGAAGATAAACTCTCTTCACCCTATTCTCCTTCAACACAGAGCTGATCAGACTCAGGTTGGTTTCACTCGTGGTAGATCCTTGTCGGGGATCTCCAAACCTTCGGTCGACCTTCGCGAACCACAATCACTCTTGGTTGCTGAAGATCTAGCTCGGTGAAGACAACAACTCTTCAACACTCGAGCCGAAACCTATCCGTCTAGAGAGTGCGCAGCTCTTAAGAGTAATAGGTACAAGAACTCTCACTCAGAACTACTATGATGCTAAACCACTGTCTAAGTTTAGGCTCTTGATTTTTCTCTCGGTGGATCTTAAACTCAAATCACTCGAAGAGGGGTTGCTCAAATCAATCTTCTCAGAAATCTCAAGCAGAGCAGCCAACGAACAATGTTGGAGCGGGGTGGCTATTTATAGCCGCAACCTTCCCTGATGGGAAAAGACCAAATTAGACATCAGGATCAGCCAATGGCCGAACGACACGAGTCCAACGGTCGGATTTGAGCACAACGGTAACATTGCTTGCGGAGCAAGTAATGCTAACTCCTCCGTTTGAGACAAATCTCTCGCAGCAGAGAAGATCACAGTCTCTTGCTGACAAGTATTTGCTCGGAACACAAAGAGATTTCTCTCGCAACTTTCATAGGTTTTGGCTAAGCATCACAGCGGATCTAAGCTTCGAGAACCTATACCCCTCTTAATAGTACGGAGGTCCTATGACTCAAATGAATGAAAGAAGAACAACGAAATGAATCATACATCTTCACTTTGTCTTCGACTCCCTTCGCTGCAGTCAATTTCTTCAGACAACGATACCGAACCAAAAAGCTTCGCTTCAACAGTAAATATTCGAGGAGTTAATTCCTTCACATCAATCTTCTTGACTATATGACTTCAACAAATATAGCTCGTTCTTCTCTGCAACGCAGATATACTTTGGTGAAGTTCCTCGAACTTAGCACCAGAGACAGCATTCTCTTCGGTTATGTATGGACTATTTCTCTCTGTATGCACTAGCAAACAAATCAGTTCATACCTGTTTCTGTGGACAATCTCCAAAACACCAGGTAGGCAGATATTGCACCAACAATCTCCCCCTTTTTTGACGATTGTTGACAAAACAGATCACATCAAAGGATAGATGATGAATGGAATGAAATGTGAAGAATAGTGAAAGACGAGAGATAATCACAAAGATAAAGCACTCTCCCCCTAAAGGTATGCATCAGCATAAGTGGACCGGAGGGAGACAAGATTAATCTTCGTATGAGTGACATTGAGTTATGATTTGATACTTGACTTCTTTCAATGCACTCGACGGTGTCTGATGTGATTCCTGTCACAAAATCTTCGAAGAGAATTAGATATAATATATGCTTTGAAAGATTTGTGACGAAGGATATAACATGAGGGTTTTGTCAGAACACAATTTGAATCCACACGAGATGTAGTTTTCCTGCATGTTAGATATTCGATAAGATCAGAGCAAGATAAAATAAGAATATGTTGCTCGGAGTGGATATGCTTCAGATGTGGTTTCCCTGCGATACAGAATATAATATGAGAAATAAATGTGAGGGGAAAACACTTTTTCAGTGAAACATATAGCTTTCACACGTAAGCCTTTAAAGCTTAGACTGACATTCTCTTCCTGCAAGGTTTGGTAATGAAGGATAACAATCAGAACATATCCAACCACAACAGATATAATTCATTTAGTACTTGAAGTACTTCTCCCCCTTAGTATCATCGCTTGATGATTTCTTGTTCTTCTTCGAAGAGCAAATATTTTTCCATGTATGATAGATAGTTATTGCAAGGGAAAAACACATTCGATGGTACCTACAAACAGATAGTACGAAGCAAATAAAATTGCATGAGATTATTAATGTTACATGGAGACCGAGTATTTCAACACCACATGCGGTGCGTTAAGTTCTTCAAGCAAATTGTTCGAGGGAAAACCAAATGTTCGACTGTGAAAAGCACAAAGCGAATAAAAACACCCTGCAAGAACCCCGATAATCTATCAATCGATGTAATTCTCCCCCTTTTTGTCAACAAGTGTCAAAAAGGAAAGAGTAACATATGAGGAACTACTCTTCTGGCGTATCCTCAGAATCAGAATTTAAACCACTCGATGAATCAGAATCCGAAGAGCGAGGAATGGTCGAGGCTGAAGTAGGAGTAGCAGCATGGGCTCTTGAGGAACTGGCGGGACGAAAGTCTGGCTTGAATATCAGTGTTCCTGCGGTGTCTTCAATTTCATCTTCATGGCCGACAAACAACAGATTAGTTGATGTAGATCGATCAGGGAGCACTGGAGTTTGTCTTCGAATGCGAGGAACAACAAGCAAGTACAGGTAGTCATAATCCTTCTTGATGCCCTTGGCCAACAATTGCTTGTGAGAATAATGTTGTCTTAGCAGAGTCCAGGAGCGGTTCTTTGCTTCTTTCTCATACACAAGAATTTGGCGAGTATGATTGTGAAGTAAATTCAGCTCAGTCATCAACTCCAGCTTCTCCTTTCTGTCCAGCTTAATGTGGATTTCCAGTGTCTGCTGTGTGCAAATGCAAATCTCATAAAGAGATGGATTTTCCTCACGAGGGATTTCAACCCTGGCTTTCTTGATCTTCGGTGCATTTTTAGATGCAGACACAGTGGCAGCAGTATCAACAGGTCCCTTCCCTTTTCCAATATCCTTCACTATGCGCAGAGTATCATGAACTGGTGGTACGAATACCTTTGGAATATAAGCCTAGAAGAGTTTCTCATGGGTGAGCTGCTCAATTGCAAACATGATCCATGGAGCATAAGGTTTCAATGACTGTGGGCTGTCAGCTGCACATGCGAGGTTTTGAATGAAAAGGTCAGGAATATCAAACTTGATTCCTTGAGACATGGCTGGAAGTGCATTTCACACAATGCCTTTGATGGAATTTGGTCTGTTCGTTGGCGTGAGAGTATTGCACATAATGTGAAATAGCACTTTGTTGTCATAGGCCAACTTTTTCGGATCAACATCAAGGCATTCATCACCAACCATGGTGGGATCCATCAGAATGTGGAGTTGAGCTCTAGTCACTTCCCAGAAATGCAGCCTGTGTTCTCTATCATTCTCAACCTCACATCGAGGAAGATTTATCATGGCCAAAAATTGATCTGCCGAGCACTTGATCTTTTCTCTGCCAGTCATCCATTCGAGAATCCAGGATGAGGTGTTGCCAAGTTCTCCTGATGTTGAGGATATAGCTTCGAGGTGTGACCCGCCCAGGAGAGGCCGGGTTACACCATTGGTGGCTTAACATGAAGAAGGCCCAAGTAGGCCTAAGAAGATGAAGTGTGAAGATGGCGGCTCATAGGAGTGGGCCTGGTGAAAACCCAAGACCCGGACGTGTGAACCGCCATATGGTGAATTGTCTGTTAAGATAAGGTAATTTAGAAACCGGGTTGGTCAGGTTGTGTGATCCGGCTCGGACTCTTGTAAGCCGCCGGGCTTCGACCTGTGTATATAAAGGCGAGAACTGGCGGCGGCTTAGGGCAAGAAACAACAAGTCGAGAACTAGGTCAAGCGTATTTGCTCCCTTGTAATCGAAACTCAAACAATAAAACTAGAAGCAGGATGTAGGCTTTTACCTCATTGTGAGGGGCCAAACCTGGGTAAACCCTTTGTGTCCTTTGTCCCGTTCAACCCCTCCAAGCTAACCTACGTTGCGATGGCTCCACACCTAAGTCCTTTCACTAGGACATCTGTCGTGATAAACCCACGACAGTTGGCGCCCACCGTGGGGCCTGAGCACGGTGGTTTCGAGTTCTTGAAGGGCAACTTCTCAGGGATCAAAGGATACACCATGGGCCGGACGACCAAGAGTCGCCGTGGCAAGATCTACATCGACAACGCAGGCTGGGGCCCCGAGGCCGACTCAATCGAGTACGGGTACCGGGTCCCCTTCGGCGGAATTCACGTCTTCATTGGCAAGATCGGCGAGTCAGAGCCTGAGCCGGATTCCTACGCCGATGTCATCGAGACGGCTCGGCGCGTGCAACCCGCCAGGGCTCAACCCGGCCGGAAGCACGCTTTTGTTAGCTTCGTTCATGGGGTGAGTCTCGAGGAAGGATCTATATCTGGTGGAGAGACGACCATCTATTCAGGTGATGAATCCTCAACCAGCGAAACCGAGTCAATCTATCAACTTCAAGACGGCAGGCTTGGGGGCTATTCCAATGGCGACAGTATTCCGGACCCCTATGAGCCGCCGAGCAGGGCCGCTATTTTTATGGCTGGTACGCAGCCAGTGATACAATCATCAACTACCGCGGCTATGATGTCCGGCTCAGCTGCGGCGGCAACGGCTGGGGCGAGCGGTTCTGCCCGTCCGCCGGCTCAAGTTTTGTCTGAACTCTTGGATGCTTTGGCGACTCTGTAAGCCACAGAAGTAACTCCGGCGAATCAAGTGCAGCATAATGCGCAGGTTGCAAAGCTGCGGGATGAGGTGACCAAGGCCCGAGAGGACCTTGAGGCAGAGAATATCAGGATAACCGCAGAGCGAGCCACCTTGGAGGCCGAGTCACAACGGGTAAGGGCAGAGGCCTTTCGTCTAAACCTGGATCAGAACGCATCAAATGCTGTTCTTCGAAGGAGGTACCAGAGCCGCCTTCCTTCGTAGTTTGAGGGGCGGAATCTCTTTAACACGCCCGGAGCGGGAACGAGTAACCCGCCCGGTGTGACCTGGGATACTGAGGCGCCTGTGACTGGAGCGGCGACTCAACCCCGTATACCAGACCCGTCTCATATGGATCTGGCCCCGCCTCAACGGATACCGACACCTTCTGGTCATTACTCTAACCCGGTGGACAACATGTTAGCGGCAGCCAGTCGATTGGCTGCAATTCCCATTGAGGGAGAATCGCCGATGGCTGTGGAGACCCGTAATGCTATTGAGCTCCTTTAAACAGCGGTCAGACAGCAGGCGGCTTATTCGTACAGTCATGATCGCATTCATTCAACGCCCCGTCAGAGTCGCAGCTATAGCCGACGTATCGAATCACCGGCGGTTTCCAGCAATGAGCGGCATCGTAACCTGCCTCGGGCTGATGACCCGCCGCGTGAACATACCCCGCCATGCGGTCATAATGCTGCTCAGGCCCTTGTGGATCAAGCTAGATCCCGTCGTGAGGCGGAGATGGCGGCGCAGTTAGGGGCTCACCAGCAATTTTAGTTAAATCCGTCTGCATCTGTGGAGGCAGGGATGACCTCCAGGTTAGTTGGGGTGCCGTGTCTAGTGTCGGCCCTACGCAATGAGCGTCTGCCCAAAGATTTTAAGGGTCCTCGTAAGGTGCCTAATTACACAGCTGATCTCCCACCTGAGGCTTGGATCGAGAGCTATGAACTAGCCATGGAGATGTTGGATGTCAGCGATGCAGTATGCACCAAGTACTTCACCATGATGTTGGATGGGCCAGCTCGGACCTGGTTGAAAGGGTTGCCTGCCAACTCCATCAGTTCATGGGCTGAGTTGAAAGTGCGTTTTATTCAGAATTTTAAAGATACATGCAAGCAGCCCTTGTCGATTATTGATCTGGATGCTTGTGTCCAGCAGGAGAATGAGTCGGCCCACCATTGGGTTCGCCGGGTTTCAGCTATTATCCATTCATCGGATAGCATCAATGCCGGCTCTGCTGTGCTGATTCTAGAGAAGAATTGCCACTTTTTACCTCTCAAGCAGAAGTTAGGACGGCTTAAACGTCATTGCAACGATATGGGGGAGCTCATGGCGGCTCTTATCAAGTATGCTGACTCTGATCCTACTAAGGAGCCGGGGTCCGGTGATGAAAAATCTAATAAGGCAAAGAAGAATGGTAACGGTAAGGGTCAGCAGCAGAATATAGCAGGACATAATCAGGGTAACAACGGTAAGCGCAAGCAAGCCGACGGCGGGTCAGACTTTGTGGCTAACACCAATACACAATGTAATAATCAGCCGTAGTTTGGAGGACTGAAATTCAACCTCGAGGTGATGCTGAATGAACCTTGCCCAAAACATAGTTTTTCGGATAGACCATTGACTCATTTGTGGAAGGATTGCTTTATTATGAAGGAATACAAGAATTCTGGCTATCATCAGAATAATAATAATAATAATGGCCCGCACGGCGGGTCAGGATCCGGCTCACACGGGCCCGGCTTTGGGGGTGGCGGTTCAAATTCCGGATATCAAGGGCAAGGTAATCAGAGTGGTTATAATCAACAGCCTAGTCAGAGTAACCAGCAACAGCAGTCCGGGTATCAGAGTAATCCAAAACAGCTGAACAGTGGCCAATATCATATTTTCACCACGAGCCTTTGCAAGCGAGATCAGAAGGTTCATAAACGTGTGGTCAATACATTTGAACCGGCGGTGCCTGGATATTTGCGGTGGTCAGAGCAGCCGATTATATGGAGTCGTGAGGATCACCCTCCCCGGGTTGACAACCCGGGTCAGCTGGCATTGGTGGTAGCCCCTCAAGTTGGGGGTTATAAATTTACTAAGGTGTTCATGGATGGAGGCAGCAACATCAATATCCTTTATTATGATACTTTTCGCCGTATGAATTTGACCGATAAAGATCTTAAGTCGTCTTCTATAGTCTTTCATGACGTGGTACCTGGTAAGTAGGCATACCCAGTTGGTAAGATTGCCTTGGAGGTGGCTTTTGGCGATGACTATGATTACAGGGCAGAGACGTTGTGGTTTGAGGTGGTTAAAATTAAAAGCCCTTATCATGCTTTGTTTGGACGGCCGGCTTATGCCAAATTTATGGCGCAGCCTTGTTATGTGTATCTGCAGCTTAAGATGCCAGGACGTAAGGGTACCATTACAGTTCGTGGTAATAGAAAGATTGCTTTGGAATGTGAGGAAGGTGATGCTGCTTATGCTGTGTCTGCTTGTGCTACAGAGGAGCTTAAATTTTACAAGGATAATGTTGACCCGGCTGACATGACCCCTTTAAAGAAGCCAACCACAGAGCAAGACCCTTTGCTGAAGTTTAAGTCGGCGGATGATACCAAACAGGTTGATTTTGTCCCTGGCCACTCATCTCACCAGTTCACTATCAGTGCTAATATGGATCCAAAATAGGAAAGCGCGCTCATCGAGTTCATCCGTGAGAATCGGGACATCTTTGCATGGAAGCCTTCAGACATGCCAGGTGTACCGAGAGAACTCGCTGAGCACACTCTCAATATTGACCCTAAATTTAAGCCGGTCAAGCAATTCCTTTGCCATTTTAATGAAGAGCGACGTAAGGCCATTGGAGAAGAGGTGGCCCGACTCTTAGCGGCCGGGTTCATTGTCGAAGTTTTTCACCCGGAGTGGTTGGCTAACCCGGTGCTGGTACTTAAGAAAAATGGCACTTGGCGTATGTGTGTGGATTATACGGACCTCAATAAAGCCTGTCCAGCTGATCCTTTTGCTCTTCCCCGTATCAATCAGATCATAGATGCTATGGCGGGTTGTGAGCGTTTGTGTTTCCTCGATGCCTATTCTGGTTACCATCAGATTAAGATGGTAGTCAAAGACCAAGAGAAGACAACTTTTATCACACCTTTTGGAGCTTTCTGCTATGTGTCCATGCCTTTTGAGCTTAAAAGTGCCCAGGCAACTTATCAGCGTTGTGTCCAGAACTGTTTCCATAGTCAGATTGGACGCAATGTTCATGCTTATGTGGATGATATTGTTGTGAAGTCCAGAAAAAAGGGGACTCTGTTGGATGATCTAAAAGAGACCTTTGATAATCTCCGGGTCTACAAAATGATGCTTAACCCAGCCAAATGTGTTTTTGGTGTACCTGCAGGCAAGCTCTTGGGTTTTTTGGTCTCTGAGAGAGGTATTGAAGCTAACCCGGAGAAAATCAAAGCTATTACTTCGTTGGCTAAGCCGGCGTGCGTCAATGACGTCCAGCGCTTGGTGGGTCGTATTGCAGCTTTAAGCCGGTTTATAAGCCGCCTGGGAGAGAAGGCTATTCCTCTGTACCAGATGATGAAGAAAACAGATCATTTTGTCTGGAGTGATGCTGCAAATGAGGCGTTTGAGGCGCTTAAAAACAGTTAGCTGAGCCACCAGTTCTTGCAGCTCCTATCGAGAAAGAGCCTTGGCTCTTATATGTGGCTGCTAACAGTAAGGCTGTCAGTGTAGCAATTGTTGTGGAGCGCAAAGAAGCGGGAAAGGAGTACCCAGTCCAGCGGCCGGCTTACTATGTCAGTGAGGTGTTAATTGAATCCAAGCAGAGATACCCACATTGGCAGAAGCTGGTTTACGGAGTCTTCATGGCGAGTCGTAAGCTGAAGCACTACTTTCTGGGCCATCCTATTACTGTGGTCAGTTCTGCTCCCTTAGGAGATATTATTCAAAACAGAGGGGCCACTGGCTGGGTTGCCAAGTGGACAATAGAGCTTGGACCTCATGGCTTGAGATATGTGCCGAGAACAGCAATCAAGTCTCAGGCCCTAGTGGATTTCATCAACGACTGGACAGAGTTGCAGATGCCTGAGGAGAAGCCTGATAGCACATATTGGACTATTCATTTTGATGGGTCCAGGAAATTGGAAGGCTCGGGGGCTGGAGTTATTTTGACTTCCCCACGAGGTGACAAGTTTTGTTATGTTTTAAGGCTGATGTTTCCCTGTACTAACAATGCAGCTGAATATGAGGCCTTGCTCCATGGCCTCAGGATGGCCAAAGAGATGAATTTGAGCTGGGTTAGATGCTTTGGCGACTCAGATTTAGTGGCCCAGCAAGTTTCAGGCACTTGGGATTCCAAAGACCCGCTCATGGTGGCTTATCGTCGGGCGGTTGACAATATTGCTGGTCACTTCAAAGGTTATCAGGTGGAGCATCTTGATCGAAGGAAGAATGAGGTGGCTGATGCTTTGAGCCGGCTCGGGTCTCAACATAGGCCGGTACCCCCTAATGTTTTTCTTGATGTATTACACAATCCTTCTGTCAAATTGCCGTCAGAAGAGGATCTTGCTATTCCTGACCTGGAGGCACAGCTGGTAGCAGCTCTTCATGCAATCCCTGATTGGAAAGTTCCCTATTTGGCTTATATGACCCAGGGCGAGTTACCAGAGGATGAAACTTTGGCCAGGCAGATAACCCGACGGTCTAAGTCTATGACTATTGTAAATGGCGAGTTACACCAATGCAGTGTCACAGGCGTGTTCCAGCGTTGTGTTTCTCCTGAAGAGGGCCGTGAGATTCTAAGGGAAATACATGAAGGTGATTGTGGCCATCACGCTGGTTCTAAATCTCTTGCGGCTAAAGCCTTTCGTCATGGATTTTACTAGTTGACGGCTCATGCTGATGCGGAGGATCTTGTCAGTAAGTGTGACGGCTGTCAGAAATTCTCTCGACGGGCTCATGTGCCGGCTCAAGAATTGCGGATGATTCCAATTACGTGGCCGTTTGCAGTCTGGGTGCTTGATATGGTTGGACCTTTCAAGAGATCTAAGGATAAGAAGACCCACCTCTTGGTGGCAGTTGACAAATTTACCAAGTGAGTTGAGGCAGAGCCGGTCAGTAAGTGTGATGCGGCAATGGCGGTTCAATTCATAAAAAAAATCTTCCATTTTGGTTACCCTCATAGTATCATAACTGACAATGGCACTAATCTATCTAAGGGTGCTATGAGAGAGTTCTGTCAACGGGGGCATATTCATCTTGACGTCTCATCAGTGGCTCACCCACAGTCTAATGGTCAAGCTGAGAGGGCCAATCAAGAAATCTTGAAGGGTATAAAGCCTCGGCTTATGGTTCCTTTGCAGCGAACGCCGGGTTGTTGGGTTGAGGAGTTACCCTCCGTAATTTGGAGCATCAATACCACTCCCAACAGGTCAACAGGATGTACGCCCTTTTTCATGGTCTACGGGGCAGAGGCGGTTCTTCCAAGTGATGTCCGTCATGACTCGCCCCGTGTGGCAGCTTATGTTGAAGATGCTAATGAAATAGCACGTCAGGATGCACTTGATGTGTTGGATGAGGAGCATGACCTTGCGGCGGCTCGTTCGGCGATATATCAGCAAGATGTGCGTCGCTACCATAGCCGCAGAGTCAAGACCAGAACCTTTCAAGAAGGCGACTTGGTGCTCCAGTTAATCCAAGATCAAACAAATATGCATAAGTTATCCCCACCTTGGGAAGGACCCTTTGTGGTCAGTAAGAACCTGAATAATGGGTCATACTACCTCATTGATATACGGGAACACAAGGAATCACGCAAGTCGGAGGAGACCCGCCGGCCCTGGAATATGGCTCATCTTCGGCCTTATTACACTTGAGCCACCGGCTCTTGTGCTGTACATACTTTATCAATGTATATATTATGATCAATATAATAAAGCTGGCACCCCTAATAATTCAGGGCCGCTGTCATTTCATTTATAAGTATCTGAGTCTTTATTATTTGTTCATAAGGTTACTTGGGGGCTTCCAACCCACCGGGTTTAGCTTTCTTACCCTTGTGACCAGGCTAGATGCGGAATCCTGAGTTTTGACCTGCCTGTCTGCATGATGCTACTCCACCAGGTAATCCTGAATGACCCGCCGTACTCTTAACAGTCAATCTTTTAACTAAGATCCTGAATTTGTTAAGGTTAAAACGGCGGTTTGTCATGTGAGGGCCGGCTTACAGTGAGTGATGACAACTCTAAGGCTGTGAGGCCTATGAAAGCACTTGAATCTTAGTGGCTGCGCGGCCCATGAAAGCACTTGAATTTTAAGGCTGTGCGGCCTATGAAAGCACTTGAATTTTTTCTGAATTTCTTTTCTTCTGGATATTTTGGATTTGCATCCATTGAAGAATTTTTCTACTCAAGTGTGTTTGGTACAATTCAGGCCATGTAGCCTTCATTATATGACTCATAATTGAGCATATTGGGTTGGTAACCCGCCCTAATAGCAGACTTTAAGTCGCCAGGATAGTCTGCCTTGAGCAATCAAAATCATGATATTTCATGCCTACGGGTTAATACCCATGCTTGATTATAATTATCACGACATCACCATGATATCAATCTACAGGTGTGCCTTTTAATAACTATATGAATATTTAGGGTTTTCTAACACGCCCTGGCTTTAGACTTTAAGTCGCCAGAATGTTTCGGCTCAGATAGCCTTCACTCTATTCTCTTTATATAATTTTTGCAAAGACTATTATACTGGGGTTTATTACCCGCCCTGGCTTAGACAGCCAGGGCATATGTTGTTCCACTTGTGTGCAAGGAATATGAAAATATTGGTTTGACCCACAAGGATGATAATATTATGAGAAAGCACAACGGCGGATCATAAATATCAGATTGGCGGTTTAAGCAGTTAAAAGCTAACATGCACGATGGCATGACAGATCATTGTTTTCAAACCTAGCCTATTACAAGGCCACCATGGACCTGAATAATCGGAGCAAAATGTTTTGTAGCACAGGATGTCTATGTCCTGATCTGAGAGCCGCCTGGTCTCAGTTATCTTCGTCGTGGCGGGTTGATGAATCCGGATCATCCCGCTCCGGCTCTTCTTCTTCTCCCATCTGGAGGTCAGATGACATCCAGTCGATGCCAGTTAAGGCTTCGAATATAGCTTGATCATTGATAATCGGGGACGGATCAACATCAGGGGCAAAAGTATGCTTACGCGTTGGAGGAGTGAGGTCCACGACGTCATAAGACGGCGCCTTGACCTTCGTGTTTTCCATGTTATATGTCGGCTGGTATCTGGACAAGTCGGTTTCTGTAGCCAGTTTGCAAGCCAAGTCACGCATCTCCTTTACGCACCTCACAAAATCCGCCTGATCAAAAGGAGACCCATCCTCTTTAAAGCCTGGACAGCCGGTGGCCATCTCTTCCGGGTCTAATTCTGCTTGCCATGCTTTTGCACGACTAAGAGCGGTGATGGTGCCAGAGCGGGCGGATGAGAGTTTTATTTCTTCCAATTTCTTGGGCATTATGGACAGTTTGGCTAGCACATCCTTGATGAGCGTCGGCGGCTGTTTACTGTTGGATATAGCCACAACGGTCCGCTGAGTGCCAGTATACATTTGTTCAACTAGGGTGTACACGGGTTTCAGCTTTACGACCATATCTTGGCCAAGATTGGAGCTCGTGGGGCCTGTTGTTAAAAACATATATGAGTGGCCAGGTGAGTCAGAATAAAAAGTTTCTGAAAGGTTAACAACTTAAGTATTGCTTACCAAAGATAGCAGATGTCATCTGTGAAATTCGTTGTTTTAAGCCGGACAGCTCTGTAGTGGTACTCTTCAGGGAAGACTCAGTGGCTTCTGCCCTTTGCAACAATGAAGTTTTTTCTTGCTCCCACGCGGCTCTTTCAGTTTTGAAATTGGCCTTGAGCTTCTCATTTTCTTCCAAGCTAAGTGTCAACTTGGTCTTAGCTTTCTGTGTCTCCGACTCTTGATGTTTGAGCATTTTTCTTAGCTCGCCCAGCTGCGAGTCATTCACGCTTAAGGTATCCTACAAGTGAGCATTGAGAGGCATAAGTGCTATTCAACATGAATAAAAGGAGTATTTTTAAGTCCCAAGCACATTGCAAGCAATATACTTGGCACTTGGGGGCTAATGTGTGACGAAGTTCTTTCAAAAAATTCGGTGCATGAGACCCGGTTCATCATCATTAGATGACCCGGCTCTTGAGGGCTATGATCTGAATTTTTAAGAAACATATGGAAGACCCAGCTCATCCTTGCATGATAAGTCGGACCTTGAGGGTTATGGATGGCAATTCTCAAGTTAAGCCTAAATACAATAGACCCGGTTTATCTTTTCAGACTAAGTGTAAGTGCATCTAGTGCCCCTTAGTGATTTTGGTGTATTGAAGTCTTATAGGTTAAGGGACTAATGCGTTTGTGAGTGTACACAGGTTCTATAAGTCTATGAGGAGTTTGATATTTACGATGAAAGTCGACCCCTAAAAATGAATGTCTTCAACTGAAGACTTTGGTTTTCTTGAAGACTTTGAAAGTGAAGAAATTGGTGTGACCCTAAAGACTTGATATTCATGTGAGGATTATGAAGCGTGAAGACTTTTGTTTTCATAGTTTCATTTTCTTCTTCTTGAGTCATAGGAAACACCGTACTATTAAAGGGGGTCGAGGTAAAACTAAGGAAAAGTTTCCAAGTGATGCACATCTCAAAATCCTACACCTACCCAATCCTTTCGAGTGAAGCCATTGGAAATCTCATACAGTTCAGTCAATTTCTTCAGTGATAGAGACGAAGTTCTTCTGTTCTCTGAGGAATTTGTTCTGACTGAGGAGTTAGGAATTCGCCAGTGCGGATTGCCTACAAGTGAGGAACATGATAGCCCTGAGGAATTTGATACACAAATTTCCGACCGTTGCTGTGCTACGCGCCAGCTGTCCAAATATCCTACCCACCTAACGGTCATATCATTGAAGGGCATTTATTTCTAATCATGTCGGGCTGCTCCCTAGGCTATAAATAGCCGCCCCCTACAACTACTAGCTGGTTGGCTGCTCCGAGAGATAGATTGACACTTGTCATTTAGAGCATCCCATCCTCCGAGGACTTTGAGAAAAAATCATCAAGTGAGGAAAAACCCAAAAACCCAAACACCTACAAACCCAAAGTGATTGAGCATCACTGAAGAAATTGTTCCTCTGTGGAACCGACACTTGTTACCTTTGAGGACTGTGCATCCTCCAGACGGTTAGGCGTAATGGTCTAGAGCATCCAAGAGGAAATTGTGGATCGCCGAGTGACCGAGTCTGTGAAGGTTTGGAAGTCACCTGAAGTCTTACCACGAGTGATTGGGCGAGGTCTGTGTGACCTTAGCTCAAGGAGAATACGGTGAGGACTGTGTGTCCGGGACTGTGTGTCCTCAGGTTTAAATACCTAGCCGCTCCAACCAGACGTACAACTGTCACAGCAGTTGGAACTGGTCTACCAAATCATCGTCTTCACCGAGCTACTGGTTCTATTTCCTCAACCCTTTCATTTCCTCATTCATGTGTTAATGTACTTGATCGTTACTGTGTGAAGACCTTGACTGAAGACTTTCTCAATTTTCTCAATCCTATTTCTTCAGTCACATAGTCTTCAGCCTGCTTATCCTGTGTTTCACGCTACCTGTACTCTGTGCCTATTTCATTTCATCATGATGACTGTTCTTATGCCATGTCATGTTTGCATCTGAGTACTTATTCCGCTGCTAAGTAGTTCGTTACTTAGGAATTTCCTCACAGAGAAATTCCTCAGTGACGAATTTGTAAAAATCGCCTATTCACCCCCCCTCTAGTCGATATAACGCACTTTCAATTGGTATCAGAGCAAGGTACTCCCTTGTTCTGTGTGATTTTGGTTTAACCACCTGGAGTTTTAGTTATGTCGACTGCAGGCATGATCAAGGTCTCGGCTGGGTGTCCTACCTTTGATGGGACGGACTACCCCTACTGGAAGAATAAGATGCGCATGCATCTTGAGGCAATTGACAACGATCTCTGGTACATTGTGGAAAATGGCGTTCCCGCTGTCACTCCTTCCGTGAATGCTGCTGATGTGAAGAGATTCAAGCAACTCGACTCTCAAGCGAAGAATATCATATGTGGCCATCTGAGCAAAGGACAGTACGACAGAGTGAGTGCTTTGGAGTCTGCAAAGCTTATCTGGGACAGGATGTCCAAGGTCAATGAAGGAATCTCGACTCAACGTGATTCTCGAGTTGATGTTCTTCGCAATCTCTTCAACCGCTTCAAAAGACTCGACAATGAGAATGTCCAGCAAACCTTTGATTGCCTCACTGACATTTCAAATGAGCTTCAAGCACTGGGTGCCACTGACATCACCGACCATGAAGTGGTGAAGAAATTGCTGAGGTCACTCGATTCTTCTTTCGATACACTGGCACTGATGATTCAAGAACTTGGAGACTACAAGTCACTTGATCCTGCTGATATCCTCGAGAGGCTAAATACTCATGAGTTCCAACTTGCTGAGAAGAGAGATCTCTACGGACCGAGCTATGGCAGATCTCGTGCACTGAAGGCCAAGGCAGTCTCTGAATCTGAAGATGAAGATTCTGGTAGCAGCCTTGGTGATCCTGAAGAACTGAGTCAGGAGCTAGCAATGCTCGTGAGGAAATTCCAGAAGTTCTCTAGACGTGGCCAATTTGGAAAATCCTCAAGAGGTGATGACATGAAATCAGATTCCTCATCCCGTGATTACAAGAAGAGAACTTGCCACAAATGCAAGAAACCTGGTCACTACATAACCGATTGTCCCCAGTGGGAGAAGGAATCAAAGAAGAAGAAATACAAGGATGATAGTTCAGATGACTCTAAGAAGAATAAGAAATCTTCAAAGTCCTCATCATCAAAATCTTCAAAGTCTTGATCCCACAAGAAGAGCAGGTCCAAGAAAGCTCGGGCATTCATTGGCAAGGAAATGGACTCTGAAGCTGAATCTGAGGAACATGAGGAAGAGGAGGCATCTGAGGAGTCAGACTCTGGTGTGGCGAGCCTAGCCCTCGCTACTGCTTACGTCAGCAAGTCTATCTTCAACACTGAGGAAAATGGCTTCCCCAACACTGCTGATGACGGCAATGATGACTATGCTCCCACCTATTGCTTCATGGCAAAAGGTGCCAAGGTATTCAAATATCCCTCCTCTGAATCAAGTGAGGATGAATCTGATGATAACCTCAAACCCAGCTATTCCAAACTTGCTAATATTGCTGTTAAACAACAAAAGGCTTTGGAAAAGGTTCAAAATATGCTAGACAAAAGCGATGATCTGTTAGGTGAGGAAATGGATCGAACTCAAACACTGACTGATAGTGTTCAGCAACTACAGTCTAAGTTTGACAACCTTCAAGGTCATCATGAAACTCTCTTAGCCGATCATGAGAAGCTTTCTTATGAATTTCTTCAAAGAAAGCAAGATCTTGAGAAGCTAAGGGTGAGTCATGAAGATCTTCAGAAGGAAAATGATTCATTGCTTGCTCAACAGATCAGTTCCGCTCAGGAAGAATTTATTCCACCATGCTTGAAATGCATTGAACGTGAAACTGCTAATTCTTCACCTGAATGTTCAAATGCTTCTATTGCTGCAAATTCTTCAACTATCTCTGTGGTCACAAATTCCTCATCTGAGGATACCACTAGTATCACTGACGAAAATGCAGGGTTGAAGGAATTGTATGTGACAGGCATGTACAAAAGCCTCAAAGGGCATCAGACTCTTTGTGATGTGCTCAAAAAGCAGATCTTGAACAGGAACCCTAGGAAAGAGGGTATTGCATTTGAGAGGAAACTCAATGCTGATGGAACCTACTGGAAACCTGAGCAGTATCCCAAAACCTCATGGGTTGCTGCGAAGGGACCTCCCGTAGATCCATCCACTTTATCTGGTTTTACTTGTGAATCCTCATATTCATCTGATGAGTCATTTGACTCCAACTATAAACTGTTCAAAAATCAGAATGGTGAAGTATTTGCCAGATATGTTGGAACTAACTGCAGGAATGGTCCCCCTATGAAGAAAATCTGGGTTCCCAAAAGGTGCCTTGAAAGTCTTCAGGTGAATGTCCTCATGACACCACCTGTGAAAAATAGGAACCCCAGATCAAATTCTTCATATGGACGAAAGTCTTCATATGGATCCAAGTCCTCTTATGGATCAAATTCCTCACGTGGATCCATGTCCTCATATGATCATCATGCTAATGCTTCTGTTTCGTAGGGGAAATCTAAGAGTTCTGATTATGTGCATTATTCTTCAAATCATTATGTTCATAAGTCCTCGAAGAATTTCTCTGCTTACTCATATGCCTATACTAATCCCTCTCCTGTGAAACGAAGCGCTTTGGCTTCAATGCCACCTTTCTCTTATGGAGCTCGCAGAATGATGAACTCTTTGCCACCCCTCCAGATGTGGGTGGTGAAGAAAAAGAACTAACCTCTTATGCAGGGTCAGGTCTCCAGACGAACTAAATCGTCTGAAGAATTTTTTGGAGACCTGAAATGCTTGAAAGGACGCAAGCTAATCATGAAGAAATGAATCATTCATTTCTCACGTCCTTATACTACTATATATACATATGTTGCATTAACTGATGAATTTTTGTCTGATGAAATTGATGTCATATTCTTCACTCTGAAGATATGTGTTCGTAAGATGCACTAATTCATCTGCAGGATGACTTACCCAAAGCTACTGAGTGGGTCCTCGACAGTGGATGTACTAATCACATGACTGGTGACAAGAGCTTACTGATGAACACTCCTTTATCTCCATCACATTTGAAGCATATCACCTACGCAGACAAAGGCAAAAGCAAGGTATTGGGTCTATGTAGGGTTGCAATCTCAAAGGATCGACACATGGACAAAGTCATGCTTGTCGAGTCCCTCGGATTCAACCTCATGTCTGTCTCAATGCTTTGTGATCTGGATATGGTTGTTGTCTTTGGCAAATATCGCTGCTTAGTGCTCATGGAATCTGACAATTCCAAAGTCTTCGAAGGCTTTAGGAGAGGAGACTTGTATATTGTTGATTTCTCTGCAGGACCACAGCCTGCCAGTTGTCTACTTGCGAAAGCTTCAGAAGGCTGGCTATGGCATCGACGACTGGGTCATGCTGGCATGAGGAACTTACACACGCTCGTGAAGAAGAAGCACGTCATTGGCATTGAGGGTGTCAAATTCCTCAAAGATCATCTTTGTGGGGCTTGTGAGGCTGGAAAGATGACCAGAGCCAAGCACCCCTCGAAGACTATCATGACTACCTCTCGTCCTTTTGAATTGCTTCATATGGATCTCTTTGGTCCTACTCATTATGCCACACTAACAAATGCAGCATCTCTATATGGCTTTGTCATTGTTGATGATTATTCTCGTTACACATGGGTGCATGTCATTACTTACAAAACTGAAGTGCAGGAAGTCTTCAGACGATTTTCTTCGAGGGCTTTGACGAATTTCGGTGTGAAGATCAAGCATATACATAGTGACAATGGGACTGATTTCAAGAATACTGGTCTTGATGACTATCTTGATGAACTCGGCATTACTCATGAGTTATCTGCCCCATACAATCCTCAGCAGAATGGCGTCGTGGAGCGCAAGATCAGGACTCTTGTTGAGATGGCTCGCACTATGCTTGATGAATACAAGACACCTCATCACTTCTGGCCTGAAGCAATTGATACTGCATGCCACATTATCAACAGGGTATATCTTCACAAATTCTTCAAGAAGACCTCATATGAACTCCTCACTGACAAGAAACCCAATGTGAGTTATTTCAAAGTCTTCGGTGCTAAATGTTGGATTAGAGATCCCCATCACATTTCTAAATTTGCACCGAAAGCACATGAAGGTTTTATGATTGGCTACGGAAAGGACTCGCACACCTACAGGGTCTTCAACACCTATCACAACAAGGTTGTTGAAACTATAGATGTGCGGTTCGATGAAACTAATGGCTCGCAAAGAGAGCACCTACCTCCTGTGCTAGATAAAATGTCTCTTGAGGAATCCATCAAGCTAAAGGCTACTAAGGATGTTATTCCTACCGAAGAATCTGCTGAAGAAGTCATTCCAGATCGTGAAGAAAATCAGGCTGGTGCATCTGAAGAAAATGGCTCTAAAGAAAATGCTAAGCCAAATCAAAGTCATCAACCTGCTCATCCTCGCGTTGCAAATGAAGTACAGATTGAGAGAATCATCAACGACATCAACGCACCAGGTCCTCTCACTCGTTCAAAAGCTTCACATTTGTCTAACTTTTGTGGGCATTTTGCTTTCGTCTCTATCACAGAGCCCACCAAAGTAGATGAGGCATTTCTGGAGCCTGAATGGATTCAAGCGATGCAAGAGGAATTACATCAATTTGAGCTAAACAATGTGTGGGAGCTTGTCAAGCGACGAGACCCTCGCAAGCACAATATCATCGGCACCAAATGGATCTACCGCAACAAGCAAGATGAAAATGGCCTTGTGGTAAGGAATAAGGCTCGTCTTGTAGCTCAACGCTACACACAGGTTGAAGGAATTAATTTTGATGAAACTTTTGCACCTGTTTCTAGACTTGAGGCTATTCGCATATTGCTTGCCTATGCTAACCATCATAATATCATCTTATATCAAATGGATGTGAAAAGTGCATTCCTCAATGGTAAGCTTGAGGAAGAAGTATATGTTGCTCAACCCCCAGGTTTTGAAGATCCTAAGCATCCTGATCAAGTCTTCAGACTCAATAAGGCCCTCTATGGCCTCAAGCAGGCCCCTCGGGCGTGGTATGATACTCTGAAGGAATTCCTCATGAAGAAAGGCTTCAAACCCGGTTCACTCGACCCAACTCTTTTCACCAAAACATATAATGATGAATTATTCATGTGCCAAATATATGTTGATGATATTATCTTTGGCTGTACTAACCAACGTTATACTGACGAATTTGCTTATATGATGAGTGAGGAATATCAAATGTCCATGATGGGAGAATTGAAATTCTTCTTAGGTCTTCAAATTCATCAACAACGCAATGGCATCTTCATTTCTCAAGAGAAATACCTCAAGGACATTCTGAGGAAATTCGGTATGCAAGAATGCAAAGGCGTCAAAATCTCTATGCCCACAAATGGCCATCTATGCACTGATGAAAATGGTATAGACTTCGATCAAAAGGTATACCGCTCCATGATTGGCTCTTTACTGTATCTATGTGCATCTAGGCCAGATATTATGCTTAGTGTTTGCATGTGTGCCCGTTTTCAAGCTACACCGAAGGAATCACACCATAAGGCTGTGAAGCATATTCTTCGATATCTAGCTCACACTCCAACACTTGGATTATGGTATCCCAAGGGCTCGGCTTTTGATCTCATTGGATATTCTGACTCTGACTATGCTGGTGATCGTGTGGACCTCAAGTCAACATCAGGCACATGCCATTTCCTCGGACGATCCTTAGTATGTTGGTCCTCGAAGAAGCAGAACTGCGTATCACTTTCTACTGCTGAAGCTGAGTACATTGCTGATGGTTCTTTCTGTGCTCAACTGCTGTGGATGAAGCAAACCCTCAAGGACCACGGCATCAATGTGAAGAATGTGCCACTCTTCTGTGACAATGAGAGTGCCATCAAGATTGCTCATAACCCAGTTCAGCACTCGAAGACAAAGCACATCCAGATTCGTCATCACTTTCTTCGTGATCATGTGTTGAAGGGCGACATCTCAATCGAGCATGTGAAGACAGAAGAACAACTAGCCGATATCTTCACAAAGCCCTTGGATGAGAAGAGATTTAGCAAGTTGCGGTGTGAGCTAAATATCTTAGAATCTTCGAATGTCCTTTGAAAAGGACACACATCCTAACACTTATGCAAATTGATGACTTAGATGCGCAACACACGAAGAAACGTTTTTCTTCAAATCAATGAAGACTAACCCTCTAAGTGTGAAGAAATTAACGAAGAATCTGATTCTCAGAGCCCTACGACAATTGTACGCGGCGTCTGAAATCATCATTCTTATACGGTGGGTCACGCCACCACAAAAAGTTGAAAATCTTCAAAAATTGAGTTTTTCTTCATTTTGCAAATTCTTCAAATTTTCAAATTCTTCAACTTTGCAAAGTCTTCACTCTTTCCGACTGTGTTCTTCATTGACTATATATATATTTGAGTTTTCAGTCCTCTACAGCATTCACTTATTGCTAATTCTTCAAGTTGATTTTCTTCTAAGTGAATGTGATCGGACCCGTTCCCCCTCTATGCTAAACTCAATCCAGTCTGTTCACAAATTCTTCATGTGCGTTCTATTTGAAACCCGTTCAAAGTCTTCACTGTGTCCTTGACAGCTGAAGAATTTGCGAACAGAACATTAAAATATTCTTATCTGAATTTTCGGCTTTTGCCGCTCAAACCGTTCCATATCCCTCGATAAGATTTATCTATTCACCCACGATCTAACACGATCTCCACTTCACAGTACATGGGTGACACATGTCGTTAGGATGAGAAGGGTCAGGGGCATGTTCGTCCATTTTCTTCGGACGAGTGGTTTTTCACCTCGGCTATAAAGACCCCTCGCCCTCCTCAGATCTCATTTACCCCGCTCGATCTTACTCCCTCGCTCGAGCTCTTAGACCTAGCGCCGCTGCTACACTCCATCGTCGCCGGTGAGGAAGAGCTTCACTGCCTCGACCTCGTCGCCGTCGTACTCATGCCGGCCGCGAAAATCTTCACTCTGCCGCCGCCGTAGTTGTTTTCCATTGCCAAGTTAGGGCGTGGAAGATCTGAATGGACGAGCTTCCCCACTGCTACCCTCAGTTCGTCGTGTTCTTCATCAAGGGTAAATAAAATCTATTTTTACTACCCTTGTTGATTCTGATGATTTCCACAAAATCTTCAAAAGGTGTTTATTCTTCAACTTTCATGTTCTGAAACACCAACTTGCTTCTGTTCTTGATCTGTTTCTCAAAGCAACGTTTGTCTTCAAGATTCCTCAATTGTGTGGATTTTCAATCTATACAACTCTGGAACCTAAGTCAAAGAACGCTTAGTGAAATTCCTCAAGACACCCCTGGTCAAATTCCTCAAACTTGATACTTTTGAAAAACTTCTGAGAACGCATATGACCTCTCCAAATTCTTCGCACCTATATTCTATTCACAGGTACAAATGTCCGCTGCTGAATCTCTAGGTTCTCATCAACTTATCTCATTTGCAGCGTTCCTCGAAGAAAAGTTGCACACTTCCTCAGAAACATCCATTGTTCAAAATCCTCAAGTGAAGAAAATGGCTGATGGTAAAAGATCTCAGAAGGGAGGAAAGAGGCCAGAAACAAATACTGCTTTTGAGATCCCTGAAGACATCTATGATGAATATTGTACTCCTGATGAAGCAACTCATGGCAAGGAGAACAAAAATCAGTGCAAAGTGCGCATTCAGAAGATTGAGAGAAGATGGGCAAGAGAATGGAGAGAGTATCAATATGTGACTCCAAAGTACATGAAGAAATTCGCTGTTAACCCTCCATGCCCAAGACCTACATTGGCTCCAGGCCAAGAAGCTGATCCCACAAGCATCAGAAGAGGTGAGGAATTTCCTCAGGAGTGGGCTAAGCGTCAAGCCAAGCTGGCCAAAGTGGCTAAAGAGGCAGTGAAGAAATTCAACGAAGAGTCTGCTGCTGCCACTGCTGAGGCCTCTGCTAGCAAGCCTAAGAAGGCTATGACAAAGAAACCAGCTGTCAAGACAAGTTCCTCAGCTGCAATGTCCTCACGACCAAGCTCTTCAAAGCCCTCATGGCCTGATCCTCAAGCAACTTCTTCAAAAGTAGCTCCAACTCCCTCAGTTGCAAAGTCCTTAGCTGCTCCTGCAAAGTCCTCAGCACCTGTGCATCTTGCCACGTGCCAAAGGAATACTGGAATCTCAATTGCTTCTGGAGCCTCTGCAGGTTCCTCAGCTCCACCTCAGTCTTCAACAGCTCCAACCTTGCTGAAGAAAAAGGCCACTGCTGGACGAGGCACAAGGCCAAGTCCTCACAAAAAGCAGGTCGCCTTTCAGGTTCCGTCAAGTGAAGACGAAGCTGATGATGAAGAATTAGCTGAGATCATCAGAGATCGACAACAAAGGGCCGCTAGTGCCAAAGGCAGTGCTGTGCCCCTCATGTTGGATCCAAGGAAGATCCTTGATTTCATCGATCTATGGCACAAGGATCCAAATACACCTTTGCCTGAATTAAACCTCACTCCTGGTCAAAGTCACATGTTGACGGTCTTCATTACTGAAGAGAAATGGAAATTTGAAAAGGCCAGGCAGGTGAAGAAGGCTCAGTACAAGAAGGAGCGTTTTCTGAAGAACTATGTTGTGAAAATGTCTCCTGAAGAACTTGTGACTATGCAGGCTGAGATCAAAGCACTCAGTGATGAATTTCACGCATACCGTGCAGATTGGCTTGGTGCCAAAGTCAGATTCGTCAGAATGGCAAAGGGATTCACTCCAAATGTTGCAGCTTCATCGCAATCCAAATTTCCTCAGACTGACACATCTGCTCAGCCTGTTGAAGAAAATGAAAGCACCAGGGCTGATGAAGAAATTCTAGTCTCTGAAGAAAATGCCAGGGCAACCACCAATGTTGCGCCTCAAGAGCAAACCAGGCCAGTTGATACATCTGCTACTGCGCCTGAGGAATTTGAACAAGCCAGGGCAACTGCATCAGTTGTGCTTGAAGAAATTCAACCAATTTCATCTGCTCCTCCTGCAAAGTCATCACAGATGAAAAATGTCCTTCCTTCTGCATCAGAAGCGAAGAAGACCAAAGCCGCAGAGAAGGCTGCGGTGAAGAAAAGGAAAGCATCTGCCTCCTCAGAGTCTTCAGCTCCCAAGAAAGTGAAGACTTTGACGAGCTCAACTGAAAATCCAATTGATGTTGTTCCAATATCAAGCATGCCATCAAAGGAGATTATTCCCTTTGGTGAGGAATATGCAATTCGACGTGAATCTGATGAAGAAGATCCTTTTGCTGCTTCGACAGAGCAGTTGGATGAAGACATTGAAGTGGACAATATCACTTCAACTCCGTTGGTATCATCGCCCATGCCTCAGTTCACAGCTGAAGAGGCAGGCGTTGAGGAATTTGATGATAAAGATGAGGATGTGGATATTGGGTCTACAACTCCTATTCTGAATGATGACTTTTGGGAAATTCATCACCCCAATTCACCTCTGACAACACCACTACATCATGTTCCTCAGTCCCCTGTGCCAATTGAAGAAATTCATACGGGCTCTGATGGACCTCAATCTTCATTTCAATCTATTCCTGAAGAAGTTCAAGCCGCTAGTGCTGAAGAAATGGAGGCCAAGGCTGCTGCTGATACAGCTACTGAAATTCCTCAGCCTGTGGCTCCAGTGGCTATACCTCAAGAGGCTGTGAAGACTTCAACTATAAATCTTCAGCCCAAGCCCCACAACCCTCACTCCAAGAAGCAGAAGTTCAATGCTGAAGATTTCTTCAATGAGCACATATTCTTCACTGACTACAATCCCGATGACTCTGCTCGACTTTGTCGCAAGCGCTTCTGGACTGCTAGCCAGATGAACTTCTATTCCTCACTGTTGTTTGAGAAGGACAAGATCTTTGAACATGAGCAAATTCCTCATGTGGATATGGAATCGCTGCCCTGCTTCACCCCAGTCCTCAGTGTTCTTCATGACGCTGGGTTAATCAACTTCTGCACCGACATCTGCGATTGGAATGAAGAACTCATTCTTCAATTCTTCGCCACGCTGCATATCACTGGAAATGTTGAGGATGTCAATTCATGGGTATTGGACTGGATGACTGAAAATACTCACTTCAAAGCACCGGCCTCTGAATTGCTTCATGCCGTCCCAGTCAGTCCTCCCACTGAAGGTGCTAGGCTTCTCTATGTTGAACCTGAACTATCCGATCATCTGAAGCAAGTGTTGATGAAGCCTTTGAAGCCAGGCCAAGCTCCAAGGACCAAATTCCTCGTCAAGGAATTGCTCTATGTGCCAAGGACAGTTTATCGCATTTTGACCAGAACCCTCAGTCCAATCAAGGGCCACAACTCTGATGACGAAGAGGTTGTTGGCATTATGAAGAATCTGATGTTCAATATCATTCATGGTATTCCTATCAACTACCACGATTTCTTCATGAGGACTTTGGCCAATGCAGCTCTGTCATCTTTTGAGTTGAAGCCTTATGCTCCCTGGATCATGAAGTTCATCAGATCAAGGTCTTCAATTCATTATAAGGCTGACTTTCAAAATCATCTCAGCTTTTTGCCCCCTATTGAAGTCCTCAAATGGACTATTTCCTCAGCTAATGAGAAGGGCAAGGCTGCTGTTATAGATGAAGGCACTCATCCATTGGATGGACAATTTCGCAAAGCTACTTCATATTCCACCAATGATGACTCTACAACACAAGATTCTGCCGCCAAAGCTTCAGAACATAATCCTCAAGCCACAGCTCCGCGTGTGATGACTGATCATGAACTTCTCCTTAGTCTTTATCAGAAAGTTGATCGAAATCACAAGTGGGTCAAGCGTCAGTTTGGTGCAATTCTTCAGAACATGACAGTCACTCAAAATACTGTGAAGAAGAATCACTACTACTTGCATGAAGTCTTTGACCGCACTTGGGCAGTTCTGTCTAATCTTCATAGTGCTGAAGAACTCAAGGAGATGGGCTTCCAACAGGACTTTGACTGGTCTCAGCCACCTTCGAAGAAGTTCAAGAAGGTCAAAGTTCCTCAGCTTGTTGCCAGTTCATATTCTTCATCGCGCGAGACGGATGAAGCCGAAGACTTAAATGACACCGCGGCAGGCCCTACTCCAACGGACGACCCCAACAACGCTGGCGCTCCTCCATCGACATCATGATATTCTTCAGGGGCGTTAGTCCTCATTTTTCATCCCTTTTGGTCATTCGATGACAAAGGGGGAGAAATTTGAGTTAGTCTTCAAGCGGGTCTCTATATATGGGCATTTTTTTGCTAAGTTACAACTCTCGTTCTTCTGAAGTATTTGTTGGATCGAGTTGTAAACTTAAGTCCAATGGTGGTCTGATACTTTTGCTCTGTTTTTATGCATGCTATTTCCTCACACGCATGCTGAATTACATCAGTCACCATATTTCATCATGCATTTCAAATTCTTCACATCATATGTTAAATGCGTGTATGAATTACAAGATATAGGGGGAGATCTCCATGATATTACTCTACAATGTGCATTTGCAATCGAAAGCAAAATCCTCAATATGCACATCTTCAGGGGGAGTTCTTCTATATCTTGCAATCAAATTCCTCATTATGAGTATTTACACTTCATATGTTTATCCCCGTTGAAAACTTAACCTATATTGTCATCAATCACCAAAAAGGGGGAGATTGTAAGTGCATCTAGTGCCCCTTAGTGATTTTGGTGTATTGAAGACTTATAGGTTAAGGGACTAATGCGTTTGTGAGTGTACACATGTTCTATAAGTCTATGAGGAGTTTGATATTTACGATGAAAGTCGACCCCTAAAAATGAATGTCTTCAACTGAAGACTTTGGTTTTCTTGAAGACTTTGAAAGTGAAGAAATTGGTGTGACCCTGAAGACTTGATATTCATGCGAGGATTATGAAGCGTGAAGACTTTTGTTTTCATAGTTTCATTTTCTTCTTCTTGAGTCATAGGAAACACCGTACTGTTAAAGGGAGTCGAGGTAAAACTAAGGAAAAGTTTCCAAGTGATGCTCATCTCAAAATCCTACACCTACCCAATCCTTTCGAGTGAAGCCATTGGAAATCTCATACAGTTCAGTCAATTTCTTCAGTGATAGAGACGAAGTTCTTCTGTTCTCTGAGGAATTTGTTCTGACTGAGGAGTTAGGAATTTGCCAGTGCGGATTGCCTACAAGTGAGGAACATGATAGCCCTGAGGAATTTGATACACAAATTTCCGACCGTTGCTGTGCTACGCGCCAGCTGTCCAAATATCCTACCCACCTAACGGTCATATCATTGAAGGGCATTTATGTCTTATCATGTCAGGCTGCTCCCTAGGCTATAAATAGCCGCCCCCTACAACCACTAGCTGGTTGGCTGCTCCGAGAGATAGATTGACACTTGTCATTTAGAGCATCCCATCCTTCGAGGACTTTGAGCGAAAATCATCAAGTGAGGAAAAACCCAAACACCTACAAACCCAAAGTGATTGAGCATCACTGAAGAAATTGTTCATGTGTGGAACCGACGCTTGTTACCTTTGAGGACTGTGCATCCTCCAGATGGTTAGGCGTCATGGTCTAGAGCATCCAAGAGGAAATTGTGGATCGCTGAGTGACCGAGTCTGTGAAGGTTTGGAAGTCACCTGAAGACTTACCACGAGTGATTGGGCGAGGTCTGTGTGACCTTAGCTCAAGGAGAATACGGCGAGGACTGTGTGTCCGGGACTGTGTGTTCTCAGGTTTAAATACCTAGCCGCTCCAACCAGATGTACAACTGTCACAGCAGTTGGAACTGGTCTACCAAATCATCGTCTTCACCGAGCTACTAGTTCTATTTCCTCAACCCTTTCATTTCCTCATTCATGTGTTAATGTACTTGATCGTTACTCTGTGAAGACTTTGACTGAAGACTTTCTCAATTTCCTCAATCCTATTTCTTCAGTCACATAGTCTTCAGCCTGCTTATCCTGTGTTTCATGCTACCTGTACTCTGTGCCTATTTCATTTCATCATGATGACTGTTCTTATGCCATGTCATGTTTGCATCTGAGTACTTATTCCGCTGCTAAGTAGTTCTTTACTTAGGAATTTCCTCACCGTGAAATTCCTCAGTGATGAATTTGTAAAAATCACCTATTCACCCCCCCCTCTAGTCGATATAACGCACTTTCACTAAGTCGGCTCTTGAGGGCTATGGCCGATACTTTCTAAAAATTATATGGAAGACCCGGTTCATCCTTACGTGATAATCCGGCCCTTGAGGGTTCTATTGGGTTCTTTTGTGAAAGACTTTTGATTACAGCATGGTTAAAATGGCTTAGCTAAGCCGGCCTTAAAGGGGTTACAACTTGACAATTTAAGTTTACATGTTGCTGCAAGTCTTAAACATATTCAATGATCCTTTCCTATGATTAAGACTTGGGGGCTCGATAAGTGTATATATATCTGCATAAAGTTCAAGGAGGAGGTGACTTCATACCTCATATTTCTGTCACATCATATTGACTAAACTGGCTTCCAGATCACGGCTTGTATGAAGCCGGCTCAGATAACCAGAGTATAGTCCACCAGCGTTCAACTTGGAGTAATTCTCAAGATCAAGCTTGGGCTTGTCTTTGTCAGATAAACGTGCTTCATCCTTGGTGGAATGCTTGGCTAGTATTGTGGAGATGTCGGGCAGTTGATAAGTTGTTCCAGTAATGATTACCTCTTCCACTTGGGCATCAGCAGAAGACTTGTCTGAATGTTTGACAGGAGACAATGGTTTAGGACTTGGCGGGTCTTGATTGGTCGCCGGGTCATCATTAACATTTGCAGCCAAGTCAGGATTGACACGATCAGCTTGAGGAGGTGGGTCATCCTACCTGCTCTCAGGATCTTCAAGTTCCTGGGTTTGAGTTTCGCCGGCTGTCGGTGCCTGATTCTCTTGTTCAGAAGGCTCAGCAATCTTGGAAGGGCCAGGTTTTTGCTTCTTGCCCGTCTTCGCCTTAGCTGTGTAAGGACAATTATTCAGTTTAATAAGTATGAATGGGCAAGGTAAATTAGTCAACAAGCAATAATACTTACGTCAGGTTAACCACACACGTGGGGAGTTGTGAGCCGTTTGAGTTGCTAGATGAATGAGAAGTATCCTGATATGCCGAGTCAGAAGAATTAAGAGGTTGCCGTATGAGACCGGCTCGTGAAAGAGAGGAAGTAGGACTATGAGGCACCTCATGACAACGTTTATGAACCGGCGGCATGTTGGGCAAGCCGGCCATAAGTTCTTCTTGGCCGCTGTTTCGAGTATGCCGTCTAATCTCGTGCTGCTGTTTCTTCAAAAGAAAGTTTGGATCTAAGTGAGCGAGAGGATGGGAGAACCGTACTTTTTTGGTGACCCGCCGTATTTTCTCTCTTGGCAAAATTTCTGAGTCGAAGGAGATAGAGATTACCTCAGCGCCGTCAGCTTGGCTTGTCTCCGTTTCCTCCTGAGGAGAATCAGTGTCAATAAGTTGTATAAAGAGAATACCAAGTGAATCAAGTTCTACCTCTGAGTCGTCTAGGGCAAGCTGTTCTTGCGCTGTGGGCTTCTTAGGACGACCCGGACCGCGAGTGGTTGTTTTGACCCTTTTGGTTGGGGCAGCAGTGTTCTGTATCTTCCTTTTCCAGAAAGATGAGTTGGCCTAAGGGCATATGAGTAATAACATCGAAACCAGAGAGGTAGACAAAGGCAAGTAATATATATGCAAGAATACTTATGGTTGGTGGCGGGTCAAGAGTATAATAAGGAGCTAGACCCGTCTTGCTGCAATTAGCCAATGACTCGCCAAGAAGCGTGTTGACAGTCTCATTGATTTCCTTCTCAGTTAGTTCAGTGGGATTGCAGCGCAAGGGATCTTTGGGATCGCCAGTATATGTACACATTAAGCCGGGGCGGCGGCTTAAAGGTAGAATCCTCCATGAGACCCAACAGCGGACAAGGTCAACTCCAGTTAAGCCATTTGCAATAAAGGCCCGGATCTTTGAAAAAGTAGAAGAATAAAGACCGCAGTCTAAAGTAGTCATCCGGCCTGGCAGTGGGCCGCTGGTAGGAAGATGATGTGGACGAAAGCCCGGCAAGGGGTTTTCTCCTTCTGGAGAGGTATCTTTGCAGTAGAACCAGGTGAAGTTCCAATCTTTTGGATGACTCGGCAGGGTGGCTGTTGGGAAGGTCACATCTCTCCGCCTTTGAATTGAAACACCTCCAAGTTCAAGACTAAGCCCGTCGGGCATCTCAGTTTGGCGGTTGATATAAAGATGATCTCTGAACAGATCTATAGAAGGTTCTTCACCAAGGTATACTTTGCAGAATACTTGAAAATTGCATATATTGGAGACAGAATTGGGACCAATATCTTGAGGATGGAGGTTATAAAAGTGCAGTACGTCACGGAAGAATTTTGAGCCGGGCGGTGAAAAGCCGCGAAGCAGATGATCTGTAAAAACTACAACCTCGCCTTCTTGAGGCTCCAGAGGGCATTCAGAACCAGGAACTCGCCAATGAATGATTTCCTTGGCGGCCAAAACACCCATGGTCACATATTCATTGAGGGTCTCTTCAGTAACTTTTGAAGGGATCCAATCGCAAGTGGTGGGTGTCTTAGTCATGGTGAGCCGGAAGTGACAAAGCTGTGAGCAGAAAATAAATACGGTAGATCAATATTACAGTATGGAGCTGTTTTCAAGTTTTAAGCCGGCCAGAAGCTGGCGGGTTATAAGAAGTTTATATAAGCCGTCGTGTGTGGTACGGTGGATCAGCAATTTATGAAGATGAAAGTGCTAGAAATTCTGCTAAGTGCTGCATAAACAGATTTCCCAGATCGCAGCTATATTCATGGATCTATGGCAGTTCAGAAAAGAAAAGTTATTCTTAAACCTAAAACATGGAGGACGAACTACTGTGTTGAAAGATGAATCTTGGAATAAAGGAATGGATCTACGATGAAAGGCAGTTACTAAAAGTTGCTCCCGCATGATCTTTATGTTTTATTGAGATCCAAACAAGCAGTGTATTCGAAGAACTATAGGCAAGCGCGAGGAACACTGACGAACACCGATGAACGGAGAAAACCCTAATGCAGATTAAAATAAGGTGAAGACGAATACTTGGCGATGCTGATGAACAGCGGAGGGGTGCCACATTTTCTGGATAAAATCAGGTTGATGCAGCGGCCAGGTCAGAGTTGCGGAGGAGGTCGACCGCGGTAGCGGAGCTCCGGAGGCTTTGGTTGCGCGAGGAAGAATAGAAAGGGGCAGAGGTAAAGGGTGAAAAAGAGGACCCCCCGTGATATTTATAAGGGAAAAGATGAACAGTAAATGGCAGGCACGGAGATCGAGGGGGCATGATCATTATCTTAACAACAAAAGTGCCTCGATTCTCGGAATGAAGGATTAATGCAAAGATCCATTGTGATGTCATGAGGTTTTTTCTGGGATTTATAATGTGATGTCATCTCTCTCTTATGGCGGGTTATATAAATCTTGTTAGGTTAAGAGTTAAGAAAAATCAAAGGAGTTGCTGAATGAGGATTGAAGATTGACATGAACAAGTTCAAATCAATCTGGGGCCTAATGTTGAGGATATAGCTCCGAGGTGTGACCCGCCCAGGAGGGGCTGGGTTACACCGTTGGTGGCTTAACATGAAGAAGGCCCAAGTAGGCCTAAGAAGATGAAGTGTGAAGATGGCGGCTCATAGGAGTGGGCCTGGTGAAAGCCCAAGACCCGGACATGTGAACCGCCATATGGTGACTTGTCTGTTAAGATAAGGTAATTTAGAAACCGGGTTGGTCATGTTGTGTGATCCGGCTCAGACTCATGTAAGCCGCCGGGCTTCGACCTGTGTATATAAAGGCGAGACCCGGCGGAGGCTTAGGGTAAGAAATAACAAGTCGAGAACTAGGTCAAGCGTATTCGCTCCCTTGTAATCGAAACTCAAACAATACAGCTAGAAGCAGGACGTAGGCTTTTACCTAGTTGTGAGGGGCCGAACCTGGGTAAACCCTTTGTGTCCTTTGTCCCGTTCAACCCCTCCAAGCTAACCTACGTTGCGATGGCTCCACACCTAAGTCCTTTCACTAGGACATCTGCCGTGATAAACCCACGACACCTGAGATATATAGCGTGGCATAAAACTGAAGGATAATTTCTCTGTTCCAGCCATAATTGAAGCACATGAATCCTTTCAGGAGAGCATGGTCAATATGCTCGATGGCATGGTGAAAACATGGCATTCCTTCGAGCTCAGCAAAGTTTAATATCTTGTGATTGAAAATCCTATTCTTACCGAAGAAGATCCGAGCATAATAAAAAGCTTGCTCTTCAGTCCAAAACCTCGGTGACAATGAAGTTCTTTCTCCATTGTAAGGGCTTTTCCTAAAGAATGCTAGCTTGGAGTTTGCAAACGCAATGAAGACACGGAGATTTTTGGCGTGGTTCCGATAGGTGGTGCTATCGTACATCCACGTTGATGGAGACTTCAGCCCACGAAGGGTAACGGCTGCGCAAGTCCGCGGAGGGCTCCACCCATGAAGTGTCCACGAAGAAGCAACCTTGTCTATCCCACCATGGCCATCGCCCACGAAGGACTTGCCTCACTTAGGTAGATCTTCACGAAGTAGGCAATCTCCTTGCCCTTACAAACTTCTTGGTTCAACTCCACATCTTGACGGAGGCTCCCAAGCGACACCTAACCAATCTAGGAGACACCACTCTCCAAAAGGTAATAGATGGTGTGTTGATGATGAACTCCTTGCTCTTGTGCTTCAAATGATAGTCTCCCCAACACTCAACTCTCTCTCTTAGATTTGGATATGGTGTAAAGATGATTTGAGTGGAAAGCAACTTGGGGAAGGCTAGAAATCAAGATTCTTGTGGTAGGATTGGAATATCTTGATCTCAACACATGAGTAGGTGGTTCTCTCTCAGAAAATGTATGGTGGAAGTGTAGGCAAATTCTGATGGCTCTCTCACATATGGAGAAAGGGTGGAGGGGTATATATAGCCTCCACACAAAATCCAACCATTACACACATTTGACCCATCTCGGTGAGACCGAATAGCTAAACTCGGTGGGACCGATTAGTTCAAAATGTGAACGTTAGGAATCTCGGCGGGACCGACTAGAATAACTCGGTGAGACCAATGTTGATGTAGGGTACAACCGTAGGTGCCCGATCTTTCACGATTGGAGCGGATCCCGCGAAGAACACGACGGAAAACATGAGGGGAAACATGAGAGGATTCACTCAAACCAACATGATTCGATTACACATGTGCTAGATCCGAACACACGATCCAAAGTCAACAAAGGACAATACAAGTAGCAAGTTCTTCTCCGTGAGGAGGTCTTGAGGGTCTTCCCGTGAGGGGTCTTGAATCCACTTGGGGGATCTTCTCCGTAGAGGTCGTGAACTCCGATGGAGAAGGGTATCAAGTGGATGAGCAAAGCTCTATCTCTCAAATGAGCTAATCCTTTGCTAACCCTAAAACGTGAGGGAGAGGGAGTATATATAGTTTAGGGGGGGCGAAGAGATACATGGGCCTCGGCCCTTTTCTGTGCGCAGACAGGCGGAGCCGGACGTCCGGGCGTCGGGCCGGATGTCTGGGCCTTCACGAGGAGCCGGATGTCCTATGTGGGGCCGGATGTCCAGTCTGGCGGGGTCCGGTTTTGGTGCTCTCTCGATAGGTGCGGTATGAATTTCTGGTCTGGTGGCTAGATGTCCGGCTGCTCACGACGAGTCGGATGTCCGGGGCCTGGGCCAGATGTCCGGGCTGACTTGGCCAATTCTGGTTGCTCTCTGGATAGGTGGAGCCGGATTTCCGGGCGTCGGGCTGGATTTCTGGGCTGGGCCGGATGTCCGGGCCCTATAGCCTCGGCTGGAGGACGGTGGCTGTGGATGATGCTCCAGGGGCCGGATGTCCGGGGCTTGGGGCCAGATGTCCGGGTCCTGGGGACTTCTCCGGTTCCTTCCATTGTTCCTCTTCATCCGTGAACTTGGGGACTTGTCCGTCTTCATGTGCATCTTCGAGAGGGTCCTCTTGGTACCTAATCATGCATAACATTCCGGACTTAGGTAGTAGCCATGTCTCGAGAGGGTCATATGGAATATCACTAAGGAAAGATGTCACCTCGTTCTCGAGAGCTCTAGCTCGTGCTCGTGTCATCGGTCCTCGTGGCACTTGGTGAGATGATGGTAGGTCCATGGGGATGACCATATGATGCTCCGCATCATCTCCCCCCCCCTTGGGAAAGATCCGACCTCGGATCGAAAGCCTCATCACCATGGTAGGGAGAGAGATCCTTGACGTTGAAGACGTTGCTCACGTTGTACTTGTCGCGTGGGAGATCGATCTTGTATGCATTATTGTTGTAGCGTGCTAGCATCTTGAAGGGTCCGTCGGCTCGAGGTAGAAGCTTGGATTTGCGTTCATTGGGGGAGCGGTCCTTGTGAAGGTGTATCCACATGAGATCTCCAATGTGGAATATCATAGGTTGCTTGTTGATGTTGAGCTTGGTTGCAAGTCGTTGTACTTGGCGCTCGATGGTGTGCCTTGTATCTTCCTGCATCTTCTTGAGATAGCTCACTCGTGCGCTTGCGTCCATGTTGATGCGCTCTTGTAGTGGTAGAGGAAGAATGTCCAATGGAGACAACGGGTTGAAGCCGTAGACGACCTCGAAGGGGGACTTGCCGGTAGTGGAGTGTCTTGCGTGGTTGTAGGCGTACTCGGCAATGGGTAGGCACTCCTCCCACTCCTTGATGTTCTTCTTGATCAACACGCGTAGTAGAGTGGGGAGCGTTCGATTCGTGACCTTCGTTTGGCCGTTGGTTTGGGGATGGTACGCCGAAGAGAACAAGAGCTTCATTCCGAGCTTGGCGCATTAGGTCTTCCAAAAGTAGTTTAAGAACTTGACGTCGCGGTCTCAGACAATAGTCTTTGGCACTCCATGTAGGCGCAAGATTTCCCTACAAAAAAGATTTGCAACATGTGAAGCATCGTCTATCTTGTTGCATGGGATGAAATGAGCCATTTTAGAGAATCGGTCCACAACAACAAACACGGAATCTTTGCCGTTTCGAGTTCTAGGCAAACCAAGCACAAAGTCCATACTAATTGTCAGATTTCGGGTTCCGCAAACCCTTGAGAGGTTCGAATTCTAGGGTGCGTGCGAAGAACTCGTCCTCCCCAGTCTGCCTACTCGCTAATCTCACAGCCTAGCTCGACGAACTGTAAGGAAAAGAGACACAGCAGTTTTCCTAGGTTCGGGCCACCTTGCGGTGTAAAACCCTACTCCTGCTTTGTGGTGGATTGGCCTCGAGGGGCTGAGGATGAACTTGTACAGTGGCGAACAACCTCAAGAGGAGAGGTGTTCTTGAGCTCGAGTGAGCTGGTGGAGTGGGGGTCCGATCCGATGTGTCCTCTCCCCTAAGGATGGCAATGGGTCGGGTTTGGAACGGGTTGAACAATATCAAATCCATATCCATATCCATGAAGACAATCTTTGCCCGCCCATGAAAAAATCCATGGGTGAAAAATTATGTCCATGTCCAAACCCGATGGATATCCATACCCATTGGATATCCATTGGGTCCTCTCAAGACATATAAATAAAACATACCACAATGTTAACATAAGCTCTTCCATTCTTCACCTCGTGGCAGGCTAGGCATCACTTATGGTAAACGTCAACTTACAGTAAATCAAAGTCCACTAAAAACCTAAGATCATTTAGTATTTTTCTAATAGATGTGAATGATGAGTCATTTAACAAGGATATAAAAATAAGGGAAGGGGCGTTGGAGGATGTTACAGAGGGGACTGAATGTCAACTAATAAAAGTTGCAACAGGGATTGTGAAATTTCTTTTCCATGTTTTAGATAACAAAGTGTAAAATTCCAGTGGGACATGTGACTGTGGGGTAGGGATAGCAGATTTTTTCCCATTAAGTCACACTATCGGGTCGGGTTTGGGTATACCCACGGGTACAATATTATATCCATGCCCTACCCACGAGCAATCGGGTCAGGTTTGAGCACTGCCCATGGACACAAAAGCATATCCAAACCCTATCCATTCGGGTCGGATATCCATGGGTATCCATGCCCATGGATAAAATTGCCATCCTTACTCTCACCTATGGTGTTGGCTAAGTCCTATTTATAGTGGCCTTGGTCCTCTTCCCAAATGAAAGGCGGGAAGGGATCCCACAACGGCCAAATTCGAAGGGAGACAACTAGTACATGCTATCCTGACAAAAGTAGTCTTCGCCTGCAAAAGCCTCTGGTCATGACGCTGTGGTGGGCTCGGTGATGACCTCCGTCCTGCCGTCCTGGCGGTCTTGGTCTTGTTGCACGGGAATGGAAACCTTTGGCTAATTCCTCGGGACTCCGCGCCTGCGTTTGCCTCTTTAGCACCAAAGAGGAAACTGGTACACTGCGCCCGCTGGCGCCCGCCTGGCCTTGGTCGTCATGGCTCACGTCATCCGGACCTCACGAGGTGAGGCTTCCATAGAGATCTCCACTACTCGGGAGCCAGCCTGAGGACGCCGCTCCTCGTGGAGGTCTTGGTGTCGTCCGCCTCGCGAGGCTTGGCCCCTCGCAAGGGTCTTGAGTTGTTGTCGCTGAAGCTGGGCCGTACCAGGCCGTCGATGGAGCCACGCCATGGGCCACAGGCAGGCAAGTCTGGGTACCCCCGTCCCCAGAACACCGACAGTAGCCCCCGGGCCCAAGGCGCGCTCGAACTTGGCTTCGAGGCGAAGCCAAGGGGCAAGTGCGGAGCGCCGCGGGCCCTAACCGCCTGTAGCCTTGGTTGACGCGTGGCGATTGATGGGACGTGGGTGTCTCCGCTTCCCCACGCCGCCTCGGCAACTGTCCCTGGCTGACAAAAAGGCTGGCGCTTGCCGCCGAGCCTTCATTGCCTTTCTTCCATCTTGCTCCAGATCCCCTTCTCCTTCTGCTTAGCGTGCCTACAGATCTGCTGAATCCTTTCCCCGGACTCGCCACCGATGGCCACCGACAAGGCGAAGTCTTCGGCCTTTGCCGCACGCTCGGCTCCCTGGTTTGAGCCAGCCTTGAGCGTGTCCTCCATCGCCGAGGAGAAGCACCTGGCCGCCGTGCTCCCGCTGATGGCGGGCGGCGACAATGAGGGAGGGGAGACGGTGCTCCGGGTCGGCTCCGCCCAGCCAGAAGCCTTGGGTGACACCTTCTACCCCTTCTTCCTGCACAGCGTCTTCGCTGGGCTGGTTCCACCTTTCTCCCGTTTCTTCTACGCCATCCTCAACCACTATGGTCTCCACGCCCTCCATCTTCATCCCAACTCCATCCTCCTTTTGTCGATCTTTGCCTTCTACTGCGAAGCGTTCGTGGGGGTGACGTCCTCCGTCGCGCTGTTCCGCCACTTCTTCTACCTCCGGATAAGCAGCGGCCAGTGCTCCGGGTGCGCCAGCTTCATCGTGGCCAACGACAGCAACGCGATCTCGCGGGCCGGGAAGAAGGTGGAGGACTTCCGAAACAAGTGGATCTTCATGGACGCCAAGCGCTCCCACGCTCGGCTGGAGCTGCCGACCGTGCTGCCAAGGCCCCTGGATCGATGGGCTCACGAGAAGCTCACCGACCCCAGGGCGGAGCAGTTGCTGGAGAGGATGATGGCCGACCTGAAGGCGGAGGACCCAAAGGCGGAGAAGCTGACAGGGGCCATGATCGTCAAGGAGTTCCTGACACAGCGCCTGGCTCCACTCCAAGCACACTCGCGCCCCCTGTGGAGCTTCAAGGGCGCGGAAGACGACCTCCGGTTGCGCCCGGACAACTTGCCTGACAAGGAGCTGAGCAAGGTCGTGCGCACCTTGCTCGGGAAGGACCAGGGTGGCCCCTCGGACACCCATCTCCTGTTGTACCGTCGCGCCGACGGGGAGAAGATAGCCGCCGCCATGCTTGTCTTCAACGAGCGGGGCTCGTGCCGCTGGAGCCTTCCCTACCCGCGGGCTCCCCGGTGCCGGTGTCCTCCGGCGATCCCTCTAGGGAGGAGGGGAATGAGATCTCGGAGGCGACCTTGGAGGAGGTGGGGGAGACTTCTCCCCCACGGTGGAGCGAGCTCCTCCGCACCTTCTCTGACGACGACGCCGACGAGCACCCAGTCAGGGAGTCGCCGCGCTCCGCCGGGGTCACCACGAGGTCCAGGGGCACCCCTCCAAAGAAGCTGAAGCAGGGTGTCCCGAAGAAGGACAGGTTGTCGTTGCTTCCCCGAGGTGGCGCCTCCGCCCCGCCGTCGGCCGCCGCTGCCGCAGATCCGGCCGCCGCGCGCTCATCCGCTCCCGAGAGCGCAGCGGGGCTCGCGCCCACGGAGCCTGTGGGCATCGCGCTCCTGAAGAGGACGAGGGAGTACATCACCACGGATCAGTAAGCACACCATCTTGTCTTTGCTTCCTGCTCTTGACATAGTGCTCTGACATTTTCCTCTCTACAGCCAGGCCAATGCCGGCGGCGAAAAGGAAGAAGGAGAGGGCGAGGGCTCCTGAGGCCAAGCAGCCCGCCTTGGCCCCGGAGGTTCTGGCGCAGACGGACGAGGCTAGCTCGCGTCCTCCTGCCGCAGGGTTGCCCCCGCGAGGCTCAGGGGCCCAGCCTCAGGATAAGGATGCCCCTACGGTCATGCCGGCTTCAGAGACGCTTGCCTTCAGCACGCCTGTTGACGACCCGAGGGCTCCAGAGCCCCCGACCATCCTTGTTGCTGCTGCTTCGCCAGTCTTGATGCCGTCGCCGTCTCCTCTTCCAGCCGCCACGCTGGCGGGCCGCAGCTCTTCTACCGCGCCCGGTGCTCTGAAGCAGGCCTTCTCTGCATTGGATCAACTCCGGAATGATCTTCGGGGCCCCGACCGGTGCCGGGCGTCGGGGCGCCTGGAGCTGGTCTCGGGGTGGCTCCAGGCTGACTCGTCCATTAGGGCGGCCTGGGACCAGGCCGACGCTGCTGAAGAGGAGGGCCAGAAGGTGGCTGGCGTGGCCGCCGCCCCCCGTGACGTGGCATTGAAGCACGCGAAGGACGCTGAGGAGCGCTGCCGCGCGGCGGAGGCCGAGCTGAAAGCCCTCCGCGACGAGCAGGCCACCAGCGCCCGCCAACTAGAGGAGCAGGAGGAAAAGCTGAAGGAGCGGGAGTCTGCGGTCGCCGGTCGTGACGCCGAGCTAGAGCAGGCATCTCGGGAGTAGGCCACGGAGCGCGGCCGCTTGGAGAAGCTGAAGGAGGAGGTGGAGGCGGCCCAGGTGCTGCGGAAGTTCCTCGCCGTCGACCCCGTGCCTACGGCTGACGGCAAGGACGGCGGCGACGTCGTCGGTGACGGGACTCCCCAAGCGGACAACGGTGGTGTCCAAGGCTGAAGGAGATTGCGGCGCTTTCCCCTTGTTCTATTCCTGCCACATGTATCGTGCCTCGTGGAGGCGTAAGAACTTATGCTTTGGAACTTTAAGAGACAGTATGTTTTGTAATAATTTGCTAAGGTTATGCGGTTTCCTTTCCGTTTGCTTTGATGTTCTGCGTCGGCAGGGCCCGGCCCCGCGCATACCTCAGCCGCCGTTGGGTCATCAGGATCGCCAGGAAGAGACCAAGGGGTGAGGGGCTACATGGCCAGTTAGGCTCCTGAGTCGCGATGCTCAGGAGTCCCCCTTGACGTACGAACAACCCTCGGGAAGGAGATGCAAGAGTGGGTCTTGGCGTTCTGCGTCGGCAGGGCCCGGCCCCGTGCGTACCTCAGCCGCCGTTGGGGCATCCAGATCGCCAGGACGAGACCAAGGGGTGAGGGGCTACGTTGCCAGTTAGGCTCCTGAGTCGCGATGCTCAGGAGTCCCCCTTGACGTGCGAACAAAAACCCCCATACCTGTCCTCGCCGGGCTTTCGCTCGGGAGGGATGCGCGAAGACCAGGTCCGAGGGACCTCGCATGGTGGCGTACGCCAGGCATGACCTGACTGTAGCCCCCGTGCCCAGCCCCCTCGCTCTACTCTCCTGAGGGGAAAGCAGCACGGTGAGGCTGAACACCGAGCCTGGTGGCTCTCCTAAGGTTAGTGCAGCCGTTAGGCTGCCCCCAGTTGTTTATCACCAGCGTGGAGCATGGCGCTACCGCTCTTGCAAGGGGATAGCCGCTCCTCGACCGTGTCGGCTGCCAGCGCGGAGCATGGTGCTTCCACTGGTACGTGGGTGGGGACTCCCTCTGAGGGGAGACCCCGGGGTGTGTACAGCCCCGCCCTGACACGTGGCTTGCACGGTAGGGCTAGAGGAGGTGTGTATGGGCACTCGTGAGCCAGCGCAGGACTCACGAGGCCCTACCTCAAGGCGGGTTGCGCCTGAATTTGATTCGTAGCACTTGTGATAGTCCTGCGAGATGGTTAGGCAACCTGCGCCGAGTGAATCTCCTGAGGTTATCGCATGAGAAGGCCAAACACCAACGACCCCAGGAGGTGACGTGAACGGGTCCGGCCCGCCAGACAGAGCTCAGCCATTGGGTTTGTCGACGCTGCAGGGACGGACCCGAGCACAGATGCCGTGCCCAGTCTTCTCATGTGAATGTCCTGAAGAAAGACAACCGACGCGCGGCTCCCGCGGTGGCGAGGCACCGGGTCACGCGCCCTAACTTACCCACCCCTGATTAGCTCATGCGAGAACAAGGCACCAAGGACCATGGGAGGTGACGTGCACAAGAGCTGGCCCGCGAGCCAGAGCTCAGCCACTTGGGTTTAGCGACGCTGCAGGGACGGACCCGAGCACAGACGCCGTGCCAGTCCTTAATCATGAGGCGGTCGTGGGTGGGCATGCAAGGGCGTACGACGACGAAGCACCGGACAGTCAAGCAATAATCATAAATAAACTCATGGGTAGGGTAGAGCTAGTTCTGATAGATGCAAAACGATACATGCCGCAGGGACGGACCCACGCGGCTTGGGGATAATGCAGCCCGAGGGGCGCCCCCAACTGAACAAACCAGAAAATGTCACCTGGCACCGTTGCTGAAGAGATGTTGGAGTAGCTGAAGACGCGTGCTGCAGAAGTCGCTCCTCATGAGCCGCCCATGCCCTGAACCTCGGGAGGCTCTGGGGGCCCAGGGGGCTCGCGAAGATCCATCTCCTCCTTTGACATGATCGCCTGGCTTCTGGCCTCATGAGCCGCTAGGACGCCCCGCATGTGGCGCTGGAATGCAGCAGCTGCGCTCGACAAGCCCAAAGGCATGCAAACATAGCTGTGAGGGGGACCCTCGCACCGGCCAGCGCGGGACGTCCAGAAGCGCTACTGAGATGTGGACCTGTTGAGCCCGGGGATGTTGACGCAGACGCGCAGCTCGCTGTCCTCGCTGGGACAAGGAGCTGCGCCGGGTGGTGGGCGATGGTCGCCTCGCATAGCTCTTGCCTCCTGAAGCTCCTCGATTGCCTTGGTGATGAACTCCTGAGCACCTGGCACCTCGCGCCTTGCACCCTCCTGGCGAAAGCGCGCGCTGAAGCACGCCTCCACATGGTGCCCGAGCGCCTCCCTCGTGACGTTGGCCAGGTCAGAGGCCATCCAGAGGAGAGCCCCCGAGCCCAGCCTGAGAGGGGCGCCGGGCGCGCCTTCCTATGCGAGAGAGGGAGGCATCCCGTCAGTGGGCGCAGGGCCTGAGGTGGTGCCGCTGGACACCCCGCTCTCCTAAGGTCCTTGGCGGAGCAGCTGCTTCTTCTTCTTGGGGACAGCCTCAGGAGGGTAGACGGTGCCTTCATCGTCTGGGTTCTCGACCGCCGCAGCCTGGTAGGCGTGCTCGAGAGAGCACACCACGTCCTTCTCCTCCCAGGCAACCGTGATAACGCCGCAGCTCCCTGGCATCTTGAGGACATTGTAACCATGATGAGTCACCGCCATGAACTTGGCCGGGGCCGGATACCCAAGGATGGCGTTGTATGGAAGGCGAATGCGGGCGACGTCGAAGTTGATGAGCTCGGTGCGGTAGTTGTCGCGCTTGCCGAAGGTGACAGGGAGGCGGATCTGCCCTATCAGGGTGGTGGAGCCGTCTGTCACTCCTAAGAAATGCTTGGTAGGCTGCAGCTGGTCATAGGGCACATGGAGTCGGTCGAATGTCTCGATGGAGAGAACGTTGAGCCCCGCATCGCCATCGATGAGAGTCTTGGTGACGAGCACGTTGCTGATGGTAGGTGAGCAGAGCATCGGGAGAGCGCCGGCAGTTGCCGCGCACTTGAGCTGATCGGATGGGCTGAAGGTGATGGTGCACTTGGAACACCTGAGCGGACGCGTTGCCTCGAGCTTGGGGAGGGCCGCGTTCACCTCACGAGCAAACTTCTTGAAGATGCGATGAGAGGCAGGGGCCTGAGCGCCGCCCAGGATGCAGGCGATGGCACGAGGCTCCTGGAAGCCCCCAGCCCCCTCGTCTTGGTGGTGGTCGTCGTTCCTTCTTGGTGGTGGCGGCAGCGAAGGAAGGCCAGCATTTCCCTGAGGACGGTCCTCACGAGGCTGGTCTCTCCAGGGGCCCTCGCGAGGCTGGCCCTGCCAGCGGTCCTCACGAGGCTGATTGGGCCATTCTTGGCGGTGGTCGCGGCCGTCCCAGCGTCCTCCACCTCGGCCTCCTGCACGGCCGTAGCCTCGGTCGCTGCACTCGGGGCGTCGACCGAGGTGCCCATCACGAATGGCCCTGAGCTCCTGGCAATCGTTGGTGTTGTGGCTGTGCACGTTGTGGAAGATGCAGAACGGGCGGCTGCCCTTGGATGACTCTGGGTGGTCGCAGCCGCGCTTCATCTCTGGTTCGGCCGCGAGTATGGTTGGTCCCTTGCGCTTCACGTCCTTGGCTTTAGCCTTCTTGTCTTCTGGGTCAGCCCCTGGGAGCTCCAGGAGAGAGAGGCGACCTTCCTCAGCTCTCGCACACTTGGTTGCCATGTTGAACATCTCCAGAGCCGTGCATAGGTCCTCATGTATGGCGAGCTCCTCCTTCATCTTTACGTCGCGGACGCCATCAGTGAACGCCGAGATGATGGCCTCGTCCTACACCTTGGGGATCTTGAGGCGGACGCTGTTGAAGCGCTGGATGTACTTCTACAAGGTCTCTCATGGCTGCTGCTTGATGTGCCGCAGGTCACACGCAGCCGGTGGACGGTCGCGAGTGCCCTGGAAGTTGGCGACGAAACGCTCTCGCATTTCGTCCCAGGAGGAGATCGATCCCGCGGGCAGGTTTAGGAGCCACGAGCGCGCACCATCCTTGAGGGCCATGGGAAACCAGTTCGCCATAACCTTCTCGTCGCCGTTGGCTGCCTCGATGCTCAGCTCATAGAGCTGCAGGAACTCGGCAGGGTCGGGGGTGCCGTCGTAGCGCGGAGGCAGGTCGGGCTTGAACATCCCCGACCAGACAACGCTTCGTAGCTCCGGAGTGAACGCGCGGCAACCCGCTGTGGTCACAGGAGCCCATCGTGGAGGTGGATCCTGGTCTTGGCGCTCACACGCCCCTGCTGCAGGCGGCGCGCGGTCTTGACGTGGCAGTGCTGGGAGTGCACGAGCATCTTCTTGCGGCCGCTGCACCACCTGGCAGCTTTCTTCTTCACGCGCCGGCGCCCTGCACGGCGGGTCGCGCCGCGGGGCCTCGCGCCTTGGCCCCAGGGCGACATCTTGACGGGGAGGTGGAGGAGGTGCTCTGTGGGCCACGTCACCCACAGCAGGCGGCGGGTGAGGCAGCGAGCGAGACGGTGCAGGAGAGACCCCGGCGGCGCTGACAAGCTCGGCGATGCGGTCTAGCCAATCTTCGTAGAGGTCGTCGACGGGCTGTAGCGCAGGAGCTCGCGCGCCATGAGCAATGCAGCCTGCGCGTTCGCCGGCCCACGACGAGCATGAGACAACGAACCAGCCGAAGTCAGTGATGGGGTGGCGGTGTGAAAGTGCGTTATATCGACTAGAGGGGGGGTGAATAGGCGATTTTTACAAATTCGTCACCGAGGAATTTCAAGGTGAGGAAATTCCTAAGCGACGAATTACTTAGCAGCGGAATGAGTACTCAGATGCAAGCATAACAGAGCAGTAGCACAGTCATCATGATGAAATGAAAACAAGCACAGAGTACGAGTAGAGTAAACACAGGATAAGCAGGCTGAAGACAAACTGACTGAAGAAATTGAACTGAGGAAATTGAGAAAGTCTTCAGACAAAGTCTTCAAACAGTAATGATCAAATACATAGCAAGTATGCGAGGAAATGAAAGGGTTGAGGAAATAGAACCAGTAGCTCGGTGAAGACACTGATTTGGTAGACCAGTTCCAACTGCTGTGACAGTTGTACGTCTGGTTGGAGCGGCTAGGTATTTAAACCTGAGGACACACAGTCCCGGACACCCAGTCCTGAACACACAGTCCAGGACACCTAGTCCTCACCGTATTCTCCTTGAGCTAAGGTCACACAGACCTCGCCCAACCACTCGTGGTAAGTCTTCAGGTGACTTCCAAACCTTCACATACTCGGTCACTCGGCCATCCACAATTTCCTCTTGGATGCTCTAGACCATGACGCCTAACCGTCTGGAGGATGCACAGTCCTCAAAGGTAACAAGCGTCGGTTCCACACAGGAACAATCTCTTCAGTGATGCTCAATCACTTTGGGTTTGTAGGTGTTTGGGTTTTTGGGTTTTTCCTCACTTGATGATTTTCGCTCAAAGTCCTCGGAGGATGGGATGCTCTAAATGACAAGTGTCAATCTATTTCTTGGAGCAGCCAACCAGCTAGTGGTTGTAGAGGGCGGCTATTTATAGCCTAGGGAGCAGCCCGACATGATAAGACATAAATGCCCTTCAATGATATGACCGTTAGGTGGGTAGATATTTTGGGACAGCTGGCACGTAGCACAGCAACGGTTGGAAATTTGAGTATCAAATTCCTCAGGGCTATCATAATCCTCACTTGTAGGCAATCCGCACTGGCGAATTTCTAACTCCTCAGTCAGAACAAATTCCTCAGAGAACAGAAGAACTTCGTCTCTGTCACTGTAGAACTTGACTAAACTGTATGAGATTTCCAATGGCTTCACTCGAAAGGATTGGGTAGGTGTAGGATTTTGAGTTGAGCATCACTTGGAAACTTTTCCTTAGTTTTACCTCGACCCCCTTTAACAGTATGGTGTTTCCTATGACTCAAGAAGAAGAAAATGAAACTACGAAAACAAAAGTCTTCACGCTTCATAATCCTCGCATGAATATCAAGTCTTCAGGGTCACACCAATTTCTTCACTTTCAAGGTCTTCAAGAAAACCAAAGTCTTCAGTTGAAGACATTCATCGTAAATAACAAACTCCTCATAGACTTATAGACCTGTGTACACTCACAAACACATTAGACCCTTAACCTATAAGTCTTCAATACACCAAAATCACTAAGGGGCACTAGATGCACTTACAATCTCCCCCTTTTTGGTGATTGATGACAATATAGGTTAAGTTTTCAACGGGGATAAACATATGAAGTGTAAATACTAATATTGAGGAATTTGATTGCAAGATATAGAGGAACTCCCACTGAAGATGTGCATATTTGAAGAATTTGCTTTGAAATAGCAAATGCACATTGTTGAGTAATATCATGGAGGTCTCCTCCTATATCTTGAAATTCATACACGCATTTGTATGATATGAAGAATTTGAAATGCATGATGAAATATGGTGTCTGACAGAATTCAGCATGCGTGCATTAAGGTACTTGAGGAAATAAGCATGCAGAAAGCAGTTCAAAAGTATCAGACCACCATAGGACTTAAGTTTACAACTCATCAGAGCAAACACCTCAGAACAGCAAGAGTTGAAACTTAACAGAAATATAGCCCATATATAAGACCTGCTTGAAGACTAAACTCAAATTTCTCTCCCTTTGTCATCGAATGACCAAAAGGGACGAAAAATGAGGACTAACGCCCCTGAAGAATATCATCATGATGTCGATGGAGGAGCGCCAGCATTGTTGGGGTCGACTATTGAGGTAGGGCCTGCTGCAGTGTCGTTCAAGTCTTCAGCTTCATCCGTCTCGCGCGATGAAGAATATGAACTGGCAACAAGCTGAGGAACTTTGACTTTCTTGAATTTCTTCGAAGGTGGCTGGGACCAGTCAAAGTCCTGTTGGAAGCCCATCTCCTTGAGTTCTTCAGCACTATGAAGATTAGACAGAATCGCCCAAGTGCGGTCAAAGACTTCATGCAAGTAGCAGTGATTCTTCTTCACAGTATTTTCAGTGACTGTCATGTTCTGAAGAATTGCACCAAACTGACGCTTGACCCACTTGTGATTTCGATCAACTTTCTAATGAAGACTAAGGAGAAGTTCACAATCAGTCATCACACGCGGAGCTGTGGCTTGAGGATGATGTTCTGAAGCTTTGGCGGCAGAATCTTGAGTTGCAGAGTCATCATTGGTGGAATAGGAAGTAGCTTTGCGAAACTGTCCATCCAATGGACAAGTACCTTCATCAATAACAGCAGCCTTGCCCTTCTCGTCAGCTTAGGAAATAGTCCGTTTGAGGACTTCAATAGGGGGCAAATAGCTGAGATGATTTTGAAAGTCAGCCTTATAATGAATTGAAGACCTTGATCTGATGAATCTCATGATCCAGGGAGCATAAGGCTTCAAGTCAAAAGGCGACAGAGCAGCATTGGCCAAAGTCCTCATGAAGAAATCATGGTAGTTGATAGGAATACCGTGAATGATATTGAACAGCAGATTCTTCATAATGCCAACAACTTCTTCATCATCAGAGTTGTGGCCTTTGATTGGACTGAGTGTTTTGGTCAATATGCGATAGACTGTCCTTGGCACATAGAGCAATTCCTTGACAAGGAATTTGGTCCTTGGAGCTTGGCCTGGCTTCAAAGGCTTCATCAGCACTTGCATCAGATGATCAGACAGTTCAGGTTCAACATAGAGAAGCCTAGCACCTTCAGTGGGAGGACTGACTGGGACGGCATGAAGCAATTCAGAGGCCGGTCCTTTGAAATGAGTATTATCGGTCATCCAGTCCAATACCCATGAATTGACATCATCAACATTTCCAGTAATGTGCAGCGTGGCGAAGAATTGAAGAATGAGTTCTTCATTCCAATCGCAGATGTCGGTGCAGAAATTGAGTAACCCAGCGTCATGAAGAACACTGAGGACTGGTGTGAAGCAGGGCAGCGATTCCATATCTACATGAGGAATTTGCTCATGTTCAAAGATCTTATCCTTATCAACCAACAATGAGGAGTAGAAGTTCATCTGGCTTGCAGTCCAGAAACGCTTGCGACGAAGACGAGCAGAGTCATAGGGATTGTAGTCAGTGAAGAATATGTGCTCGTTGAAGAAATCCTCAGCATTAAACTTCTGCTTCTTGGAGTGAGGGTTCTGTGGCTTGGGCTGAAGATTAACAGTTGAAGAATTTACAGCCTCTTGAGGTGTAGCCACTGGAGCCACTGGCTGAGGAATTTCAGTAGCAGCCTTGGCCTTCATTTCTTCAGACATATGTACATCAGCGCTAGTGACTGGAACTTTTTCAGGTATAGAGTGAAGTGAAGCTTGACGTTCATCAGAGCCCGTATGAATTTCTTCAGTTTGCACAGGAGACTGAGGAACATGATGTAGAGGGGTTGTCAGAGGTGAATTGGGGAGATGACTTTCCCAAAAGTCATCATTCAGAATAGGTGTTGTAGACCCAATATCCACATCCTCATCTTCTTCAGTTTCTTCGACGCCTGCCTCTTCAGCTGTGAACTAAGGCATGGGCGATGATACCAGTGGGGTTGAAGGGAAAGTATCCACTTCAATTTCTTCATCCATCTGCTCTGTCGAAGCAGCAGAAGGAATTTCTTCATCAGATTTACTTGGAATTTCATATTCCTCACCAAAGGGAATGATCTCCTTTGATGGCATGCTTGATATTGGAATAGCATCAATTGGGTTTTCAGATGAACTCCTCAAAGTCTTCAATTTCTTGGGGGCTGAAGACTCTGAAGATGCAGATGCTTTCCTTTTCTTCACAGCTGCTCGCTCCGCAGCCTTGGTTTTCTTCGCTTCTGATGCAGAAGGAAGGTTGATGCTTGTCATCGGTGCAGGAGGAGCAGAGGAAATTGGTTGAATTTCTTCAGGCACAACAGATGCAGTTGCCCTGGCTTGTTCAGATTCCTCAGGCACAGTAGCAGATGCTTCAACTGGCCTGGATTGCTCTTCAGGCGCAATATTGGAGGTTGCCCTGGCATTTTCTTCAGAGACTGGAATTTCTTCATCAGCTCTGGCGCTTTCATTTTCTTCAGCAGACTGAACAGATGTTCCAGTCTGAGGAAATTTGGGTTGCGATGAAGCTGCAACACTTGGAGTAAATCCTTTTGCCATTCTGACGAATCTGACTTTGGCACCTAGCCAATCTGCATGGAATGCATGAAATTCATCACTGAGTGCTTTGATCTGAGCCTGCATAGACACAAGTTCTTCAGGAGACATTTTCACAACATTATTCTTCAGAAAATGCTCCTTCTTGTACTGAGCCTTCTTCACCTGCCTGGCCTTTTCAAATTTCCATTTTTCTTCATTTATGAAGGCCGTCAACATGTGACTTTGACCAGGAGTGAGGTTTAATTCAGGCAAAGGTGTGTTAGGGTTCTTGTGCCATAGATCAATAAAATCAAGGATCTTCCTTGGATCCAGCATGAGGGGCACAGCACTGCCTTTGGCTCTAGCGGCCCTTTGTTGTCGATCTCTGATGAGCTCAGCTAATTCTTCATCATCAGCTTCGTCTTCGCTTGACGGAACCTGAAAGGCGACTTGCTTCTTGTGAGGACTTGGCCTTGTGCCTCGTCCAGCAGTGGCCTTTTTCTTCAGCAAGGTCGGAGTTGTTGAAGACTGAGGTGGAGCTGAAGAACTTGCAGAGACTCCTGAAGCAATTGAGATTCCAGTAGTCCTTTGGCATGTGGCAAGATGCTGAGGTGCTGAGGACTTTGCAGGAGCAGCTGAGGATTTTGCAACCGAGGGAGTTGGAGCTGCTTTTGAGGAATTTGCTTGAGGAACAGGCCGTGAGGGCATTGCAGCTGAGGAACTTGTCTTAACAGCTGATTTCTTCAGCATAGCCTTCTTAGGCTTGATAGCAGAGGCCTCAGCGGCGGCAGCAACAGAATCTTCATTGAATTTCTTTACTGCCTCTTTAGCCACTTTGGCCAGCTTGGCTTGACGCTTAGCCCACTCCTGAGGAAATTCCTCACCTCTTCTGATGCTAGTGGGATCAGCTTCTTGGCCAGGAGCCAATGGAGGTCTTGGACATGGAGGGTTAACAGCAAATTTCTTCATGTACTTGGGAGTGACATAGCGATATTCCCTCCATTCTCTTGCCCATCTCCTCTCAATCTTCTGAATGCGCACTTTGCGCTGATTTTTGTTCTCCTTGCCATGAGTTGCTTCATCAGGAGTACAATATTCATCATAGATGTCATCAGGGATCTCAAAAGCAGTATTTGTTTCTGGCCTCTTTCCTCCCTTCTGAGGTCTTTTACCATCAGCCATTTTCTTCACTTGAGGGTTTTGAACAATCGAATTTTCTGATGAGGTGTGCAATTTTTCTTCAAGGAACGCTGCAAATGGGTTAAGTTGATGAGAACCTAGAGATTCAGCAGCGGACATGTGTACCTGTGAACAGAATATAGGTGCGAAGAGTTTTGGAGAGGTCATATGCGTTCTCAGAAGATTTTCAAAAGTATCAAGTTTGAGGAAGATGACCAGGGGTGTCTTGAGGAATTTCACTAAGCATTTTTGACTTAGGTTCCAGAGTTGTGTAGATTGAAAATCCACACAATTGAGGAATCTTGAAGAAAAACGTTGCTTAGAGAAACTGATCAAGGACAGAAGCAAGTTGGTGTTTAAGAACATGAAAGTTGAAGAATAAACACCTTTTGAAGATTTTGTGGAAATCATCAGAATCAACAAGGGCAGTAAAAATAAATTTTATTTACCCTTGACGAAGAACACGACGAACTGAGAGTGGCAGTGGAGATGTTCGTCCGTTCAGATCTTCCACGCCCTAACTTGGCGATGGAAAACAGCTACGGCGGCGGCGGAGTGAGGATTTCCGCGGCCGGCGTGAGTACGACGGCGACGAGGTCGAGGCAGTGAAGCTCTTCCTCACCGGCAACCATGGAGTGTAGCGGCGGCGCTAGGTCTGAGAGCTCGAGCGAGGGAGTAAGATCGAGCGGGGTAAATGAGCTCTGAGGAGGGTGAGGGGTATTTATAGCAGAGGTGAAAAACCGCTCGTCCGAAGAAAATGGACAAACGTGCCCCTGACCCTTCTCATCCTAGCGACATGTGTCACCCACGAACTGTGAAGTGGAGATCGTGTTAGATCGTGGGTGAATAGATAAATCTTATCGAGGGATAAGGAACGGTTTGAACGGCAAAAGCAGAAAATTCAGATAAGAATATTTTAAAGTTTCGTTCGCAAATTCTTCAGCTGTCAAGGACACAGTGAAGACTTTGAACGGGTTTCAAATAGAACGCACATGAAGAATTTGTGAACGGACTGGATTGAGTTTAGAATTGAGGGGGAACGGGTCCGATCACATTCACTTAGAAGAAACACAACTTGAAGAATTAGCAATAAGTAAATGCTGTAGAGGACAGAAAACTCAAATATATATATATATAGTCAATGAAGAACATAGACGGAAAGAGTGAAGATTTTGCAAAGTTGAAGAATTTGAAAATTTGAAGAATTTGCACAATGATGAAAAACACAAATTTTGAAGATTTTCAACTTTTTGTGGTGGCGTGACCCACCGTGTAAGAAGGATGATTTCAGACACCGTGTACAATTGTCGTAGGGCTCTGAGAATCAAATTCTTCATTAATTTCTTCACACTTAGAGGGTTAGTCTTCATTGATTGAAGAAAAACGTTTCTTCGTGTGTTGCACATCTAAGTCATCAATTTGCATAAGTGTTAGGATGTGTGTCCTTTTCAAAGGACATTCAAAGATTCTAAGATATTTAGCTCACACCGCAACTTGCTAAATCTCTTCTCATCCAAGGGCTTTGTGAAGATATCCACTAGCTGTTCTTCGGACTTCACGGGATCAATAGAGATGTCACCCTTCAACACATGATCTCGAAGAAAATGATGACGAATCTCGATGTGCTTTGTCTTCGAGTGCTGAACTGGGTTATGAGCAATTTTGATGGCACTCTTGTTGTCGCAGTAGAGTGGCACATTCTTCACATTGATGCCGTAGTCCTTGAGGTTTTGCTTCATCCATAGCAATTGAGCACAGCAAGAACTAGCAGCAATATACTTAGCTTCAGCAGTAGAGAGTGATACGCAGTTCTGCTTCTTCGAGGACCAACATACTAAGGATCGTCCGAGGAAATGGCATGTGCCTGAAGTTGACTTGCGGTCCACACGATCACCGGCATAGTCAGAGTCAGAATATCCAATGAGATCAAAAACCGAGCCCTTGGGATACCATAATCCAAGTGTTGGAGTGTGAGCTAGATATCGAAGAATATGTTTCACAGCCTTATAGTGTGATTCCTTCGGTGTAGCTTGAAAACGGGCACACATGCAAACACTAAGCATAATATCCGGCCTAGATGCACATAGGTACAATAAAGAACCAATCATGGAGTGGTATACCTTTTGATCGAAGTCTATTCCATTTTCATCAGTGCATAGATGGCCATTTGTGGGCATAGGGATTTTGACGCCTCTGCATTCTTGCATACCGAATTTTCTCAGAACGTCCTTGAGGTATTTCTCTTGAGAAATGAAAATGCCATTATGTTGTTGACGAATTTGAAGACCTAAGAAGAATTTCAATTCTCCCATCATGGACATTTGATATTCCTCACACATCATGTAAGCAAATTCGTCACTGTAATGTTGGTTAGTACAGCCAAAGATAATATCATCAACATATATTTGGCACACGAATAATTCATCATCATAGGTTTTGGTGAAAAGAGTTGGGTCGAGTGAACCGGGTTTGAAGCCTTTCTTCATGAGGAATTCCTTCAGAGTATCATACCACGCCTGAGGGGCCTGCTTGAGGCCATAGAGGGCCTTATTGAGTCTGAAGACTTTGTCAGGATGTTTAGGATCTTCAAAACCTGGGGGTTGAGCAACATATACTTCTTCCTCAAGCTTACCATTGAGGAATGCACTTTTCACATCCATTTGATATAAGATGATATTATGATGGTTAGCATAAGCAAGCAATATGCGAATAGCCTCAAGTCTAGCAACAGGTGCAAAAGTCTCATCGAAATCAATTCCTTCAACCTGTGTGTAGCCTTGAGCTACAAGACGAGCCTTGTTCCTCACCACTAGGCCATTTTCATCTTGCTTGTTGCGGTAGATCCATTTGGTACCGATGATATGGTGCTTGCATGGGTCCGGTCGCTTGACAAGCTCCCACACATTGTTCAGCTTGAATTGATGTAATTCCTCTTGCATTGCTTGAATCCATTCAGGCTCCAGAAATGCCTCATCAACTTTGGTGGGCTCTGTGATAGAGACGAAAGCAAAATGCCCACAAAAGTTAGATAAATGTGAAGCTTTTGAGCGAGTCAGAGGACCTGGTGCGTTGATGTCGTTGATGATTCTCTCAATCTGTACTTCATTTGCAACGCGGGGATGAGCAGGTTGACGACTTTGATTTGGCTCAGCATTTTCTTCAGAGCCATTTTCTTCAGATGCGCCAGCATGCTGTTCTTCATGTTCTGGAATGATTTCTTCAGCAGATTCTTTGGTAGGAATGACACCCTCAGTAGCTTTGAACTTGATGGTTTCCTCAGGCGTCTTTTCATCTAGCACAGGAGGTAGGTGCTCTCTTTGCGAGCCGTTAGTTTCATCGAACCGCACATCTACAGTTTCAACAACCTTGTTGTGATAGGCATTGAAGACCCTGTAGGTGTGCGAGTCCTTTCCGTAACCAAGCATAAAACCTTCATGTGCTTTCGGTGCAAATTTAGAATTGTGATGTGGATCTCTAATCCAGCATTTAGCATCTAAGACTTTGAAATAACTCACATTGGGTTTCTTGTCAGTGAGGAGTTCATATGAGGTCTTCTTGAAGGATTTGTGAAGTTATACCCTGTTTATGATGTGGCATGCAGTATCAATTGCCTCAGGCCAGAAGTGACGAGGTGTCTTGTATTCATCAAGCATGGTGCGAGCCATCTCAACAAGAGTCCTGTTCTTGCGCTCCACAACGCCATTCTGCTGAGGAGTGTATGGGGCAGATAGCTCATGAGTAATACCAAGTTCATCGAGATATTCATCAAGACCAGTATTCTTGAACTCAGTCCCATTGTCACTACGTATATGCTTGATCTTCACGCCGAAATTCGTCGAAGCCCTTGAGGAAAATCGTCTGAAGACTTCCTGCACTTCAGTCTTGTAAGTAATGACATGCACCCATGTGTAACGAGAATAGTCATCAACAATGACAAAGCCATATAGAGATGCTGCATTTGTTAGTGTGGCATAATGAGTAGGGCCAAAGAGATCCATATGAAGCAATTCAAAAGGACGAGAAGTAGTCATGATAGTCTTCGAGGGGTGCTTGGCTCTGGTCATCTTTCCAGCCTCACAAGCCCCACAAAGATGATCTTTGAGGAATTTGACACCCTCGATGCCAATGACGTGCTTTTTCTTCACGAGCGTGTGTAAGTTCCTCATGCCAGCATGACCCAGTCGTCGATGCCATAGCCAGCCTTCTGAAGCTTTAGCAAGTAGACAAGTGGCAGGCTGTGGTCCTGCAGAGAAATCAACAATATACAAGTCTCCTCTCCTAAAGCCTTCGAAGACTTTGGAATTGTCAGATTCCATGAGCACTAAGCAACGATATTTGCCAAAGACAACAACCATATCAAGATCACAAAGCATTGAGACAGACATGAGGTTGAATCCGAGGGAGTCGACAAGCATGACTTTATCCATGTGTCGATCCTTTGAGATTGCAACCCTACCTAGACCCAATACCTTGCTTTTGCCTTTGTCAGCGTAGGTGATATGCTTCAAGTGTGATGGAGATAAAGGAGTGTTCATCAGTAAGCTCTTGTCACCAGTCATGTGATTTGTACATCCACTATCGAGGACCCACTCAGTAGCTTTGGGTAAATCATCCTGCAGATGAATTAGTGCATCTTACGAACTCATATACTTCAGAGTGAAGAATATGACATCAAATTCATCAGACATATTTCATCAATTAAAGCAACATATGTATATATAGCAATGTGAGGACGTGAGAAATGAATAAATCATTTCTTCATGATTAGCTTGTGTCCTTTCAAGCATTTCAGGTCTCCAGCAAATTCTTCAGACGATTTAGTTCGTCTGGAGACCTGACCCTGCATAAGAGATTAGTTCCTTTTCTTCACCACCCACATTTGGAGGGGTGGCAAAGAGTTCATCATTCTGCGAGCTCCATAAGAGAAAGGTGGCATAGATGCCAGACCACTTCGTTTCACATAAGAGGGGTTAGGGTAAGCATATGAATAAGCAGAGAAATTCTTCGAGGACTTATGAACATAATGATTTGAAGAATAATGCATATATTCATAGCCCTTAGGCTTTCCCTGCGAAACAGAAGTGTTAGCACGATGATGTTCATGTGAGGACTTTGATCCATGTGAGTAATTTGATCCATATGAAGACTTTGGTTCATATGAAGAATTTGATCTGGGGTTCTTATTCTTCACAGGTGGTGTCATGAGGACATTCACCTGAAGACTTTCAAGGCACTTTTTGGGAACCCAGATTTTCTTCATAGGGGGACCATTCCTGTAGTTAGATCCAACATATCTAGCAAATACCTCACCATTCTAATTTTTGAACAGTTTATAGTTGGAGTCAAGTGACTCATGAGATGAATATGAGGATTCACAAGTAAAGCCAGATAAAGTGGATGGATCTACGGGAGGTCCCTTCGCAGCAACCCATGAGGTTTTGGGATACTGCTCCGGTTTCTAGTAGGTTCCATCAGCATTGAGTTTCCTCTCAAAGGCAATACCCTCTTTCCTAGGGTTCCTGTTCAAGATCTGCTTTTTGAGCACATCACAAAGAGTCTGATGCCCTTTGAGGCTTTTGTACATGCCTGTCACATACAATTCCTTCAACCCTGCATTTTCGTCAGTGATACTAGTGGTATCCTCAGATGAGGAATTTGTGACTACAGAGATAGTTGAAGAATTTGAAGCAATGGAAGCATTTGAACATTCAGGTGAAGAATTAGCAGTTTCACGTTCAATGCATTTCAAGCATGGTGGAATAAATTCTTCCTGAGCGGAACTGATCTGTTGAGCAAGCAAGGAATCATTTTCCTTCTGAAGATCTTCATGACTCACCCTTAGCTTCTCAAGATCTTGCTTTCTTTGAAGAAATTCATAAGAAAGCTTCTCATGATCGGCTAGGAGAGTTTCATGACGACCTTGAAGGTTGTCAAACTTAGACTGTAGTTGCTGAAGATTATCAGTCAGTGTTTGAGTTCGATCCATTTCCTCACCTAACAGATCATCGCTTTTGTCTAGCATATTTTGAACCTTTTCCAAAGCCTTTTGTTGTTTAACAGCAATATTAGCAAGTTTGGAATAGCTGGGTTTGAGGTTATCATCAGATTCATCCTCACTTGATTCAGAGGAGGGATATTTGAGTACCTTGGCACCTTTTGCCATGAAGCAATAGGTGGGAGCATAGTCATCGTTGCCGTCATCAGCAGTGTTGGGGAAGCCATTTTCCTCGGTGTTGAAGATGGACTTGCTAACGTAAGCAGTAGCGAGGGCTAGGCTCGCCACACCAGAGTCTGACTCCTCAGATGCCTCCTCTTCCTCATGTTCCTCAGATTCAGCTTCAGAGTCCATTTCCTTGCTAATGAATGCCTGAGCTTTCTTGGAGCTGCTCTTCTTGTGAGATGAAGACTTTGAAGATCTTGACGATGAGGACTTTGAAGATTTGTTCTTCCTCTTAGAGTCATCTGAACTATCATCCTTGTATTTCTTCTTCTTTGATTCCTTCTCCCACTGAGGACAATCAGTAATGTAGTGACCAGGTTTCTTGCATTTATGGCAAGTTCTCTTCTTGTAATCACGGGATGAGGAATCTGATTTCATGTCATCACCTCTTGAGGATTTTCCAAATCGGCCACGTCTAGAGAACTTCTGGAATTTCCTCACGAGCATTGCTAGCTCCTGACTCAGTTCTTCAGGATCACCAAGGCTGCTACCAGAATCTTCATCTTCAGATTCAGAGACTGCCTTGGCTTTCAGTGCACGAGATCTACCATAGCTCGGTCCGTAGAGATCTCTCTTCTCAGCTAGTTGGAATTCATGAGTATTTAGCTTCTCGAGGATATCAGCAGGATCAAGTGACTTGTAGTCACCACGTTCTTGAATCATCAGTGCCAATGTATCGAATGAAGAATCGAGTGACCTCAGCAATTTCTTCACCACCTCATGGTCGGTGATGTCAGTGGCACCCAGTGCTTGAAGCTCGTTTGAAATGTCAGTGAGGCGATCAAAGGTTTGCTGAACATTTTCGTTGTCGAGTCTTTTGAAGCGGTTGAAGAGATTGCGAAGAACGTCAACTCGAGAGTCACGTTGAGTTGAGACTCCTTCGTTGACCTTGGACAGCCTATCCCAGATAAGCTTAGCTGTCTCCAAAGCACTCACTCTGCCATACTGCCCTTTGCTCAGATGGCCACATATGATATTCTTCGCTTGAGAGTCGAGTTGCTTGAATCTCTTCACATCAGCAGCGTTTACGGAAGGAGTGACAGAGGGAACACCCTTTTCCACAACATACCAGAGATCGTTGTCAATTGCCTCAAGATGCATGCGCATCTTGTTCTTCCAGTAGGGGTAGTCCATCCCATCGAAGGTAGGACACCCAGCTGAGACCTTGATCATGCCTGCAGTCGACATAACTAAAACTCCAGGTGGTTAAACCAAAATCACACAGAACAAGGGAGTACCTTGCTCTGATACCAATTGAAAGTGCGTTATATCGACTAGAGGGGGGGTGAATAGGCGATTTTTACAAATTCGTCACTGAGGAATTTCAAGGTGAGGAAATTCCTAAGCGACGAACTACTTAGCAGCGGAATGAGTACTCAGATGCAATCATAACAGAGCAGTAGCACAGTCATCATGATGAAATGAAAACAAGCACAGAGTACGAGTAGCGTAAACACAGGATAAGCAGGCTGAAGACAAACTGACTGAAGAAATTGAACTGAGGAAATTGAGAAAGTCTTTAGACAAAGTCTTCAAACAGTAATGATCAAATACATAGCAAGTATGCGAGGAAATGAAAGGGTTGAGGAAATAGAACCAGTAGCTCGGTGAAGACACTGATTTGGTAGACCAGTTCCAACTGCTGTGACAGTTGTACGTCTGGTTGGAGCGGCTAGGTATTTAAACCTGAGGACACACAGTCCTAGACACCCAGTCCTGAACACACAGTCCAGGACACCTAGTCCTCACCGTATTCTCCTTGAGCTAAGGTCACACAGACCTCGCCCAACCACTCGTGGTAAGTCTTCAGGTGACTTCCAAACCTTCACATACTCGGTCACTCGGCCATCCACAATTTCCTCTTGGATGCTCTAGACCATGACGCCTAACCGTCTGGAGGATGCACAGTCCTCAAAGGTAACAAGCGTCGGTTCCACACAGGAACAATCTCTTCAGTGATGCTCAATCACTTTGGGTTTGTAGGTGTTTGGGTTTTTCCTCACTTGATGATTTTCGCTCAAAGTCCTCGGAGGATGGGATGCTCTAAATGACAAGTGTCAATCTATTTCTTGGAGCAGCCAACCAGCTAGTGGTTGTAGAGGGCGGCTATTTATAGCCTAGGGAGCAGCCCGACATGATAAGACATAAATGCCCTTCAATGATATGACCGTTAGGTGGGTAGATATTTTGGGACAGCTGGCACGTAGCACAGCAACGGTCGGAAATTTGAGTATCAAATTCCTCAGGGCTATCATAATCCTCACTTGTAGGCAATCCGCACTGGCGAATTTCTAACTCCTCAGTCAGAACAAATTCCTCAGAGAACGGAAGAACTTCGTCTCTGTCACTGAAGAACTTGACTAAACTGTATGAGATTTCAAATGGCTTCACTCGAAAGGATTGGGTAGGTGTAGGATTTTGAGTTGAGCATCACTTGGAAACTTTTCCTTAGTTTTACCTCGACCCCCTTTAACAGTACGGTGTTTCCTATGACTCAAGAAGAAGAAAATGAAACTACGAAAACAAAAGTCTTCACGCTTCATAATCCTCGCATGAATATCAAGTCTTCAGGGTCACACCAATTTCTTCACTTTCAAAGTCTTCAAGAAAACCAAAGTCTTCAGTTGAAGACATTCATTTTTAGGGGTCGACATTCATCGTAAATAACAAACTCCTCATAGACTTATAGACCTGTGTACACTCACAAACACATTAGACCCTTAACCTATAAGTCTTCAATACACCAAAATCACTAAGGGGCACTAGATGCACTTACACGGTGCGCCCATCCCGCCGCACAGAAGGGTGCAGCGACGAAGCTCGCTGCTTGTGCCCCGCGGGGCCGGTGGCGGTGTTCGCCACTGGAGACGGGGGACGGCGAGGGCAGCCTTCACCTGCAGGCGCTGTCTGAGCGACGCGGGCGGCGAGGGCGGCCCGGCGCTCTGCGCGAGCTCGACGAGCATCAGCCATGGAAGCGGTGGAGCGGTGGTGGATCGACCAGCGGAAGAGAGGCTCCGACACATCCCTACCTGGCGCGCCAAATGTTGGATTTCGGGTTCCGCAAACCCTTGAGAGGTTCGAACTCTGGGGTGCGTGCGAAGAACTCGTGCTCCCCAGTCTGCCTACTCGCTAATCTCACAGCCTAGCTCGACGAACTGTAAGGAAAAGAGACACAGTAGTTTACCCAGGTTCGGGCCACCTTGCGGTGTAAAACCCTACTCCTGCTTTGTGGTGGATTGGCCTCGAGGGGCTGAGGATGAACTTGTACAGTGGCGAACAGCCTCAGGAGGAGAGATGTTCTTGAGCTCGAGTGAGCTGGTGGAGTGGGGGTCCAATCCTATATGTCCTCTCCCCTATGGTGGTGGCTAAGTCCTATTTATAGTGGCCTTGGTCCTCTTCCCAAATGAAAGGCGGGAAGGGATCCCACAACGGCCAAATTCGAAGGGAGACAACTAGTACATGCTATCCTGACAAAAGTAGTGTTCGCCTGCAAAAGCCTCTGGTCGTGACGCCGTGGTGGGCTCGGTGATGGCCTCCGTCCTGCCGTCCTGGCGGCCTTGGTCTTGTTGCACGGGAATGGAAACCTTTGGCTGATTCCTCGAGACTCCGCGCCTACGCTTGCCTCTTTAGCACCGAAGAGGAAACTGGTACACTGCGCCCGCTGGCGCCCGCCTGGCCTTGGTCGTCATGGCTCACGTCATCCGGACCTCACGAGGTGAGGCTTGCATAGAGATCTCCGCTCCTCGGGAGCCAGCCTGAGGAGGCCGCTCCTCGTGGAGGTCTTGGTGTCGTCCGCCTCACGAGGCTTGGCCCCTCGTGAGGGTCTTGAGTTGTTGTTGCTGAAGCTAGGCCGTACCAGGCCGTCGATGGAGCCACGCCGTGGGCCGCAGGCAGGCAAGTCTGGGTACCCCCGTTCCCAGAACGCCGACACTAATGTCTTCCCATGGGTGATATGGAATTGGAAGTGGCATATAGAGACCATGGGATTGAGATTTAGACTTAGCTTTGCGACATGTAGAGCATCGGTTGGTGAAACGTGAGATGTCGCAGAACATCTTGGGCCAAAAGTAGTTCTTTGAGAGCATAGCAAATGTCTTGTCACGTCCGAAGTGTCCCATAAGTCCTGCATGAGATTCTTGCAAAAGTAACAAACGAAGAGAAGACTCGGGAATACATAGTTTGTTAGCTCTCATAAGATAATCATCTTTGATGTAATAGCGTTCCCAAGATGTATGCATCAAACATTTGGCATATGGAATAGCAAAAGTAGGATCATGCGCATACAAGTCTTTTATGTGCTCAAGGCCAATGACATTCAATTCAAGTTTAGTAACAAGCATGCATTTGCGGGAAAGCACATCCGCCACAACATTTTCTTTGCCTTTGATGTACTTGATGACATATGGAAAGACTCAATGAATTCACTCCACTTAGCATGACGCTTGTTCAACTTAGTTTGACCCTTAAGGTACTTAAGCGTTTCATGGTCGGTATGAATGAAAAATTCATGGGGGCGAAGATAATGTTCCCACTCACGCAAAACTCGCACTAAGGCATATAGCTCTTTGTCATAGATGGGATAATTGAGTTGTGCTCCAGAAAGTTTTTCGCTAAAATAAGCAATAGGGCGCTTCTCTTGCATTAACACACTTCCTATACCATTACCGCTAGCATCGCAATGAACTTTGAAAGTTTTGTCAAAATTGGGTAGTGCAAGCACGGGAGCATGAGTAAGCAAATTTTTAAGTTCATTAAATGCGGTATCTTGGGATGGTCCCCAAACAAAGTGTGCATTTTTCTTACTCAAAGCATGTAAAGGGGATGCAATGGTGCTAAAATCCTTCATGAATCTACGATAGAAACCGGCTAAGCCAAGGAAGCTACGCACTTGTTGCAAGTTGGTTGGTTGGGGCCAAGTTTTAATAGCATTGATCTTTGATTCATCTACATGAACACCCTTAGAAGACACGACGAAACCCAAGAAAACAAGCTTATCAACACCAAAAAGGCATTTGTCCATATTAGCATAAAGGCGCTCTTTTCTAAGAGTTTGCAAAACGGTTCTAAGATGGGTGACATGATCTTTGATAGATTTGCTAAAAACAAGTATGTCGTCAAAATAGACCACAACAAATACGCCAATGTAGGGGCGAAGAACAAAATGCATGACTCGCATGAAAGTACCTGGTGCTTCGGATAAGCCCATTGGCATAACAAGCCATTCATATATGCCAAATTTGGTCTTAAATGCGGTTTTCCATTCGTCACCTTCTTGGATGCGAATTTGGTAATAGCCACTCTTAAGGTCAATCTTAGAGAAAATGGTGGCTCCGCTAAGCTCTTCTAGCATATCATCAAGGCGTGGAATAGGATATCTATAGCGAACGGTGATAGCATTGATGGGACAACAATCGGAACACATGCGATATGTACCATCTTTCTTGGGAACAAGGATTACCCGGATGGCACATGGGCTCAAGCTTTCTCGTACATGGCCGTTGTCGATGAGTTGTTGTACTTGCCATTGGATCTCCTTGGTTTCTTCGGGATTGACTTGGTATGGTGCCTTGTTAGGAAGAGGTGCTCCGGGGATGAGGTCGATGCGGTGTTCGATGCCACGAAGGGGAGGTAGACCCGGAGGTAGCTCGTCGGGGAATACATCTTGGAATTCCTGCAATAGAGAAGATAACACTAAAGGTAGATTGTGAGAGGTGTTAGTTTTTGTTGCCTCGTCCTTGCACAAAAGGACATAGTGCATAACACATGATGGGTTCTCACACACTTCTCTCATATCACTTTTGGTAGCAAATAGCACTAGGTTTTTCTTGTCGCTCATCATGGAGGCACTCATTTTGGGCTTGTGGCTCTCACTCCCTTTTGGGTGGCTCACTCTCTCACTATTCTCTCCATGATGTGTGGTTGCTTGCTTGTCGGCGATCACTTGGCTTGGTGACATAGGTCGTAGCACGTACTCCTTTCCCTTCATCTTGAAGCTATAGTGATTTGTACGCCCGTTGTGGATGACGCCACGGTCGAATTGCCATGGTCGTCCAAGTAGGAGATGGCAAATGGATATTGGAACGACATCACACTCCAAAGTGTCTTCGTATGCTCCTATCTTGAAGGAAACTTGCACGGTGTGCTCTACTTGGATAGTGCCGGAGTCGCTAAGCCATTGGACCTTGTAGGGGCGAGGGTGCTTCATCTTGACCAATTGGAGCTTGGAGCATAGTTCTTTACTTGCCAAGTTATGGCAAATTCCTCCATCGATGATGACCTTCACGGACCTTCCATTGATGCCCGCCTTGGTGTGGAAGATATGGCATCTTTGGTATTCATCTTGTTGATGTTGAAGTGTCAAGACTTTGGAGACAACGAGAGCGGGGCTCGAATCTTCGTCACAAAAGACTTGATCATCTTCATCCTCATTCACGCGCCGGTGCATGGCCACTTGCTCAAGGGCCTCCATTTCCTCTTCACTCATGGAGTCATAAGTGCCGTCATCGTTGAGGATCATGGTGCGCTTGTTGGTACACTCGAAGGACTTGTGGCCTCGGCCGCCGCATGTGAAGCATTTGATGGAACTTGTCTTGATGGTGTCATCCGGTGGAGTCGTAGATGATGAAGCTCTCGGCTTGAAGCTGCTTGTAGTAGGAGGACGACTTGAGGATGTCAAAGTTTTCTTGTAACTTGACTTGTCGCCATTGTTTGTAGAAGGTTTGGTTGAGGTAGAAGGTGTTGGAGTCATTGAAGCTTGGTTGTTGGAGTCGTAGGTCTTGGAAGAGTACTTGGCTTACTTGAAGTCATCTTGCACTTGTTGTTCCGCCTTGGTGGCTTGATGCACTAGCTCGATGAGGTTGGAGTAAAGTTGGAAGTCGGCGATCTTCTTGATAGGATGATTGAGTCCATTCAAGAAACGTGCCATAGTTTGCTCATCATCTTCCGTGACATTGGCTCGTATCATGGCAATCTCCATTTCCTTGTAGTACTCTTCAACGCTCTTTGTTCCTTGCTTGAGGAGTTGTAACTTCTTGAAGAGGTCACGGTTATAGTAGGTTGGCACAAAGCGCGCTCTCATGACATCCTTCATTTGCGCCCAAGTAGTGATGGGTGGTTCACCTCTTACCTCACGGCGCTCAATGACTTGCTCCCACCAAATGAGGACATAGTCTTGGAACTCAAGGGATGCCATGGCGATCTTCAATGCCCATAGTTGTGCAACTGAAAGATCTTGTCAACCTTCAATGCCCATGAAAGATACTCTTCGGGATCATTGCTTCCGGTGAACTTGAGCTTGCCATAGTGTTGCTCTTCATTGTGTTGGGGTCGGGGATGATGACGCCCTTGACATGGAGGATTGTCACCCTCTAGTTGCTCTTGACATGGAGGATTTCCATTGTCTTGTTGCTCATGGCAAACTTGTGGTTCTTGTCGAGCTTGTGAAGGAGCTTGTCGTTGCAATCGTGCTTGATGTCGTCGCTCTTGGACTTCCTCGCGAAGTGCTTCTTCTTCATCTCGAACACATTGGTTATGCTTGGCGACGGCACGATTGGTTTCGCGGAGGGCATGTTGCACCTCAAGGGCTTGGGCTTCACGCTGTTGTTGTTGTTGTTGATGGAGGGCTTCGGCGTCTTGCTCATCTCGATGTTGATGTGCTTGCTCTTCCTCTTGTTGGCGTTGGCGTTGCCTTTCTTGTGCTTGCGCAAGGGTAGCTTGATTTTGACGATGTCAATTTTCTTGCTCTTCAAGTTGCTCTTGTCGTCGATCATTGCCGTGTAGAGGATCATGGTTTGCTTGACGGTCTTGGCGCGCGGCTTGATGAAGAGTGTTTGATGTCGGTGTACTTGAACCGAAGATGGTGTCATCGGAATGTCGACTCGAGCGGCTCCGTCTTGAATATGATGATGAGGTAGAAGAGCGGTTGACCATCATGGCTCGGATGTCCTCCTTGAGAGATGCCATTGATGTGTTGAAGTAGTCCCTTGTATGTTGTTCGGATTGTCGGAAGTCGGAAGCAAGTAGGTCGATGCGGTCGCCGAATGCTTCATTCTCTTGAGGTAAAGCTCTTTGCGCGCCGAAGAGGTGGTTCTTGGTGACGAAGTTGTTCGGGTCGTCGTCTTGCTCGATGAAGAGTGGGTTGGTAGAAGTACTAGGCCTATCCATCATTCCAGGTAAATTTGTGAGTGGGAGAAAGAGAAGAACTATACCAAATGTACCTTGACCGATGTTGAGAATGGATCAATGATCACTCAAATGTGTAGTAAGGAAATAGCACAACTGGTACCGATTCTTGTCGATTCTCACACCTACACAAATAAAAGCCTTCGGTGGGGCTTGGTTAGGATGGTGGACAAAATTTGGTGCGAATGTTAGCACGACTCAATAATGTTGGAAAAGATTCGCAAATTTGCAAATGCAACAAGTAGACCAAGCAATATGTGGCACACGGAAACACACACACGGAAAGATAGATGGGGTTGTGCAACCAAAAATGAGCTCAAAATGTGGAATCCACAGAAAATGCTCTTGTTGCACAACTCTAGAGAGACGCTAGCATGATTGCACAATAGGCGGATACGAGACTTGTGCATGACCTACAAGGCAAAAATGCAATGACTTCTATCCCAAATATGCTTTATGTATGGTGTTCCGGTGGTATGATCCAAGATGATCGAGTATGACAATCTTAATGTAGTATGATGCTATGGTTCTTGCTTAAAACCTCTTTGCTTATCTTCCTCTTTTGCTTAAAAGCTTGTTTGGATCTTTCTCTTTTGAGCTCTTTCTCATGCAAAACTTGACGAACCAAGGTAGCTATTGGGTATATGCTATGACAATCTTGTGACACAAGAGATGATACCAAGATATGGACACCAAGATGATGATATACGCAATGATCACTAATGTGCACAAGTAACGTTGCCGGCAATACTCAAAGGCTAGTCTCGTTGGGTAAGGGACGCAAAAGGAAGGATAAGGGGTTATCAATGTAAATGGCAAGGAGTACACAAAGTTGTCATCGAAGTTACCGTCCTTGCTTACGGTTGAGGGCATCAAAATGGTGAAGTGGTCGTTGTCGATGATGAGTCCGTGGCGAAGATGAGCGGCGGTGATGTCGTTGTCGAACCGTCCCTAAGTAGCCGAAACACGTTAGGAAACGGGAACCGCAACTTAAATCCTCAAAGACCAAATGTGGCAAAAAAAATGTCGGAGGTGGTAGCGGGTAAGTGGAGGTGGTTGCGGAAAGCGATGGTGGTATGCGAAAGTATTGGTGTAGGCCCTGTCAAAATTGGTGAAAGTTAGGCAGGAGAAGGGAGTGGTGGAGGGGGTGTTGCTGCCAGGGGCCGGATGTCCGGGGTCGCCGGATGTCCGGGTGTCACGGGCCGGATGTCCGTGCTCTGGGTCCGTGGACGAACTCGGTGGATCTCGATGGAAAAGAAAATTTTGGGGCAAAATTCGAGAGATTTTGCGGATGGAAATTGGGGAAATGATGGGGGAAAGCCAGATCTACCTGTTACACACGAAATCCACGGATCAAATCCAACAAAACTTCATCACACCAACAAATGACAAAAAATTTGGGGGCTATTTTTGTGGGGAACTTTTGAAATTGGGTAAGAACACAACAAAATTAGGCTAGAAAACAAAGAGGGGGGCTCCAAAATCGTGATCAACGTGGCTCATGATACCAAGACGATGTAGGGTAGAACCCTAGATGCCCAATCTTTGACGATTGGAGCGGATCCCGTGAAGAACACGAGGGAAAACGCAAGAGGATTCACTCAAACCAACAAGATTCGATTACACATGTGCTAGATCCGAATACACGATCTAAAGTCAATAAAGGATGATACAAGTAGCAAGTTCTTCTCCGTGAGGAGGTCTTGAGGGTCTTCCCGTGAGGGGTCTTGAATCCACTTCGGGGATCTTCTCCGTAAAGGTCGTGAACTTTGATGGAGAAGGGTATCAAGTGGATGAGCAAAGCTCTATCTCTAAAATGAGCTAATCCTTTGCTAACCCTAAAACGTGAGGGAGAGGGAGTATATATAGTCTAGGGGGGCGAAGGGATACATGGGCCTCGACCCTTTACTGTGCGCATACAGACGGAGCCGGACGTCCGGGCGTCGGGCCGGATGTCCGGGTCTTCACGAGGAGCCGGATGTCCGGTGCGGGGCCAGATGTCCGGTCTGGCGGGGTCCAGTTTCGGTGCTCTCTGGATAGGTGCGGTCCGGATTTCCAGGCTGGTGGCCGGATGTCCGGCTGCTCACGACGGGCCGAATGTCCGGGCCGACTTGGCCGATTCTGGTTGCTCTCTGGACAGGAGGAGCCGGATTTCCGGGCGTCGGGCCGGATTTTCGGGCTGGGCCAGATGTCCGGGCCCTGTAGCCTCGGCTGGAGGGCGGCAGCTGTGGATGATGCTCCACGGGACGGATGTCCGGGGCTTGGGGCCGGATGTCCGGGTCCTGGGGACTTCCCCGGTTCCTTCCGTCATTCCTCTTCATCTGTGAACTTGGGGACTTGTCCGTCTTCATGTGCATCTTCGAGAGGGTCCTCTTGGTACCTAATCATGCATAACATTCCGGACTTAGGTAGTGGCCATGTCTCGAGAGGGTCATATGGAATATCACTAAGGAAAGATGTCACCTCGTTCTCGAGAGCTCTAGCTCATGCTCGTGTCATCGGTCCTCATGGCACTTGGTGAGATGATGGTAGGTCCATGGGGATGACCATAGGATGCTCCGCATCAGATGTGCTAGGGCTTTAGGGCAAACATCATCTCGGTGGCACCGATTGCATCAACTGTTGAGACCGAAGTAAAGCAATAAGGCAACAGAGAGAATGTCAAGCCAACTTGGTGAGACCGATTGCATAACTCGGTGAGACCGAAGTGAATGCAACAAGTCACAGAGCATTGGCAAGGCCATCTCGGTGAGACCGAGACCCGTATCGGTGAAACCGAATTGCTAGGGTTTCTGGCAGTGGCTATGTCATATGAACTCGATGGCACCGGGTAGGAAATATCGGTGGGGCCGAGTTGGAGATTAGGGTTTTGACATATTTGGATGGAGAAAGTGGTTGAGGGCTTTGGAGCAATATCACTAAGCATTTGAGCAAGCAAGCCATTAAGCAACCCCTCATCCCCTTTTAATAGTATTGGCCTTCCTATGGACTCAATGTGATCTTGGATCACTAAAATAGAAATGAAGAGTATTGAGCTTTTGACAATGCATCTCCTGTCGGTGTACTAAGTATTGGGCCATTAGTACCCCGTACTTGTGCACGGGCAGTTGTAGCCATATTCGCGGCAAGGCTTGTCGGGGAACAGTTCGAGGTTGACTCAGGCTATCAAAGAAATTCTCAAGTCAAAGATCTGAGGATTAGCAGATAGGAAGAGCTGGAATCCGAAAGCCAGCCTCCCCGGCAAGATCTTGCCGGGGTGGCCTGCGAAGCCCGGCAAGATTTTGTGCCCGGCAAGATTTGGCGCCCGGCAAGGTTCTTCCACTGTGCCACCGCTTCGGTACAGCAACAAGCCCGACATTCTGGGTCCTTCTCTGGAAACATGGTAACACGCCAGTGGAGGAGAGCTTAAGCGGTGCTGATGGGATGGCCCCTTTTTCCATCCCCAAGAAAGTGAGGACACCTAAACGGACACCTCATGGTGCATTAAATGCATTCGTCCTAATCCGTCAGTGGTTAGGTATGATAACCCTGTAGCTACTTTACACCTCAATGTATGTACATTTTGCCACTGTGGTGACCCCTTTGAGCGTATAAAAGGAGGCCCAAGGCAACTGCTACAGGAGGGAGGATCTTCTGGCCCATTCTGCATGCGTAGCTGCTCTTTGAACGTACTGTTCATTGCAAGCGCTCCTGGAGCCTGGGCTCAAGAACATTCATAATAAAACAAGGCAGGAGTAGGGTTTTACGCTGATCAGCGGCCCGAACCTGGGTAAAATCGCCCCGCGTCGATCATTGGTTCTGCTCTTTGTGCATACCTCTCTCCCTGCCGAATCGTAAAGGGGTCCCTTGGGGGTCCCATAGGTGTCACACGCGGACATCTTTGGCGCGCTAGGTAGGGGGAAGCAGGTTGTGCGAACCTGATCCAGTGATCGGCGCCTTGGTTTCTTCATCATCTTCATCATCATGCCACCCAAGAAGAAGAGCGCCGCAACGGCGCAGCCATCCACGTCCATTTTGCCTGTGCCCTCGCGTACGGGTGATGGCGTGGATGTAGAAGGAAGAGGTTTAGAGCCTCCATGGTGTTCCGGTGATCCAAGCCAGGCGAGCGGCGTCGTTCGCAGCGGCAGCGGCAACCCACACGCCGCTGGATCCAGAGATGGAGCGGTGTTGCCTACGGGCGGCACAATGAGCTCCAGAGATCGAAGGACACCTTCTGAGGCTCCCGCGCGGGCGCAAGTGTCACGGCCTACCCAGGTCGTGCGCGATGAGCAATGTCATGGCACTGGTGGTTCAGGGCGTCCCCATGAAAAAGTTTCTGCGCATCGATCCCAAGGTGCGTAGGCCCAGCATGCACGCCGAGCTGCCGACGGAAGTGGCGCGCGGTCGCGTGACCGTGACGGTGCTCCTTCTAACATGGTTAGGAGTCAGAGCACCTCATGTACCTCGCACCTGTCGCCGCCGCCTACGCCAGCAGAAGCTTTGGCACGTGCGCAGGTGCTCCTCGATTTCCCTCCTGCTCTGGAGAAGATGGAGGAGTGGCGAACTACTATCCAGAGCCTCATTGGCTTCACCAACAAAGATGGGCCACAGGAGGCAGGGCCCTCACAGCGGCGGTCCATCGATCCGGCGCGAGCCGATGTGGAGAAAACTGGAGGTGGTGCAACCACGGTGCACTCCCCTCCACGACACCAGCGGCGGTCGACAACCCAGCGGGTTGATCGCCGTGATGATGATTCCACGGCGTCCTCCGATCCACGGATGCGCCGCGACCAGCGTCAAGTTCTCCAGGAACGAAGCAAAGAAGACACTCGAACCACCATCGAGCGGCGACGGGAAGCGCGCTATCAATCTGATAAGTGCGCAGGGCCCGCTGTCGACGAGCCTGCGCCAGGGGACGCAGGTGACTTGCCTTACGAGGTAGGGACTCCAGCGTTTACCCGTGAGCTGCGGCAAGTCCAGTGGCCCAATTCCCGAACCTTCAAGCCAGAGGTCCCGGAGAAATATGACGGTAAGACTCATCCCTCGGAGTTCCTGAGCATCTACACCATTGCGGTGCAGGCTGCCGGGGGCCGAGATGACAAGATACTTGCCAACTACTTCCCGTTGGTGCTCAAACCCAACGTCAGGTCGTGGTTGATGCATCTGCCGGAGAATTCTATTTCTTCTTGGTCAGATCTGTGCCATCAGTTTGTTGGCGCCTTTGTCAAAGGCCACCAAGCTCCTGGCCAAGAGAGTGATTTGCATATCATCCCTCAGAAGGAGGGCGAATCCCTGCGCAAGTTTATTCAGAGATTTAGCCGGGTGCAGTACAATATTCCTGATGTTCACCCTGCCACTGTTGTTAGCACATTTCACCAGAACATGCGTAACCGCAAAATGCGGGAAGAGCTGGCAATGAACAAAGTCAGGAGTATTGCCGAGCTTTACGCTTTGGCCGACAAGTGTGCTCGAGCTGGAGAGGGGAGGAAACTCCCTGGCGAGGCTGTTGGCGCGGGGAGCGAATCAGAAGATGAAGACGCTGCAACCCCGTCAAGGAAAAGCCGGTGGCAGAACAAGAAGCGCAGAGGCAAGGCCGTGCTTGCTGTCGAGGAATCCGGCAACCCCGGCGCCGCCAAGAAGGCCAAGGTTGATGACCCCGGCAAGGAACTTGCCGGTTGCTCCTCATGCCAGGCCTTGGCGGCTGCTGACAAGTCGGAAAACTCCGGCAAGCAGTATTGTAAGATCCATCGCACCAAGGGCCACGATCTCCAAAACTGCCGGCAAGTTGAGCAGCTTGTCGAGAAGCAGAGGGCCGAGTATGAAAGGCGAGATAAAGAGAAGGCCCATGACGGTGCTGAGGGGTCCGGCAAGAATCGCGGTGGCCGAGGGGGTCGCCGCGGCAAGGCCAAGCAACAGAGGTTGAGGCCCGCTCGAGGTCGTGACAAAGAAGAAGGTGATGATGATAAAGAAGATGATGAGTCCAGTGAGCAAGAATTCCAGAAAGCTACAGAGGCTATGTGTATCGACGGGGGTGCTCGTTGCATTCTTCCCACCGTCAACTTAAACAGTGGGTGCGAGAAGTTAATGCAACAGAGCCATCACTAGATGCATGTAAGCCCCTGAAGTGGTCCAACACGCCTATCATTTTTGACGCCGAGGATCACCCTGATCGCACAACTGCGGTCGGGTGCTTGCCATTGTTGGTCTCACCAACAATCCGCAACCTCAAGGTGACGAAAATGCTAGTTGACGGTGGGGCCGGACTGAACCTAATCTCACCGGATGTGCTCAAGAGGCTCCAAATTCCTGATGAAGATCTCAAGGAAACGGGCACGTTTCAAGGGGTCAATCCAGGAAGAACCCAGCCAAAGGGCAAGATTACGCTACCGGTGACATTTGGTAGCGAGCTCAACTATAGGACAGAGAAGGTGGTGTTTGATGTCGCCAAGATTCCTATGTCGTACAATGGGATCCTTGGCCGCCCCGCGCTGGCTAAGTTTATGGCGGCATCACACTACGCGTATAATGTATTAAAGATGCCTGAGCCGTTGAGTGTCATTACTATCCATTCTGATAAGAAGGATGCACTCATCTTTGCCGACTAACTTTACCAGGAAGCAGTTGCAGCACCTGCCGTCAAGGCATCTGCTCCTGCCGCTGGAACTCCCGAGGGGAAGAAGAAGACCGACAAGAATCTTGGCGCAAACTCTGGCAAGCGCACCTCCTCGGAGTGCTGCGCTTCCGTTGAGGACGCACCAGAGAGTTCCGCTGGCAAGAACAAGAAATCCAAGGCTGCTCCACCAGAGACCAAGAAGGTGCCCGTCAGGGAGGACGAAACGGGAGGAACTTTCACCGTAAGTTCCACCCTAGATGACAAATAGGAAAGCGCGCTCATTGCCTTCCTGCGGGCGAATGCCGACGTGTTTGTGTGGCAACCGTCCGACATCCCCGGTGTTCCCAGGGAGGTAATTGAGCACCACCTTGCTGTCTGTCCTCACGCGCGGCCCATCAAGCAGAGGGTCAGGAGGCAAGCCTTGGAGCGGCAAGAATTCATTGCCAAAGAAATCAGGAAGCTGGAAGCGGTAGGATTGGTCAGAGGAGTGCTTCACCCAACCTGGTTGGCCAATCCGGTTGTAGTGCGCAAGGCGAATGGGAAATGGAGGCTGTGTATTGATTATACAGATATCAATAAAGCCTGTCCAAAAGATCCCTTTCCCTTGCCGCGCATCGACCAGATTGTGGACTCCACCGCTGGTTGTGATCTACTGTCCTTCCTTGATGCCTACTCAGGGTATCATCAGATCTTCATGGCAAAAGAAGATGAAGAAAAGACCGCATTTATCACCCCATGTGGTACGTATTATTTTATACGAATGACTTTTGGGTTGAAAAGTGCTGGTTCTACATTTGCGAGAGTGGTCCAAATTGGTTTTGAGCCTCAGCTCCATAGAAATATGAAGGCATATATGGATGATATAGTGGTCAAAACCAAGGACAAAGCGACGCTCATACAAGATCTAGAAGAGACATTTGCAAATCTGCGCAAGATCAACTTAAAGCTCAATCCTGAGAAGTGCATGTTTGGTGTTCCTTCCGGCAAGCTTCTCGGATTCTTTGTATCTCAACGGGGAATCAAAGCAAACCCCGACAAGATCAAAGCTATTGAGCAGATTGAAGCGCCAAGACGCGTCAAGGATGTTCGTCGTCTTGCCGGCTGTGTTGCTGCTCTAAGTAGGTTTATTTCCAAATCTGCTGAGCGTGCCCTGCCCTTTTTCAAAATTTTGAAGAGGGCAGGTCCAATGAAATGGACTCCAGAAGCGGAGACTGCGCTGCAAGATTTGAAGAAATACCTTTCTTCTCCGCCGACGCTAGTCGCGCCTAAACCACGAGAGCCGTTGCTGCTATATTTGGCAGCAACAAATCAAGTGGTTAGTGCTGCGTTAGTGGCGTAGAGAGAAGCTGATGAGGAAGCAACACCAGCGGCAGGACCGTCAGGCGACGCGGCAGGATCTTCCCCGGCAAGGGTTGATCCCGGCAAGACAGAATCTGCGCAGTCAGAAGAATCAGTGCAGAAGAAAAAGGTGGTGCAGCGCCCAGTTTATTTTGTTAGCTCTCTTTTGCAAGGAGCTAGGTCAAGATATTCTGGCATGCAGAAGTTGCTCTTCGGCCTCCTTATGGCCTCGAGGAAGCTGCACCATTATTTTCAAGCACATGAAATCACCGTCGTCACTCGCTTTCCGTTGCAACGGATTTTGCGAAATCCAGAAGCAACCGGCAGGATTGTGGAGTGGGCGTTGGAATTGTCGAGCTTTGGTCTCAAGTTTGAAAGCACTTCGAAAATTCAGAGCAGGGCCTTGGCAGAGTTCATTGCGGAATGGACCGCAACGCTAGACAAAGAGGTTCAAGAAACAACTCTCCCCGGCAAGGAAATCGATCAGGAATGGGTTATGTACTTTGATGGGGCTTTTTTGCTACAAGGCGCCGGTGCTGGCATGCTGCTTGTCGCACCCACTGGAGAGCACCTCAAGTGCGTAATCCAGATGCATTTTCCCCGGGAGAGTTCGACGAACAACACTGCGGAGTACGAGGGCCTGCTTGCCGGTCTCAGGATCTTGGCAGACCTTGGTATCAAGAAGCTCGTCATCAGGGGCGATTCACAGCTTGTCGTCAGGCAAGTTCACAAGAGTTATCAGAGTCCATTGATGCAAGCCTACGTGAATGAAGTGAGAAAAATGGAAGAGCACTTTGACGGTCTACAAATGAAGCACATCCCTCGTGCCGAGAACAGTATTGCTGACGACCTGTCAAAGCGCGCTGCCCTCAAGTTGCCTGTGGAACCAGGAACTTTTGTGCTCCATTTGACTCAACCATCCGTGGCGCCATGAATGCGGCAAGAAAAGAGAAGAAAGTTGAATTCTGGACAGTACTTTCCGGTAGAGCTCCCCGGAGCCACCGGCAAGGAACTTGCCGGGATCAACAACAAACCTGCCGGGGAACGACAAGCTCCGGCGGAACCTCACACTTTCGTCGTCGAGACAAATGTTCCCCCGGCGGAGGAGATGCCTTTAGTCCTAGCTGTTGAGCCCGAGGCTCCAGCATGGGCACAGCACATTGTCCATTTTCTTCAAACAAGAGAACTCCCGGAGGAACATGAAGAAGCGGAAAGAGTAGCTCGTCGGTCTGTTATGTACAAGTTCGTCGATGACGTCCTGTACAGAAAGAGACCAAATGGTGTGAAATTGAAGTGCATTCCTCGGGAGGATGGACTAGAGCTGTTGGCAGAGATACATGGAGGCATATGTGGCTCTCACATAGGATCAAGAGCACTTGTCGGGAAAGCATTCCGGCAAGGTTTCTTTTCGCCCACCGCTCTCCAGGATGCAACTGCACTAGTAACCAAGTGTGAAGCGTGCCAGTTTCATTCGAAGAAATCACATCAGCCAGCCCAAGCTCTTCAGACGATCCCTCTCTCCTGGCCATTTTCGGTCTGGGGGCTCGACATATTGGGCCCTTCCCCCGTGCTACCGGGGGCTTTGAGTACTTGTACGTTGCAATTGACAAGTTCACAAAGTGGCTGGAAGTGGAAGCGGTGAGGAAGGTGACAGCACAATCAGCCGTCAAGTTCTTTAAAGGAATAGTTTGCCGTTTCGGTGTGCCCAACAGGATCATCACCGACAACGGTACGCAATTCACAAGTCGCACCTTCATGCAGTACGTCCAAGGCCTTGGCGGCAAAATTTGTTTTGCCTCTGTTGCTCACCCGAGAAGCAACGGCCAAGCAGAGAGGGCTAATGCTGAAGTGCTGGGCGGTCTCAGGACCAGAACCTTTAACAAGCTGAGAAAGTGCAGAAGACGCTGCATTGATGAGTTGCCGGCGGTTCTTTGGTCAATCAGGACGACACCAAATCGAGCCACCGGCCAGACACCCTTCGCTCTGGTCTACGGAGCGGAAGCAGTTCTCCCCATGGAACTCACGTACAGATCACCTCGAGTGCTCGCTTATGATGAGCTTGAGCAAGAGCAACTGTGGCAAGATGACGCTGTGCTCCTTGAGGAGAATCGTCTTCAGGCTGCTGTGCGAGCTGCGCGCTACCAGCAAGCTTTGCGCCGCTACCATAGCCGCAAAGTTCATGCCCGAAGCCTTGAGGAAGGCGACCTTGTTCTTCGGCGGATTCAGTCCGCCAAGAATTCAAACAAGTTGATGCCGAAGTGGGAAGGCCCTTATCGGGTAGTACGAGTCACCAGGCCCGGCGATGTCCGCCTGGAGACCGAAGATGGCGTTCCAGTGAGAAATTCCTTGAATATCGAACATCTTTGCAAGTTCTACCCATAAGGCGCGGTTGCCGGGGGCCCCCGGCAACCCCCTTTTGTACAAGTCTTGCCGGCAAGGCATATAATCCTTTGTACAAAGCCAGGCGCAGACCCTGAGCACAGATGAATAAGTTTAAGTGTTGTGCATTTCCTTATTGATTTCCATGTTCATATATATATGTGCATGTTTGTCTAAGATGTTGTATGACACTTGCTCCCGGTAAGTTCTAACGAACCGCCAAGGTTTCATATCTTTATTTTCTCTTCTTTCTTTTTCTCAAAAGACAGGAGGATTCCTCGCGTGCATGTTTGCCGGGGGGGAAGGAGGATATGGGTACCAGTTGGTGACGTTCAGAATTGGCACCTTACCGGAGGAAGAATGGCAACAGAAAGCTAAGTTCTAAAACTTAGGGCAAGTTTCCTTTATTGCAAAGTTATTTTCCTTAGACGATTTCGACCTTTGTATGGAAAACCTGCACGCGAAGGAACCCTTGTCGTAATCGGTTGCGCCCTTATTTTGTTTTGAGTCCGCTCAACGATTTAAGTGGCTGCACTGAGAACGCCAAGGAGTCTTGCCGGCTGCTGCACCTCCAGCAGGCTGCTGTAGTCCCGCACCCAGCGCTCGCGGCAGGTTGCGCGCCGGCAAGTTTTTCAGTAAGCGTAGGGTGAGCTCCATACATAAAGGAATCAAACAAGGGAGATAGCATACATGTACCCAAACATAAGCAAGTTATATTACATTAATAAGTTACCGCAGTTCTAACTTAAGACTTAATTGTCTTTGGCATGGAATGGCGACGGCAAGAAGAGGTGGAGCAGCTAATCTCTGCGCTGGCCTTCGACCCTTTTGATTGAATCCACCTTCTCAAGGATGGGTGCGACAAGCTCCTCAAGTGCATCGAGATTTAGGTCCTTTGGCAGGCGGCCGAGCACGCTGGTGAGGTCGAAGCCAGGATTATTGTGCACCACCTTGATGAGTACCTTGCAGAGGACAGCCCGGCAAAGCTGGTGGGATTCGTTGGCCAGTTGGGTCGCCCGGTTAGACTGAAGTAGCTTCAGAGCATCAATGATGCTTTCGAAGAACATCGTCAACCTGGCACTCGAAGATATCCTTTCTTCGGAGGAATACCTGAAGTTTGACAGGCCCATGGTTGATAGTTCTGCCGTGAGCTTCTCCGCAGCATCGACGAGGCGTTCAGTCCAGATTTGCACCCCCTTTTCGTAGTCAACTTGGGCGGCGGCAGCGCTCTTGAGCAGGTTCCTCTCTTCCTGGAGATCTTTGCACAGGGCCTTCTCGCGGGCCCTGCCGTCCTTGAGAGACTTCTCCAACGTGGTCAGCTTTAGCCTCAGATCGGCAATGGCATCATTTGCTGAAGAGAGCTGTTTGGTCTTGTCAGACATGGCAACTTGCATCTCCGCCAGGGTGTGGAGGGTTTTTTCCCTGTCGCTTTTGAGCGTCGAGAGATCCTTGCCGTGTTCTTCAAGATCCACTTCCAGTTTCTTGACTTTGTCACTCAGCTCATTCTTGGCGGCCTCTGTAGCCTCGGCAGCATCGACGGCCTCCTTGAGCCTGCCGGCGTGATCTACAGTCAGAGCTTCGAGCGCCTCCTTATGCTTCTGCTCCAGCTCCTGGGTCCGCCGCGCGGCAAGCTTCTCGATTTCTTCATCTTTGCTGTGAAGCTTGGCGGTGAGTGCCTGCTCACGTGCGACAAGATCTTCCTCATGGGCGTCAAGTGCAATGCGACGCTCCGTCAGGAGAGCATCCTCAGTGGCAGTTCTTTGTGCAGCTTCTTCCTGTGCTTTCTCCAGGTCAGATCGTTTCAAGAGGATCTCTGTCCAGTTTTGGCTCACTTGTTCTCGGCTGGCAGTCAACTCTTGAAGGGCCTCGGCGTACCAGACTTGCATTTGTTCGACGCGCCTCTGAAAATCTGCTTCGGCCGCCTCGACAACTGCCATTCTGGAATCTGCTTTCTCTTTCCGAGCACGGTGAAGTGCCTGGAGCTTGCAAAAATTTTCGCCCATGGCCTGGAGGAGCTGATCCTCTTCAGATTTGCCACTACTGGCGCTTGGATCATCAACAATCTCGAGCACTGCAGCGGCGATGACTTCTTCATCAAAGACTTCCCCTTCGGCCGGTGCCCCAATGCTTGCCGTCCCCGGCAAGTTGACAAACAGGTTCTCGCCAACTTTGAGATATTTGCTGGATGAGGGGACTTCGGATGTTGACGGTTGATCCTCAGCAACCGCCTCACCGGTAGCAGGGGGCTCCGTGGCCGGCGCAGCGCCTGGCGCTCCTGCGACAGGAATGCCATCAGTGTGGTCACCAGCCTCCTCGCCGCCCTCTTCAGTAGACTCCTTGGCGGGTTTTTCCTGTGCAGTCTTGGCGGCCTCATCGGCAAAGACACCGCCGGCTTCTACGGTGGCATCCATGGTGGCCTCGCTGGCAGCGATTTTGTCGGCTTCGGTGGCAACATCCCTGGTGGTCTCCTCGATGACAGCGTCGATGTCCATGTGTTCCGTCTTAGAGAATCTGAAGGACAAGGGAGAAAAACAGAATGAGATCAAGATTGAAGTTCAAGAAGACAGAAGAAAGAGAGATAAAGGAAAGAATAGCAAGCGCTCTGAGGCAATTGGTTACCTACATCGAGCTATCGAGAGGTGGCCTCGCCCCTCCCGGCAACCTCGGTTGCCGGGGGTAGGATGCCAGTACCCATGGTTGTCGGCTCCTCCTCAACCAAGATAAACTTGTCGGTGTGATCTCTTGCCGGGGATGCGCTTGTGGGCGGTGTGGTTGACGGAGGTGGCATGACGGAGGTATCTCCTGATAACTCCCCTTGTTGCCGTCCTTCTCCTGCAAGCCCAAAGATATCAGCGGCAAGGATAAAAACCTCAGCGCCCGTCAGCAGAAAACGAGTGGAGAACTCACGCTGGGGGCTGCATTGAGGGCTGAGCTCCGTGCTGACGACGACAATTTCTGGCATGCTCGTAGAGCCTGCTGGGGGCTCGTCGCCCGTGGAAGTCTTTGCCCTCTTCGCCATCATTTCCGCCAAGGTTTCTGCATCACTGCAGATACAAAACAAGCAAGGCTATGAGATTACTCCAAGATTTGGAAGATAAAGGCTATGACAGGACACTTACTCTTCTCGTTCCGGGCTAAAGCCGGAGATGTCGAAATCGACCTCCGGTGCTATGTCCGTGTGAGGGGGCGGAGGAGGGGTCCTGGGTTGCTTGGCTGTAGCAGGCACAGGAGGTTGGCGTGATTCCGCCACTTCAGCCTCTGGTGCGGTAGTGCGAGACGCCCCTGCCGCCTCAGCAAGTGCCGCTGGTGCGGGTCTGGCATGCCGCACAGGTTGCTGTCGGACTCCTTGCCGCGGCGCAGTCTTGCCGACCGCCTTCTTGCCGGGAGCCTCACTGCTCGAAGAAGGTTGGCTTGCCGGGATGCCAGATGCAGCCTTTCGAAGAACATGTTTTGTCTTCTTCGGGGCTGGGAGCTCTTCTTGCGGTTCTTCTTTGGCCGTGTCCTCATCGGACGAGCTCTCAGCGGCTGTGCTACTCTGTTCCCCGGCAGCCTTGTCCTTCCCGGTAGGTTTTACTTCCACCACTACCTCTGCGTCGTTGGTTTCCCATTCTGTGAAGCCGGCGCTACCAGCCTCCGCGGCAAGATTCGCCTCCTCCGCCCTAGTGGCGATGTATGCCACTTCTTCATCGGTGGTGGCTGGGATGAGGTCTGTTTCTTCCCGGACGTCTCTCTCCGTCAAGTTGTCAAAGAATCTTTGTGCTTCTTCCTCGGATGGCTCGACCCAAGTAGCATCAGGACCGTGGGTGTTGAACAGTGGCATGGTGGCGATAATCAACCCCAGGGCAGAGTTGTTGCACAGAGGGACAATTCTTGCCCGCAACCGATGCTTGTTATCGCGCTGGAATAGCTTTTGACGGAGAGCGCCATGTTGCATAGCAGTCAAATTGTTGTTCAACCCGGGGCGCAGTCTCACGATGTCTGCTGCGTTCCGGTATTCCCAAGCTGATCTCCCTTTATTCTGCAAAGGGCGATACGGCGGCGGAGGAAATCAAAGCCAATCATCTCCATTGTGAGCCCGGCAGCTTTCAGGCGAAGGATTCTGGTGGTAGCAATCATGAGCATTTCGTCTTCAGCAGCGAAATCGCTCCAGTCACTGCCCCGGACCGCCTTCTGTTGTCGAGGCAAACAGAACGGATGGGGATCTGCTTCCTTGATCCAGCACCACTCAGCCCGCCATTCGTCCCACTTCTCGCGATAAACCCCTTCTGGGTATATTTCCTTATTCCAAGCTCTTGGAATCCAGGCGATAGAATCGGAGAGGGCCTCCCCTTTTTGGATACAGGGGAAAAAGTAGTGGCAGAAAAGGGCAGTGTTGGGAACCACTCCGGCAAAATTTTCACAAAGATGAGCAAAGATGGACATACACAGTACAGCATTCGGCGTGAAATCAAGAAGATGGAAGCCGTATGTGTACATAATGTCGTTGAAGAAGTCAGAGAATGGAGGACAGAGCCCGCAATAGAAATAAGCGACAAAGAAGGGGTATCTGTCTGGTCCGCTTTGGGAACAAGAACCTGGAATCACGCGAGTGGCGGGGTGAGCCTGCGTCTCCCTCGCCCACATACACTGGTACCGCATCTTCAGAGCTTTCGCATCACGCGACGGGGCGAAGACGACGTGCTTCTTCCGCATCTTCACCAGCTCGCTCTCCGGGACATCGGCTTTCGTCTCCTTGCCCTTTCCTTTGCTGGCCTTGGGCGGCATGACGGCTGCAGGGGCAGAAGCCGGGGATGGAGCGGGCGTGGAGGCGACGAGCGGATGAGGGAAAGCTTTGCTCTAAGCTCGAGAGAAGGAAGGCAATGGCGGCGGCCAGATTGAGAAGGAGAGGGAGGCAAATAGGCTGTGCCTTTGCAGTTTCCCTTTTTATGGGGAAGGTGCGAGGCCGCCTCTTTTACTCCCCAATGTGAATGCGTCTCTGCAGGCGCGTTGCAGTTGCAGCCTTTGACACACGCTTACCACGTCGCGCGTTCAGCGCGCGTAGTGGGGGGCATAGTAAGCGGGATATTTAAGAGCAGTTAATTCCCTACCACGTGTGCCCGTGCACTGTTTGGGCCTAGCCCAACAACGCCTTGCACTCATGTGTGGCCTAGGCCCGGGGGCTCCTGTCGGTGTACTAAGTATTGGGCCATTAGTACCCCGTACTTGTGCACGGGCAGTTGTAGCCATACTTGCGGCAAGGCTTGTCGGGGAACAGTTCGAGGTTGACTCAGGCTATCAAAGAAATTCTCAAGTGAAAGATCTAAGGATCAGCAGATAGGAAGAGCTGGAATCCGAAAGCCAGCCTCCCCGGCAAGATCTTGCCGGGGTGGCCTGTGAAGCCCGGCAAGATTTTGCGCCCGGCAAGGTTCTGCCACTGTGCCACCGCTTCGGTACAGCAACAAGCCCGACATTCTGGGTCCTTCTCTGGAAACGTGGTAACACGCCAGTGGAGGAGAGCTTAAGCGGTGCTGATGGGATGGCCGCTTTTTCCATCCCCAAGAAAGTGAGGACACCTAAACGGACACCTCACGGTGCATTAAATGCATTCGTCCTAATCTGTCAGTGGTTAGGTATGATAACCCTGTAGCTACTTTACACCTCAATGTATGTACATTTTGCCACTGTGGTGACCCCTTTGAGCGTATAAAAGGAGGCCCAAGGCAACTGCTACAGGAGGGAGGATCTTCTGTCCCATTCTGCATGCGTAGCTGCTCTTTGAACATACTGTTCATTGCAAGCGCTCCTGGAGCCTGGGCTCAAGAACATTCATAATAAAACAAGGCAGGAGTAGGGTTTTACGCTGATTAGCGGCCCGAACCTGGGTAAAATCGCCCCGCGTCGATCATTGGTTCTGCTCTTTGTGCATACCTCTCTCCCTACCGTATCGTAAAGGGGTCCCTTGGGGGTCCCATAGGTGTCGCATGCCGACATCTCCTTAGCACTTGAAGGGGTTCCACATCCTCTTCTCCTTTCCATGCCATTGTTGAACTTGTTTGAAATACACTAGACAAAGCCATTAGTCCAATAAGAGATATGTTGACATTAATTACCCAAAATCACCTAGGGAGCACTTGTGCTTTCAATCTCCCCCTTTTTGGTAATTGATGACAACATACATCAAAGCTTTTAAGTAAAAGATATGAAGGATAGCAAGTAAAGCTTTGGAGGAACATGTAACATGCATAAGCTCCCCCTACATGTATGCAATCATGTGAAGATAGACTATAAGAGCATGTAAATGAATAACATGACAGAGTAAGCAGAGAGTTACATGTATCTTGGCTATATGCATCAGAGCAAACGATGTGGTTGAGAAATGTACCTTCATGTTTATGAATCCCTCTTGCAAACAATATGTACAACAGCAAGAGATCATCATGCACATGAGTGTGATGCATATACTTACCATGTGGTCTTGAGCTGACTTTTGAGGAAGTAGACTTGAGAAAAACAGGGTTAGTTAACACAAGAACACTCCAAGCAAAGTAGTTTTAAGAAACCACAAGAATACCAAGACTGGGATGACATGTAATGGGTGAGTACTACAAGTGAGTACTTCATTTAGATATAGACATGTCCCCAAAGATTTAAAGATGTGCAATAAATTCCAAGGATTTTTCTCCCCTTAGGCATGGACTCTTTCTCCCCCTGAATCTGATATTGGATAATGGGAGAAGATAGGGTGAGATAAAATCAGAGCAAAAAGGAATTAACAACAGAGCAATAACTAAAGATCAAACATATTAACATGTCAAATCAGAGCAAAAAAGAATTAACAACAGAGCAATAACTAAAGATCAAACATATTAACATGTCTTCCCCTCTTAAAGACATGTGACTTCTCTCCTATTTATTAACGAGCATCTATAGAAGAGCTTAGATGTGCTCATTTGATGAGCTTTGATGTACTCTCTCTCCACCTTTGACATCAATTTCCAAGAAGGGCACTTCTGAAACATGAGCCAAGTAGGTGTGGTCCTTGAGAGTCACTACAAAGCACCAGGTAGCTTAGGATGCTGATAGAGGAAATAATCATTGAGTGGAGCTAAAGAAAATAGGCAATGTCAAATGACAGAATGTTTTCTCGGTGTTGAAATTAGTGACGCCGATTTGTTTCGATCGGTGACTCCAAGATTAGAGTCACAGAGGGTGCTCATCAGTAAGACCGAGTCAGTCCCTATTGGTTGTACCAATGAACTAAATGCAAGGAAACCTTATATTTCGGTCTAGCCGATGGGCTTGGATCGGTGAGACCGAGTTCAACATAGAGCAAAATTTTGTCAACTCAGCTCACTTGGCAAATGAAATCTCACAAGGATTTGCAAGGAATTGTCAGAAAGATTTGCAATGAATTTTCAACAGAATCACAGATTAAAAAATAGAAACTTAAAAAAGATCTAGATGAAGTGTTTTTTTAGAGGGAGACACAATGGCAAGAAAAACATTAACAAAAATCAAGTAAGCAAAAAGAACACTAGAGAACTTCATCTAGAAAAGGCCGGCGACAAATTCACCTATGTTAGAGTATATTGACTGAGAAGTCAAGTGATAGCAGTTGATCGTAGGTCATACTCATTGTTTAAGCTCAAAATGGGGTTACCATTTTTTGTTTAAGCATTTTGATGTATTCACATCTTGTTGTTGCTTTAGCTCATGTCTTGGAGTAAAGCTTCTCTAAGATGGAATGACATACCTTGGGTTGTGGCGTTGATCTTGATCATGTAATTGAACTTGTGTTGGATGCTCAAGGTTGATGTTGTCCATCAAGAGTTGGGAGCATCACTTGTAGTTGAAGTTCATCTTCCTACATGGGTTAGTCTTGCAAGGAAGAGCACTTGTGTATCCAAATTGACAATCATGAAATCTGACATATGAAAATGGTCAAAGGATATGTTGGATGAGTTCATGCTTCCTTGAGATCAACAACTAAACTATAGGAACTTGGTGATGTAGAAATTGCTTGGGATTGGAGTGACTTGCAATTTGCTAGATTGAGGCTCATCCAAGTACCTACAAGGGTTAGATAACATGCAAGGGTACAAGTAGATCCAAGACATATGATCATCATCATAAGAGAAATATCGAGGATTAGTCACAAAAGGCTCATGCCTTGCATGTATCCAAATGGAATTTCTATTCCAAGTTTGAGGCATCAATGATATTCAATTCACCTCTCAAACGGCAAAATACTTTCTCATCAAGCGGCTTGGTGAATATATCCACCAATTGCTTATCGGTAAGAACATGCTTAAGATTGATGTCTCCTTTAGCAACATGATCCCGAATGAAATGATGACGAACTTCAATATGCTTAGTTCGAGAATGTTGCACGGGATTGTGAGCAATCTTAATAGCACTTTCATTGTCACAAAGCAATGGAACATGTTTCACATGTATCCCATAATCCTTAAGAGTTTGGGTCATCCAAAGTAATTGAGCACAACATGATCTGGCGGCAATGTATTCTGCTTCGGCAGTGGATAAAGATATCGAGTTTTGTTTCTTGGAGGACTAAGACACAAGGGATCTACCAAGAAATTGACATGTACCCGAAGTGGACTTCCTATCAACCTTGTCACCGGCATAGTCCGAATCGGGGTAGCCAACAAGATCAAAAGATGACCTCTTGTGATACAAAATGCCAAAGTTTGGTGTATGAATTAAGTATCTCACTATCCTTTTCACGGCCTTAAGATGATATTCTTTAGGGGCCGCTTGATATCATGCACACATGCACACACTTAGCATAATATCGGGATGGGAGGCACATAGATATAACAATGAACCAATCATAGAACGATAAACCTTTTGGTCAACCGGATTGCCATCCTTAGTCAAGTCAAGATGTCCACTAGTAGGCATGGGTGTTTTCTTACCTTTGCTTTCTTGCATGTTGAACTTCTTGAAAAGATCCTTGGTATACTCTGTTTGTGAGACAAAGGTACCTTCCTTAGTTTGCTTGATTTGTAATCCAAGGAAAAATTTGAGTTCACTCATCATAGACATCTCAAACTTCTCCGACATTAGCCTTCCAAACTTTTCACTAAAATAGGGGTTAGTAGAACCAAATATGATATCATCCACATAAATTTGGCACACAAATAGTTCACCATTAACCCTTTTAGTAAAAAGCGTAGAATCAATTTTCCCAATTTCAAAGCCTTTTTCAATAAGAAACTTAGTCAAGCATTTGTACCAAGCTCTAGGGGCTTGTTTAAGACCATAAAGAGCTTTATGAAGTTTGTAGACATGATTAGGTTTCTTGGGATTAACAAAGCCGGGAGGTTGTTTAACATAAACTTCCTCCTCAATTTCTCCATTTAGAAAAGCACTTTTAATGTCCATTTGGTATAAAGTGATATCATGGTGATTGGCGTAAGCAAGTTAGATGCGAATGGACTCAAGTATAGCAACGAGGGCATATGTCTCACCATAGTCCATACCTTCGACTTGAGTGTAGCCTTGAGCGACGAGATGGGCCTTGTTGTGTACAACTTTTCCATCTTCATCTTGCTTAATCCGAAACACCCATTTGGTTCCAATGACATTGTGATCATCGTTGGGCTTTTCAACCAATGTCCACACTTGATTCCACTCGAATTTGTGTAGCTCTTAGTGCATAGCATTCACCCAATCCGGATCCTCAAGAGCTTCTTCCACCTTCATAGGTTCAACACTAGAGATGAATGAGTAATGTTCACAAAAGTTAGCCAAACGAGTTTTAGAGCGAGTGATTCTCCCGGTTTGAATATCATTGAAGATTTGTTCGACGGGATGATCTCTTGAGACTCTTTCTCGAACTCGTGGAAGGTTTTTCTTGGGTTGGGGTGGAACATCCTCATCATCTACTCCGTCTTCTTCTTCATTGTTGGTGGCGTTGTTGTTCTCTTGTGGAGGTGGAGAAGCAGGTTGAGGTGGTTCATCTTGTTGTATTTCCTCATTTCCTTCATCTTGACGTGTTCCACTTGTGGATGCCTCCAAGTCAACTTGTGGTTCACCTTGATGTGAAGTTGAGGCTTCCACTTGAATGGACGAAGTACTCTCCTTCACCTCCGTTGGGCGAATCTTGCCAATGGACAAATCTTGGATTGCTTCCGAAGGATCTTTGTCTGCTACATCAATTGGCAATTGCTCTACTTGCGAGCCGTTAGATTCATAAAAATTCACATCTACCGTCTCTTCAACCTTTCAGGTGAAATTGTTGTAGACACGGTAAGTGTGAGAGTTTGAGCCATAACCGAGTAGGAAACCTTCATGAGATTTAGGAGCAAATTTTGAGAGACGATGCTTATCAAGAATGTAACACTTTGAGCCAAATACTCGAAAGTATCCAACTTGGGGTTTGTTACTGGTGAGAAGCTCATATGCCGTCTCGCCGAGACGCTTGTGAAGATATAGTCGATTCGTAGCATGACAAGCTGCCTCATCCGCTTCCGCCCAAATGTGTCTTGGCGTCTTGTGTTCGTCAAGCATCATCCTTGCCATCTCGATAAGTGTACGGTTCTTCCTCTCAACAACTCCATTTTGTTTAGGCGTGTACGTAGCCGAGAACTCATGTGAAATCCCTTCTTCGTCAAGAAAGGTATCCACATTGGCGTTCTTGAACTCCGTTCCATTGTCACTTCGAACCTTCTTGATCTTCACTTCAAATTGATTTTGGGCCTTCTTAGCGAAGTTCTTGAAGATCTTTTGGACTGGCGATTTGTCATCAAGAAAGAACACCCACCTAAATCTTGAAAAGTCGTCAACAATGACCAAACCGAACGAGTTAACACCGAGACTCTTTTAGGCGTTGGGACCGAAAAGATCCATATGAAGTAGCTCAAGCGGTCTTCTCGTGGTCATGATGTTCCTCACAGGATGACTTCTTCCAACCTGTTTTCCTGCTTGACAAGCACTACAAAGTCTATCCTTGTCAAATATGACATCTTTAACACCAAGGATATGATCACCTTTAATAAGCTTATCAAGATTTCGCATGCCCACATGACCTAACCTTCTATGCCATAACCAACCTTTAGAAGATTTAGCAATTAAGAAAGTACAAGGTTGGGCTCTCTTAGTGAAATCAACAATGTATAGATCACCTCTACGAACACCGGTAAAGACCATATTATGATTATCTCTACGAAACACTTGGCAATCTACTTCAGTAAATAGAACATTGAAACCAAAGTTTGCTAGTCAAGATACGGAAAGGAGATTGTAACCAAGAGATTCAACAAGCATAACATTTTGGATAGAACTATCATTGGAAATGGCCACCTTACCAAGGCCAAGTACCTTACCCATGGAGTTATCTCCAAAAGTTACATACTTGCGTGGGCCGTCGTTTTTAGCAAGCTCACGGAACATGTCCTTATCTCCGGTCATATGATCAGTACATCCACTATCGAGAATCCATTCTTTCCCTCCGGCCATGTAACCACGAAGGTTAGCCATAAGACCAAAATGTCTCATAGACTCTTCAAGGTCAAAGTCACTATCTTCATCTTCATCATAATATCCATACTCAATATCATCATGTAAGTGATCATCACCTAGAGCAAGTGATTCATTAGATTTATGACCATGACAATGTGCATGTTTATGAATTCTAATAGTTTGTGAGATGATGCTACTAATGACACCAACATTTCCTTTGGCACACATAAGATCACAAAGCTCAAATAGACATTCATCAAACTTGGGATCACTAGGCTTCATTTTATGAAAAGCAATAGACTTTTGAAGAATCTCACCTAAATTTTTCAAGGAATAATTTGAAATGCGTTCCTCAAGATATTTCCATATAGTGCAAGCACATTCAAAGGTAGGCAAGCATACAAGCAAATTTCTAGGCAAACCTCTAATGATAAGATCAGTAGTTCTAAGATTACGAACCATGTCAAGATACTCATCGGGGGTAGGATGCAAAGGATCAATAGAGGGCACATAAGGGCTACTAATATACCTGTTCAAACCATATTAATTGAAAATCTCAAGCATCTCATTCTTCCAAGAACTATAGAACTCTCCGTCAAGCATAGGCACTCTATATCTAATACTCCCGATCGTAGACTCATACATCTTCCACCAATGGCGATTAAACCTATTGGAAATATGCCCTAGAGGCAATAATAAATTGGTTCTAATCATATTTCCTTGTTCATGATAATCATTTATTATCCATGCTAGAATTGTATTGATTGGAAACTCAAGTACATGTGTGGATACATAGACATCAACGTGTCCCTAGTGAGCCTCTACTAGACTAGCTCGTTGATCAAAAGATGGCTATGGTTTCCTAGTCACAGACATGAGTTGTCATTTGATAATGGGATCACATCATTAGGAGAATGATGTGATGGACAAGACCCAATCTATAAACGTAGCATATGATTGTGTCAAGTTTATTGCTATCGTTTTCTGCATGTCAAGTATATGTTCCTATGACCATGAGATCATGCAACTCACTGACACTGGAGGAATACCTTGTGTGTACCAAACATCGCAACGTAACTGGGTGACTATAAAGGTGCTCTACAGGTATCTCCGAGGGTGTCCGTTGAGTTGGCATGGATCAAGACTGGGATTTGTCACTCCGTATGACGGAGAGGTATCTCAGGGCCCACTCGGTAATACAACATCACAGTAAGCTTGTAAGCAATGTGACTAATGAGTTAGCCACGGGATCTTGTATTACAGAACGAGTAAAGAGACTTGCCGGTAACGAGATTGAACTAGGTATGGAGATACCGACGATCGAATCTCGGGCAAGTAACATACCGATGGACAAAGGGAACTACATATGGGATTGTCTGAATCCTTGACATCGAGGTTCGACCGATAAGATCTTTGTAGAATATGTAGGAACCAATATGGGCATCCAGGTCCCTCTATTGGTTATTGACCGTAGAGGTGTCTCGGTCATGTCTGCATAGTTCTCGAACCCGCAGGGTCTACACACTTAACGTTTGGTGATGATATAAGTATAGTTGAGTCATTTTGGTGGTTACCGAAGGTTGTTCGAAGTCCCGGATTAGATCCCGGACATGACGAGGAACTCCGGAATGGTCCGAAGGTGAATATTGATATATTGGACGAAGGGTATTGGAGTCCGGAATTGTTCCGGGGGTACCGGGTGATGACCAACATGACCGAAAGGGGTTTCGGGGGGTCCCGGCAAGTGTTGGGGGGCCTCATGGGCCAAGGGGAGGGGGCAAACCAGCCCACTAAGGGGCTGAGCGCCCCTCTTACCTCATCCCACGTGACCAGGGGAGGTGGGGCGACTCCTGGCTTGGGAGGCAAGCCTCCACCTGGCTTGGGGGGCAGGTCACCCTAGGGTTTCCCTAGGGTAGATCCCATCTGCCCTGGGCGCTGCCCCCCTTGGGGAAACCCTAGGGGCGCCACCCCCTCCTCCCTTCTCCTATATATAGAGAGGTAGAGAGAGGGCAGCCGGACCGATACATATCTATTCGTGCCACGGCGCTGCTCCTCCTCCCCCTCATAGCCATCTTCTTCTCCGTAGTGCTTAGCGAAGCTCTGCTGAGATTTCGCCACCACCACCGCTACCACGCCGTCGTGCTATCGGAGGACTCAAGCTACTACTTCACCATCGCTCGTTGGATCAAGGAGGTGAAGGCGTCATCAAGCCATACGTGTGTTGAACGAGGAGGTGCCGTCCGTTCGGCACTTGGATCGGGAGTTCGCGGGATGAATCGTGATTGGATCGCGAAGACGTTCAACTACATCAACTATGTTTCTTAACGCTTTCGCTTAGCGATCTACAAGGGTATGTAGATGCAATCTCTCCTCTCGTAGATGGTCATCTCCTAGGTTTGATCTTGGTGAGTGTAGGAAATTTTTTGTTTCCCATGCAACATTCCCCAGCAGTGGTATCAGAGCTAGGTCTATCCGTAGATGACATCACGAGTAGAACACAAAGGAGTTTGTGGGCGTTGATATTCAGATTGCTTCCTTCCTTGATCTTTTCTTGATTCAGCGGTATTGTGGGATGAAGCAGCCCGGACCAACCTTACATGTCCACGTACATGAGACTGGTTCCATCAACAGACATGTGACTTTGTTGCATAAAGATGGCTGGCGGGTGTCTGTCTCTCCCACCTTAGTTGAATCAGATTCGACAAAGGCGGTCCTTGTAGAAGGTTAAATAGCAACTTGCATATCACCGTTGTGGCTTTGCGTAGGTAAGAATCATTCTTGCTAGATACCCATAGCAGCCACGTAAAACACGCAACAACAATTAGAGGACGTCTAACTTGTTTTTGCAGGGTATGTTGTGATATGATATGGCCAAAGACATGATGAAATATATTTGATGTATGAGATGATCATGTTTGTAATAGTTTATATCGACTTGCATGTCGATGCATACGGCAACCGGCAGGAGCCATAGGGTTGTCTTTAATTATTGTATGACATGCGTGTCAATCATTAAGCGCTATGTAATGCTTTACTTTATCGCTAAGCGGTAGCAATAGTAGTAGAAGCATGGTTGGCGTGACAACCCCGATGGCGACACGATGATGGAGATCATGATGATGGAGATCATGGTGTCATGCCGGTGATGATGGAGATCATGCCGGTGCTTTGGAGATGGAGATCAAAAGCACGAGTTCATGACCATATCATGTCACTTATGATTTGCATGTGATGTTAATCCTTTTATGCATCTTATTTTGCTTAGGACGACGGTAGCATTATAAGGTGATCGCTCACTAAAATTTCAAGATAAAATTGTGTTCTCCCCAAGTGTGCACCGTTGCGAAAGTTCGTCATTTCGAGGCACCACGTGATGATCGGGTGTGATAGACTCTACGTTCACATACAACGGGTGCAAGCCAGTTTTGCACATGCGGAACACTTGGGTTAAACTTGACGAGCCTAGCATGTACATACATGGCCTCGGAACACAAGAGACCAAAAAGGTCGAGCATGAGTCATATAGTAGATATGATCATCATGGAGATGTTCACCATTGAAACCACCTCATCTCACGTGATGATCGGACTTGGGTTGGTGAATTTGGATCATGCTACACTCGGACAACTGGAGGGATGTTGATTTGAGTGGGAGTTCTTAAGTAATATGTTTAGTTGAACTCATTATCATGAACAATAGTCTAAGTTCCCTTTGCAAATTATGTTGTAGATCAATAGCTCGCGATGTAGCCCCTATTTTAATACGTTCCTAGAGAAAGACTAAGTTGAAAGATATTGTAAGCAATTATGCGGACTAGGGCTGTAGTCCGAGGATTATCCTCACTACTGCACAGAAGGCTCAGGTCCTTGATGCACCGCTCGGTGTGCCAACCCCTACAGCGTCGTCTGTGGATGTTGTGAACATCTGGCAGACACGTTCTGATGACTACTTGATAGTTTAGTGCGCCATGCTTTACGACTTAGAATCGGGGCTCCAAAGGCATTTTGAACGCCATGGAACATATGAGATGTTCCAAGAGCTGAAATTGGTATATTAGGCTCATGCCCGTGTTGAGAGGTATGAGACCTCTGACAAGTTCTTTGCCTACAAGATGGAGGAGAATAGCTCAGCCAGTGAGCATGTGCTCAGAATGTCTAGGTGCTACAATCGCTTGAATCAAGTGGGAGTTAATCTTTTAGATAAGATAGTGATTGACAAAGTTCTCCAGACACTATCACCAAGCTACTAGAACTTCATGATGAACTATAACATGCAAGGGATGGAGATGATCCCGGAGCAGTTCGCGGTAGGCCGCGGAGGTAGAAATCAAGAAGAAGCATAAAGTGTTAATGGTTAACAAGACCACTGGTTTCAAGAAGGGCAAGGGCAAGAAGGGAAACTTCATGAATGGCAAGCCAGTTGCCGCTCCAGTGAAGAAACCCAAGGTTGAACCCAAGCCCAAGACTAAGTGATTCTATTGTAAGGGGAACGGTTGCTGGTAGCGGAACTACCCCAAATACTTGGTAGATAAGAAGGCTGGCAACTTCAACACAAGTATATTTGATATACGTGTTATTGATGTGTACCTTACTAGTACTCCTAGTAGCACCTGGGTATTAGATACCTGTTCAGTTGCTAACATTGGTAACTCGAAACAAAAGCTGCGGAATAAACGGAGACTGGCTAAGGGCGAGGTGACGATGTGTGTTGGAAGTGTTTCCAAGGTTGATATGATCACCATCGCACGCTCCCTCTGCCTTCGAGATTAGTGTTGAACCTAGATAAAAGTTATTTGGTGTCTACGTTGAGCATGAACATGATTAGATCATGTTTATTGCAATACGGTTATTCATTTAAATCAGAGAATAATGGTTATTCTATTTACATGAATAATACCTTCTATGGTCATGCACCTAATGTGAATGGTTTATTGAATCTCGATCGTAGTGATACACATGTTCATAACATTGAGGCCAAAAGATGTAGAGTTGATAATGATAATACCACTTTCTTGTGGCGCTACTGCTTAAGTCATATTGGTGTAAAGCGCATGAAGAAACTCCATGTTGATGGACTTTTGGAGTCACTTGATTTTGAATCACTTGACACATGTGAACCATGCCTTATGGGCAAGATGACTAAAATCCCGTTTTCCAGTACAATGGAACGGGAAAGTGACTTGTTGGAAATCATACATACTGATGTGTGCGGTCCGATGAGTGTTGAAGCGCGTGGTGGATATCATAATTTCCTCACCTTCACTGATGATTTGAGTAGATATGGGTATATTTACTTAATAAAGCATAAGTCTGAAACATTTGAAAAGTTCAAGCAATATCAGAGTGAAGTTGAGAATCATCGTAACAAGAAGATTAAATTCCTACGATCTGATCGAGGGGGAGAATATCCGAGTTATGAGTTTGGCAATCACTTAAGACAATGTGGAATTGTTTCATAGTTGACGCCACCTGGAACACCATAGCGTAATGGTGTGTCCGAACGTCGTAATCGTACCTTATTGGATATGGTGCGTTCTATGATGTCTCTTGCCGATCTACCACTATCGTTTTGGGGTTATGCATTAGAGACAACTACATTCACTTTAAATAGGGCACCATCTAAGTCCATGGAGACGACACCGTATGAACTGTGGTTTAGCAAGAAACCTAAGTTGTCATTTCTTAAGGTTTGGGGCTGCGATGCTTATGTCAAAAGGCTTCAGCCGGAAAAGCTCGAACCCAAAGCGGGCAAATGCGTCTTCATAAGATACCCAAAAGAGACGATTCGGTATTCCTTCTATCTCAGATCCGAGGGCAAAGTGTTTGTCACTAAGAACGGGTCCTTTCTCGAGAAAGAGTTTCTCTCAAAAGAATTGAGTGGGAGGAAGATAGAACTTGATGAGGTTGTTGAACCTTTACTTCAACCAGAGAGTAGCGCAGCACAGAAAGATGTTTCTGTGGCACCCACGTCAGTTGAAGAGGAAGCTAATGATGATGATCATGAAACTTCGGATCAAGTTACTGTCGAACCTCGTAGGTCGACAAGGGTACGTATAGCTTCTGAGTGGTACGGTAACCCTGTCTTAGAGGTCATGTTGTTGGACAACGGTGAACCTACGAGCTATGGAGAAGCGATGGTGGGCCCGGATTCCAACAAATGGCTAGGAGCCATGAAATCCGAGATAGGATCCATGTATGAGAACAAAGTATGGACTTTGGTGGACTTGCCCGATGATCGGCAAGCCATTGAGAATAAATGGATCTTTAAGAAGAAGACAAACGTTGATGGTAATGTCACCATTTATGAAGCTTGACTTGTCGCAAAGAAGTTTTCGACAAGTTCAAAGAGTTGACTATGATGAGACTTTCTCAGTCATAGCGATGCTAAAGTCTGTTGGAATTATGCTAGCAGTTGCTGCATTTTCATTTATGAAATCTGGCAGATGGATGTCAAAACAATGTTTCCTTGACGGTTTCCGTGAGGAAAGGTTGTATGTGATACAACCAGAAGGTTTTGGCGATCCTAAGGATGCTAAAAGGTATGCAAGCTCCAGCGATCCTTCTATGGACTGGAGAAAGCATCTCGGAGTTGGAACATACGCTTTGATGAGGTGATCAAAGCTTTTTGGGTTTATACAAAGTTTGCAAGAAACTTGTATTTACAAGAAAGTGAGTGGGAGCACTACAACATTTCTGATAAGTATATGTGGATGACATATTGTTGATCGGAAATGATGTAGAATTTCTGGAAAGCATAAAGGGTTGTTTAAAAGGTGTTTTTCAAAGGAAGACCTGGGTAAAACTGCTTACATATTGGGCATCAAGATCTATAGAAATAGAGCAAGACGCCTGATAGGACTTTCCCAGAGCACATGCCTTGACATGATTTTGAAGGAGTTCAAAATGGATCAGTCAAAGAAGGAGTTCTTGCCTGAGTGGTAAGGTGTGAAGTTGAGTGAGACTCAAAGCTCGACCATGGCAGAAGAAGAGAAAGGACGAAGGTCGTCCCCTATGCCTTAGCCATAGGCTCTATACGGTATGCCATGCTGTGTACCGCACCTACAGCGTGCCTTGCCACGTGTCTGGCAAGGGGGTACAAAAGTGACCCAGGAGTGGATCACTGGACAGCGGTCAAAATTGTCCTTTGAGGAATAAGGAAATGTTTCTAGGTTATGGAGGTGATAAAGAGTTCGGCGTAAAGGGTTACATCGATGCAAGCTTTAACACCTATCCGGATGACTCTGAGTAGCAAACCGGATACGTATAGTGGAGCAACCATTTGGAATAGCTCCAAGTGGAGCGTGGTAGCAGCATCTACAATATGACATAGAGATTTGCGAAGTACATACGGATCTGAATGTTGCAGACCCGTTGACTAAAACCTCTCTCACAAGCATAACATGATCAAACCCTAGAACTCATTGAGTGTTAATCACATGGTGATGTGAACTAGATTATTGACTCTAGTAAACTCTTTGGGTGTTAGTCACATGGCGATGTGAACTATGAGTGTTAATCACATGGCGATGTGAACTAGATTATTGACTCTAGTGCAAGTGGGAGACTGTTGGAAATATGCCCTAGAGGCAATAATAAATTGGTTATTATCATATTTCCTTGTTTATGATAATCGTTTATTATCCATGCTAGAATTGTATTGATTGGAAACTCAAGTACATGTGTGGATACATAGACAACAACGTGTCCCTAGTGAGCCTCTACTAGACTAGCTCGTTGATCAAAAGATGGCTATGGTTTCCTAGTCATAGACATGAGTTGTCATTTGATAACGGGATCACATCATTAGGAGAATGATGTGATGGACAAGACCCAAACTATAAACGTTGCATATGATCGTGTCAAGTTTATTGCTATCGTTTTCTGCATGTCAAGTATATGTTCCTATGACCATGAGATCATGCAACTCACTGACACCGGAGGAATACCTTGTGTGTACCAAACGTCGCAATGTAACTGGGTGACTATAAAGGTGCTCTACAGGTATCTCCGAGGGTGTCCGTTGAGTTGGCATGGATCAAGACTGGGATTTGTCACTCCGTATGACAGAGAGGTATCTCAGGGCCCACTCGGTAATACAACATCACAGTAAGCTTGCAAGAAATGTGACTAATGAGTTAGCCACGGGATCTTGTATTACGAAATGAGTAAAGAGACTTGCCAGTAATGAGATTGAACTAGGTATGGAGATACCGACGATCGAATATCGAGCAAGTAACATACTGATGGACAAAGGGAACTACATACGGGATTGTCTGAATCCTTGACATCGAGGTTCGACCGATAAGATCTTTGTAGAATATGTAGGAAGCAATATGGGCATCCAGGTCCTGCTATTGGTTATTGACCGTAGAGGTGTCTCAGTCATGTCTGCATAGTTCTCGAACCCGCAGGGTCTACACAATTAACGTTTGGTGACGATAAAAGTATAGTTGAGTCATTATGGTGGTTACCGAAGGTTGTTCGGAGTCCCGGATGAGATCCCGTACATGACGAGGAACTCCGTGAATGGTCTGGAGGTGAAGATTGATATATTGGACGAAGGGTATTGGAGTCCAGAATATTTCTGGGGGTACCGGGTGATGACCAGCATGACCGAAAGGGGTTTCGGGGGGTCCCGGCAAGTGTTGGGGGCCTCATGGGCCAAGGGGAGGGGGCAAACCAGCCCACTAAGGGGCTGAGCGCCCCTCTTACCGCATCCCATGTGACCAGGGGAGGTGGGCGCCTCCTGGCTTGGGAGGCAAGCCTCCACCTGGCTTGGGGGGCAAGTCACCCTTGGGTTTCCCTAGGGTAGATCCCATCTGCCCTGGCTGCCGCCCCCCTAGGGGAAACCCTATGGGCGCCACCCCCTCCTCCCTTCTCCTATATATAGAGAGGTAGAGAGAGGGCAGCCGGACCGATACAGATCTATTCGTGCCATGGCGCTGCTCCTCCTCTCCCTCGTAGCCATCTTGTTCTCCGTAGTGCTTAGCGAAGCTCTGCTGAGATTCCACCACCACCGCCGCCACCACGCCGTCGTACTGCCGGAGGACTCGAGCTACTACTTCACCATCACTCGCTGGATCGAGGAGGTGAAGGCGTCATCAAGCCGTACGTGTGTTGAACGCGGAGGAGCCGTCCGTTCGGCACTTGGATCGGGAGTTCGCGGGATGGATCGTGATTGGATCGCGAAGACGTTCGACTACATCAACCGCGTTTCTTAACGCTTCTGGTGAGCGATCTACAAGGATATGTAGATGCAATCTCTCCTCTCGTAGATGGTCATCTCCTAGGTTTGATCTTGGTGAGCGTAGGAAATTTTTTGTTTCCCATGCAACGTTCCCCAGCAAAACCAAAGCAATGGAGACCAAAGTTCTGATACCAATTAAGAGGATCGAGAAGAGGGGTCTAGAGGGGGGTGATTAGACCCTTAACAAGCAAAAGTAGCAGTTTTTAGTTCTTCAAGTTAAGGTTGAGTTTTAGCACAAGTTTAAGCATTCACAATATATTTCAAGCAAGCATGACAAGAGTATATGCAGCGGAAAGAGTAAAGCATGCAAATTGCAAGAAAGTAAAGGGATGGGATTGGAGTTTGCAAATGCAATGAAGACACGGAGATTTTTGGCGTGGTTCTGATAGGTGGTGCTATCGTACATCCATGTTGATGGAGACTTCAACCCACGAAGGGTAACGGCTGCGCGAGTCCAAGGAGGGCTCCACCCACGAAAGTTCCACGAAGAAGCAACCTTATCTATCCCACCATGGCCATCACCCATGAAGGACTTGCCTCACTCGAGTAGATCTTCATGAAGTTGGTGATCTCCTTGCCCTTACAAACTTCTTGGTTCAACTCCACATCTTGACGGAGGCTCCCAAGTGACACCTAACCAATCTAGGAGACACCACTCTCCAAAAGGTAATAGATGGTGTGTTGATGATGAACTCCTTGCTCTTGTGCTTCAAATGATAGTCTCCCCAACACTCAACTCTCTCTCACAGATTTGAATATGGTGGAAATATGATTTGAGTGGAAAGCAACTTGGGGAAGGCTAGAAATCAAGATTCTTGTGGTAGGATTGGAATATCTTGATCTCAACACATGAGTAGGTGGTTCTCTCTCAGAAAATGTATGGTGGAAGTGTAGGCATGTTCTGATGGCTCTCTCACATATGGAGAAGGGGGTGGAGGGGTATATATAGCCTCCACACAAAATCCAACCGTTACACACATTTGACCCATTTCAGTGAGACCGAATAGCTAAACTCGGTGAGACGGATTAGTTCAAAATGTGAACGTTAGGAATCTCGGTGGGACCGACTGGAACAACTCAGTGAGACCGATGTGCTAGGGCTTTAGGGCAAACATCATCTCAGTGGCACCGATTGCATCAACTGGTGAGACCGAAGTAAAGCAATAAGGTAACCGAGAGAATGTCAAGCCAACTCGGTGAGACCGATTGCATAACTCGGTGAGACCAAAGTGAATGCAACAAGTCACAGAGCGTTGGCAAGGCCATCTCGGTGAGACCGAGACCCGTATCGGTGAAACCGAATTGCTAGGGTTTCTGGCAGTGGCTATATCATATGAAATCGGTGGCGTCGGGTAGGAAATATCGGTGGGGCCGAGTTCGAGATTAGGGTTTTGACATATTTGGATGGAGAAAGTGGTTGAGGGCTTTGGAGCAATATCACTAAGCATTTGAGCAAGCAAGCCATTAAGCAACACCTCATCCCCTTTTAATAGTATTGGCTTTCCTATGGACTCAATGTGATCTTGGATCACTAAAATAGAAATGGAGAGTCTTGAGCTTTTGCCAATGCATGTCCTTAGCACCTTGAAGGGGTTCCACATCCTCTTGTCTTTTCGACGCCATTGTTGAACTTGTCTGAAATACACTAGACAAAGCCATTAGTCCAACTAGAGATATGTTGACATTAATTACCAAAATCACCCAGGGAGCACTTGTGCTTTCAGCCTCCTATGATTAGCATGTTGATGAAAAAAATTGGTGTTAGCATCACCCTCCCTGAGGTATAAAATATGCGATCTCTGCCTTGCAATGGAGTGTTCCAATGAGCAAAGGCCCAAGAGTTTATGCTTGAGGAGCATCTGCAAGTCTATTTCCGTGCCTGACATCAAACGTGTTTTTGCCGCTAAGTCCAAATGATGGATCACTTCCAATGCAATGCTGATTTGAAGTTTAATATTGCCAATCCATCTGTCACTCCAACTTTGCAAATGCTTCACGGTGGGCCGTAGCTTAGCATCGAGGGCGACATAAGGATTGCCCGGCCAGGGGATGGACTGCCATGCCCCAGCTACCACGTAGTGAAACTCCACTACTTTAGTCCAAATGCCTCAAATATGAACCTTTTGCTCGTGTGAAAATCTGCACTCAGGTCGAGAAGTAAAGGGCAGTGATTGGACACCGTCGTGCCCAGGACCGAGAGGAAGCAAGTCGGATGCAAATCTTCCCAAGAGGTAGTAGCGAAAACATGATCAATCCTTTCCTTGGTAGGTTGTTCCCTCTCATAAGATCACGTCTATTTCCGATCATTCAGGTAAATTTTCTTTAGCTCCAATCTATTAAGCAAGGCTTTGAAACGTGCCATCATCCGTCGGTTCACCACATTGTTCTTCTTGTCTTCCTGGGCAGATTGAAGTCCCCAAGAGCTGTCCAGGAGCCTGCATGATGATCCCTCACTTGCACTAGTTCCTCATGAAAAGCCATCTTATCCATGTCTCGTTGGGGGACATATACTCTTCTAATCCACCCTGTCGGCCCTCCCACCAACTTGACTAGCGTCGTGATGGTATTTTCGGTGGTGTGATGGTTGGACAGAGCGATACCAACGACTCCCAAGCGAGTAAGATGCCACCCCTTGTCCCAATAGTCGGTAGGTACATAAAGTTCTCAAATCTGCTTACAGGGAACCAAAACGGAGGTTGTTACCAAGGAGATTGTCTGTCACTGTCTAAGGAATCATGCTAGACTATTGCAACCATGAATTTGACCTATGTGGTGAGAAGAAGAAAAAACCGTTCTAAATATTGTCTTCACACTTAATTCATGTTTTTTTTTCTATTTATATATGTGTGGATTAATTATTACTCCCTCCGTTCCATAATACAAGATCTTAAAGTTATGAGACAGAGGGAGTTTTTTTTTGTCTATTTGAGATTGCTTTAACCACGCTCGTCGTGTGGTGTGGGGATCAAATATAAATTTGAGAGAAATCATCACTACTACATATGTACATCGTGCCATAGTATCTTTGGAATTAGTTCACGGATCTTTTGAATCTTCAGATTGCCTGACCAGCTCGGTATATGAAGTGGTCTTTGTTGTAGAGAATGCTATGCTTCGAAGCCCTGCGAGTTCATACATTGAAGCACCTTAATTAAAGAGAGAAAAAACACTTTTAGAGCACCCACTCACCCTCTTGCCAACAGCCAGCCTGCAGTTACCCAACGGACCAAGGGCGCAAAGCCACCGGCGACATCATGGCCTCCGGCTCCAATCCCGACGCGCGCTACGTTGAGCTCGCCTCCCTCTCCGGTGAGAAGCTCGTGGACCTCCTCCGCACCACCCACCGCAGGGCCGACTTCGAAGCGGTCGCGCGCGTTCTCAGAGCGCGGGATCGGAGGATCGCCAAGGCCGAGGCCGCGCTCTCCGGCATCGACGCCCTGCGGAAGAAGTACGATGCGCTCCTGGACGAGCACCGTTGCTCGCGGGGCGAGGCCGAAGAGATGGCGCCCCTGTTTGTTGCCGCCGCCCTTGACAAAGTGCATAGGGACGAGCCGCGCATCGAGGAGTTGGGCGATGTGCCGCTGAGTCCGCGTTTGAAGCGGCCGAGGCAAGGCGAGACCAGGGTTGTGGAATCGGTGAAGAGGATTGGACAGGGGCAGAGCAAGCCGGTCGCTACTCCGGAGAATCCAAAGCAGGGGCGGGGGATTGTGTCACCGGAGATGCTGGGTGGAGGAGGAATGCCCCGGACAATGCCTCTTCTCTCCCCGGGGCTTCTTCACAGGAGTGTTCTACCAAAGGTCTCGTCCCAAAGCGGCCATGTCAGAGCCAAATTTGGCAAGAGAGAAGGCTCATCTCATGGTGTCCTAGCAAAGGAAGTTAGTGAACTACGCAGGGGAAATGGTAAAATTATCCAAACATCAAGGGTGGAATCATCATCCCCATGTGCGAGCAAGATATCTGGGACTGCAATAAAAGAGTGCGCATCTTCTTCTATGGGCATTCGCAGCCTCTCTGGGGCAGAGCTTCGAGCATATTTTCTCAAGCCAGAACGAACTGCCCCAGCTGCTTCTTCTATAGAAAAGAAAACGCAAAAATTCTGCGATTTGATGAAGAGAGGAAATGACTTGTCTAAGAAACTGCAGGGTGTGTCCACGAAAAATAAACAGATGGGTGGAGACTGAAGAGCATCTAAAGATGGGTGGAGACTGAAGAGCATCCAAAACGTAGAGAAAATACTAATGGTTACACAAATGTTAATTCAGAGTAAAGCTCGTATCTATCCAGACTGATTGAAGGGGCAAGGTTCATTCTTTGTCAGATTTATTCTGGATGGGATCCTAGTCCTTTCACGAAATCCTCCATGAAGTCAGGCATAAACGCCTACGTGCGGTCTTCTTTTAAGATAGACTTTCACAAGGCTTACGACTCAGTGCACTGGTCCTTCCTTCGGGAGGTACTGTTGAAACGCGGATTCGACCCTCATTGGGTTACTCGCGTAATGCAACTAGTGACCAGTGGACGCACGACGGTTAACATCAACGGAGAGGTGGGCCCATATTTTCTTATAGGTCAGGGGATGCGTCAGGGAGACCCCCTCTCCCCCTTCCTTTTTAACTTGGTGGTAGACGCCTTGGCTACAATCTTGGACTTGGCAAGGCGGGCTGGCCACATTAGAGGTATCTGTCCCCATCTCACCGGAGATGGGGGGCTAACACATCTTCAGTATGCGGACGATACGATACTGATGGTGGAGGGATCGGATGAGGATATCCAACACCTCAAGTTCTTGCTCCTCTGTTTCCAGGAGATGTCGGGTCTCACTATTAACTTCGCGAAAAGCAAGGTGATGGTGCTTGGATACTCCGCGGAGGAGGCGGACCGTATAGCTAACCGCCTAAACTGTCGCTTGGGATCCTTCCCGACGATTTACCTCGGCATGCCGATTAGTGATGTTCGCCTTCAGGAAAAGGACCTCCGCCCTACGGTCTCCAAACTCCAATTTCGGGTAGAACCATGGCAAGGGCGGTGGCTCTCCAAGGCAGCACGGGTGGTTCTGATGAACTCATCACTTATTAGCTTGCTCATGTATATTATGGGATTCTATAGTCTGCATGAATCCCTCCATCAGGAGATCGCCAAGTACCTCTCCCGGTTCTTCTGGGCGGAAGAAGGCAATAAGCAGAAATACCACATGGTCAAGTGGTCCGAGATCTGCAAGCCCAAGGATCAGGGTGGCCTTGGTGTTATTTCCTCAAAGCGTATGAATATTGCATTTCTCGCCAAGTGGCTGTGGCGCATTGAGACAGGCGCCGGCGGCCTGTGGTTGGACATTATGCGCGCAAAGTATCTGCGCGGACAACCTCTAGCCTTTGCCCCCCGGGTCGGGGGATCCCAGTTCTGGCAGTCAATTATTCAATTGATGCCGGTCCTCCGGATTGGCACGTCGATTGCTGTGGGCTCGGGCACCAATACACTATTCTGGCTGGACAGATGGTTGGGAACCAGACCGTTCGCGGAAAGGTTCTTTGCCTTATTCTCGATTTGCTCCTACCCACGTCTTTCGGTGGGAGCCGCCCTTCATGACATAGGCGCCATCACCTTTCGTCGCACCTTTGGGGAGCTTGAGCGAGAACAATGGGACGAACTTTTGGAGTGCGTGGCACTGCACACCCCCTCGCTCGAACCGGATTCTGTTGTGTGGCACCTTGAGCCGAATGGGGCATTCTCCACTAAATCCCTATACCGCGCGATCTTGCTGACTTCGGGTCCCAATGAGCTTACGGTACTATGGGAAATTAAGTTACCACTGTAGTTACGTATCTTCTTGTGGCAATGGGTTCGTGGCCGCCTGCCCTTGGGCACAGAGGTCCAGAAGCGTAATGGCCCGGGGGATGGCCTTTGCCCCTTATGTGGAGTTCCGGAAGACTCCAACCATATCTTCTTCCGATGCCCGGCTGCGCGATTCCTATGGAGTTGCTTCCGGGATGTCGTGGGCGGGACGTGGTGCCATGATAATCTCCCAGACTTATTCCGGGAGATCCTAGATTCCCCCCCTATTAGTAGGCCCTCCCTTTGGGTGGTAGTGGGTACCCTGGCGTGGACCCTCTGGAATTGTCGCAATAAACTGGTGATCGAGCACGTGATTCCTTGCCGTGTGACTGATGCCATCTTTAAAATGTGTGGATTTCTACAGCTCTGGAGACCGCTTAGCAAGCGGCGGGATCGTGGCTTCATCGACTCCATCGTCGCAGGTCTTCGCTCCTCTGCAACCGCGATGGCCCCGCCTTCACCACCCCCACCCCCGGAGCCTGATTAGAGTCGTTTTTTCTTGTCTTTGGGGCTTGTTTGGCTGTGCTCCCAGCCGGACCTTGTTTATTTGTTGTTCGTACCCTGAACTTGTACTTTCATGTTGCTGAATGCTTGGCGGTTGTGCTTTATAATATAAAGCGGGGGAAACCCTTTTTCGTTAGGTTCATTCTTTGTAGTTAAGATTAAGAAAATATAAAATTCTTATGTAGAGGGGTTACTATGTCTGTTTTGCTGATGGAACTAATCTGGTGAATCAGTATTAGGTGGAGTAATTTGCACTCTACCTCCTCTGGAACCATTATTAAACATATAACAATGATTTGACGATAGCTAGATATTGCATCCATACATGGATGATTCAAAACACTATAACGTTTATGTCACTGAGTACCATTATGCAAAATACGATGACATTTTTAAATTTGAACATTATTACGCTCCAGGTATTCTGAATGTGTTCTTTTTCTAGGAATGCATATTCTTATGTAAAAGCTATTTCTTGTGCTCCTGCGTAGGATTGATCAGACATAATGATAATTCCTGAAGCTAGTGCACTTTCTACTAAATACTACTCCTCCGTCCGAAATTACTTGTCACTCAAACAAATGTATCTAGGGGGTAGCTGATAGCGCCACCTGAAAGTGCAACTAATCCCCGGGTGGTTTTGGTAATTCATAACAGCATATAGCTCATTGAACTAATATCCATTCAAGATAAATATTTCAGGAAGTTCAATGAATGTCATGGCATGGACTAGAGATGTGGACCCCTCAAAATGCTAAGGACAAATATTGGCAAAAGCTCAAGACTCTTCATCTTTATTTTAGTGATCCAAGATCACATTGAGTCCATAGGAAAGCCAATACTATTAAAAGTGGATGAGGTGTTGCTTAATGGCTTGCTTGCTCAAATGCTTAGTGATATTTCTCTAAAACCCTCAGTCACTTTCTCCATCCAAATATGTCAAAATCCTAAACTCCAACTCGGCCCCACCGATTCTTTCTACCCAGAGCCACCAAGTTCATATGACATAGCCACTTCCAGAAACCCTAGCAATTTGGTCTCGCCGATACGGATCTCGGTCTCACTGCCAACACTATGTGACTTGTTACATTTATTTTGGTCTCACCAAGTTATGCATTCGGTCTCACCGAGTTGGCTTGACAGACTCTCTGTTGCCTTATTGCTTCACTTCGGTCTCACCGAGTTGATGCAATCGGCGCCACCGAGATGATGTTTGCCCTAAGCCCTAGCACATCGGTCCCACCGAGTTGTTCCAGTCGGTCCCACCGAGATTCCTAACATTCATAATTTTGAACAGATCGGTGCCACCGAGTTTAACCATTCGGTCCCACCGAGATGAGTCAAATGTGTGTAACGGTTGGATTTGTGTGGAGACTATATATACCCCTCCACCCCCTTCTCCATTAGAGAGAGAGAGCCATCAGAACGTGCCTACACTTTCACCATACATTTTCTGAGAGAGAACCACCTACTCATGTGTTGAGATCAAGACATTCAAATCCTACCACAAGAATCTTGATTTCTAGCCTTCCCCAAGTTGCTTTCCACTCAAATCATCTTTTCACCATAGTCAAATCTGAGAGAGAGAGAGAGAGTTGAGTGTTGGTGAGACTATCATTTGAAGCACAAGAGCAAGGAGTTCATCATCAACACGCCGTCTATTACCTTTTGGAGAGTAGTGTCTCCTAGATTGGTTAGGTGTCGCTTGGGAGCCTCCGTCAAGATGTGGAGTTGAACCAAGAAGTTTTAAGGGCAAGGAGATCGCCTACTTCGTGAAGATCTACCCGAGCGAGGCAAGTCCTTCGTGGGCGATGGCCATGGTGGGATAGACAATGCTGCTTCTTCGTGGACCCTTCATGGGTGGAGCCCTCCATGGACTTGCGCAGCCGTTACCCTTCGTGGGTTGAAGTCTCCATCAACGTGGATGTACGATAGCACCACCTATCGGAACCATGCCAAAAATCTCCATGTCTCCATTGCGTTTGCCTTCTCCAAACCCTTTCCTTTACCTTCATATGTAATGTTTTACTTTCCGCTGCTATACTCTTAGAATTGCATGTGTAGGTTGATTGCTTGACTTGTGCTAATTGCTAAAATCTGCCCACAACTAAAATTAGGAAAATGATAGATTTTAATTTGGTCAAGTAGTCTAATCACCCCCCTCTAGACATACTTTCGATCCTACAAGTGGTATCAGAGCTTTGGTCTCCATTAGCCTTGATTTCCATAGCTTTGGTGATCATAGCCTCGGTTTCACAACCTAGGAGAGTGTGATGTCTAGTGAGGGAAATTATCACCATAGAGGTCCTTACTTTGATGGTACAAATTTTGCTAGTTGGAAGCATAAGATGAAAATACATATTCTTGGTCATAACCCCGTCGTTTGGGTTGTTGTTCATATTGGCTTGCAAGGTGAATACTTTGAAGATGGAAAAGAACCGGATCATGAAGCCACCGCGGATGAATTGAAGATGCTGCAATACAATGCTCAAGCTTGTGATATTCTCTTCAATGGATTATGCCCCGAAGAATTCAACAAAATTAGCCGCCTTGAGAATGCAAAGGAAATTTGGGATACTTTGGTTGACATGCATGAAGGTACCAAGTCCGTCAAGGAATCCAAGTTGGATGTGCTTCAAAGTCAACTTGACAAGTTCAAGATGAAGGATGGTGAAGGAGTCGCCGAAATGTACTCTAGGCTTGCTCTCATCACAAATGAGATTGCCGGCTTAGAAAGTGAAGAGATGACCGACAAATTCATCATCAAGAAGATCCTTAGAGCCTTGGATGGAAAATATGATACCGTGTGCACCTTGATCCAAATGATGCCCAATTACAAAGATCTCAAGCCTACGGAAGTCATTGGTAGCATTGTTGCTCATGAGATGTCACTCAAGGATAAGGATGAGCTCCACAACAAGTCAAATGGTGCTTACAAAGCTTCAAGTGATGCTCCTACAACATCAAGTGACAAGCTAGTCTCCAATGAAGAATTGAGCTTAATGGTGAATAACTTCAACAAGTTCTACAAGAATAGAAGCAAAGAGAGAAGCTCCAAGTCAAGGTCCTACAATGACAAAAGATCGTCTAGTCGTGATCATAATTGCTACAACTGTGGAAGACCCGGACACTACTCCAATGAGTGTACGGCTCCCGACAAGAAATGAGAAGACTCACCAAAAAGGAGGAGTAGAAGAGATGAATCACCGCCAAGCACCAAAAGAGAGAAGGAGTAGAGATGATCATTATGAACGAAGACCCTCTCGTAGAAGCAAGGATTCAGAAAGCAAGGACAAGTCATCAAAGATCTACAAAAGACGAAGACATCAAGCTCACATTGGTGAATGGGTATCCGGTTCCGACTCCGACAACTACTCGGAGAGAAGCTATCACTCCGACTCCGACTATACTCAAGATGAAGGTGTTGTCGGTCTTGCACTTGTGTCATCCAACTCCTACAATATATTCGATTCACCAAATGAAGGAATTGGAAGATGCTTCATGGCTAAAGGTCCCAAGGTATCACACCCCGAGTATGTTGATTTCAATAGTGATGAAGATGATTTGCTAGGTGATGATGATTTACTTGTTGACAAAACTAGTGATGAAAACTATGATGTACTTGCTAGTAATCATGCTATTCAAGATGAAACGAATGACAAAGATAAGAAGGAGATTGAGCATCTAACTAAAGAACTAAACACTCTTAAGTTAGCTCAAGAAAGTTTCTTCCTCTAGTAGTAGCAATAACCATGCTAAATCCAATATTGTTGCTTCTAGTAGTTCTCTTGATTCCACTAATGATTCTCATAGACAAGTTACACTTGAGCAAGAAAATAGCTTATTGAAGGGAATTATAGAGAAAGGTGTTTACAAGAGCCTTGCCGGGAGCAAGCAATTTGAGGAAATTGTACGCAAGCAAGGAAGGCACCGGAAGAATCAAGGTGTTGGTTTTGAACGAAAGTTCAATGCCAATGTAGTTGAGTGGGATGAAGATCAATACCCTAAGAGGAAGTTTGTTCATCAACAAGAGAAGTATAACCCCACTTCTTTCAAGGGAATACAAGCTCAAGATGATCTTCCACCACAAGACCACAAGTCAAAAGGCAAGGACAAGCTTCAAGAAGAGATTGACTCATTTGAAGAAGCTCCTAAGGCCATGGTCAAGTGGGTTCCCAAGACTACGTCAAGCTCTACATCACCAAGTTCAACTACAACTCCAAGGATTCCCATCAAGTTGATGTGGATCCCAAAGAAGAAGAACTAGAGTGTTCTCGAGGGTGACTCCGCCAATATACTTCACTCATATTCATTTTGGCAAAACTTGCGCAATCAACTTTCATATCTTGCATTAGTTCATGGAGTCACAAACCCTCTTGTTGGTAAGACAAGAGACAAGGTAACCTAATGCTTTCATGGACATCATCATGTGTGCAATTCACTCTATGTCTATGGACATCCTTGTATGTTCCTTGTGGGACTAACCCGTGTAGGTATTGAAAGTGCAACACTCCAATGGATTGCTCCAAAAGATCTACATCAACATTGAGCATCCACATATTCACTATCTACATGAAGTCATCATCGACAAAACCCAAGGTTAGTTCATCCCTCTTAGGGGGATATCACATCTAGGGGGAGCTTTGCTCCAAAAATTGAGCTAAAGCAACTCTAATGGTGTGAACACATTAATGCTTTATGTAAAAGTGGTAACCCCACTTGTGCTTAAACGATGAGTATGACCTACGATCAAATGTTCTCATTTGACTCCTAAGTCAATATACTCGTATATAGATGACCTAGTCATCGCCAATTGGTTGATAGATGCTAGAATTGTTTGTGCATGCTTTGACACATGTTTCATTTGGTATCTTATTGTGTGAGCATGTTGGTTGCATAATTTCTCCATTCGAGGACATCCATTTGTTGTTTTGATTGTGGTCTTTATTGGCCAAATGGATGGACAAGAATTGAACAAGTCTTTTTCGGACCCTCCAGGTGAGGAGCACTCGGAGCCACTGATCCGTCAAGGGCTGCTTTCCAAAACCTTCTTGTGCATTTTGGTTAGACCAGCTCACTCACACTCGGTCCCACCGAAAGCACTAGACAAATCTAGGTTTTCATCTCGGTGATACCGATTAGAATGACTCGGTCCCAGCGAGTTGCAATAACTGCATGTAGTTTTGCATCTCGGCGCCACCGAAACATTCCATTCGGTGCCACTGACAGCACATGGGTATATATTCAGCGGACCCGTACGGTTGAAAATCACTTCAAACCACTCGTGCCCGCGCCCCATTGCTGCCGCCCCCTTGGTCTCCGGATCATCGTCGTCTTCGCATGTGTGCCTTCACCGCAGGTCTTTGTCGCCGTCAACAGGAATCTCCATCGCCGTTGTCGCCGTAGAGAATCATCACCGAGCTAGGGTACGATTCGATCTCTTTGTGCTATCCCCTTCCGATTCTATGCACAAGGATAATTCCTAGTTTCTTGCCACGTATGAGATCATTCTATCCACAGAAAAACTCCATTAGATTAGATTCGATGAAAAATTTTAGGGTTAGGTTTCCACCGAGCTCATTTCGGACCGACCGAAATGAACTTTTTGTTCCCACCGATTGGCCCTGGCCATTGCACTAAGTACAACTCGGTGCCACCGAAATGTACTAATCGGTGAGACCGAAAGCAAAACCTCAGTGAAACCCTAGCATCTCAGAGTCACCGAACCGCAACTCGGTCTGACCGATCTTGTGTGTTTACACTCTGTTAATGCTTCAGTGTCATCGAGATTTTCATATCGGTAGCTCCAAAATGCTTTCTGTAGAAAACTAAAACTAAAGTTTTGATTCGAATTGTTTGAAAAATCATCTGTTTTTTTTGTGACGCTCATCCACTCTGCCCATACCTATCTACTCACAGGGTCTGTTTGCAAGATGTCTTATGCAAGTGACAGCCAGAACAAGTCAGAGGAAGAGGTTAATCTCAGTGAAGGCACAAGCCCTAGTGGAAGCTATGATGAGGGCAGCAGAAGCACTCCAAGCAATCTGCCTAAAGCTGCCACAAGACAAAGGAAGAAGAGAACCTCAGAAAGTGACGATGAGGATTTTGTTGTTGATGAGGAAGTAACCTCAAGGAAGAAAGTGCTAAAGAAAGAGTATGGCACAACAGTTGCTACCAAGCCAGGTCCCAATAAGAAAGCCCCTGCAAAGAGAGTTCCAATGTCTAAGGCCGAAAAGTCTACACAAGAAACTATGACTTTCACTCTTGAGCAAATAGAAGAAGAAGAAGCTACTGCTGGAAAGAAAAAGAGGAAAGAGAGAGTGAAGAAGACCATTCACTGGTACATCGAGGTGCTATACAAACGGTTTTTAACCCCTTTCCGCGACGGTGTTTTGAACCGTCGCCTAGTGAGTGACGGCGATAGGGGGGGTCCTTCCCACATGACCCAGAAATCGTCAGGGATAGGCCCTCCGGTCACACACGCTCGGCAAAGAGAGGTCGTGTGTGACGGGCGAACGATCAAATACGGTTATATGTACAGTTGTGCTAAAAAATACAATTATATAGGCCAAATCATTTTCGGTCGTAAGTGCATCATACACAGTCAGTCCCGGCTAAACGTTTCCGTTCGCATGTACATTCCACACAGTCAATCCAAAGAATACGTTTCCGTTAGTATGCACATCCCACACAGTTAATCCAAGAAGTACGTTTCCGTTCGTATATACATCCCACACAGTCACTCCAATGAAAACATTTCCGTTCACAGGTACATCACACACTATTTTCCCCATTAAATCGTTTGTGATAGCGTTGCCATTGCACACGATATTAACAATTTTATCGTTTACGTTATTGAATGCATCACACACGGTGCGTAGAAGAAACTGTGTGGCAAAGGTTGTCCATCACACACACTTTTTATGTGGTAAACGTTTGCGCAAGGTGGCCTAACGCAAACAGTTTTCAAGAGGATGTCGTGTGTGATTGTTCATTGATCCAACATGGTTTATTCCTAGAAACTGTGTGCGTTGCCTGAGGTCATCGCCCACGGTGTTTTCTCAATAACCGTTTGCAATAGGAAAACCCAATTAGCAGGCTAATTGCCCTATTATTAATAATCCATTTATTAATCTAATTGACATTTCATATTAAGCACACAATATATTTCATTTTCATATTATGGAAGAAGGATTTCATAATTGAAATACATCAGAGTACAACATCATATAGCTTCAGCACTCAGCTACCCCATTACACAACTGCACCAGCACCAAGTTTCACATGCAACATCTATAACCTTTCGAAATTAGCATCATAGATGGTACATAGACAGATGGATCTCATCTGGAAAACTGCTGAAGCGGAAGGCGAATATTGAGCCTTCGTTGATGTCGAAGGTCTTTGCAACTTTAGGCCAGTGCCTGTGGATGATCGACCGTCCATCCTTCGTCCTCTTTAGGAACACTTCAATATTGAACCGTGGGTGTTGTATGAATAGCTTCCTCGCCTCCTGACCATACAGGTGGTTTGAGAGGTAATCATCAGTGAACTGCTTTGGAAAGGCCTAAAAACAAGGATGTGCATAAATATCTTCTCTATATTGGAAATGGGGCAAAGGAATAAAAAAGGCAAGGTATAATAGTTAGTACCATCCTGTAGTGAACTGATGTCTTCTTCATTGTGCAGACAAAGATCTTGTTGTTTTTTGTCGCTAATTTATTTATCCTAACAATCTTTCTAAGTTTCTTGACTTGACTGATATTCATGGACAACTCATTTCCCCATATGCAAAAAGGGTCGAACAGTGGGTCAAAACCTCTGACAGCAGGACCTACGTGTGCAAGACCAAATTGTTAAAAACCTAAATATTAGAATGGTTCCTGCAGTTGCACAATAATGTGCTATTAGACAAAGGACCATGCATGTGCAAACCTCGATTGTAAACCTCAGTGCTTCCCATTGTTTCCCTGCAACACATATAAGGTAGTTAGTGATCAGGTTAAGTGAGGGTTCGCATGCTATCAGTAAAATATGTTGATGAAAAATAAGCACATTGCAGATTCATCAGATTAATTCAAGCCACATGGAAAACCCATTTATCCAAACCAAGCATGATTAAGAACTAGGAAATATAGCAATTGTATATGTTTCTCATGTATTAAGTGCAGCCAAATTCGATTTATTCCTCACATGCACAACAATACAAAATTCTACCCACGACAATTGGACATCGCATTGCAGAATTGAACCAAGCAGTTAACTAATAAACACCACAACAGATGAACCAAACATTAACTGAGCACCATATTGCACAATATAACATACTCCTAATAGAAGATCAGACAGTTAACCAAACCAAGCATACTTAACAACTTGAAAATATAGCAATTGTATTTGTTTCTCATGTATTTAGTACAGCAAAATTCGATTTATTTCTCACATGGTATACAATAACAGAATGCACCCAAAACAATTGAACATCACATTGCAGAATTGAACCAAACAGTTAACTAAACACCACAACAAATGAACCAAACATTAACTAAGCACCACATTGCACAATGTATAACATACTAGAAGATCAGATAGTTAACCAAACCAAGCATGCTTGACAACTTGGAAATATAGCAATTGGATTTGTTTCTCATGTATTTTGTAAAGATAAATTCGATTTATTTCTCACATGGAAGACAATACAAAATTGCACCCTGAAGAATTGAACATCACATTTGTAGAATTGAACCAAACAGTTAACTGAAGACGACAACTAATTAACCAAACAGTTAATAAGTGAGCACCACATTGCACGACATATAGAACATATACACTAGAGCAACAAATTGCATGGTAAAAGTAGATAGGACAATCCACTAGAATTTGTTAAGGAAAGGCAGGAGCAGCACATGCAATGGGTAAACCGAGCATGCTTAACCGGCGTAGCTAGCAAACTGAACATAGGTCCTTATAGTGAGCTAATAAGACAAGCTACTCCTCATGGTCGGAGATATCGATGATGATTGGCTCCTTGGACATGGAAGAGGGCGAGGCCTCCACATCGTGGGTTCCCTCGTCGTAGTGGTGAGTTGCATGAGCCGCTCCGGGCACCAACCTGCTGCCTCTCGAGTTGAGGTAAGCATGGGCACGCTGAGAAAACACCTCGTAGTCTTCATCAAAGGCACCGACGATGGCCTCAAGGAAACGCCACAAACTGTCGTTTAAAGCAGCCAACCGCGTCACGGCGTCGGCGCGCGAGGCGTCGACGGTGGCCTCGATGGCGAGGTGCTCCTCCAAGATCTGGGGATCGGCACGAATGGCAGCCATCACGACCTCATCCGCGCATGCGGCCGCGATTTGCTTCTCTGCTGTCAAATGCTCCTTGAGCTCCTCGCTATACTGCGTGCACCATGGCTTAGGGCGGCGCTTATTTGGGGGAGGGGTCGGTGATTTGGGTGGAAGGTGTCGCGCCGGCGGTCGAGGCATATGGGATGTGGAAGGAGGAGAAGGATGGGGGTCGGGTGTGGATTACCTGCGTGGATCGACGAGGCCGAGCAGCGTGAAGGAGGGTCGCCGGCGAGGAGGCGGCACTGCAAGCAAGGAGTGAAGGTTTCAAATTGGAAAGGAAGGTGGAAACAGGGGAAATGTGGCTTTTGGTAAGGGGGAGGGGGCGGGGAGGTAGATATTTCCGCAGAAACCAAATTTTTTGAATCGGTACAGCGAAAAAACGGGCGCGCAAAGTGTCATCAGACGCGGTCCCTTATCCAGCACTGTGTACGATATGTGAACATCACAAACGATTCATATAGCTTAACCCGTGTGTGATGAGTTTGAATGTCAAAAATTTTGGTTCGAATTTCCCTGGTTACAGTGGTCATCCACGTCATTGCATAATTTGGGTACATAAAGGAGACTACAGCACACCCACACTCCTTAATCGAGCAACTTCAGCAATTAAACAGAGCTAGCTGATCTAAACATTACTCTAACAAATTAAAGACCGGTGCTCTTAATTAAACAAAAAAAAGAGTACTACTACGGCTGGTGCTCGTCGATCTCCGTCGCCTCCTCCATGTCCAGCTCGCGCCCGATGATCTCCTGGGAAGGGGCTCTATGGCATCCATCGCACCATACTCGGCAAGCATCTCGCCATCCGCATCCGCCATCTCTTTGGAATAGGCCGCCATGAGCTGGGCGTGGGCGGCCGCTATCTGGGCTTGGACGGGCTCCGTCGTGGCAAGGTATGCCGCAGAGGAACGGACGGCTGCTCGAACGCTCTTGGCGATTGCCAACTCTTCGGCCGTGGGTTGCCGACCATTGTCGGAGAAGCTTCATTCGATTTGTGCGGTGATCGCCACGAGCTAGGCATAGGCAGGCTCGACATGGTTATGGGCGGCCTCCATCAGGGCTAAGGCCGCTGTTGCGGAATGGAGAGCTGATGTGCCGCTCTCGCCAGTTGCTATCCCCGAGGCAGATGTTGCTGCCGCCACCTGAGAAGCAACAGCGGCCTTGGCCGCTCAGTCGCAAATTGCAGCCGCGCTCATGCAGCTTGTTAGCACGTGTATGGCGGCTGTGGCCGCGCTCTCACCGGAGTGGGCCACCGAAGTTGCCCTCACGACGCGGGTCCACGTCCCCATCTTTCACCGGCGATGATTAAACAGTGAAATGATATTTGGGGAGCGAGCTAGTGTGCTTGACACGCCGGCTGTGGACTATAGCCGACGCACCTTCTCGCGTAAGCCATAGGCGTACTATACTCCGACGGTGCTCCAAGATATTTTGTACTGCATCTCACACGGTTCGTGATAATAAACTATGTGCGATCTACTTGATTGTTCATCTTGATTTGAATTACATAATGGGGTCACAGCAGCAAAGGAGGGTGTTTGAATTGCTAGAAATTTTACCTGCAGTGAACATGCAACTATAGGTGTCGTCAAAAAATAGATATTATTCAGGGTTCGCTTGGACATTTTTATACATTAACTTGGTTTTCTAGCTATTTCAGGTGCACAATTCAAAATTAAACTACATGCACATGCTCTGGTGCACCAAAATGGGTTGTAAAATCATATATGTGTCCATGGGTTTATGCTTATGTCCCATGCAAGAAATGGGGATGAATTTCGAACACCACGGCACCATGGCTCTCTGGCAAACGTTGAGGTACTTGCTTTTGTAATTCTAGTAAATCCAAAACCTGTCTGAAATTCATGAACCTTGGCATGCTATCATGGAATGGCATCAACATGCTGGGGTAAAAAATATTGTCCCAATTGGGGTAGGTTATGGTATAAGCTTCTCACAAACCAGAGCTTCTCACAAGAAGCCTCATGGTTCCGTTAGGGAAATGTTTCACCTTTGTGGACAAAACGATATTCGTCGCCTCTTCTTGCTTTCAAATTTTTTTCTGGTGTCAACATAGAACAACAGGAGTGTCGTGTTAAATTTTGGAATTTTTCGGGGATTGTTTGGACATTTTTATATGTTAACTGAGTTTTCTAGGCATTTATGTGCATAATTCAAAATTGAACTACATGCACATGCTCCAGTGCATAAAAACAGGTTGAAAATCAAATATGTGTCCTTGGTTGCAAGCTTAGGTCACACGCAAGAAATGAGAATGAATGTCAAACACCTTGACACTGTCGCTTGGCCGCTAACATTGAGGTACATGGTTTTAAAATTCTAGTAAATCGAAAACTCGTCTGAAATTCATGAAACTTGACATGATATCATAGAACGGCATCGACATGCCGTGGTAAAAATATTGTCCCATTTGGGCCAGGTTTGGGTATAAGCGTCTCGCAAACCAGAGCTTCTCACAACAAGCCTGATGGTTTCAATAGGGAACGTGCCACCTTGGGGGACGAAACGATATCTGTTGCCTCTTCTTACTTTAAATTTTTTTCTCATGTCAACATAGAACAACAGGAGTGTTGTGTCAATTTTTGGGATTTTTTGGGGTTCGCTTGGATATTTTTATACATTAACTGGGTTTTCTATGCATTTATGTGCATAATTCAAATTTGAACTACATGCACATGCTCCAGTGCATATAAATGGGTTCAAAATTGAAATGTGTTGCCTTGGTTGCGTACTTAAGTCCCATGCAAGAAATGAGAATGAATGTCAAACACCTTGCCACCGTCGCTCGGCCGCTAACATTGAGATACATGGTTTTTAAATTCTAGTAAATCAAAAACACGTCTGAAATTTATGAAACTTGACATGCTAGCATGGAACGGCATCAACATGTCGTGGTAAAAATATTGTTCCATTTGGGGCAGGTTGGGGTATAAGCTTCTCACAAACCAGAACTTCTCACAACAAGCCTCATGGTTATGGTAGGGAACGTTTCACCTTTCTGGATGAAACGATATCCATTGCCTCTTCTTGATTTCAATTTTTTTTCTAGTATCAACATAGAACAACAAGAGTGTTGTGTTAAATTTAGGAATTTTTCGGGGTTTGTTTGGACATTTTTATACATTAACTTAATTTTCTATGCATTTATGTGCATAATTCAAATTTGAACTACACACACATGCTCCGGTGCATGTAAATTGGTTGAAAAATAAAATATATGTCCTTGGTTGCATGCTTAGGTCCCATGCAAGAAATGGGAATGAATGTCAAACACCTTGCCACCGTCGCTCGGCCGCAAACATTGAGATACATGGTTTTTAAATTCTAGTAAATCCAAAACTCGTCTATAGTTCATGAAACTTGACATGCTATCATGGAGCAGCATCAACATGTTGTGGTAAAAATTTTGTCCCATTTGGGGCAGGTTTGGGTATAAGCTTCTCGCAAACCAGAGCTTCTCACAACAAGCCTGATGGTTTCGGTAGGGAACGTGCCACCTTTGGGGACGAAACGATATCGGTTGCCTCTTCTTGCTTTCAATTTTTTTCTAGTGTCAACATAGAACAATAGGAGTGTTGTGTCAATTTTTGGGATTTTTCGGGGTTCGCTTGGACATTTTTATACATTAACTGGGTTTTCTATGCATTTTCTGTGCATAATTCAAATTTGAACTACATGCACAAGCTCCAGTGCAGAAAAATGGGTTGACATATCACATGTGTGTCGTTGGGTGCATGCTTAGGTCCCATGCAAGAAATGGGAATGAATTTCAAACACCAGGGCACTGTTGATTGCCAGCAAAATGTTGACATACTTTGTTTTTAAATTCTAAAAAATCCAAAACTCGTCTGAAATTCATGAAACTTGGCATGCTATCATGGAATGGCACCCGACATGCTGTGGTATTTTTTGCGTCCATTTTGAGAGAAGGCGCACTCGAATAATAGCCAACAAAGGCATTTTTAAACAAATAGCTGCCACTTTAACATCTCAAATGTTTGTATAATTTAAATCGTATGCGTTCTGTTAACCATTCAGGTGACGCCATGTGTCTCTCTTTTAATGGCTATAGGAGGTGTCGTGCGGATAGCTGCTTGACTGGACGGGAGGCGTGCGAGCGCAGTCCGGTGCGCAGGCTGACCGAGAGGCGTGCAAGCTGTCCTCCAATGCGCAGGCTCACCGGGAAGCGTGTGAGTTGTATGCTGCGCAGGCTCACTGGGAAGCGAGCCCTTTGACTTCCATGGCCGCCCGCCTTGCTCGCATCCTCTCCATTAATGGCGCCCGAGCCGCTGTTTAATACGGGCGGCCTTACTGTTCGCCTCCCATTCCCCTCCCTCCCATAGACCTCCACCAACGCCATGACGCAGAAGGATCATCTGCCACTAGCCTTCCAATTTGGTGAAGTCGACTCCGAACCGGAGGAGATGGAAAATAAGGAGGAATGGGGCCTCATGGACATGGCCCTGAACGAGCCGGCCGCGGCAGTTGATGCCCCCGCGCCCGTCCCAGCTCCCATTCCCACGCCCGCACCAGCGACCATCCCCGTAGCATTGATGGGCTGATCGCCGAGCACTATCGCAGAGCTGGAAGCCACTGGCATCAGCGAGGTCTCCGCGGACCCGCGTGAGCTCGTGTACATGCCAGCGCCAGCGCCCGTGGCCGTGTGCGCCCATGCACTCACCGCGGCGCCGGTCCCCGCGCGTTTGCCTGCACCCACCACACCCGTGCTCATGCGCGCGCCCCCCTCAGCGGCATGGGACGCCGCCATCAACCGCTACCTTGCAGCGCCGCGAGCTGCCGTCCTCCCGCGCCCCTCCCGTCGATCGCGCGACGACATGATGTTTGATTTCCAAGTGAAAAACATTATGTGCTGCCTTGAAGACTTCAACAACGACGTCCCGGAGGACGACAATGACAACACCGGCGCGGCACGCCGCCTCCGCCGCCGCCGGAATTAGTTTTTTTGGGGTTTAATACTGTATCAGTGTATCTCGATCATATGAATATAAATTCGTAGTGTGACCGAATGAAAGATATGGTTTGAACGAACTTGCGTTTTTCTCTCTGAATGTATAGACTTATCAAACGATTTTCTTTAAAAACAACATAAATGGTTTTTAAATATAAAACACTCATCGCAAACGTTTTAGATAGAACACCCGTATGCAAACCGACAGCTTCCCTAGGAAGCCAAGGGAAATGTGCCGAGCAGGATTTGTGTAGCTCTTGATCGCAAACATTTTAGATAGAACACCCGTATGCAAAGTGAGAGCTATGGTCTTCCCCAGTAAGCCAAGGGAAAATTCGCAGCGCAGGATTTGTGCATCTCTTCAACGCAAACGGTTCAGATTGAATGTGGTATGCAAAGCCAGACTTCGGTGCTAAGCCAAGAGAAAATGTGCCGAGCAGGATTTGTACATCCCTTCAATGCAAACGGTTGTTTTGGATGACCCGTGTGCAAGCATGTACAGATAATTTGGTAAGATTTGCATCTGTCATATTGGGTATATTGCCATTTGTCAAACTGGAAAGATTGACATTTGTTGATCTAGTAACATTGCCATTTGTCAAGCTTGTAACACTGCCATTTGTCAAAATATGCAGCTAAAAATCACTAGCACTATCTAATTTTTGCAACTAAAATTCAGTAATTAAGCATAGATTTCATTCATAGATTAAGCAGTCGTTCTTTTATACAAACAGTTCAACTCGACAGCTGAACCGACCAAACTTTTCCCCAATTGTTGCCAACCACGTACTGAAATAGCTAGTTCAACTATATATACTAGCTAATTTTTAAGTACGTTGTACAGTTCCACCACATCTATAGTCAGATGAACTGAACAAAATAGCCCCTAAATACTACTACTACGGAGGGGCTTTGTACTACTTCCGGTAGCCTCTCCTCTGCTGAGCGCGCTCAGTAAGAGGCAGAGGAGGAGGAGCCTACCGACGAACTGGACAACTGCAATACAGTGCCTGCTGCTGCACCTTCAGCGACACTGACCTCGAACGCCCTCTGCCGCTCCAGACGACGCCTCTCGAAGCGGTGGTTCTCCTCATAGATCTCCTGATTCCTCACGTCTACGGTGGCGTGTGCTGCGGCCACGGCGGCGGTAAGGCTCTTTGCGTGCTCGACGAGGCGCTCCTCCTCCTCCCGAAGGAACTCGATGTAGCGCGCAAGGTCGCTGACACACGTGCGGGCCTTCACCTCCGCCTCCCGCCTTCGGGCGGCGATGGCGGAGCGGGTGATGACCCCGGCGGTCGACGGTGGGCTGGCGGCCACGACTGCCGACGATGGGGTGGTGGCCACGACCACCACCTCCCGCCTTCGGGCCGCGCTGTTGGAGCGGGTGATGGCCACGGTGGCCGCCAGTGGGGTGGCGGCCACGACGGCCACCTCCCGCCTTCGGGCCGCCGCGGCGGAGCGGGCGATGGCCCTGGCTTTTGACGGTGGTGTGGCGGCCACGGCGGCAGATGGTGGGGTCGCGGCAACGGCGGCCGGCAATAGCTGCCGACGGGCAGTGGCGGCGGAGCGTGTGGTGGGTGTTCCGTGAACACCCAACAGGGACGCCACGCGCACTACACTACGCCAGGGACTGCGCCGCCGCTGCAGTGTAGCCTCCCAGCTGGAGCTGTCCTCTGATGACGGCGGAGTGGCTGAGCGACGACGACGGACCGGTGCCATTGGTGATTGTGGGAGAAACAGACGAGATAAGCTACAGGGAGGGAGGGGAAAATACGATGCAGGACTCGCCGACCATGAGGGTTTATATATCAGGCCGGTAAGCATTGGGATTTTGGGGGATTTCACCGAGTCGGGCGGGAAGCTTGCATGGGAACCTGCGAGGTTGCACAGGAACGGGCTCACCGACGATTCATTGGTGCCACTTCGAGCCACCATTTGGCCAAAAGAACGCCCCCGCGCGCTGCGCAAGCTTGCACTGTAAGCCGTCTGCGGCAGCGGGGTGACAAGACGTGCGAGAGGAGGACGAAAGGACACGTACACATATGGTTAAAAAAAATGTTTGCGATTTAATTACCTACTACCCCCGTCCTGGTTTATAAGTCGTCTATGTATTTTTGTGCCAAATTTTGACTAGAAATTTAACTAATAAAATATGAATGCATGTCGCCAAAGATTATATCGTTGGATTCGTATTTGAACATAGTTTCCAATTATATATTTTTTATAACATGCATCAACATTTTGTTGGTTAAATTTAAGGTCAAAATATCGCACAGAATATAAAGGGGACTAATAGACGAAGACGGAGGTAGTAGCACACGGCCGCTCTCTAGGCAGCGTCGCAACTGCCGGCCGGCTTGTAGACGACCATTCCCTGCGTGTTCAACTGCTCTATGCGTGTGGTTGCTCGCGGTTGAGGCGGTCGCGGCGCGCTCTGCTCACGTCCCGCCACGCGTGCTGTGCTCTCGCGTCCCTCCAGGCGCTCTGCGCTCGTCCCTCCATGCGCGCTGCCAGTGTTTGGGGCCGGCGCACGATCACGTACGTTCGTGCTGCCATTATGCATGCGGTTGCGCCGGGCGCGGCGCCTTGATGCAGTTACCCGCTGCAAAAACTGCCATGCGGACGCGCCGAGAATCCAGACCGCCCGGCCCCCATTTATTCCTGCGGCCATTTACCTTCATCTCTCGCACCACACGACACAATAAGCACACCCACGATGACACATACAGAGAGGACATCCAGCGGTTCCAATGGCGCTCCCCGTGGCTCCAATGGCGCTCCCAGCGGCCGACAACGACAACGGGGGGCAGTTCACCACGCATCATGTAGTGGACACCCACGTGAGGGGGAAGGCCCTCTCGGTGGTGTACACGAATGAGTCGGTCTCAGTGGAGAGCTCCATCCAAACTATGGAGTAGTTGCTTGTTGAGGACAAGTACCAAGTGGTCGGCTTCGACCTCGAGTACACCATCGGCCGTGCCGGGCATGATCAGAAGGTTGCCGTCGCCTAGTTGTGCGTGCGACATGACATCCTCATCTACCACTACCACCTGTCCACAAGGCCTTGTGAGCGTTTCTCCAGGTTTATCAACAGCTCCGACTACAGTTTCGCTACGGTGGACACCACCAACGATCTAAAAGCGCTCAAGGTTTCGGGCTTGAAATGCCAGAATCTTGTCAACATCCAGAACCACTACAAGGTCTAGGGCAGCGACAACAACAAACAGAACTCTCTGGTTGACCTCACCTCGGCCATCATCGACCCCTACTACATGAAGATGAAGGATGAGAGCAAGAAGGACAAGAACGCCTGGCACAGTGTCTGGCATCAGAGACTGGATGAACAAAACGTCAAGTACGCGGCCAAGGACGCGTACACAAGCTACGAGATGTACAGGCGGATCATTGACATGAGGAAGTGTCTTCTTCCTGCCCCAGATGAGGGATCGAGCCCCAGAGCAGTGGTGGGAGCGTCACAAGAAGTAGATGACTAGACGATCGTTTCTCCTAGTTTAGAATGCATGCAATTGTTTATTGAGGTGTGTGCGAATGATTTGTATAGTCACTTATGTAATTGGATGTTTATTTCAGTTATATATATATATATATATATATATGTTATTCTTCTATAGACAGAGCAAATCACATGGCTCATTAGCAGCAATCGTCTGTGTTATTATTGGTCTTCGCACACATTTCTGATTACGGACCTGTTTGCCGCCTATCACACACATCTTGTTCAGTCGAACTATTTATGTTATCTTGGCTCATCGCAAATTGTTCATCCGAGTGAACTGTATGCCCTCCATCGCACACACCTTGATCTGGCTGACTGTTTCTATTGTGTTGCTTAATCACACACAGTTCATCCTAGTGAACTGTATGCCGTATATCGCACACGCCCTCATCTGGCTGCCCGTTTCTGTTGTTCTACCTCATCGCAAACAGTTCTGCTGGATTAACTGTATGCCACACATCGCACACGCAACTCTAATCTAAACCGTGTTTGATGTCATCGCCATTGCAAACGTTTTGTATCTTTTTTGATGGTTTTATTACATCACCGTTTGTGATTAATGCATCGCACACAGTTTCATCGAAGGGTCTCTGATTGGACTGTCGTGTTTGGACCAACCTGCAGTAGTGATTGCCAGAGTGATTGGCAGACCATCTATGATGGTGGATGATGAAGAAGAGGAGGAAGAGGAACCAGTTTCACCCCCTGCCAAGTCTCAAAAGCTCATGGCAGATGCCATTAAGACAGGTGTTGCCCCCTCCAAGCCCAAGACCAAAGCTCCAGTTCCTGCACCTAAGGCTATTGCACCCAAGAGATCAACTAGGAACATCCCAGCTGCTGAAAAGAACAAGGCCCCAGTGCTAGAAGTTCAAGAGGATGAAGAGCCACAAGTGCTCAGAAAGTTGAAGCCAAAGATTCCAGATCATGATGATGGACATCCAGTTGCTGAAAATATGAAGCTCAGAAAGGACAAAGGTCTGAGAGATTGGAGGAGAAGTGACCCCTATTCTGCAAGGAGAAGAACAGCTTGTGACTATCGTTTCCATACCAGAGAACAGCAAGATTTTTATGAGACAGTGATGTGCTACTTCTTGAGCTTGCGTTGATTTTTCCCTTGAAGAGGAAAGGGTGATGCAGCAAAGTAGAGATAAGTATTTCCCTCAGTTAAGAACCAAGGTATCAATCCAGTAGGAGGCACAAGCAAGTCTCCAATATATGCACCTGCACAAACTAACAAACACTTGCACACAACGCGAAAAAGGGGTTGTCAATCCCTTCACAGTCACTTGCAAGAGTGAGATCTAAAAGAGATAGATATAAAAGATAAATAAAAGGCAAAATAAAGTAAATATAAATAAATTGCAGCAAGGTACTTTTGGGTTTTTGGTTTTATAGATCTGAAAATATAAGATGGAAAAAAGACCCGGGGGCCATAGGTTTCACTAGAGACTTCTCTCTCGAAGAAAGCATACGGTGGGTAAACAAATTACTATTAAGCAATAGATAGAAAAGCGCATAATTATGAAGACATCAAAGGCAATGACCATGAATATAGGCATCATGTCTGTGACAAGTAGACCGAAATGATTCTGCATCTACTACTATTACTCCACACATCGACCGACTCCTGCCCGCATCTAGAGTATTAAGTTCATAAGAACAGAGTAACCCCTTAAGCAAGATGACATGATGTAGAGGGATAAACTCAAGCAATATGACATAAACCCCATCTTTTTATCCTTATTTGCAATAATACAAATACGTACCTCGCTATCTCTTCTGTCACTGGGTGAGGACACCGCAAGATTGAACCCATCACAAAGCACCTCTCCCAATGCAAGAAAAACCAATCTAGTTGGCCAAACCAAATCGATAGATCGAAGAGAAATATAAAGCTATATTAATCATGCATAAAAGAGTTCAGAAAAGACTCAAATAATATCCATAGATAATCTGATCATAAATCCACGATTCATCAAATCTCAACAAACGCACCACAAAAGAAGATTACATTGAATAGATCTCCAAGAACATCGAGGAGAACATTGTATTGAAGATCAAAGAGAGATAAGAAGCCATCTAGCTACTAGCTATGGACCCGTAGGTCTGTGGTAAACTACTCACACATCATCGGAACGGCAGCAAGGTTGGTGTAGAGGCCCTCCGTGATCGAATCCCCCTCCGGCGGAGTGCCAGAAAAGGCCCCAAGATGGGATCTCACGGGAACAGAAGCTTGGAGCGGCGGAAAAGTATTTTTGGTGTGCCCTCTAGTATAGGGGGGATATTTGAGAATTTAAAGTGCTGGAGTTAGGGTTAGGAGAGTCCCGAGGGGCCCACAAGCCACCTGCCCCCCCTCTGGGGCGTGCCCCTAGGGCTTGTGGCCCTCTCGTGGCTCCTCTGGCCTCCTCTCCAATTCTCGTGGGTTTCTTCTCGTCCAAGAAAAACAATCGTAAAGTTTTATTCTGTTTGGACTCCGTTTGGTATTGATTTTCTGTAAAAGTCAAAAACAAGGAAAAAATAGCAACTGACACTGGGCACTAGGTTAATAGGTTAGTCCCAAAAAATGATATAAAATAGCATATAAATGCATATAAAACATCCAAAATAGATAATATAATAGCATGGAACAATAAAAAATTATAGATACATTGGAGACGTATCAAGCATCCCCAAGCTTAATTCCTGCTCATCCTCGAATAGGTAAATGATAAAAACAGAATTTTTGATGTGGAATGCTACCTAACATATTTATTAATGCAATTTTCTTTATTGTGGCATGATTGTTCAGATCCATAAGATTCAAAACAAAAGTTTAATATTGACATAAAAACAATAATACTTCAAGCATACTAAATAAAGCAATCATGTCTTCTCAAAATATCATGGCTAAAGAAAGTTATCCCTACAAAATCATATAGTCTGGCTATGCTCTATCTTCATCACACAAAGTATTTTATCATGCACAACCCCGATGACAATCCAAGCAATTGTTTCATACTTTTAATGTTCTCAAGCTTTTTCAACTTTCACGCAATACATGAGCGTGAGCCATGGATATAGCACTATAGGTGGAATAGAGTATGGTGGAGGTTGTGAGGAGAAGACAAAAAGGAGAATGTCTCACATCAACTAGGCAAATTAATGGGCTATGGAGATGCCCATCAATTGATATCGATGCAAGTGAGTAGGGATTGCCATGCAACGGATGCACTAGAGCTATAAGTGTATGAAAGCTCAAAAAGAAAACTAGTGGGTGTGCATCCAACTTGCTTGCTCACGAAGACCTAGGGCAATTTGAGAAAGCCCATCATTGGAATATACAAGCCAAGTTCTATAATGAAAAATTCCCACTAGTATATGAAAGTGATAAAATAGGAGACTCTCTATCATGAAGAACATGGTGCTACTTTAAATCACAAGTGTGGAAAAAGGATAGTAACATTGTCCCTTCTCTCTTTTTCTCTCATTTTTTTGCTTGGGCTCTTTGGCCTCTTTTTTTTATTTTGGGCTCTTTAAGCTCTTTTTATTTTATTTAAGTCCAGAGTCTCATCCCGACTTGTGGGGGAATCATAGCCTCCATCATCCTTTCCTCACATGGGACAATGCTCTAATAATGATGATTATCACACTTTTATTTACTTACAACTCAAGAATTACAACTCGATACTAGAACAAAATATGACTCTATATGAATGCCTTCGGTGGTGTACTGGGATGTGCAATGATCTAGAGTGACATGTATAAAAAATATAAACAGTGGCCAAGCCGCAAATACTATGCCAACTACATGATCATGCAAAGCAATATGACAATGATGGTATGTGTCATAATAAACGGAACGGTGGAAGTTGCATTTCAATATATCTCGGAATGGCTATGGAAATGCCACAATAGGTAGGTATGGTGGCTGCCTTGAGGAAGGGTATATGGTGGGTTTAATGCACTGGCGAAAGTTGCGCGGTGCTAGAGAGGCTAGCAATGGTGGAAGGGTGAGAGTGCGTATAATCCATGGACTCAACATTAGTCATAAAGAACACACATACTTATTGCAAAAATTTATTAGCCATCGAAGCAAAGTACTAATATGCATGCTCCTAGGGGGATAGATTGGTAGGAAAAGACCATCGCTCGTCCCCGACCGCAACTCATAAGGAAGACAATCAAAAAATAAATCATGCTTCGACTTCATCACATAACGGTTCACCATACGTGCATGCTTCAGGAATCACAAACCTTAACACAAGTATTTCTACCAATCCACAATTACTCACTAGCATGACTCTAATATCACCATCTTTATATCTCAAAACAAATGCAAGGAATCAAACTTCTCATATATTCAATGCTCTTTATGAAAGTTTTTATTATATCCCTCTTGGATGCCCATCATATTAGGACCAAATTCATAACCTAAGAAAATTGCCATACTGTTTTTAAGACTCTCAAAATGATATAAGTGAAGCATGAGAGTTCATCAATTTCTATAAAATAAAACCACCGCCGTGCTCTAAAAAGATATAATTGAAGCACTAGAGCAACTGCCTAGCTCAAAAGATATAAGTGAAACACATAGAGAATTCTAATAAATTCATGATTAATGTGTGTCCCTCTAAAAAGGTGTGTACAGAAAGGATGATTGTGGTAAAATAAAAGGCAAAGACTCAAAGTATACAAGACGCTCCAAGCAAAACACATATCATGTGGTGAATAAAAATATAGCCTCAAGTAAATTTATCGATGGATTGAAGACAAAAGAGGGGATGCCATCCGGGGCATCCCCAAGCTTAGATGCTTGGTTGTACTTTAATATTACCTTGGGGTTCCTTGGGAATCCCCAAGCTTAGGCTCTTGTCTCTCCTTATTCCGTGGTCCATCAAAACTTTACCCAAAACTTGAAAACTTCACAACACAAAACTCAACAGAAAACTCGTAAGATCAGTTAGTATAATAAAATAAATCACCACTTTAAGTACTGTTGTGAACTCATTATAAATATATATTGGTGTTATATCTACTGTATTCCAAGTTCTCCATGGTTCATACCCCCCGATACTACCCATAGATTCATCAAAATAAGCAAACAACACATAGAAAACAGAATCTGTCAAAAACAGAACAGTCTGTAGTAACCAGAATATTAGTCATACTTGTGTAACTCCTCAAATTCTGAAAACATAGGAAAACAGAATAAATTCATATATAAATCTTGTGTAAAAAATTCAGAATTTTTCCACGCACCAGTGAATTTTATCAATTCTGTCACTGGACACAAAATTTTCTGTTTTTCAGCAAAACCAAATCAACGATATACCAAAGCATCCCAAAGGTCTTGCTTGGCTCAAACACTAAATGAAACACTAAAACACAATTAATACAGAGGTAATATTGTGTATTTATTTTAAAACAGGGACAAAAGCAAAAAAAACACAAAATAAAAATTGGGTTGCCTGCCAATCAAGCGCTATTGTTTAACGCCCCTAGCTAGGCATAATGCATAGATCTAGGTATTGTCATCTTTGGTATGCAATTCTTTTCTAATAAAATCTTCCAAAACCATTCTTAGTAAATCCCTATTTTCACATTCTTCCCTTCTAGTGGGAGAGCTCAAAGCATGGAAAGGACTTTGATTAGTAATTTTAACATTCATAATTTCATACTCGGGATCATCACCAAAGATATCATCATAAGAAACATGTAATTCATCTTTAACGGGTTCTCTAGACATCTCTTCAAGCCACTCTTTATCAAATCCCTCGTCAATTCCCTTAGTGACCCAATCAAATTTATCATAAGCACCAAGATATAAGGCTTGGATAACTTCCGGATAAGGGACTCTTTTTCTTAGATTGGAACTAAAAGCATGGTAATCTTTAGATTCCAACCCACGTATAGTTTCTTTATCGTGGAGAATCTCTTCTATCGGAGGGTGCTCAATTTTTTTATTATAATGGGAAAATATTTCTCTAGCTTCCCTAATCACATAATCAAACTCATGCATAAGGGAAATAGTAGCAATTTTCTTAGCCCTAGGATCATGTATGTTAGGGAGTTCGTAAAACATCTTTTGTAAAGCCAGATGCATATGTAAAAATTCCCTTTCTAAGTTAACCACAAGCATGGCAACGGCATCCGCATAGCAATTTGTATTATGAAGAATAGATCCCTTATCTAAGGGCATAACTCCCGTGCAATCAAAGAATTCTTGAATAATATTCTTTCCAATAATATTCCCATCACCTACATGATAGATCTTTGTTTTAAGATGAGTAGCGGTTTCATTATCAAGAGGATTATGATTAAAAAAACAAGATTCAGATTTCCCCTCAAGATTTTTATTAAAACTATCAATGATAACTTCCCCAGATTCAGACATGATGATGAAGCAAGCAATCTTGCACAAAAGAAACCAAAAAGCGAACGAAAAGACGAGCGGAAGAAGGGCGAATAAAAAGGCAAACCTTTTTGTGTTTTTCTGAAATCGTTTTAGAAGTGGGGGAGAGGAAAATGAGAGGCAAATGGCAAATAATGTAATGCAAGAGATGAGAGCTTATGGTGGGTACTTGGTAGGCTTGATGTAGAACCTCCCCGGCAACGGCGCCAGAAATTCTTCCTGCTACTTCTTGAGCTTGCGTTGGTTTTTTCCCTTGAAGAGGAAAGGGTGATGTAGCAAAGTAGAGATAAGTATTTCCCTCAGTTTGAGAACCAAGGTATCAATCCAGTAGGAGGTACAAGCAAGTCTCCAATCTATGCACCTACACAAATAATCAAACACTTGCACCCAACGTGATAAAGGGGTTGTCAATCCCTTCACGGTCACTTGCAAGGATGAGATCTGATAGAAATAGATATAAAAGATTACTAAAACGTAAAACAAAGTAAAAACAAAGAAATTGCAGCAAGGTATTTTTGGGTTTTTTGGTTTATAGATCTGAAAATATATGATGGAAAATAGACCCGGGGGCCATAGGTTTCACTAGAGGCTTCTCTCTTGAAAGAAAATAATACAGTGGGTGAACAAATTATTGTCGAGCAATTGATAGAAAAACGCAAAGTTATGACGATATCCAAGGCAATGATTATGAATATAGGCATCACGTCCATGTCAAGTAGACCGACTCCTGCCTGCATCTACTACTATTACTCCACACATCGACCGCTATCCAGCATGCATCTAGAGTATTAAGTTCAAAAGAACGAAGTAACGCCTTAAGTAAGATGACATGATGTAGAGGGATAAACTCAAGTAATATGATGAAAACCCCATCTTTTTACCCTTGATGGCAACAATACAATACGTGCCTCGCTACCCCTCCTTTGTCACTGGGTGAGGACACCGCAAGATTGAACCCAAAACTAAGCACCTCTCCCATTGCAAGAAGAACCAATCTAGTTGGCAAAACCAAATTGATAATTCGAAGAGAAATACAAAGATATCAAATCATGCATATAAGAATTCAAAGAAGATTCAACTAATATTCATAGATAATCTGATCATAAATCCATAATTCATCGGATCTCGACAAACACACCGCAAAAGAATATTACATCGGATAGATCTCCAAGAACATCGAGGAGAACATTGTATTGAAGATCAAAGAGAGAGAAGAAGCCATCTAGCTACTAGCTATGGACCCGTAGGTCTGTGGTAAACTACTCACGCTTCATTGGAAGGGCAATAGAGTTGATGTAGAAGCCCTCCATGATCGAATCCCCCTCCGAAAGGATGCCGGAAAAGGCCCCAAGATGGAATCTCACGGGTACAGAAGATTGCGGCGGCGGAAAAGTATTTTGGTGGATGCTTCTGGTCGTTTGGGAATATTTCTGAATTTATAGGCCAAGAATTATGGTTGGAGGAGCTCCAAGGGGCCCACAAGCCCTCAGGGCGCCCCCCTAGGGCGCGCCCCTGAGGCTTGTGGCCTCCTCGGGACTCCTCTGACTTTATCTCCAAGTCCTACGTGTGTCTTTTAGTCCTAGAAAAATCATCACGAAAGTTTTATTCTGTTTGGACTCCATTTGGTATTCCTTTTCTGTAAAACTCAAAAACAAGGAAAAAAACAGAAACTGGAACTGGGCTTTGGGTTAATAAGTTAGTCCCAAAAATAATATAAAATAGCATATTAATGCATATAAAACATCCAAAACAGATAATATAATAGCATGGAACAATAAAAAATTACAGATACGTTGGAGACATATCAGACTACGATTGATCCCCTATACTTATGGGCCATCAAGACTCTTTTCTGGCGCCGTTGTCGGGGAGTGAAGCACTCTTGGTAAGTGAAAATTGGTAAGGAAAAATTATTACTGTGTGCTGAAATTTATTGTCACTTGTTACTATGGAGAATCATCCTTTGAGGGGTTTGTTCGGGGTATCTTCACCTTGACCAGAAGCACAATTAGTTGCCCCTCAACCTGCTGCACTAATGACCCACAAGTATATGGGATCAATTGTAGCCTTTTCGATAAGTAAGAGTGTCGAACCCAACGAGGAGCAGAAGGAAAATACAAGTGGTTTTCAGCAAGGTAATGTCTGCAAGTACTGAAATTGTAAGTAGCAGAGTAGTTTGATAGCAAGATAATTTGTAACGAGCAAGTAACGGTAGTAGTAATAAAAGTGCAGCAAGGTAGCCCAATCCTTTTGAGGTAAAGGAGAGGCCAAAACAGTCTCTTATAATAAGCAAAGCGTTCTTGAGGGTACATGGGAATTTCATCTAGTCACTTTCATCATGTTGGTTCGATTTGTGTTCGCTACTTTGATAATTTGATATGTGGGTGGACCGGTGCTTAGGTTCTGTTCTTACTTGAACAAACCTCCTACTTATGATTAACCCCCTCGCAAGCATCCGTAACTACGAGAAAAGTATTAAGAATAAATTCTAACCATAGCATTAACCTTTTGGATCCAATCGGTCCCTTAAGAAACATTTATTGCAGCTAATTGCTCATCAGGAAAACTATCATCAATAGGTAGTGAGTCATCAAGGACATTTTCAAGCCTAGACAAGTTATCAGCTACGGGGTTCTCAGCTCCCTTTCTATCAATAATATGCAAATCAAATTCTTGTAGCAAGAGAACCCACCTAATGAGTCTAGGTTTAGCATCTTTCTTTTCCATAAGATATTTTATAGCAACATGATCGATGTGAACAGTCACTTTAGAATCAACAATGTAAGATCTAAATTTATCACAAGCAAACACAACTGCTAAGAATTCTTTTTCAGTAGTAGCATAATTTCGTTGGGCACTGTCTAGAGTTTTACTAGCATAATGGATAACATTTAGTTTCTTATCAACTCTTTGTCCTAGAACAGCACCAATAGCATAATCACTAGCATCACACATAATTTCAAAAGGCAAGTTCCAGTCAGGTGGTTGAACAATAGGTGCAGAAATTAAGGCTTTCTTGAGTGTTTTGAAGGCTTCTAAACAATCATCATCAAAAACGAAAGGAGTGTCCTTTTGCAAAAGATTTGTAAGAGGCCTAGAAATTTTAGAAAAGTCTTTGATAAATCTCCTATAGAAACCAGCATGACCAAGGAAACTACGAATACCTTTGATATCTTTAGGACATGGCATTTTCTCAATTGCATCAACCTTAGCTTTGTCCACTTCAATACCTCTTTCAGAGATTTTATGGCCCAGAACAATACCTTCATTAACCATAAAGTGACACTTCTCCCAATTCAAGACAAGATTTGTTTGCTCACATCTCTGCAAAACTCGATCAAGATTGCTTAAACAATCATCAAAAGACTTCCCATACACAGAAAAGTCATCTATGAAAACCTCAACAATCTTTTCACAAAAGTCAGAGAATATAGCAGTCATACATCTTTGAAAGGTAGCAGGTGAATTGCATAAACCAAAAGGCATACGTCTATAAGCATAAGTTCCAAAGGGACAAGTGAAAGTGGTCTTTTCTTGATCAGGTTAAGAAATAGGTATTTGTGAAAAACCAGAAAATCCATCAAGGAAACAAAAATGTGTGTGCTTTGACAATCTTTCTAGCATTTGATCAATAAAGGGAAGAGGGTAATGATCTTTTCTAGTTGCTTTGTTTAATTTTCTAAAATCAATTACCATTCTATAGCCTGTAACAATTCTTTGTGGAATAAGTTCATTCTTATCATTTGGAACAATAGTAATACCTCCCTTCTTAGGGACACAATGAACATGACTTACCCATCTACTATCAGCTATAGGATAGATTATACCTGCTTCCAGAAGTTTTAATATTTTCGTCCTTACTACTTTCATCTTCAGATTTAACCGGCGTTGGTGATCAACAACGGGTTTAGCATCAGGTTCCATATTAATTTTGTGCTGACATAGAGTGGGACTAATGCCCTTAAGATCATCAAGAGTATATCCAATAGCAGCTCGGTGCTTCCTTAGAACTTTCAATAGTCTTTCTTCTTGATGTTCTGAAAGGTTAGCACTAATAATAACAGGATATATCTTTTTCATATCAAGATAAGCATATTTCAAAATGTCTGGCAATTGTTTTAATTCAAACACAAGATCGCCTTTGGGTGGAGGAGGACCTCCTATAGTTTCAATAGGCAAAATGTGTTTAAGGAGGGGACGTTGTTCAAAGAAAATATCATCTATTTCATTTCTTTCATGCATATGTAAATCATTTTCATGGTCTAGCAGATATTGTTCTAAAGGATCAGTAGGAGGCACAGCAATAGAAGCCAGACCAATTATTTCATCCTTACTAGGCAATTCTTTTTTATGAGGTTTTCTACTAAACTTGGAAAGTTAAACTCATGAGACTTATCACCAAAGCTGACACCGACAGTTTGTTTCTTACAATCTATTCTGGCATTAACGGTGTTCAAGAAGGGTCTACCAAAGATAATGGGACAAAAATCATCTTGCGGGGAACCAAGAACAAGAAAATTAGTAGGATATTTTATTTTCCCACACAAGACTTCAACATCTCTAACAATCCCGATTGGTGATATGGTATCTCTATTAGCAAGCTTAATATTAACATCTATGTCTTCTATCTCTGCGGGTGCTATGTCATTCATAATTTCTTGATATAAGGTAAAGGGAATAGCACTCACGCTAGCACCTATGTCACATAAACCATGATAACAGTGATCTCCTATTTTAACTGAGACAACGGGCATACCAACAACGGGTCTATGATTATCTATTTTATCAGGTTTGATAATTCTAGTAGCTTCATTACAGAAGTAGATAACATGCCCATCTATATTTTCTTCTAGGAGATCTTTAACCATAGCAACACTAGGTTCTACTTTGATTTGTTCATCAGGTTTAGGTGTTCTAATATAACTCTTGTTGACCACAGTTGAAACTTTAGCATGTTCCTTTATCCTAACAGGGAAAGGTGGTTTCTCAATATAAGAAGTAGGAATAACTGGATCAACATTATAAACAATAGTTTCCTCTTTAGCTGGTACCAGTTCTTTAACTTCCTTTTTAATAGGTGGGTGATAATTAAAACACTTCTCCTTAGGGAGATCAACATGAGTAGCAAATGATTCACAGAAGGAGGCTACTATCTCAGAGTCAAGTCCATATTTAGTGCTAAACTTTTGAAAAGCATCGGTATCCATAAAAGATTTAACACAATCATACTTAAGCTTAATACCTGACTCTTTACCTTCGTCGAGTTCCCAATCTTCAGAGTTGTGTTTAATTCTTTCCAAAAGATCCCACCTGAATTCAATGGTCTTCTTCATAAAGGAACCAGTACAAGAAGTATCAAGCATGGATTGATCATCACGAGAAAGCCGAGCATAAAAATTCTGAATAATGATTTCTCTTGAGAGCTCATGATTGGGACATGAATATAACATTGAATTAAGCCTCCCCCAAGCTAGAGTGATACTTTCTCCTTCACGAGGCCAAAAATTATATATATAATTCCGATCACGATGAACTAGATGCATAGGATATTTTTTTTGGTGAAACTCCAATTTCAATCGATTCCAATTCCAAGATCCAATATCATCGCATAGCCTATACCATGCCAATGCCTTTCCCTTCAAATATAAAGGGAAAGACTTCTTCTTAACTTCATCTCCGGGTAAACCAGCAAGCTTAAACAATCCACAAATTTCTTCTACATATATCAAGTGCATATCAGGATGTTCGGTTCCATCTCCTGCATAAGGATTAGCTAGCAGTTGTTCTATCATACCCGAAGGAATTTCATATTCAATATTTTCAGTAGGTGCAGTAGGTTGAGGGGTAATTAATTGTGGTTCCGGTCGAGGTGAAGATACCCCAAACAAACCCCTCAAAGGATTGTTTTCCATAGTAACAAGTGACAATAAATTTCAGCACGTAGTGATAATTTTTCCTTACCAATTTCCACTTACCAAGAGCGCTTCACTCCCCGGCAACGGTGCCAGAAAATAGCCTTGATGACCCACAAGTATATGGGATCAATTGTAGCCTTTTCGATAAGTAAGAGTGTCGAACACAACGAGGAGCAGAAGGAAAAGACAAGTGGTTTTCAGCAAGGTAATGTCTGCAAGTACTGAAATTGTAAGTAGCAGAGTAGTTTGATAGCAAGATAATTTGTAACGAGCAAGTAACGGTAGTAGTAATAAAAGTGCAGAAAGGTAGCCCAATCCTTTTGAGGCAAAGGACAGGCCAAAACAGTCTCTTATAATAAGCAAAGCGTTCTTGAGGGTACACGGGAATTTCATCTAGTCACTTTCATCATGTTGGTTTGATTTGTGTTCGCTACTTTGATAATTTGATATGTGGGTGGACCGGTGCTTAGGTGCTGTTCTGACTTGAAAAAACCTCCTACTTATGATTAACCCCCTCGCAAGCATCCGCAACTACGAGAAAAGTATTAAGAATAAATTCTAACCATAGCATTAAACTTTTGGATCCAATCGGTCCCTTACGGAATAGCCCATAAACTAGGGTTTAAGCTTCTGTCACTCTCGCAACCCATCATCTAATAACTACTCCACAATGCATTACCTTAGGCCCAAATATGGTGAAGTGTCATGTAGTCGATGTTCACATGACACCACTAAGGGAATCACAACACACATACTATCAAAATATCGAACACATATCAAGTTCACATGATTACTTGCAACATGATTTCTCCCGTGACCTCAAGAACAAAAGTAACTACTCATGAATGATAATCATGCTCAAGATCAGAGGGGTATTAAATAGCATATTGGATCTGAACATATAATCTTCCACCAAATAAACCATATAGTAATCAACTACAAGATGTAATCAACACTACTAGTCACCCACAAGCACCAATCTAAAGTTCTGGTACAAAGATTGAACACAAGAGATGAACTAGGGTTTGAGAGGAGATGGTGCTGTTGAAGATGTTGATGGATATTACCCTCCCCAAGATGGGAGAGTTGTTGGTGATGATGATGACGATGATTTCCCCCTCCGGGAGGGAAGTTCCCCCGGCGGAATCGCTCCACCGGAGGGCAAAAGTGCTCCTGCCCAAGTTCCACCTCGAGACGGCGGCGCTCCGTCCTGAAAGTCCTCTCTTGATTTTTTCTAGGTCAAAATGACTTATATACCAGAAGATGGGCACCGGAGGTGGGCCGAGGGGAGCACAACCCACCAGGGCGCGTCTGGGCTCCCTGGCGCGCCCAGGTGGGTTGTGCCCACCTGGTGGGCCCCCTCTGGTACTTATTGGCTCCAATATTCCTCATTTATTCCATAAAAAATCTCCGTGAAGTTTCAGCTCATTTGGAGCTGTGCAGAATAGGTAGCCTGACATAGCTTTTTCAGGTCCAGATTTCTAGCTGCCGGAATTCTCCCTCTTTGTGTATACCTTGCATATTATGAGAGAAAAGGCATTAGAATTACTCCAAAAAGCATTATTATGCATAAAAACATCATAAATAACAATAGGAAAACATGATGCAAAATGGACGTATCATGCACCTACTGAAAATATTTTTTATGAAATTCCTTCGGGTATGATAGAACAACTTCTAGCTAATCCTTATGCAGGAGATGGAACCGAACATCTTGATATGCACTTGATATATGTGGATGAAATTTGTGGATTATTTAAGCTTGCAGGTTTATCCGGAGATGAAGCTAAGAAGAAGGTTTTCCCTTTATCTTTGAAGGTAAAAGCATTGACATGGTATAGGCTATGCCATGATATTGGATCTTGGAACTGGAATCGGTTGAAATTGGAATTTCACCAAAAAAATTATCCTATGCATCTAGTTCATCGTGATCGGAATTATATATATAATTTTTGGCCTCGTGAAGGAGAAAGTATCGCTCTAGCTTGGGGGAGGCTTAAGTCAATGTTATATGCATGCCCCAATCATGAGCTCTCTTGAGAAATTATTATTCCGAATTTTTATGCTCAGCTTTCTCATGATGATCGATCCATGCTCGATACTTCTTGTACTGGTTCTTTTATGAAGAAGACTATTGAATTCAGGTGGGACCTTTTAGAAAGAATTAAACGCAACTCTGAAGATTGGGAACTCGACGAAGGTAAAGAGTCAGGTATTAAGCTTGAATTGGATTGTGTTAAATCTTTTATGAACACTGATGCTTCTCACAAGTTTAGCACTAAATATGGACTTGTCTTTGAGATAGTGGCCTCTTTTTGTGAATCTTTTGCTACTCATGTTGATCTCCCTAAGGAGAAGTGGTTTAAATATCATCCCCCTATTAAAGAAGAAATTAAAGAACCAGTCATAGTTAAGGATGAAACTATTATTTACAATGTTGATCCAGTTGTGCCTACTACTTATATTTAGAAACCACCTTTCCCTATTAGGATAAAGGAAGATGCTAATGTTTCAACTGTGGTTCGCAAAAGTAATATTAAAGCACCTAAACCTGCTGAACAAATTAAAGTAGAACCTAGTGTTGCTATGGTTAAAGATCTCCTAGTAGAAAATATTGATGGGCATGTTATTTACTTCTGCGATGAAGCTGCTAGAATTGCTAAAGCTGATGAAAAAGATAAACATAGACCTGTTGTTGGCATGCCTGTTGTCTCAGTTAAAATAGGAGACCATTGTTATCATGGTTTATGTGACTTAGGTGCTAGCGTGAGTGCTATTCCTTTTACCTTATACCAAGAAATTATGAATGACATAGCACCCGCTGAAATAGAAGACATAGATGTTACTATTAAACTTGCTAATAGAGACACCATCACACCGCTTGGGATTGTTAGAGATGTTGAAGTCTTGTGTGGGAAAATAAAATACCCTACTGATTTTCTAGTTCTTGGTTCACCACAAGACGATTTTTGTCCCATTATCTTCGGTAGACCTTTCTTGAAGACCGTTAATGCTAAAATAGATTGTGAAAAACAAATTGTCGGTGTTAGCTTTGGTGATGAGTCTCATGAGTTTAATTTCTCCAAGTTTAGTAAACAACCTCATAAGAAAGAATTACCTAGTAAGGATGAAATAATTGGTCTTGCTTCTATTGCCGTGCCTCCTACTGATCCACTAGAACAATATTTGCTAGACCATGAAAATTATATGCGTATACATGAAAGAAATGAAATAGATAAAAATTTCTTTGAACAACGACCTCTGCTCAAACACAATTTGCCTATTGAAACTCTAGGAGGTCCTCCTCCACCTAAAGGTGATCCTGTGTTTGAATTAAAACAATTGCCTGACACTTTGAAATATGCTTATCTCGATGAGAAAAAGATATATCCTGTTATTATTAGTGCTAACCTTTCAGAGCATGAAGAAGAAAGATTATTGAAAATTCTGAAGAAGCACCGTGCTGCCATTGGATATACTCTTGATGATCTTAAGGGCATTAGTCCCACTCTCTATCAGCACAAGATTAATATGGAACCTGATGCTAAACCCGTTGTTGATCATCAATGACGTTTGAATCCTAAGATGAAAGAAGTGGTAAGAACTGAAATATTAAAGCTTCTGGAAGCAGGTATAATCTATCCCATAGCTGATAGTAGATGGGTAAGTACCATTCATTGTGTCCCTAAGAAGGGAGGTATTACTGTTGTTCCTAATGATAAAAATGAACTTATTCCACAAAGAATTGTTACTGGCTATAGAATGGTAATTGATTTTAGAAAATTAAATAAAGCAACTAGAAAAGATCATTACCCTTTACCTTTTATTGATCAAATGTTGGAAATATTATCTAAGCACACACACTTTTGTTTTCTTGATGGATATTCTGATTTTTCTCAAATACCTGTTTCACAACCTGATCAAGAGAAAACCACCTTTACTTGCCCTTTTGGAACTTATGCTTATAGATGTATGCCTTTTGGTTTATGCAATGCACCTGCTACCTTTCTAAGATGTATGACTACTATATTCTCTGATTTTTGTGAAAAGATTGTTGAGGTTTTCATGGATGATTTTTCTGTTTATGGAACTTCTTTTGGTGATTGCTTGAGCAACCTTGATCGAGTTTTGCAGAGATGTGAGCAAACTAATCTTGTCTTGAATTGGGAGAAGTCCCACTTTATGGTTAATGAAGGTATTGTCTTGGGGCATAAAATTTCTGAACGAGGTATTGAGGTAGATAAAGCTAAAGTTGATGCAATTGAGAAAATGCCATGTCCTAAAGATATTAAAGGTATTCGTAGTTTCCTTGGTCATGCTGATTTCTATAGGAGGTTTATTAAAGACCTCTCTAAAATTTCTAGGCCTCTTACAAATCTTTTACAAAAGGATGTTCCATTTGTTTTCGATGATGATTGTGTAGAAGCCTTTGAAACACTTAAGAAAGCCTTAACTTTTGCACCTATCGTTCAACCTCCTGATTGGAACTTGCCTTTTGAAATTATGTGTGATGCTAGTGATTATGCTGTTGGTGTTGTTCTAGGACAAAGAGTTGATAAGAAATTGAATGTTATTCATTATGCTAGAAAAACTCTAGATAGTGCCCAAAGAAATTATGCTACTACTGAAAAAGAATTTTTAGCAATTGTGTTTGCTTGTGATAAATTCAGATCCTATATTGTTGATTCCAATGTAATTTTTCACACTGATCATGCTGCTATTAAATATCTTATGGAAAAGAAAGATGCTAAACCTAGACTCATTAGGTGGGTTCTTTTGCTACAAGAATTTGATTTACATATTACTGATAGAAAAGGAGCTGAGAACCCCGTAGCTGATAACTTGTCTAGGTTAGAGAATATTCTTGATGAACCACTACCTATTGATGATAGCTTCCCAGATGAGAAACTAGCTACAATAAATGTTTCTCATAATAATCCTTGGTATGTTGACTATGCTAATTATATTGTTGCTAAATACATACCACCTAGCTTCACATACCAACAAAAGAAAAAATTCTTCTATGATTTAAGACATTACTTTTGGGATGACCCACATCTTTATAAAGAAGGGGTAGATGGTATTATTAGACGTTGTGTACCTGAGCATGAACAGGAACAAATCCTACAAAAATGTCACTCTGAAGCGTATGGAGGACATCATGCGGGAGACAGAACTGCTCACAAGGTATTTCTATCTGGTTTTTGTTGGCCTACTCTCTTCAAGGATACCCGTAAGTTTGTTTTATCTTGTGATGAATGTCAAAGAATTGGTAATATCGGTAAGCGTCAATAAATGCCTATGAATTATTCACTTGCTATTGAACCATTTGATGTTTGGGGTTTTGATTATATGGGACCATTTCCTTCCTCTAATGGGTATACACATATTTTGGTTGCTGTTGATTATGTTACTAACTGGGTAGAAGCTATTCCAACTAGTAGTGCTGATCATAACACTTCCATTAAAATGCTTAAAGAAGTCATTTTCCCAAGGTTTGGAGTCCCTAGATATTTAATGGCTGATGGTGGTTCACACTTTATTCATGGTGCTTTCTGTAAAATGCTTGCTAAATATGATGTTAACCATAGAATTGCATCACCTTATCATCCTTAATCTAGTGGTCAAGTTGAACTTAGCAATAGACAAATAAAAATAATATTACAAAAAATTGTTAATAGGTCCCGCAAGAATTGGTCTAAGAAATTGGATGATGCACTTTGGGCCTACAGAACAGCATATAAAAATCCTATGGGTATGTCTCCCCATAAAATGGTTTATGGAAAAGCTTGTCATTTGCCTCTAGATTTAGAACATAAAGCTTATTGGGCAATTAAAGAACACAACTATGATTTCAAACTTGCCGGTGAAAAGAGGTTATTTTGATATTAGCTCATTAGATGAATGGATTACCTAAGCTTATGAAAATGCTAAACTATTTAAAGAAAAATTTAAAAGATGGCATGACAAAAGGATCCAAAAGCGGGAATTCAAAGTTGGAGAATATGTTCTTTTGTAAACTCTCGTTTTAGATTCTTTGCAGGAAAACTTCTCTCTAAATAGGAAGGACCATATATTATCGAGGAGGTTTATCGCTCTGGAGCTATCAAGATTAATAATGCCGAAGGTACTAACCCGAAGATGGTCAATGGGTAAAGAATTAAACACTATATGTCAAGTACGCCTATTAATGTTGAAAGCAATATTATTCAAACCATGACACCGGAGGAACACATAAAAGAAACCTTCCGGAACACTCCAGGATCTTGAAAAAGAGGAGGTACATGACGGTAAGTAAACGGACTCCGAAAAATCTGCAAAAATATTTTTTGTCAGTTTTGGAATATTACAAAAATTAGGAAAATAAGAAACAACCAGGAAGGCAACCGAGGAGGGCACAAGACACCAGGGCGTGCCTGCCTTGCCTGGTGTGCCCAGGTGGGTTGTGCCCACCTCGGGAACCTTCCCGATTCCGTTTTCCTCTCGTTTGCTTGTTTCCCAAGATAAAAAATCTTTATATACCCCCCTCGAATGTATTGACCACCATATCATGGAGAAATCTTCTATTCTTATTTCGTGCTGTTTTTCTGGCAGATCTGAAAATATGTCATCTCAAGATTCGGAGGAAGAGTGCCCTGTTTCTTACCAGCCTCGGGACCCAAATATCTTCAAGGATACTTTTCCCTATGTGTGGTTCATAGATGAGCAGGATGAAGCCGAATCTATCCCTCATCGTTTCCTGCAGGAAAGCAAGGAAGCGTTATGCAAGAAGATATTAAAGCTTGAGCTGGAGAATGAGGATCTGAGGGAAAACAACTTTAGCCTTCGATGCAAGCTGGACAAACTTACCACCTCATCACCACTGCCATCATCATCTTCCCCAACAAAGGAGACTTGAGTTCATGGTATGGGCACTCCCCTTGGCTTGTGCCAAGCTTGGGGGAGGTGCCCCGGTATCGTATCACCACCACTATCTTTGCCTTTATCTATTTTATTTCGATCTTTAGTTATCATATGATTTAGTTGAATAAAAGTTTAGTTCGACCTATTTTTGAGTGCTTGCTTAGTGATCTATCTGTCTATGTAATCGTGTGTGAGATGTATAATAAAGAGTAGTTTGAGTTTTGTTTCTTTACTCTTATGTTTTAATAAAAAGAAAGGAAAATAAATGAAAAAGATTATATGCTAATCTTATGGTAAGTAATGACATCACATAAGGAAAAGTATAAGTGGTAAAATTTATTGGAGATTGACAAACATATCATTGGTCAATGATGCAATTCATGAAAGAATTAATAAGGGAAGAGAAGATTCACATGCAAATACACTATCTTGGACATATTTTATGATTGTGAGCCCCCATTAAATATTATATGTCAAAATTGTTGACGTTGGACAAGGAAGACAACGTAATGATTTATGTTTGTTCATATTCACATAGAAGTTATATTGTCATAGATCCTTCAACATGTGGTGCTTGCTCAATATCTATGCTAGCCAAAAACTCCACACTAAGTAGAGATACTACTTGTACATCCAAAAACCCTTAAACCCAAAATCTTATTTTGAGAGTCCACCATACCTACCTCTGGATTGAGTAAGATCCTTCAAGTAAGTTTTCATCAGTGCAATAAGGCAATAAAAATTGCTTCTTATGTTGGATCATTTAGTGTAAGAGAAAATTGAGCGTTGTACGAACTTGTGATGGCAAAATAATAAAAGTGACGGACTGCATAATAAAGGTTGTTATCATAAGGGGCAATACAACGTGATGTTCTTTTGCATTAAGGGATTTGGCATACAAACAAAAAGCACATGGAAACCTCTGCTTCCCTCTGCGAAGGGCCTATGTTTTACTTTTATGTATTTACTTTTATGCAAGAGTCAAAGTATTCTTCCCTATTCCCTTTATTTTTCTCTTTGTACAAGCATCATGTGGTGAGGAAAGATCTAGGCACATATATCCATTTGGATATGAGTGAGCATGAGTTATTATTGTTGACATCACCCCTGAGGTGAATACGTTGGGAGGCAAAACTATAAGCCCCTATCTTTCTATGTGTTCGGTTGAAACTTTTTGTTCATGGGTATGATGTGAGTGTTAGCAATCATAGAAGGTTAAATGATGGTTGAGTATGTGGACTTGCCTAAAGGCTCCGATATGTGACCCTTCCTGAAAATATGATGATTTGTAGTTGCAAAGTTGACTGAGAACATAGTTTGTTGGTTTTCAATAGAGTTTATGCTTTATACTTCAATGTTGTGATGAATTGTTACTTGTTCATGAGAAGTTATATGATAAAAGTTGTGTGATAAAGTTTTATGTTAAAGTTCTTTGCTGTTATAATAATAAGCATGATGCTTCTATGTCCGTCTTTTCTTTTTATCGACACCTCTCTCTCTCTCTAAGCATGTGGGCATGTTTTTCGCTTGAGGACAAGCGAGGTCTAAGCTTGGGGGAGTTGATACGTCCATTTTGCATCATGTTTTCCTACTATTATTTATAATTTTTTTATGCATAATAATGCTTTATGGAGTAATTCTAATGCCTTTTCTCTCATAATATGCAAGGTTTACACAAAGAGGGAGAATGCCGACAGCTGGAATTCTGGACCTGAAAAAGCTATGTCAGAGTTACCTATTCTACACATCGCCAAATGAGCTGAAAATTTATGGAGAATTATTTTGGAATATATAAAAAATACTGGAGCAAATAACTACCGGAGAGGGGCCACCTGGTGAGCACAAGACACCAAGGTGCGCCAGGGCCCCCAGGCGCGCCCTGGTGGGTTGTGCTCAGCCCAGCCCACCTTTGGTGCCCATCTTATGGTATATAGGTCATTTTGACCTAGAAAAAATTAGGAGGGGACTTTCAAGACAAAGCGCCGCCGTCTCGAGGCGGAACTAGGGCAGGAGCACTTTTGCCCTCCGGTGGAGCGATTCCGCCGGGGGAACTTCCCTCCCGGAGGGGGAAATCGAAGCCATCGTCATCACCAACTACCCTCTCATCTTTGGGAGGGCAATCTCCATCAACATCTTCAACAACACCATCTCCTCTCAAACCCTAGTTCATCTCTTGTGTTCAATCTTTGTATCGGAACCTCAGATTGGTACCTGTGGGTGACTAGTAGTGTTGATTACATCTTGTAGTTGATTACTATATGGTTTATTTGGTGGAAGATTATATGTTCAGATCCATTATGCTATTTAATACCCCTCTGATCTTGAGCATGATTATCATTTGTGAGTAGTTACTTTTGTTCTTGAGGTCACGGGAGAAGTCATGTTGCAAGTAATCATGTGAACTTGATATGTGTTCGATATTTTCATGATATGAATGTTGTGATTCCCTTAGTGGTGTCATGTGAACGTCGACTACATGGCACTTCACCATATTTGGGCCTAAGGGAATGCATTGTGGAGTAGTTATTAGATGATGGGTTGCTAGAGTGACAGAAGCTTAAACCCTAGTTTATGCGCTACTTCGTAAGGGACTGATTTGGATCCAAAAGTTTAATGCTATGGTTGGATTTTATCTTAATACTTTTCTCATAGTTGCGGATGCTTGCGAGGGGATTAATCATAAGTAGGAGGTTTGTTCAAGTAAGAACAGCACCTAAGCACCGGTCCACCCACATATGAAATTATCAAAGTAGTGAACACGGATCAAACCAACATGATGAAAGTGACATGGTGAAATTCCCGTGTACCCTCAAGAACGCTTTGCTTATCATAAGAGACCGTTTTGGCCTGTCCTTTGTCATAAAAGGATTGGGCTACCTTGCTGCACTTTATTTACCGTTACCATTACTTATCCATTACAAATTATCTTGCTATCAAACTACTTGTTACCGACTATTTCAGTGCTTGCAGAAAATACCTTGCTGAAAATCACTTGTCATTTCCTTCTGCTCCTCGTTGGGTTCGACACTCTTACTTATCGAAAGGACTACGATTGATCCCCTATACTTGTGGGTCATCAGCGCGCCCCTATGGCTTGTGGCCTTCTCGTGGCTCCTCTGGCCTCCTTTCCAAGTCTCGTGGGTTTCTTCTGGTCCAAGAAAAATCATCGTAAAGTGTTATTCTGTTTGGTATTGATTTTCTGTAAAAGTCAAAAACAAGGAAAAAACAACAACTGGCACTGGGCACTAGGTTAATAGGTTAGTCCCAAAAAATGATATAAAATAGCATATAAATGCATATAAAACATCCAAAGTAGATAATATAATAGCATGGAACAATCAAAAATTATAGATACATTGGAGACGTATCATGCTGCTTGACAAGAAGCCCATCATAAGCAACATGAAATGGGTGGACTGTAAGTACATAGATGACAATGAAGATTACTTCCCCCATCTTCATGAGAGCTTCAGGCTTACAGGTGTTGATGCTTTTGTTGGACAAAAGCTTACGAAATGGAACCATGAGATGGTGATGCAGTTCTACTCCACATCACACTTTTATCCGGATGGCAGAATTGTGTGGATGACTGAGGGCACAAGATACCAGTCATCTATTTCTGAGTGGGCTACTCTCATAAATGCCCCAGAGGAAGATGAAAATGGCATTGATGTCTATGGCAAGCCCAGGATGGATCATAACACTATGGCACATATGTACAAGACCATTCCTGATGAGGCTTTGGATACACACAAGTTTGGATCCATATACTATCTGCTTGCTGGTTTGGCCACCATAAACTACATTTTGAGGCACACCATGTTGCCCAAATCTGGAGATGAGAGGATGATTCGTGGCCACTTCATCAACCTACTCCACTTGTTCGATATTCCACAGAAGTTCAAAGTCATGAGCCTGATTGTTGAGACAATCAACAGGACAGTTGCCAACCAGAAGAGGTCATGTGGATATGCACCACACATTCAGATACTTATCAACTCCAAGGTTGGTACATGCACATATCTACTTGACAGAGAGCACCTTCCTCTTCAGCCAGAGTTTGAAGATAATGAAGTGGTGATGGACGCTTCACATCCAACTTCAGTTGAGGCTCAGGAGAAGGCAGAGGCAGCAAAAGCAGCAAATGCACCCAATGCATCGATAGTCAATCTCAAATCAAAGCAAGACCAGTTGACATATCTGCTAGAAGCAACACTGAGGATTGAGCAAAGTCTGGCCAACTTAGCCAAGAACCAGGAGAGCCTAGAGTGGATAGGTGAATACAAAATGTACAATCTTGATGTCTAGGTCATAGAGATATAATCTATTGTGGAGAAGTTGAGAGATGATGCTGAAGATGGCAATGAGGACACTACCACTGAGAGGTTTCAGACAGTGCCAAGGGCACCCAGGTCCTTAGCTATGCCAGTAGCAGACACCAGGACTACCCACTCTGCACCTGCTGCCACTGCCATAGTGCCACCCGCAATATCAACACCACCAACTCAGCAGACATCAGCTGAGGCATTTGCAGAGGCAGTTCTCTCAACGCCATCTACGCACACCAGAGCGACAAGCCAAAAGACCACTTCAGGAGCTCCCGGAGATCATGCCAAGAGTGTCGTATAGCACTATACTTTTTTAAGCTTTTTGGTAACTTGTTGCCAAAGGGGGAGAAAATGTATAGATCATAGGCTTTGAGAGAGAGAGAGAGAGAGTCTCGTTCTTTTGCTCGTTGGTTTTTATTGCCAGTTGCTACTTCATCCGTTTGGTTTGTGCTACTTATTGTTTTATGCTTGTGAGATACTTTGTGTGGTTGTGTGATTGATCATACTATGCTTAATGTGTGGTCTATGCCTATCTCTATGATTATTTGTGTATGATCATTCACTTATGTATTTGGTGATGCATGCATGTTATTTCACTCTTATCATTTTGTGCGCTCCACCAAGATATATGTGACATGGAAGAGTGACTCATGATCCTAATCGACTGTGCATTTGCATTCAAACGCAAATTTTAAATAATGCACAAATTTAGGGGGAGCTCTCGCTTATCACATACTTCTCAAAGCGACGATGTATTTTATTCATTTTATCATTTGTCGAAGCTTTGATCTATATGTTGTCATCAATTACCAAAAAGGGGGAGATTGAAAGCGCAACTAATCCCCGGGTGGTTTTGATAATTCATAACAACATATAGCTCATTGAACTAATATCCATTCAAGATAAATATTTCAGGAAGTTCAATGAATGGCATGGCATGGACTAGAGATGTGGACCCCTCAAAATGCTAAGGACAAATATTGGCAAAAGCTCAAGACTCTTCATCTTTATTTTAGTGATCGAAGATCACATTGAGTCCATAGGAAAGCCAATACTATGAAAAGGGGATGAGGTGTTGCTTAATGGCTTGCTTACTCAAATGCTTAGTAATATTGCTCCAAAACCCTCAGCCACTTTCTCCATCCAAATATGTCAAAATGCTAAACTCCAACTCGGCCCCACCGATTCTTTCTACCCGGAGACACCGAGTTCATATGACATAGCCACCGCCAGAAACCCTAGCAATTCGGTCTCACCGATACGGATCTCGGTCTCACCGAGATGGCCTTGCCAACACTTTGTGACATGTTCCATTTATTTTGGTCTCACCGAGTTATGCAATCGGTCTCACTGAGTTGGTTTGACAGACTCTTTGTTGCCTTATTGCTTCACTTCAGTCTCACCGACTTGATGCAATCGGTGCCACCGAGATGATGTTTGCCCTAAGCCCTAGCACATCGGTCCCACCGAGTTGTTCCAGTCAGTCCCACCAAGATTCCTAACGTTCACATTTTTTAACAGATCGGTGCCACCGAGTTTAACCATTCGGTCCCACTGAGATGAGTCAAATGTGTGTAACGATTGGATTTTGTGTGGAGACTATATATACCCCTCCACCCCCTTCTCCATTAGAGAGAGAGCCATCAGAATGTGCCTACACTTCCACCATACATTTTCTGAGAGAGAACCACCTACTCATGTGTTGAGATCAAGACATTCCAATCCTACCATAAGAATCTTGATTTCTAGCCTTCCCCAAGTTGCTTTCCACTCAAATCATCTTTTCACCATAGCCAAATCTGAGAGAGAAAGTTGAGTGTTGGGGAGACTATCATTTGAAGCACAAGAGCAAGGAGTTCATCATCAACACACCGTCTATTACCTTTTGGAGAGTGGTGTCTCCTAGATTGATTAGGTGTCGCTTGGGAGCCTCCGTCATGATGTGGAGTTGAACCAAGAAGTCTGTAAGGGCAAGGAGATCGCCTACTTCATGAAGATCTACCAGAGTGAGGCAAGTCCTTCGTGGGCGATGGCCATGGTGGGATCGACAAGGTTGCTTCTTCGTGGACCCTTCGTGGGTGGATCCCTCCGTGGACTCGCGCAACCATTACCCTTCGTGGGTTGAAGTCTCCATCAACGTGGATGTACGATATCACCACCTATCGGAACCACGCCAAAAATCTCCGTGTCTCCATTGCGTTTACCTTTTCCAAACCCTTCCCTTTACCTTCATATGCAATGTTTTACTTTCCGCTGCTATACTCTTAGAATTGCATGTGTAGGTTGATTGCTTGACTTGTGCTAATTGCTAAAATCTGCCCACAACTAAAATTGGGAAAAGGATATATTTTTATTTGGTCAAGTAGTCAAATCACCCCCTCTAGACATACTTTCGATCCTACACCACCTCAAATCGATCAAGATGGTGCTCTTTTGGCTCTATCGTGGTTTGAAGATGAGTTCAAGTTGGTAACTTCAAAATGTAATAGTTGGGACTTATCTTCTTAGATGTCTCCCTTTGGAACAGTACTTGGTTAGTTTGGTTGATTGTTCCATGTTCTTGTATTATACCACAAAGCTTATATGTGAGTTGAGTTTCGTATTTCCATCCTATACTAACCAAATCAAGGTGGTAACTCTTAGGACACATAACCCAGAAGTTTTTCCTTTTTAATATATTGATGTAGACGGCTTAAGTTGGTTAGTAAAGATGCGATTGTACTTCATGTGGTATGGTGCTTAACTTGGTCTTTGATGGGGGCGCACATGTTCAGGTATAATGACACAATCAACGGATAGTAAAAGCATCATAAGGCTAAGGACACCCAAGCCCCATTCTCTTTGGTGTCAACTAATGATGACCTTTTTTTCAAGAAAGTGGTAACCCCAGCCTCTACATCAAACGATGCACATAGCTAATTTATTAAATAAAATAAGCCTAAGTCACCGAGTACAAAAAGGTTTACAACAAACACGACCATACCAATCGAAAACAAGATTACATGGCTCGTCACATAATTTGTTTTTGGCACGCTAGCCAGATTGGTTCAACAAACTTCTTGCAACCGTTTCTAGACAGCTACATCCAAAGGTCATAAGTCCCCACCCGTCCACACACTGCAGTGATGATCACGCCTGGCCATAAATGTCACAGGTGCTAATGCCTATTTGGCGCCTAAAGCGCGGGTTAAGGATGTTTTCGTACGCCAGATCCTATTTGGCGCCTTAAGCGCCAATTATAGGCAAATTCGTTAACTGGCGCACACCCCCCCCCTCCAAGCACAATGTGACAAAATGGGCTAGCCCATGTAGGTTTTTTCATAGTTTTCTGCATGGTTTTTCCACGTGTTTTTTCTTCTAGTTTTTTCTAGTATGGATTTTACATGGTTTTTGTTTTTTGTTTTATTTTCCTTTTTTTTATTTCTTTTCAAATACATGAACTTTTTCACATTAAAAAACTGTTTGCAAATTCATGAACTCTTTTTAAGTTTATGATTTTTTTTATAAAATTTGTGAACTTTTATTCAAGTTATGATTTTTTTCAAATTAGTGATTTTTTTCCAAATTAGATTTTTTGTGAACATTTAAAAACTTTGTTAACTTTCCTGAATTTTCAGAGTAAATCTTATTTTAAAATCATTTTGTGACCTTTTTTACAAATTCCTGAAGTTTTCTTCATTTTTGTTAACTTTTTTCAAATTATGAACTTTCCTAGGACAGTAAGGGCTACCGAGCTTGCCTGATGTTTTTTTTATTCCTGATTGGTTTTCAAGCGCTTTTTTTATAAACGAGGTTTTCAGTCAATATTTTGGATTTCAGTCTATTTTCCATTAAAATCTTTCTAAATTAGGAAAAAATCATGAAATTGAAAAACACCATGAATTCAGAAAAATATTGGTGAATTTTAAAAATTGTTCTGATTGAAAAAATATTTGTCGATTCAAAAAATGATCACGAATTTCGAAACATTGTTCCCAAATTTCAACCAATGTTCACGGATTCAAAAATTGTTCATGAATTAAAAAAATATTTTTTCATGAATACGAATAATGTTTTCGATTTCCATAATTGTTTGAATATTCAAAAATGCTCACCAATTTCAAAAATATTTGCGAACTTCAATTTTTTCCCAAATTTCAAAAAATATTAGCCTACTCAAAAAATTTATGAATTCCAAAAATTATTCCCAATTTCTTTATAAAAAATTGTCATTTTAAAATTTGTTCAGGACTTTCAAAACATTGTTCGTGAGTTTGCAGCAATTCACAAAATTCCAAAAAATTCAACAACTTCTAAAAAATGTCCTCAAATTTATCAATATATTCAAAACAATTCATGAATTGAAAAAATGTTTCGTGATTTAAAAAACAAATTTTTAACAAAGAAATAGAAAAAGACTATATGAAAAAAGAAAAATGGTTCGCGTGAGGTTCAGAAAAAACTGGAATGGCTGGCCCATAGAGAGGACGAGGCGCCTGGGGGTATGTGATTGATCGCCGTGAGAGTAATATCTCGAAATCACTAGTTGAGGAGCGCTCCCCGCAACGATTAGTCAGGGAGCGCTCCGCGCGCGACAAGTGTCACGCGCGGAGCGCTCGTGAGACTTTTCCGGGCGCTCCACGCGCGACACTTGTCGCGCTGATGGGCTCTCCCGTGATTTCTGATTTTCCTTTCTGTTTTTTCCTTTTTTTCACTTTAGTCCTTGTACTTTTAATGTTTTGTAATACACTTTTGATCTGTTTTGAGATCTGTTTCTTTCTGGTGTGGTTGAACCGTCGCCGCAGACTGTTCTTTCGTTGCCGTCGTCGCCGCTCGTCGCGCCCGCCGCTCTTGTCGCGTGCTTACGTCGGCCGCCGTCGCGCCCGCCGCGCTTGTCGTCTGCTTACGGCGGTCCTTCTTTACCGTGGACGGCGCTTCCCCGTTCGCACGATCGTCATTTCCTACTGGTTGCATTCGTCGGTTCCCTATTTCCCTTTTTGTTCCCATTATATTTCCGGGATATGGAGATTTATGGGGTAGTTACAGGTGGGGGCTTCCAACACTATCAGATGTCAAGTTTCAACTCGGTTTGTGGAATTAGTTCTTGATAATCATTGTGTTCTTTGCAGGTATGGCTTGTCCTTTTTGCCGTATGCCGGGTGGCCCGTGTTCTTCTGTTGATTCTTCTATAGATGGGTTCAGTGTGGTTCTGGATCGGCGTTGTTCGAGGCGTGTTGTAAGAATATCATTTTATAATTGTTTATTTTTTTGCACACACGCTTATTTCTTTTGGTGCTGTTCATGCTGTTTTGATTTTGATTATGATCCTTGTTTTGATTCGTTGTGCAGTATGTTCCGTGCAGTGTTAGAGCTCATCTTGCTAGTTACATCGAGGAGTGTAGGGCTTTAGCCATAAGGAGGGGTGACAAAGATACTGATCTTGCTCTTCACTGCATGAGGGTTATTTGTATGGTGTTTTGTTTAGTCATGGTCAGGTGAGGAGCAAATTCCATGGTCCTTCCTGGGAACGATTGGTCAGTGATTATGGAGTTCGTCCTCATGATATAATGACCGTTAGGCTTGAGCATTATGGAACATGGATTGGTGTTGATTTCTATCGTCTTGGTCGTGGAGATGCGTTGTCCCCTTTACCGTTTGTTGGTAAGGTTTATTTTTAAGGAAGTTTTTAGCTTGTTTAATTTCACATGATTTTTCTGTTCCCTTGAACCTGTGTAATTTTATTTTGTAGCTCTTGATGGTTTGAGTGACTCCGAGAAGCAACTTGTTGGTAGTTGTTTTTACACCCGTGGTGTTGATCTCAATTATCAGCAGATGTATTTCATGACACATCAACTCTTTGATGACGAGTACATACTCTGTTGTCCTTTTTTTTCACAGGATTAATTCCATGAATGTTAATGGTCATGATATGGTCAGATTTATTTTCCACTATTTTTCTTTGTTTATGTTTATTTATTTATTTTTATTATTTCTTCTATTTATATTTTTTAATATTTGTTCTGTTTCTAATAGTTTTATGTTTTTGTCAGGTTATTCCTGGTATTGTTGTGAGTAGTTTGAAGGAGTTTGTGACATTTCCCAGGACTAGCGTTTTAACTCTTGAAGTTACTTTGGAATCTCGTGATGATGATATATATGTGAGCACTCCTTGCTCCTACTTCATTGGCTTGGGTAATAGAATGGTGTTCAAAAAGGAAGGATTCAGTGATTTTCTCCAGGCATCGTCTATTGGAGTAAACAGCTTGGTGCTCATAACTTTCAAAGAGCGTGATGGGAGGCTTGTTGTTATCTTCAATCTTCTGCCGCAGTGATGTTAGTTATAGGCTTTGAACATAATGGATTTTGTTTAAAAATCTATGCTACAGTGTAATGTTATTTAGATATATGAAACGATATGAACCTAACTGTTCATTGTTGTACTTCGTTTGTAGAAGAGGCATGGCAGTGCATCTCTTTTTTAGATGTTTTTTTGGACGGATGTTAGTTAATTGGAGGCATAGTTATACATAGATTTGAGGCACGTGTGTGCCTTTGTTTTTTCTGTGTTTCCTCTGGCATGGGTTGTGGAGACAGGAACGTCTGTGCAGCAGCAAAGAGGCACGGGCGATCACGCGTGAATAGCTTGTAGAGTCACGGTGCGTGTTACGGGAGGCACGGGTGTGTGGGCACCAGAGTCACGTGAGTGAAGCCTCTATAGGCAGGAGGCACAGGTATAGGTTGGTGGCATCCGGCAGCATAGGGCTGTACTGAGAGAAACGTGTGTGCAGCACCAAAGTTGCACAGGCGATCACGCGTGCGGAGCACGTAGAGTTACTGTGGGTTTCATGTGAGGGACGTGGATTGAGCAAATGGAGGCACGGAAGTGAAGTCAGTACAGGCACGGTTGTGTGGAGGCACGGGTATGAACCCTCTTGCTGCTGTCAAGTTCCTAGAGGCACGGAAGTATGGCAACAGAGGCATCAGTCCGAATACTTGGTTAGAGAGGCTCGGTTGTGGATGCACAGGTGTGAAGTCTCTAGGGTCACGGGCGTGTGGCACCACAGGCATGGGTTCGAATAGACATTTAGAGAGCCACGGTTGTATATAGGTCAGTTGCACACAGTAGTGTAGTTTTGTGGCATCCTGCAGAACTGGTGTACGGAGAGGAACCTGTGTGCAATAGCAAGGATGTTCTGAATGGACAGAGCAGTGTTTGATGTGAAATGGTTGTTGTGTGATTTTAACTTTTTTTTAATGTGGTTAAACTAACAAAGTTCTTGTCCATTGCGTCTGTGTACCGAATGTTCTTCTGCAATATTTATGAATTGTTCACGCCAATGTTGAATAAGCATTTTATAGAAAGTTAACAACGATACAATCACATATTCTTGTAAATGCACGATGCATCTTGTACAGGTTAAGTATGAAAATTATAATACAATATCGTGCGACATATTTCTCCTTCTATAATCATGGATACAACATACGTTTGCTCAATACTAGGAGATAACTTACTAATTGCATTTAGACATGCAAAACGTACTATGCATTTGTACATGAGCACACCACTGTGTTCAAACGTAAAATAGTAATACAGTACACACAGCATCTTTGAGCAAGAACAATCATATTTACAACATAGGTTCATTCAATGTAAATTAACGTAATAGTAGTTACTACTAGTTTAATGTAGACATCCATTTTCTCGCAATTTACCAACCACTGTTTCCCTTCCGGCGCTTCCAGCCGCTGGAAGATCCCTTGTCTTTGTTCTTACGTGGGCGGAGTCTTTCCTTCATTGGTTGTTGGTGGAGGTGACGTAGCCCGTGCTTGATGATTAGGATTCTACGGTACAACTCATAGCTAACATACCCGTCTTTTGCTGCGTACTCAAGGTGTAGCGGGGAAAGCGGCTTCCACTCCCAGAACTGGTGCTTCTCCTTTGGGAATGATTTCTTCATGTTCTTGTAGGAGGGGTGGATGATGGCCGCTCCAAGGTCACCCATGGAGTCCCTTTCTCCACCACCCTTGATACAGAATTGCCTCTGGATGTCGATGTGGTGCTCGTCTGGAATTTTAATCCATGCACGGGCAAGCATGGTCTTGTCGCCCCTGGTGTCGACGCTAGTGAAAGTTACGGCTTTGCGTTCCAGGAAGTCAAGTAACGCTTGGGAGCGCTCGGACCTGCAGTAGTGGTAAACAAGGACATGCTCGCGCATGGCAAGTTGGACAACGGTGATCCCTTGTCATATGTAACTGCTCTTACGTGTGTACTCAAGGTCGAGGCCGATGAACTTGTTCTTCTCCTCCTTTAGCCATTCCTCGTACTTTTTCATGATTCGCTCCACGGTCTTTGGGTTGTTGGTGTACACCACCTCCAGCACGGTTGTACCATGGGTAGTGACATGTTTCGTGAGTGTTGTTAGTTTCCCGTCGTCCATGGCTGCAGGTGTGCGGTGGTGAACTGTGGCGAACGAGAAACTTCTGAGGAAGACGATGCAAATGGACTCGGTAAACCGAAAGGGATCTTTACTTTGTCGTGCAAAAAAGGAAACTGCCAAAGAGCAGTTGGTAGTCATCTGGCGGTTCCAGGGGTAGATTTACGGAAACAGGCGTTTGTTGGATCAGTTTTTTTAAGATTTTCAATTATCTTGTTCATTGAGATGTTTTTATTCGTCGCGTGCTGCGTGCGTGATCCATATGTGCGTATTCCATCTTTGGCTGTGAAGGTAGTTGTGTAACGGTAGAACACTCAGCAGATGCATGTTCGTGCCTTTGTTGTCGAAACGTTTTTTCGGTTAACAACATTCCTTGGTCAAGGAGGCACTGTTGTTATGTTATTCGGTGCACAACTGTGTGTTTAGGAAAAGTTGGTGAAGTAAACATAGTTTGCACTTGAAAATGGAGTCCTGTTTGGTGTTTAATTGAGATATGTTTCACTAGATGGTTTGAATAAGTTTGATAACATGGCATTGCTATAGGTTTTGATTCAAAAACTAATTCTTGATTTGTTTGATTTTTGAATCAGAGTTTAATAGAAAATGATTTGTTTTTGTTTTTTGGTTTTTGGAATTGTGAATTTTTCAAAAGTTAACCAGCTACTTGAGTGTCCATAAGAACTACATTTGTTTCAAAGGATCATTCCAACAGTTCAAACAGCGAGTTGAGGGTCCATAAGAGCTACATAAGTTCCAAAAGATCATTCCGATAGTTCAAGCAACCACTTGGTCCATAATAGTTACATTACTACCATTCTAATAAGCAAACTTATAGTAACCAGTGTTTTGCTCCTGGGAGGCATCATCATGAAACGACCACTGAACATCCTTGGAGATGCACTGTTTCTTCCATTTTAGGTGCTGGTTCCAACGGAATCTACGGAATGCGCTGAATGATGATGGACACAGAACGATCATGGCGCTCTTTGAAAGTGGTCAGAACAATGTTCTTTTCAACAAAGGATGCAGCTGATATGAAGTCTCTGAAAGAAGACTTTTCTATTACCATCCTACCATCTTTTTTGCAGATGTAGTACGACGAAGGAGTGATGACATGGGTAGGTTCATCAGGAGCTTCAAGGGTCACCTTGCCATTGGTTGGCATGTCCACCCATCTCTTCAGTGTCGAGACAACGCTCCTCAGAATTTTCTAGAAGAAAGCGAAATTAAATAGAAATTAAAACCATTGATTTGCCACTTGGACATTAAATAAAAGAATGGCTGAATACAGTGAGTGCGCAATCATTAAGAAATTCCATATTGAAACTAATATATTTCTTGGCATGTTCAGGTTTGTCAGTAAATAGATAAAACAATATATTAAGAGAGCAACAAAAGTTTTGTTGTTTTAGGATTAATAAATAGGTTCTTTATAATTTTACATATAAGCAAGATTACGTTAATATCGTTTATTTTACATATAAGCAAAATATGTTTGGTATGTTAACAAGGACAGTTGTAACCAACCATGACGCAGTCTTTGGTGTTAGTGGGAGTCAACACGTGGACAAATGGACGACAACGGATGAAAGTATCTCCGAAAAGGCGTTGTAGAAAGAATTGTGTCTGGTCGTAGGTAAGCTCAATATCCTTAGAGTAGACACAACACTGAACGTGGTCGAAATCGTCAGAAGAAAGATCGTCGAGAGCTAGAAAAATAACAAGTATTTAAAGTTAGATAAAGTTATATCCAACACGGGGTTAATATTATTCAGTTCAATGCATGCATATAAAAATACAACGAAAGAAGATAACTTTGGAATATTAAATACGTACCAACGTGGGGTAATGGAAACAGCCTTTTGTCATCCCGATATGTTTGTATTTCCAGATTGAGTCCCTTGTCTGGTAGTTCAAATTCTATGCGGTCTCCAGCACGTAGTTCATAATCATCCGCAAAGGTGCACCACTCACCACCACAGAACTTTGTGTAGTTCGCCCTATGCTTAAACAAAGCATTGTAAGACTTTCCTTCATGTGTAAGAAGGGCTGGCTCTACCTGCTCTTTATGCAATATTCTTGCTTCTTCCTTCCTCTCATCAATGTATTCAGCGAGAAAAGCTCTTACATTACAAGGTACATACTGGAAAAAATAGTAAAAATAACAACCTGTAAGTATAAATTTGAACTCACGGACCATTAATGTTAAAAGTTTTCTTAGCTTGCATCTGAATTTTTGATAACAATTAAAGATAACAACATAATGGTATGATAAATTAATGGATACAGATTTTTGGCATAGGTTGGCGAATTTTAATTAGAACTGAAGATGCACTATAATAATTAAGGCATAGGCAGGCAAACTAATGGAAAAAGAAAACACAGGACACGTGCAAAGAAGTGACAGCAGGGGAACCTAGCGTAGGTGCAAAGGGGTATGAGTAACAGTGACGATTTCTATTGTGTTGCAAGCAACTAATATGTTAGAAATGCTTACTAACCATGCGGCTCCAGCATTTTTCATCAAGAACAACCTCAAAGTGCTGGAGAACTTCAGGGTGTGGTTCGCAAGGGCCGCCTGGTTGGCGGCAGGTAGGGCAAACCATACCTAAATAATTCAGAACAACTATGTTAAGAAAACAAGAATATCATAACAATTTAAAAAAAGCTTCAACGTTGAAGGTAGACAACAACTAGAAATATCGGTACGAAGGTAGACAACAACAACAACAACAACAACAATAACAACTACAATTTAAAACAAGCTTCAACTATGTTAGCCATATTAAAAATATCGGTACGAAGGCAGACAACAACTACAAATTTACCAGAAATCTTCTCATCTACTCCTTCCAGAAAAGCAGTATGAAAGAGTTTAGATCACTTGTTTAGATTTGCAAACACTTTTTATATTCCTTTAGAGAATGAAGTCGTTGTACCGGATCTAATACTTCAATAAATATCAAATGAAAACCTAAACGTAAAACAATAATAATTTAAATATTGTTTTCAAAACGTAAATACGGATCGGAGCATGCTGCTTACGCATATGCTTTTTTCCTGGGAAAGAAGAACAGCGGCCGTCGACGAACGGAGATTGGGGTAGGGGAAGCTTAGGGCAAGCACCCACGAGGAATCTACGAGAGAAGCACGGCTTAGAAATTAATCGAGAGACCCAATAAAAACTCTATAATAACTTGTTTGAAATCAGATTATGTGCGGCGCAGAAGCACGAACCCTAGAAGCAAATGACAGAGAAGGCAGATGGGTTGTGATGTGGCTGAGGGAGTCGGAGCTGATTGACATATAAAGGAGACGCGAGAGAGCAAGAGTAGTAATGAGTGCTTGTTTTTTTTTATTTTTTATTCTGCGAAATGGAATGAATGCTGGTTGTAGATGGTGTGTGCATTCCGAGGTGTTATGGGGACACAAGACGTTTGACTCGTCCAGCTGCCTCCCACTGGAGTTGTCCAGCTGTGCTGCCTCCCACCGGACTCTTCTACGTGCCTATCGTGCCTCACAGACTTTTGTGAGGCATGGTTATACAAGCTGAAAAGCATACTCATGCTTCTGTGATTTAATTGTTTTTAATCACATGTTTAATCAGATAGGGTTGGGTGTGTCTTTACGAGAGGAACGGTAATGACATTATTAGATGCACGGTCGTTGAAGAAGGAGAGGCATGATCGATACATCGAGGGAGGCAAATTCAGGAGAGGCATGATCGTTCCCAATGAGAGGCACTGTTGCACCTGAAGTGGAGTCACGGTTCGTGACTCTGCATTTGCAAATGTTTTTCAGCCACTTGTTAACCCAGAGAGCCACTGTTTTTCAAATGTTTGTTGGGTTCAGGCGGGAATATGTATGATAGCCCACGGTTATACGTATGTCAGAAGCATGGCCGTGCCATTGTTTTGGAAATGTTTTTGGTGGTACACAGACATAGAGATACAGGTCCGTCGATATCACTGAGGTTTGTCTTTAACAAAGTGGAGGCACACGTGTGGCTTTTCTGCTAGCCGAACCGTGCTTCTATTTTGGTTCACTCTCCGTGTAGTATATGTATTTGAGAGATTTAGGTTGCACGACAGGGTCATTGTTTGCCTCCTCGCATTCTTCTCTCGGTCAAAAGATGTGCTGGTGACAGATGGGATGGCTATTGGTTGTTAGTATTCAATGTGCCAGATACCGTGCTAGAGTTAATCTAGAGGCTTCTCGATTACAGCGTGGCAACCGTGACTTTTGAAATGCATGGTTTCACAAGCTGCAGAAGCACAACCTTCTATTCATGGTTCCCGATGCAATTTAATGGGCGCATGGTAACTGAGTCGTCTCTCCCCAAGGTTAAATAGTGGTCTATTTCGGGAGGTTATCGCGTCTTATTCTCGCCACAGAACTGCAGGTAGTTCCCATCATCCTCGCCACGTACGAGTGACGCCGGAGAAGCACAGTCAAACTCCATTGTCACTCTCACCCTCGTTTCCATGGACGACTTCAAGAACACTACTGAGCGTCTCTTTATAGATGCCGATGGTAACACCAAGCTCGAGGTGTTGTACACCAACGAGCCCTACAAGGTGGAGGATATTCTTTCTCTTTATGAGGAATGGCTGCATGAGGACAGGTACAAGTTTGTTGGTCTTGATCTGGAGTACACACTAGAGGATTATTTTGATCGGAGCAGAAAAGTCGCCGTCATGCAACTGGCAATGCGCAAGCATGTTCTTGTCTATCACTTGTGCAAGGCCAGGACGTAGTGCGCTGCTCTGAAGGATTTCCTTCGGAACAAAGGTATAACTTTCGCTAGTGTCGACTTCAGGAACGATAGAGATGTTCTCGCAAATAGTTTCCTCAAAATTCCAAGAGAGTATCACATCGACCTTCAAGAGGAGCTCATGATCAAAGGAGGCAATCTAAGGGACTCCATGGCAGATCTGGCAGGAGTCATCATAGACAAATCTTACTTGAGTATGAAGTCATCTTTTCCACGAGGTCAGCATGACTACTGGGAATGGAAGCCGCTTTCCCTTGACCACCTGAAATATGCGGCAATTGTAAGTGAAAATTTTGTTTTTGTTGATTTTCTGTCTTTATATTTTTGTTTTATTGCAACAATAGTACTTTTTTTCCTTTACCTATATCTTCATTCTCATCCTCTTTTTGTTTTAGGATGGGTATGTCAGCTATGAGCTCTACCGCCGAGTTCTATCGATGAAGGACATGATGCATCCTCGTTGTCTTCCTGACCGCAGACGCCGTGGATGTTTCTGAGCAGAGCTCCAACTGAGTATAATGGTCACCGTGGATGTTTGTGTGGACGTTTGTGAGCGGAATGGACTCCTGGAAGACTTTCATTTCGTTTTTTGTATAATTAATGAGTACTTTTAGTTCAACCCTATGGATTACCATTTTGGGATTTGGGTTTTATTTTCACAGTATCATGTTTGGCTTGTCTCATGTTATGGGAATATAATTTTTTATGTTACAAGTTCATTGTTGACGTTTGCGCGAGTTCAGGTACATTTAGAGAATCCGTTGAAGTGGCGCACATGTATTGTTTGGGAGAAGCGCCCTTTGTGTTTGTCTTATATTCAGTGTTGTGCGTTTGTGTTTGTATTGTTGTCTTTTACACATTCGCACAAGAGAGGCACGTCTGCTAACGTACGAGGCAACATTGTGCATGAAGGCAGACGTATGGATTTGGCATTTTAGTTTTCAATGTTTCCTTTTATTTGTTCATCCTGAGATGCATGGCGTTGGAATGCTAGAGGCATGTATCTTTGTGTACATGAAGCACGTCTGTGCGTCTGTGTTTTAGATGGTTCAGTTTCCTGTCTTTGTGTGCTTCAGGACTGTGCCTCGAGAAGCCCGACATCCGTGTCTGTGTAGGCTTCACTCCCGTGGCTTCGCTGCCTCTATCCATGTACCTCACGTGACACACGCCATGTCTCTATGTGCCTGTGGTGTCACACGACTGTTCCTCTTGAGACTATGCAACCGTGCCTCTGCCACCACTCTTTTGTGCATCCAGAGGGTTTGTACCCGTGCCTCGAGAACGGCAATTCCAAAGCCATACCTGTGCGTCAAGAAGCCGCAATTCCGTGCCTGTATAGGCTTCAGTTCTGTGCCTCCTGTACCTGCATTCACGTGTCTCAGGCGACACGCTGCCTGTGACTCTACGTGCCTGTGGTGCCAAACGCCCATGCGTGAGGGGACGCGCTGGCTGTGACTCATCGTGCCTGTGGTTCTACACGCCCGTGCCTCAGGAGACTTCAAAACTGTGGCTCTCTGACTTCTCCCGTGACTTCGCTGCTTGCATTCATGTACCTCACGTGATACACGCCATGACTCTATGTGCCTGTGGTGTCACACAGCTTTTCCTCTTGAGACTTCACAACCGTGCCTCTCCAACTGAGTATTACCACCGATGCCTCTGCCACCACTCTTTTGTGCATCCAGAGGGTTTGTACCCATGCCTCGAGAACGCCAATTCCAAAGCCGTACCTATGCGTCGAGAAGCTGCAATTCCGTTCCTGTATAGGCTTCAGTTCCGTGCCCCCTCTGCCTGCATTCACGTGTCTCGGGCGACACGCTGCATGTGACTCGTCGTGCCTGTGGTGCTACATGCCCGTGCCTCAGGAGACTGTAGTACTGTTGCTCTCTGACTTCTCCCGTGGCTTCACTGACTGCATCCATTTGTCTCACGTGAGACATGTCATGACTCTCTATGTGCCTGTGGTGTCAAACGACTGTGCCTCTAGAGACTTCTCAACCGTGCTTCTCCAACTGAGTATTCTCACCGATAGCTCTGCCACCACACTTTTGTGCACCCAGAGGGTTTGTACCCGTGGCTCGAGAACGTCAATTGCAAGGCTGTATCCGTGCCTCGCGAAGCCGAAACTCCGTGTCTGTAGAGGCTACAGTTCCGTGCCTCCGTTGCCTGCATTCATGTGTTTCCGGCGACAAGCTGCCTGTGACTCTACGTGCCTGTGGTGATACCGAGCGAGGTCTCGAAAAGTCCAATGCCCGTGCCTGTGGAATCTACACGTCTGTGCGTCCCGTGCCTGCATCCACGTGCCTCACGTGAAACCCTCCTTCACTCTACGTGCCTGCGGTTACAAACACGCGTGGCTCTTGAGACTTCACTTCCGTGCCCCTCTAATTCAGTAATCGGACCCATGCGTCCGCCACCACACTTTTGTGTATCTAGAAGGTTGATATCCATGCCTCACGTCCCCGCCTGTAGAGGCTTCATACATATACATATACTGCGTGATACTCTGTTGGATCGGTACCTATGGTGCCACGCGCAGTGGCTCTAGAGACTTCACAACCGTGCCTCTCTATCTAGGTATGCGGACGGATGCCTCTGCTACCACATTCTTGTGCATGCAGAGGGTTAGTACCCGTGCCTCGAGAGGATCCACGTGCGTTGCTGTAGAGGCCTCACTTCATGCCTTCGGTGCCTGCATCCATGTGCCTGTAGTGGCTTGAGTCCTGTATCTTCTTTTTAGCAGTGTCACTACACTAAAATTAAAAAAAATGGTAGCATCCCACCGACTAACATAAGATGCTAGCAAACAAAAAAACCACAGCCAGGCAGCACGAATATTGGTGCTCAAAACGGACGGTCGAAGATTAGAGACGGTCGAAGTTTTGAGATGGTTACTGCGTGCCTTATTATTCTTCACGCCCGTCCTTCTGTGGTCTTAACTGACATGAAATAGTTGTAAAAATTGCCGTTGCTCTTATAGCTTTGATTGGATCATTTTTATTAGCTTACCGAGGGACAGACAGTGTGAATCTATGTAGATGAGGCACGGATTAGTTTTGGCCTTCGGATCTAAGGTCTACGGTAGGCTCTTCGTTTGCCTCATTGGATTCTTCTGTCGGTGGTCTTTGTTCAAAGGAGGAATTGATGACCGATGTGGCGGCTGTTCGATGTGACTATTCAGTGTGTCAGTTACAGTAAAATAAAGTTAGAGGCTCCTCGATTTCTCCACGGCATCAAATATTTTGCACAACCGTGACTTTAGGAAGTGCATGGTTCCACGAGCTGCAGAAGCACAACCGTCTATTCGATGTTCCTAGTTCACACGTTAATGCGCATGGTAACTGAAACGTCCTTCGCCAAGGTTAAATACTGGCCGTGTTTTTGAGGTCACCAGATCGCATTGTAGCCACAGAACATTAGGCAGTTCCCACCGTCCTCACCACTTCCCAACCTCGTCACAGAGTCTCAGGAATCTCCATTGGCACCTTGCTGCTCGCTGCCATGGATGACTTCTTGAACACTACCGAGTACCATCCGATAGTTGCCGATGGTAACACCAAGCTCGACGTGTGGTACACGAATGAGCCTTACAAGATGGAGGAGACCATTGCCTTGTATGAGGAGTGGTTGCGCAAGGAGAAGTACAAGTTTGTTGGTCTTGGCATGGAGTTCACACGAAAGGATTGTTATGGGCGTAGAAAAGTCGCCGTCATGCAACTGGCTATGCGGAATCATGTTTTGGTCTATCACTTCTGCAAGGCCAGGACGGAGAGCCCTACCCTGAAGGATTTCCTTGAGAATAGAGGTATAACTTTCTCTAGTGTGGATGTCAGGAATGTTAGAGATGCTCTTTTTCAAGATTTCATCAGAATTCTAGAAGAGTACCACATCGACATCCAAGAGAAGTTCATGATCAAGGGCGGCGAAGAAAGGGACTCCATGGAGGACTTAGCAGGAGCCATCATTGATGAATCTTACTCGAAGCTGGAGTCCTCTTTTCCAGAAGTTCTACGTCACTACTGGGATTGGAAGCCACTTACCTTTGATCACCTGAAATATGGAGCTATTGTAAGTGAAAATTTCATTTTCGTTAGTTTCTGCCTTTGTTGTAAGAACAGTACGTTTTTTTTGTAAATTTATGTTTTCATTTGCTTTTCCTGCAGGAAGGGTATGTGAGCTATGAGCTATACCACCGGTTTCTGTCGATGAGGGACATCTTGCATCGTCGTTGTCTTCCTGATCTCAGATGGTGAGGACGTTTCTGAGCAGGACTCCAGGTGGAAGTGCTGCGAAGATAGATCGTCTGATGAATTGGTTAATTGTTAGTTATTGTATGGGGTAATATTACATCGACTGATGAATTATAATTGTAGTGGTTTTACTTCAACCGGATGGAGTTGACTAGTTTGGAAATTTAAGTATATTTTCGTTCTATTATGTTTTTCTTGTTTGGATGCCTTCAAGAATATTTTCCTCTATGATTCGATGCTACGCGTTGGTATAAGATGAGATGTATTAAGACGATCACTCAGATGTGCACGTTCATGAACCTAGACAGCGCACAGTCATCTGCTCAGGGAGGCATTGTCCTTGTTTTAGGAAAGGCACGCTCCGGTGTTATCAGTAGGCATGGTCGTGGGTTTGTGTTTCTATTTTTTTAGCTGAGTCGTCTATATCAGTGCGGATAAGAAGTGCGTGTTTTTGTCCGTGGTTTAGATGGCTAGCTGCTTCAGTTCTTATATTAATAGCTTGTTCCGGTTGGCATTACTATAATCTTTTGTGTTCGTATTGTGTTTGGCATGGTTGTTTTTATATCGAATATACGGTTGTGGTTGTGTGTTTGAAATGCTTTTACGCAGAGCATGAGTGTGTTTAAGATTCTTTAGATTTCCTCTCTGTGCTGTCTGTTTCAATATATGATGTCTGTTTTAGGGACGGTTATCCAGTGTGAGATTTGTTGTGGGAGTATTGTGTTAACGACGGTTGTGTTTCTGTGTTCCAATTATTGTGGTGGTACTTTGATTGGAAAAGGCACGGCCGTGAAGGTAGTGGATGCACTGTCATATGTTTGGCAGAGGCGTTGTCCTTCCCGTGGGTACTAAATTTGGAGAGGCACTGCGCTATGGCTGTATGTTCTGTAATATTTCTAGTTAGTCTGCTAGTGGAGTCACGTCTCTCGAGTTAGTGGAGGCATGCCCTATGTTATGTTGAGTCAGAGTTCTGTCTGTCGTTCGCAAATGCTTCCTCTGACACGTTCGCTCGGAGAGGCATGTCTACGTTGTTATTCATGGCATGGTCGTGCCTTTCTTTCGAAATGTTTGCTCTCACTGCTTCGCTCAGAGAGGCTCGTCGGTGAAACTTGTGAGGTCACAGACCTTTTACAATTGAAGTCATGGTCGTTCCTCTGTTTTGGTATTTTTTCAGTTTAGTCGTCTATCCCAGAGGATGGATCTTCTTTCGTTACCTTGAGTCACGGTCGTGCTTCCCTGACTCGTTGGCTTGGAGAGGGACCGGTGTTAAGCTATCGAGGGGACGGTCCTGTGTTAACTGGTGGCGCACTTGTGTGTGTGTGTTGTTATTTTTTCAGCTTAGTTGTCTGTCAGAGAGGCACGTTCTATGTGGATAAGAGGCACTGTCATGCCTCTGTGACCCGCATTATTGCAGGTGAGTCGTTTACCACCTTCGTCAGATGCTTACGAACAGACAGCGTTGTTCCTCTCTGTTCCAATTGTTTCTTTTATTATGTCTACTCGAAGTGAGTGGTGTTCTAGTGCAAGGAAGTGATGTCTTGAATATCATGTTTACAACTTCTTTGGAAAAATATGATTTTTATTTATAATGTTTGCTATTGAGGATTTGAAGACTTGAACATTTGAACGCATAGCTGTGTTTAATGGGATCCATAACAGATATCTTGGACAGACATAAAAATAGCTGAAACACTGTTGTGATTACATGAGTCGAAATAGCTGAAACAATGTTCGGATGGCTCCAGCTAAATTAAGGCACAGTTAAGAAGTAGTCATCTTCTTCCAACTCTTCTTCTTTCGCACTGGATATTGTGTTGCTCGAAGACGATGCTCAGTGCCTCAAATACAAGGTCTGTGTTGTAGTTGGATGTCATCATTTTGAAAGTTAGTTGTTCTCTCATCGGTTTCACATAGATCTGCAAACACATAACCGTACAAACTAATAAAATTTATTGTAAAACATAATGTACAGCTGGCTCGGATGAACTTATGTTGATGTCTTGTCAATGAGAGTGAACTTACATTATTGAAAAAAATGAATTATTATTCAAACTAATGAGCGGCATCAAATGCATGATGTAAATAGCACTGTCATCCCTGAAAATTGAGAGCATTATGTTACTGATTAGAAGGTGAACAGTAGATATGGGATATGTAGTGGAACAAAAAAATGATGGTGAGGTAGAGCTACAGTTACAAGAAACTCACTCTTTGTCTGAGTTACATACACTCTGCACAGGTTTAACACGAAAGGAGGCTATCGTGTGCGGATGGGTGTTGTAAGCAGAATGGTATGCTCTCTTGAAGTTTTCGATGACAATGTCTGAGTGTTCCTTTATACCATCGTAATTGATATAAGGACATAGAATTTCTAAGCGACGCATTGCAAGATTCACGATGATGAGGTAGATAAAATGTGGTTTCTTTCTCACAGGTATTAAGACCTAAAACAATGAACAGGAAATAATATCAGTGTAGCAACAAAAACTGGTAGAAATGAAGACGAACACTGGACAGATAGAGTGAGTAGGGTCAACTCACGATGTTACATTTGTTGGGCAGCCTGTACCCAATAGTTTTTTCTACAATGTGTTCCTTCAGTAGTTCAGTGCTTGCTCCTAGAACTGTAAATTTATCCTGCAGAAAATTGAAGCTGTGTCACTCAGCGTGGTAGTAGTAGTAAATGTGGTTTATTATTATTATTTATGAGAAGCAAGAACTTACAGAAGCGTCCATGTACATTATATGCTTGTGCAAAATTGTTGGCAGTCCGTAAAACTGTTCTTTCATCAGCAACGTTGAGTAAGCGTCGACCACGAATGAGTTGATATATCCGTAGATCTTCATTGACAAACCTAAAGTTTAATGATCGGCCCAACGTCGTTCGACGTAGAATATCCTCTTGCTGCCAAAAAATAAATGCATTTTAAATCGTATGATTTTCTTATATAGCATTAAGGTATGAGTATTCAATTACAGTAGTAGAAGAATCGAGCCGAAACATTTGAATATGATAGCTTCAGGCAGAATACATTACAGTAGTAAAAGAAGGGACCAAAACTTTACTGTAAGAGGAACGACCAATTCATTACCTATTATTTTGACCAATGCCTGGCGTATTGTCGATGATTGTTTCATACACGTCTTTCTCCTCAATTGTAGAATCTCTTATTTCCAAAACTTGGCAGTGATCTTGATGGTCATTCGCTTCATCAGTGAATCGAGTCTGTTCTAGCTGAGAATGATGTTGATGAGGCTGGAAGACATGACCACCGAAGTTCATTTGACCATTACTAAGTTGTAGATGTCCCTCATTATAATTGTTGTTTCTTTGGACCATTGGGCCTTGTGGTTGGTGCTGCATGTGCAGTGCTAATGTTCTAACAGTTGGATGACTGGTTGAGCTCGAAGGAATATCTGTTGGTAAATGCTGCAGAGGATGGCCGGAATATCGCATGCTGTTGAACTGTGGTTGTAAGGCACTGTAACTTTGCCCATGAGACTCGCCTCTGCGTGGTTGCTGATGGTTCTGCTCTTGAGGTTGGCGTTGTTGGCACCATGGACTGCTGTTATTCTGAACATCATTCTGTTGGGAGTAGTGGACATTAGAGACAGGGGTTTATTGTTGGTACTGTTTGTGACTTTGGTTGTTCATTGCATAAGGTGAGTGTTGGCTGCTGTTTGAACTGTCGTTATTCTGAGCACTAGGACATTTGTAGAAGTGGGTTTTGAAACTAGGAGCTGGTTGGTGGTAGTGTTGGGACAAAGCAGTTGCTGGCAAACTTTCGGACAAGACAGTTTGAGTTAAACCTGTAGAGTATGACGTATCAAAAGCCTGTGAGAGGTGGCTACCGCCTGACATTGAGCCTGATCTCCTGGGCATAGGTGGCTCTGGATAGTTAGAAAGGGAAGATCTTGCTGACGAGCTTGAATTCTTGGCCAAGTACGAGACGGTATCAGGTTGGCATTGTTGGGATGCTACTTGGTTATGAAAGGGTTGCTTCTTCTTTTCTTCAATGACTCTGTCAAGTTGTTCATAGATAGATGGGTCAGACCATATTTTATCATCATCCATGAATCCACAATCAAGGAGGCCTCTGCGATTGTCAGCATGTAGGGACTGATTGGTTGTAGTTTCTGTTGAATTATGTGGAGGCTCCAGTATCCTAACTCTTTTCTTAGGAGGCGTCGTACTTTTGTTTCCTGGATCTTCTGACTGCTGTAAGGATCTCTTGTGAGCTGCCATTTGTGCTTCCGGTTTTGGTGGATGTGCGCTTGTGGTAACAGGGACGCAGTCTGTGGGATCAATATGTGCTTGCTTGGTACATTGTTCATGTTCTTCTGCAATGATATTGTCTTCCGCATCAATAGATGCGGCAGCAACGAATGGAGCATCACTAGTAGATGGAAGTGCTTTTCCCATGTCCAGTACTGTGCCAGAACCGCTGCCAGAATCACTGGGGATGGCTACTGTAGGAGCAAGGGAGGAACTGGCTCTAGAGCGTTCAGTTTCAGCAATGTTCTTCTCATCTCTCAAAGTTGAAACAACATGGACCTTAGCTTCTGGCAGCGAATAAGAACGTTGTTCAGTAACAATGTGTAACTTTTTTGCAGGTTGGGATATAGTGATGCTCTTTGTGTTGGTTGAAGAGTTGTTGTGAGCGCTATCAGAACCACTGGACCGTGCAGTAGTTGTTGACGTTTACCCAATCAGATAAACAGGTGCTTCAAGTGTATCGTTTGAGATTGGACCTGTCAGTAATTGTTTGTCAACCGCAGAGTGCGAGGTTGATGGTTCAGTTGCAGTAGGTTTTGCTGTTTTCTCCAAGAGCTTCTCCAGTGGGTTTGTCAGAGAGTTGTGGTCTGCAGATCCTCCAGAATTGCGGGTTTCAGTCGGTACAGAACACTCAGAAGAATTTTCACCTGTTAGTATAATTGCCCCACTCTCCAACATCTCAGATGTTGGCACGAAGGGCTCATGAACCGGCAAGCCATCAAGGCAGTTGTGCAGATGGTTATGCACTTTATCCAGATGAATCTTGGCTTGTTCATCAATGCCCTCTTTGTTGTAGTCGATCTCATTCACCTCCAATAGCAACTTAATCTGAGTTGATGATTTTAGGAGTGAAGATAGATAAATTTGGGTCTGCTCCTTGTCGTACGGATTCTGTGAGTCTGGGTCAGGGGTATCGCAGCAACCCTTTAAATTTTCCAGGGAGTATGATGTGGCGTGAAGGACACTGGTCGAGCCACTGCTAGAAGAACTTTGACTGCTTGTCGTGCTAGAACTTGGAAGTGTAGAATATGTTGAAGGGAGTGATGAAAAAGTTTCTTTTTCATTCGAGTTGTCCTGTTGCAAGTTACAATAAACGCCCCGGTCGCAGGTCTTGATTTCTTTTGCACTAAGATCCCTACCAAGAGAGAGGACCTTCTCCAATTTCTGCTCGAGAACTGGTTGAAACAGTGAGAAAAGTTCTGTGTACATTTCATTAATAACTTTGCCAATTTTCACCTTGGCCTGGAATTGAAAAAAGAAACATCAGAAATTATTAATACCGAAAATGAAAAATAACTTCTGACCTACTGTACGTTCTGTCAAGAATGGCAGAAAAGGCATGTATAATGTGCGCAAAAGCACACGTGATATGCTGCGGGAAGCGCGGCTAACAAAGTCCACGAATCATAGTCAACACATTCCTTGAAGGAGCACAACAAACGTACTAGACGAAGCACACCCGGCGTACTGTACGAAGCATGGTTGACCTACCGCCGCAGGGAAGCACTGCTATATTTAACACAAAAGCACAGCTAACGTACTATAGGAAGCACATCTAATACACTGCAGCAAGCACAGGTTACATTTTCCAGCAGTCACAGGAAACCAACTGGACGAAGACTCATAACCTACTTTATGAAGTATGTCTAACCCGCCGCTGGGAAGCGGAGCTATAAGCATCATGGTAGCGCACATTAGCTAACGCAGGGAGGACATGTATCTGTTTCGTAAAAACTTAGAGAACACCATTTCAAACATAAATCAAGTGCACAAGCTGGAAATCATTTATGGAACAAAGTTTTTCTTGAGGTACAAATTCTTCTATGTAGGCCTCTAGTCTGGGACTCATTTGAAAAAACGGCCCCTGGAAGCTAGGCGGTGGGTGGAAAGGCGTGCGCCTAATGTCTTTCAGCTGCCATTCGGAAGGAAACAATGACAATCAAGTCAAATTAATATATGGCAGCTAAGTCATTATGTTGAGTTGAAAACTTCACCAAAGGAAAATGATGAAAAGTTCACTCACCGTATGTTTCCCAAAAATTCCGTCCTCTGTTGACAGGCTGTCTATGTTAGCATAATTCTTAATGGCCTTTGTATCCCATATGACAAGCCTTGCAGGAGTATCAGATTTCAGGTCCATAATCTTCGTATCTAGGTACTCAAAATACGTTATCTGCCAGGGGGAAGAGGTAAAAATGAATCATGTTCTTGTAGCTGCTTCTGGGTATAAAGAAATATACAAGTTAATGAACGAACCACTAGAATCAGGAGGCAGCCACACAGGGCGCCTATGAATCCTTTGTCCTTGAAGGTCTGGAGTGATGCCACCAACTTCTCTGTGACAGCATTGGACAAATCATATGATGATATGTTACTTGCTGGTCCTTCTAGAGCGGCTAAGTAGTCGGGGCTAACGCAATCATATGTCGTTGGGCATAGAAATACCGTTGTCGCAAACATCACGAAAACCCGTTGAAACACTTCTCCTGTCAGCTCCGGGGTCATGAGATCAGTTAACTCTCTGATGTTTGGAGCGTGCCCAGCACACCGAGTCTCAGACTTAACCTGACATCTGAAAGCTTCTGAGCATTTTCTAGGGATAATCTGCCCGCCCAGTGGAATTCCTAAGATCCGGTGCACGGTGTATGAGTTGATAAAGAATCTGTATCCACTAGGCAGTATGAAACACCTGGACGGGCAATCAAAATAGCGGACAAGCCAGCGAACGAAACACCTCGGAAGCTCACGGCAGCATAGATCGAGAAGGTATCCAAAACCAATATCTCTGAGAAGCTGCTTTTGTGGTTTTGTTAGCTTCTCACAGACAGTAATGAATTTCTGCAAGCTCAGTTTTGTGCTGAACTCTTCTTCATATTCAGCCATTGTAACAGCCCTGTGGACAAAGATAAGAAATGACCTTTAACAAATGTATTGTTGAACCACATGCTTTTCTGGGAGAAGCTTACATATAAACGTTGAGTCAGCAAAACAAACACAAATATTTAAGCCGTGATTAAAAATGCAGCTAGAATGAGAGGCATTGATTTCCAAAGAAATTTCAACGACACACGCGAGATGCATGAAAAAAAACACCTACTTCGAGGCAGCAAGCTGCTTCTTTCTCCTATACTCCTCAACAAGCTTTTTGTGCGCTACACGTTTTAACTCGATCCTTAGTCTCTGTCTCTAGTTGGTCATGAACCATGAAATCTTGCGTGACAATCTCTGTGGCATCGACAGACTGAGACTGAGTCTCCGACAGCTGTGTGGTGGAGTCCATCTCATCGAACTCTACATAAGAGGTCATGAGACATCATCGTTACCAGGTCAGCTACGTAAGACAGTTGTTAGCAGACCATGTGAGACCATCATCAATAGCTTGGTTAGCTAAGACGGATTCTAATTCTGAGTTAGTAACTGCTTTGCAAAAAAGAACGTAAGTCCTTTGGATCCCTCCTATAAATTGCGGATCTATACAATCATTTGACCTGTGACCTCATGTTAGGGATCAGCATAGTGAATTTTGACTGCAGTCTCATTGAGCTTTGCAACTAATATAATCTGTGGTCACGAGAGTCCTTAAGTTTTGCATGGCCGGAGATATAACTCAACTTAGCAAAACCACGGCGCAAACATGTAGCTAGCAGGATTAAAGTGAGGTCAGCTGAGTTCGAATTTTAAATCCATAACCCTTCACCCATTAACAAGGCGCAACAGTTTGAGCATGGACCAGCTGAAAATAATTGGATCCGGAACGGATACTTAAATCGCGCCCCACCTGTCGTGTTGCGCACATGCGATGTGTACCCAGCCCGTGGAATTGCTAGCACCGGAATTTTTTTGTTCAAACAATGAATCGGTGGGATAATCATGGCGAGGAAGCAATGGATTACCTGAGCAGGAGATACATGGCATGTGAGATGAAGGAGACCGATAATTTTTCAGGGAAGAGCGAGCGCTGTGGAGGGATCAGGACGAGACTGTAGGTTTTCCTTTGGAGAGCTAGAATATCCTTCGCCTGTCGCCACCGACGCTAGATGGAGAGAGATCTGGAACTCATCTGCGGACGACCCCACAAGTTAGTCAAATACTTAGAGGAACTATTTGAGAGCCCAGATGTCAGTACGACGATGAAGTCCACCTACCACATCTTCTCACGCCAGATGGAGGTAGTCCTAGAACTCATATACGGCCGACCCCACAAGTTAGTGAGAGATTTAGAGGAAGTAGTAATTGAGAGCCCACTTGTCAGTTCGACGGTCAAGTGAAGTCGACCTACCACATCTCGTCACGCCGAGAAACATGTGCATCTCTCATGCGCCGCAAAACTTACCCCACCTATCAGGTGATTCTTTTCCTGCACGCAAAAAATCAAAGTAGGCTCTCTCTTTCTCTCTCTCTCTCTCTCTCTCTTCCAGATTCAAAATTATCCAAGGAGATCGCTGACAAACTGCAGGGAAGCAGATCCCCCCACAAATTCGAAAGGTGTGAGTTCCGAACAATCAGCGCATAAGATTCAGCAATCAAAGGTTAGTAAAAAAATTATCAACGCACCTTCGTGTGGCGATTCCTGATACACGAGATTCAATTTTCGCGATGCTGGTTTTGGGTCTATGCCGAAACCTCACATCATTATATCTATGTTGTCGTGGTACATGCTGGATGGTTTTTCAGTTTCCGAGTCCTTCTTTTACGGCAGTAGGTAGTGTGGTTCTTAATTCAACATTACGCTTCGGTTAAAAAATATTACGATGTTACTTCCTAAGTTGGTCCTCGGGAAGCTGTAGACACAAATTCTGTTCTGTAACTGTTATTGCTTAGAATCACTGTGACGGTGTTGATGAAATTCCTGAGGTTGGAATGCATAGTACGAAACTGCTTGGTTGTACGTTGTTGATGAATTCGTTGTGGTCGGGATTCATAGAATAAAACTGTTTGGTTTTACACTGTAGCTCTGATTTGAGTTTGTTTTTTGTTTTGTGTACTCTCATCCTTGTAATATCAGCTTGTTCCTTTTGTTAGGATTCATGGTTATCTTTGTGTTAAGTGTTGCACAAGCAAACTAGCATCAGGATCTCACTTTGGTTGAGGTTGCAGTTTAATTAAAAATTAAAATATGTATATATATATATATATATATATATATATATATATATATATATATATATATATATATATATATATATCTCAATTCTATAGAACTAAAAATATATCTCTATTGTGTGGTAAGTGTAAAAGGTTAGTAAGAACGATTGAGATCGACTTGGAAAAGGTAACAACACTGATGCTGCAGATGTATAATGTTTATTTTTATTACGTCTCTTTTTCTGGCAGATGTTCAGGACTGCGTCATCTGATCAGGACAACAGGGACGGTCGGTCTTTGAACGACATTGGCAAGGATTATGGGAGGAAGGTAATAGTAAGGCAGTTGAACATTAGCTTTTGGGGTTATTTGGTCTTTCATTTCTGCAACGTATGCTGTCAAAGTGCCACCACTGAACACCAAAGAGTAGATCATTAGCAAAAAAATGATTAATATCACCTGGATGAATGCTGTAATATCTGTTTATCCTGTGCATCTACTCTGCAGTTGGATCTCGAGAGGTGGAAGAAAAAGAAAGTACTGCAAAACAAGAAGAAGATCAAGGATGCAGATGCCGTCCAGAAGGCACATGCCATGCGGGCTGGAATAATGTAACACCCTGGATTTTGCCCATTTTCGTTTTCTTTCGATTTTGGTCTGGTTTTGCTTTTCTGTGGCTTAGTGGTCTTGAAACTTGGAGAGATCACCTTTGATTCCTCTCCCAAGTGGCTTGTCAATCTCAAAACCACCCCAAGACCTTGCCATTTCCATCTTGGACCAATCCCAATATTCTTTTTCTTGGGAATATTCCTTTTTCTATTAAAGGAATAACCCTGTCTGCCCTGGGTTGTGAAGCAACCAACACTTCCATCATTCCAAAGATTCCCAAATAATTCCCATAAATTGTTTGGGTCAAATATTCCTCAGATATGTCAAAATCCTTCCTTGCCATGACCAAAAATACTCCACCAATATTCCTTTTCTGATTCTGCCCTAGCTGGCAGTTTGTGAAGCAAGTACCCATTATATTTGCTTGCTTTCTCTCAAACTTTTTGTGCTTTCTTTCCCATCCATATAATTTCCTCATGCCAAATTTCAACTTCATTTACCTAGTGAATATTCCTGAGCAATTTTTCAAAGTTTCTGTTCAAACAGAGGCCTTGTGAAGGAAGTGAAAGCTAGGCATATCCAAATGAGTTGAAATTTTGCAAGCATCTTCATATGCTCAAATAATAGCTCTCCACCAAATTTGAGCATCATTACATTATCTATGTGATCACAGCATCAAATCTTTGCTTCTGGTCATATTTTCCTGTTGTGAAGCAACTGTACTTTATATTGCTTCATAATTGCTGAAAATTTACCAGAGCATTCTCCTACCCACATAACACCTCTCCAACAAATCTGGGCTCATTTCATCTAGCCATTTATCCTCAGTTATTTTTCTAAAATTCTGTCCAGTGAGATGCTGTGTGAATAAAGTACCATTTTGGTTTATCTAAATGGTATGAAATTTATACAGTATCTTCATATACCTATATAACTAGCCTCCTCCAAATTTCAGCTCAATCCAAGCCAGTATATGAGTGCCACTTCAAGATTTGCAATTCTGGACAGTGGGGTTATTTGAACAGCAAGTGCTATCTAAACTCCTCCATTTGGGCTGAAACTTGCCATCATGATCATCTTAGTGTATGATCACACCATGCCAAAGATCAGAGTCTAGTTCCTTCTCTATCTTCCTCACCACGGCACAAACACCTTCCTCTTCCAGACAAAACCTGCAAGCTGTGGTCAACTCATGTGCCACTATGCTCGTTTCTTTCCTCCTTGACCTCATCTGTTGAATGACCGATCGAGTTGACACGGTGGGGTTGACCAGAACACGTGGCAACGTCGCGTCCACGCGGTGACCGCCGCCCTGGCATGCCATGGACGCGAGCTGCGTGCTTGTCAGCTCGGGCCCCTCCTCTGCTCGTCGTTTCCGCGCGTATCATCATGTCCAACAACTTCCCCTCGTCATCCTCTTCCTCGCTGGATAAGTCTCCCCCTCTCCCGTCCCCTCCCTCACGGTGTAGCCGCCGCGCCCGTACCCTGCCGTCTCTATCGCCGCCGCGTCCAGTCGACCGAGCTCTCCCGAGCCTGCCCGACCTCACCCGAACCCTCTCCGCCCCTCCTTGATCATCCTGGAAGCCTCTTCCCTCCTCCAGGCGAGCTCCCGAAGCGCCGAGATGCCGGAGCACGTGTCACCGCGGCCGTGCTCGGCCTCCTTCGCCGCCCGCCTATATATAGGCCTTCTGAGCTCCTCTCGACCCCAGCACGAGCCTCACCACCCTCGACTACCCCTCCCTAGCCATTCTCCCGAGCCCCGGAGCTCCTCTTTGACTCGATTGACCACCGTGGCCGCCGCTCGGCTCCGGTCAAATTCCGGCGAGCCTCAGTCCTTCTCTCCATTCCTCCACCACCATCGTCTTTCCCATGCTCCGGTGTTCCTCCCCACCTCCTTGCCCATCGCCGGAATGCCCTGTAGCCGCGTGCCCCAATTCCGGTCGCCGCCCTCCGCTGTCTGTCTCCGCGGGGCGCCGTCGCCCTAGCCCTTCCCGGCGTCTTCTGCTGCTCCAGGCGGGAGCCGCACCTCCACCCGCGCCCGCCAGAGGTCGGAGCTCGGCCGGAGACCACCGGGGCTAGCTAAGCCCATCGCCGGCCATCGACAGGAAGGAGAGGGAGGGAAGATAAGGTGGGCCTAGCCCACAGTGGTCCATCATTTTTTTTAAATGAAAATGGGCATCTGTGGTGCGGGCCGGCCCAGTGGCAGCAGCAGCAGCGGTCAGATTCGGTCCAGTTCGGCCCGTGGGCACAGTGCGGTTTTTCTTTTATCAGTGGAATAACTGGCAGGGACCCGGATGAAAATAATATAGTTACGGAAAGGTCCCTGGCAGAAAAACCACCACACCTTCTCATCCGTAACTCCGATCGAGGTGAATCCAAAGCCCACTTCTTCGTCTCTTCGAGCCCGTTCTGTTGGTACCATTTCCATAATGTTTTGACACCATGGAAATGACCATTTTGCCCTTGCCCTAAACAGCCCCCCGGGAGAGAACTGTTTCCGGCAATCGTATCCGTGGATTCTCCGCACTTCTCCTCGATGGTTCCTTCATCCCCAGGCAAGCCACGACAGCCACTTGCATGATGGATTTGCAGTAGCTATGGTTTCCTACTTGAATAGTTATTTAATGTGTGCATGTTATTCTGTCTAAAAATACTGTATATGCTCATCCTTACATTCTGTCCATGTGCATCTTGCTAGTTATCAAGTAGTCGTTGGTAGCATTATGCTCCTGGTTAACACTGGCAGTAGATCATACTAAGATGATGACATGTCTGCATGTTTCGTTATTAGTTGTTATGATTCATCCTGTTATCATGGCTTCGCACATCATCATCATTCAAGTTAAACCGGATGTTAAGCGAACTTGAACACCTGTTGGCTGAGTCATAGTGTGGACCAAAGCGAGCTCACCAGTGCAACCACACTTGCTGGGATGGGGCAGCCATAATTCAGTCTATTGTCATGCCTCTCGCCGGTGCCTCCAACCAAGGAAGGTTATGAGCGCGTGCTACCCTGGCCCGGTAGGCGGCTATAACCTTGTGAACCCAGTTTTAGTATTGAGCTCAGGTCCCCGTTTGGGACAGTTTTGTTTGGCCATGACGGTGGCAGGTGTCGGAAGGACACACGGGTCACCCATGACATAGCCCAAAGGGGAGTTTGTCGGAGTGGCTGGGAGAGTGCCATGCAATAGATTGGGTTTTGTCGGAACATCGTTGGTCCACCCGAATGGGAGCACGAGGCCACGAGTTCCGTGGTGTGGGTACAGTGTACTAACCTCTGCAGAGTGTATATAATCTATCAATAGCCGCGTCCTCGGATATGGGCACAGTTTGTAGTAGGACACACTATGGGTCAACAGAATAATAATCTTGTTTATAACAACCCTGTTCAATGAGAAAGAAGTTGGTTGATCTTTATGTGATCACGAGAGGATCACCATGGTATCGAGTATATCGACGCTGGTTGATCGTGATCATGAGAGGATCACCATGGTATCGTGGATACCGGATTTGGTTGACAGTGTTATGTGGTGATCTCGGTAAAGACCAAGCTCCTTGTGATCATGTTATCACTACGATATTGTAATACCGAGTTTGGTTGGTCCCGAGGTTATTATGTGGCACACTCGATGGTAAGTTCTTACAGGTGATGGTTACGAGGTAACCTCACGACAGAGTAAGTTGCAACCTGTTGCATGTAGTATATGCCATGCCATGCTTATATTGTTCTAGCATCATCATGTTTACACCTGCTTAACCTGTAAGTGCCATGTTGTTGCTTGTCTTGACTGCTTTGGTTGCTGTGAGCTTGCGAGTACATTCAAAGTACTCACCTGGTGTGTCATGCCAGTTTGCAGGTCATGCCATGATTGCTTGCTTGTCGAGGATTTCGAGTTTGCGAGCTAGGATAAGCGTTCCAGCCAGAGTCCCTGCGGAGTGGAGTCCATCACCGCTGTCGATGTTCCACTGCCGAGGATACTCCGTTTCCTCGGGTTGTTCCGCTGTTAGCATAGAGCTACCCTGGGCAGGCGTAGTATCGCCGTGCCGATGTAATCCCTGTACCTTTGTAACCTTATCCATAGTAATAAAGAGCTGATTTGTTCTATGCCAACAGTGCCGTATTCCAGAAGACTTGTCTCTTGGCTGGAATACGGGGCGTTCCGGTTTCCTCTGAGCTGGGGTGCCACAGCGTTGGTATCAGAGTAGGTCTGGCTGTAGGACGCCCTAGACCGCGCGAACGTTAGTAACCGGTAGTACAGGATTCAGTTGGTTTGCTGCACTTGTTTGCTGCATTTGTTTGTGCATAGCATGCATATAGACTAGATATTTTATCACTAGCGGTTGATCTGGTGAGTGTAGGTGGCATCAGTTTCGATTCACTACCTGCGCTCTCCAGTTTGCATACTGGTTCCTTGGTGTGGTGTCATCTTCGTCCCAGCGGAGTGATGCCAAGGTCCTTGGTGGTGTCGATCCCTTGTCGGATTGATGCACCGGTACCACACCAATATATTCCCTTCAGCCACCCCTATCGTTTCAGTGATAGACATGTTTCTATCCCGGATCGTGCCATCCCTCTAGCCACTTTGGCAACCCTTACTGATCTTAGTTATCAGAAAAGGGCAATGCTGCAAGCCTTTCTTTTCATCGCTATCCCACCCTGCCATCCATTCCCTGGACAAGTACGGTTTCTTCCGTACGCTTGACGATGATGCGGTCGTAACCTCTGTGTTCCAACCCACGATCACCAAGTCTGTCCTCGCCACCGTGTCCGTCCAGATGGAACCAGTGTAAGCCCGTGTTTGGTGTAGCCTTGTTTACACCAAACCTTTCCACACGTGGATTCACTTTCATGCACATCGCCACAGCATGTTAGACCGTACTACCGGAGTTTCCGCGAGATTTGTGTGCTTAGGTAGGCATGCATACTATTGCTGTGGATAGCTATAATATATGATATTGCTTGTATGTGATTTTGATGATTTGTGTGCCTTTGTTTTAGTCTTTTCTTTTGCTTCTTTCTTTGGGCCCATGGTGTTACCTTATTTTTCCCTTATGGAAGTTGCTCACCGACACTGGACTCAAAGAATCAGTGAAAGAGGCAAACATTTGGAAGCTCAGCTCAACAATATGGAAATTTTCCGCCGACTGCCTGATATTGGGAGTATCTGGTCTGACCACAAATGGTATTCTGGATGGATTATCAGCATCAAGTATATATCAGTGTGCAATTTTCACAACAGTAATGATCAATTCAGCAAGAAGGATAGTCAAACAACTTTCTTCATACAACAAGTGACCGACAACAATAACATCAAGCTATCTGAGAAGCGTACAATGCAAGGGTTCCTATGTCTTCCTCGGCATGACACATGGACATCTTGCGATGCAAGCATGCTATCCCGGCAGAAGCTTCAGGCACAAGCTATTCAGCCTTCCTCAGCAAGATATTCACAATGGCTTCCAACACAAGCCAAGCAACCTTCGTCAGTAAGGCATCACATCCTCACCAGTACAAGATAATTCCCAGTCAGTTGGCTGCATATGACCATGCATCCCAAGGATCAGCTCCACAACAGTTTGGTCAGAAGGCAAGAATCGGTCAGGATGCAAATCTGCCTCAGAAATCAAATGCCCAGCTACACATGTTTCCATAGATATGGTGAACATGCTGCCAAGGATATACGAGTTACTCATACAATGATACCAGCCCGTGAGCTGTATGGGACGCTACTGAACCCTTGCCTATTTTTTTAGCAACGGCACCACGCCTGTGTTTTGAGCTGTTTACGGCCGTCCGGGGTGGATGCCGATTTTTATTTCTCTTGTCAGCAATTGTCCGTGTTCTGAGCTGCTTTTTGGCCGTCTCGGGCAGCTGTTGAACTTCTTTCCGTAGCGGTGACCCTATGTTCTGAGCTATTTTTCGACCATCTTAGAGAACTGCTACTTTCTTCTTATCAACACCGTCTCATGCTCTGAGCTGCTTTTCAGCCGTCTTGAGTCGGGGTTGAGTTACTCCAGTAATGTCCCAGATCTGAGTTGTAAAGACCGTTCTGGTGGCTACTGGTTTATTTGCCGGTTTTATCCAAGGGTTCAGACGGTCATTACCCTACAGCTACAACTTGTAAAGTAATATTCCTGCCGGAATATTGTACCTGACAACACCTATGGTCACCCGAAGAATCAAGAATACATAAGGCCAAACTCTTTCAGTTAAGGATCCAGGCAAAGAAAACCACAATAAGAGAACAAGATTGTCCATACAGGTATGGCAATGGATGCATGGTACAGATACTCAGAATAGTCTGGTTCGGTACCAATCACCATGGATGCACACCCACGGGGTATATCCCATTTGCAACGACCTCCTATCAAGGTACCCCACTCAGCCAACTAAGTATGCTCAGAATTGTTAGAAGAAGACATCCAAGTCCGTCAGGTCATCCAAAAGATCAATTCAGCAGTTGGATTCCAGCAACCGTGGCAAAGCATTTCATGGCCTACTATTTACTTAAAGGTGCCAACAGACGGAATGATCAGAAGGATGAACAACAGTCTCGAAGCATGTGTACTCACATATAGGAATCAGTTAAAGAAGAACCTGCCGTGCACCAAAATTCCGCTGCCAGGACCGCTGTGAGTCGAGACTGTGGATAATATCGTAATAAGACCATACACCTTTATGCGGGTCATGACAGGTGACAGCCAAATCTTTGGTACGAATGTGATACCCAAGATGTTTCGGCAACTCTTGCAAGGAGTCAGGTTCCGCCAGGAGAACGGTATGATTTACAGCACCATTTGAACCTGGAGGACACATATCCCTTTTGAAGCACCCAATGCAATGAGTAAGAGATTTCGTGTCCACCGAGAGAATCTGTTCACAACTCAATGGACGGTCGTCCGTATTGGACTTCATTACAACACGTCCATGAGGAACAACTCTCGGACTTGCGAGAAGGGCAGGGATTTCAGTCAGGATAATTCATCGCACTCAGATAAGTCGGCAGACATAAAAGGATTAAAGTCAGAGTAATATATGAGGTAAGGTCTGTCAGAATAAGGATCCAGTGAAACAAACCACCCTGAAGTCAGGTAGTCAGCCAGATGAAATTCAGTATAAGCATTATATCAAGGAGAAAGGAAACCCGAGTTGGAAACGGTTTCCTTAAGTGGGAATATTCATGTTTGACCCCCGAGCAACCAAATCTCGAGGACGAGATTTCTTTAAGGGGGGTAGGTTTGTAACACCCTGGATTTTGCCCATTTTCGTTTTCTTTCGATTTTGGTCTAGTTTTGCTTTTCTGTGGCTTAGTGGTCTTGAAACTTGGAGAGATCGCCTTTGATTCCTCTCCCAAGTGGCTTGTCAATCTCAAAACCACCCCAAGACCTTGCCATTTCCATCTTGGACTAGTCCCAATATTCTTTTTCTTGGGAATATTCCTTTTTCTATTAAAGGAATAACCCTGTCTGCCCTGGGTTGTGAAGCAACCCACACTTCCATCATTCCAAAGATTCCCAAATAATTCCCATAAATTGTTTGGGTCAAATATTCCTCAGATATGTCAAAATCCTTCCTTGCCATGACCAAAAATACTCCACCAATATTCCTTTTCTGATTCTGCCCTAGTTGGCAGTTTGTGAAGCAAGTACCCATTATCTTTGCTTGCTTGCTCTCAAACTTTTTGTGCTTTCTTTCCCATCCATATAATTTCCTCATGACAAATTTCAACTTCATTTGCCTAGTGAATATTCCTGAGCAATTTTTCAAAGTTTCTGTTCAAACAGAGGCCTTGTGAAGGAAGTGCAAGCTAGGCATATCCAAATGAGTTGAAATTTTGCAAGCATCTTCATATGCTCAAATAATAGCTCTCCACCAAATTTGAGCATCATTACATTATCTATGTGATCACAGCATCAAATCTTTGCTTCTGGTCATATTTTCCTATTGTGAAGCAACTATACTTTATATTGCTTCATAATTGCTGAAAATTTACCAGAGCATTCTCCTACCCACATAACACCTCTCCAACAAATCTGGGCTCATTACATCTAGCCATTTATCCTCAGTTAATTTTCTAAAATTCTGTCCAGTGGGATGCTGTGTGAAGGAAGTACCATTTTGGTTTATCCAAATGGTATGAAATTTATACAGTATCTTCATATGCCTATATAACTAGCCTACTCCAAATTTTAGCCCAATCCAAGCCAGTATATGAGTGCCACTTCAAGATTTGCAATTCTGGACAGTGGGGTTATTTGAACAGCAAGTGCTATCTAAACTCCTCCATTTGGGCTGAAACTTGGCCATCATGATCATCTTAGTGTATGATCACACCATGCCAAAGATCAGAGTCTAGTTCCTTCTCTATCTTCCTCACCATGGCACAAACACCTTCCTGTTCTAGACAAAACCTGCAAGCTGTGGTCAACTCATGTGCCACTATGCTCGTTTCTTTCCTCCTTGACCTCATCTATTGAATGACCGATCGAGTTGACATGGTGGGGTTGACCAGAACATGTGGCAACGTCGCGTCCATGCGTTGACCGCCGCCCTGGCATGACATGGACGCGAGCTACATGCTTGTCAGCTCGGGCCCGTCCTCTGCTCATCGTTTCCGCGCGTATCATCATGTCCAACAGCTTCCCCTCATCGTCCTCTTCCTCGCTGGATAAGTCTTCCCCTCTCCCGTCCCCTCCCTCGCGGTGTAGCCGCCGCGCCCGTACCCTGCCGTCTCTGCCGCCGACGCGTCCAGTCGCCCGAGCTCTCCCGAGCCTGCCCGACCTCACCCGAACCCTCTCCGCCCCTCCTTGATCATCCTGGAAGCCTCTTCCCTCCTCCAGGCGAGCTCCCGAAGCGCCAAGACACCGGAGCACGTGTCACCGCGGCCATGCTCGGCCTCCTTCGCCGCCCGCCTATATATAGGCCTTCCGAGCTCGTCTCGACCCCAGCACGAGCCTCACCACCCTCGACTACCCCTCCCTAGCCATTCTCCTAAGCCCCGAAGCTCCTCTTTGACTCGATTGACAGCCATGGCCGCCGCTCATCTCCGGTCAAATTCCGGCGAGCCTCAGCCCTTCTCTCCATTCCTCCACCACCATCGTCTTTCCCATGCTCCGGTGTTCCTCCCCACATCCTTGCCCATCGCCGGAAAGCCCTGTAGCCGTGTGCCCCAAGTCCGGTCGCCGCCCTCCGCTCTCTGTCTCCGTGGGGCGCCGTCGCCCTAGCCCTTCCCGGCGTCTTCTGCTGCTCCAGGCGGGAGCCGCACCTCCACCCGTGCCCGCCGGAGGTCGGAGCTTGGCCGGAGACCGCCGGGGCTGGCCAAGCCCGTCGCCGGCCGTCGCCCCTCCTCTGGTCCTCTCCTTCGATCGACAGGAAGGAGAGGGAGGGAAGATAAGGTGGGCCTAGCCCACAGTGGCCCATCATTTTTTTTAAATGAAAATGGGCAGCTGTGGTGCGGGCCGGCCCAGTGGCAGCAGTAGCAGCGGTCAGATTCGGTCCAGTTCGGCCCGTGGGCATAGTGCGGTTTTTCTTTTATCAGTGGAATAACTGGCAGGGACCCGGATGCAAATAATATAGTTATGGAAAGGTCCCTGGCAGAAAAACCACCACACCTTCTCATTCATAACTCCGATCGAGGTGAATCCAAAGCCCACTTCTTCGTCTCTTCGAGCCCGTTCTGTTGGTACCATTTCCATAATGTTCTGACACCGTGGAAATGACCATTTTTCCCTTGCCCTAAACAGCCCTCCGGGAGAGAACTGTTTCCGGCAATCGTATCCGCGGATTCTCCGCACTTCTCCTCGATGGTTCCTTCATCCCCAGGCAAGCCACGAAAGCCACTTGCATGATGGATATGCAGTAGCTATGGTTTCCTACTTGAATAGTTATTTAATTTGTGCATGTTATTCTGTCTGAAAATACTGTATATGCTCATCCTTACATTCTGTCCATGTGCATCTTGCTAGTTATCAAGTAGTCGTTGGTAGCATTATGCTCATGGTTAACACTGGCAGTAGATCATACTAAGATGATGACATGTCTGCATGTTTCGTTATCAGTTGTTATGATTCATCCTATTATCATGCCTCCGCACATCATCATCATTCAAGTTAAACCGGATGTTAAGCGCACTTGAACACCTGTTGGCTGAGTCATAGTGCGGACCGAAGCGAGCTCACCAGTGCAACCACACTTGCTGGGATGGGGCAGCCATAATTCAGTCTATTGTCATGCCTCTCACCGGTGCCTCCAACCAGGGAAGGTTATGAGCGCGTGCTACCCTGGCCCTGTAGGCGGCTATAACCTTGTGAACCCAGTTTTGGTATTGAGCTCAGGTCCCCATTTGGGACAGTTTTGTTTGGCCACGACGGTGGCAGGTGTCGGAAGGACACAGGGGTCACCCATGACATAGCCCAAAGGGGAGTTTGTCGGAGTGGCTGGGAGAGTGCCATGCAATAGATTGGGTTTTGTCGGAACGTCGTTGGTCCACCCGAATGGGAGCACGAGGCCACGAGTTCCGTGGTGTGGGTACAGTGTACTAACCTCTACAGAGTGTATATAATCTATCGATAGCCACATCCTCGGATATGGGAACAGTTCGTAGTAGGACACACTATGGGTCAACAGAATAATAATCTTGTTTATAACAACCCTGTTCGATGAGAAAGAAGTTGGTTGATCTTTATGTGATCGTGAGAGGATCACCGTGGTATCGAGTATACCGACGCTGGTTGATCGTGATCATGAGAGGATCACCGTGGTATCGTGGATACCGGATTTGGTTGACAGTGTTATGTGGTGATCTCGGTAAAGACCAAGCTCCTTGTGATCATGTTATCACTACGGTATTGTAATACCGAGTTTGGTTGGTCCCGAGGTTATTATGTGGCACATTCAATGGTAAGTTCTTACAGGTGATGGTTACGAGGTAACCTCACGACAGAGTAAGTTGCAACCTGTTGCATGTAGTATATGCCATGCCATGCTTATATTGTTCTAGCATCATCATGTTTACACCTGCTTAACCTGTAAGTGCCATGCTGTTGCTTGTCTTGACTGCTTTGGTTGCTGTGAGCTTGCGAGTACATTCAAAGTACTCACCTGGCGTGTCATGCCAGTTTGCAGGTCATGCCATGATTGCTTGCTTGTCGAGGATTTCGAGTTTGTGAGCTAGGATAAGCGTTCCAGCCAGAGTCCCTGCGGAGTGGAGTCCATCACCGCGGCCGTTGTTCCGCTACCGAGGATACTCTGTTCCCTCGGGTTGTTCCGTTGTTAGCATAGAGCTAACCTGGGCAGGCGTAGTATCGCCGTGCCGATGTAATCCCTGTACCTTTGCAACCTTATCCATAGTAATAAAGAGCTGATTTGTTCTATGCCAACAGTGTCGTATTCCAAAAGACTTGTCTCTAGGCTGGAATACGGGGCGTTCCGGTTTCCTCTGAGCCGGGGTGCCACAAATAATTGGAGTCAAGAGTGAGATACAAGTTCTTGGCAAATGTCCCAACCAGGAGCATGTTGTGCAACAGACACCTACGAACAGGAGCATTCTAAGCAGCAGAAACTCCACTAAGCAGACTATGCAGGTAACAACAAAAACTTCAAACACTGGTTTTGAACGTGCGTGGAAGTTTTACGTGCTAATTCTTCGTAATACTCGCACGTGCATCTAATTATTTTGTGGTTTCAAGACACAGATGTCCGCAAAGGCGCAGAGCAGGCGTTGTGATGGCCCAACTTTTGAAGGTGGTCACAATGAAGAGGTACAGGGTAACAGAATTTCCATTGATGCAAGCAGAAGGATCATTGGCAACAAAAGCATTGATGTTGAAGGATTGAGTACGGTTTGCACAAACAAGAAGAGCCCAACGACAAAATCAAACATAGGAGGAATAAACTTTACCGTACAGCAGCACCAGAAAGCAATACAGGTGACAGCAAATACGAACGCGCAACAACATTTAAAGCAAATGTATTTTTTTTTGTGAGCAAATTTTTCTGTGTTTTCGCACGGTATATTAAATTATAATATATTGCACACGCAAGCTTACGAGCAAGGAATCAAGCATCGCGGTAGTCCATGATTCACTGAGAACATAAGGCAAGGGCCTTTGAAAGGATCACCTGTGGCGTTCAACATAAGGGGTCCTTCCAAAGGATCTCCGATGGCATTCAGAATCATCAGTGAAATCACCAATGCACGGAGGATGTCGCCAAGATTTGCTGGACAAGAGAGGCATGGGAAAACAAAGGTGACGTCAGAACTATGCTTTTTCAATTCACCACACAAACAGTTTTTTGCAAGAATAGGGTAAAGTGCAAAACAGGAGGACGGCTGTCCATCTGGTACGGCTGTATGTGCAGTTGTTCTCCTGTATAGGATGCCACCAGAAGCACTGTTGTTGTGCCTCTCTGGTTGTATGGTGCTAACAGAAGCACAGTTGTGCCTCTGGTCTAGATGTATGTGTAGCATGGCCACATCTATGCTGCTGGGTATAATTTGAACAGTGCCTCTGGTATACCACTTATACTTGGAGAAGAGGCACGGGTGTCGTTTTGGTATACCAGATGAGCCCTGATGAATCATATAAATCTTTTGTTTACAAATTAAAAAAATGCATATGCTTCAACAGGCTCTGGACATCTAATTTTGTTTCGTGCCATGTGTTCAGGACTTGGCGGAGGGGATAACAGATGAGGCAAAGAAATATCATAGTCCTCCATCCATCATGAAGGCAACACAATGTTCACAGCAGCAAGTAGTATACAGTGGCAGCACAGATTGCATGGTAGAAGTAGCACAGTCCCTTGGATGCACGAGTGCCAGAGAAGCAGGGAGCAGCATTCCAGAAGGCAAGAGTGGAGAAGCAGAATCATTCATGGATTTGACCGTGGCATGCAGAAATGACGCTTCTGCATGTGGCAAACAACAGAGCAGCAGCAGGTCTGTTGTAAATGGACCTGTGGCTGGCGATGAATCTGATGTCGTCAGAAGTGAATGCGAGCAGACGAACAAAGACACGATAGACAGCATCATCATGGCGCCCCCGACGATTGTAGAGAAAGAAATGGACGACATGTTCAAAGAAGGCATATACCCAATGATTCAGGAGGTCACCGAAGCGCTCGAACCAGAGGGTGGTATGCCATTCGGATCATTAGATGTGGCCTTCTTCTTTTTCTACAGATATGCGAGAAGGGTTGGCTTTGCGGTGAAGCGATCAACGAGCAGAAGATCGACATTTGATGGGGAGCTTGACAAGCAGGTGTTCCAGTGCACCATGGAAGGGCAGAATAAAACAACTGAGAGACTTGTTAAGGAGAGAAGGAGCAACTGCTTGATCCAGACAGGCTGCCCAGTCCAAATAACAGCCAAGAGGGATACAGATAGGAGGAAATGGTACCTGAAGAACATACGGCTAGAGCACAACCACCAACTTCACCCATATGATTGGATGCTGAAGTTCATGAGATGCTATAAGAAGATGACACCTCGGGAGAAATTCTTTATACAAGTGCTGCAGAAGGTGAGGTTAGAGCCAAGGAAGGTTATGCAGAGTTTTACTGCGATGGGGAAACCGAGGCGAGAAATTATGTTCGACACGATTGACATAAGCAACATTGCATGCTGGGACAGGGCTGGAGAGCGCAATACTGATATCGAGGACACCATGAAACTATTTGCCGATATGCAGAGGAAGAGGGCGGGATTCCACCATGTGGAAGAGACAGACGGCAACAATACAGTGCGGAGCCTGTTCTGGACAGACTCCTTGTGCAAGATGAATTATGATCTATATGGAGATTATGTGTCTTTTGACACGACATTCTCTACGAATATATATGGCTTGCCATTTGCACCAATTATAGGTGTTGACAACCATGGGTCAACCGTCCTGTTCGGAGTAGGCCATTTAAAGGATAAGAAAATAGGGTCATTCAAATGGCTCCTAAGCACGTTTGTCGAGGCAATGGGAGGAAAAGAGCCGAAATACATAATAACAGACCAGGACCAGGCGATGAAGACTGCAATAAAGGACGCTCTTCCGAGAACAAGGCACAGGTTCTGCTGGTGGCATATTAGGAAGAACATGAAGGAAAATAACGCAGCAGTGTTTGCGCAGCACCCATGGATGTCTGATGATTTATTTTGAATCATCAAAAACTCACTAGATCAAGACGAGTTTGGGCATTCTTGGAAAGCAGCAATTTCTGTGCACAAGGCAGAAGGCAACAAACACCTGAACACGCTATGGGAACTCCAAAATTTTTGGGTGCCGGCCTACTTCAAGGACTGCTTCTATCCTTTCTCGTCAACAACCACACGCAGTGAGAGCACAAATTCGATGTGGAAGAATTATGTGAGCCACAAGGACACTATAGCAAGGTTTGTTGGTGCGTATCACATGATTCAGCAAACTTGCCTTGCGACGCTTGACAAGAAAAGACACCGAACAGTCGAGAAGACGCCATCACGAGAGACGGGTTTTCCGATTGAAACAGAAGCAAGTGAAATATACACAAATGAAAATTTCAGGAAATTCTAGCTGGAGCTACGGAACCGAACATACTACAAGTGCTCTGACCTGGCAAAGGGGAGGCAGTATTTTTAAAAAAAAATATTGAACCTGGAACAAAAGTGTGGAAACCATATCCGGGCAAGGAATTTGATAGGTCTGAGTTCAGGGTAGATGTGGATGAGCAAAAGGAAATATACAGTTGCAGCTGCAAGAAAATGAGTAGGGATGGCATTCAGTGCTGCCATGTGCTTAAGGTGATGGACCAAACAGGCACGATCGATCATCTTCCAAAATCCTTCATCATCCCCAGATGGACTAAGAATCTATCACAGAGCTTGAAAGTGTTGTCTACAAGTCAAGATAATAGCATGACCGCACAAGACGATGAAACTATGAGATTCGGCCTCGCTTACGCTGAGTTGTCGGATATCTGTTCACATGCTTGCAGAAAAGACAAAGCATACGGAGTGCTGCGTGAGTGCACGCAAGATATGAAAATAAAAGTCATGGCGGCACTTGCTGAGGAACCAGACACAGGCATTCTTGCCGAAACTCTGAAGAACCCTCCCATGGGTGGCTCAAAGGGCACGAAAAAGGAGATCGAATCAAAGATGGTTCTAAGAAGAAAGGAAAAGGCAACAAAGCCACATCCAAGTGCGGTCATTGTGGAGAAAAGGGCCACAGGAAAACAAACTGCCCGGGAAAACTAGAAGTCCAGGAGAGGATGAGGATTGGAGAGGAGAAGAGGAAATTGCAGCAGGAGAAGAGGGCAAGGTCAATGAAATGGCCGACAACACCGACAACCCCATCGAGGACATCAAACGGCTCAGGAGAATGCACTCCAAGCCCAGGAGGAAGACGGCAAACGCCAGCAACTCCAACCACCCCACTGACAACAGCCAGCATTTACCAAAGTCTTGCATCTATGCTAGAATCCAACATCACACAAGCCAGGCACACAGAATGCGTGCAGGCAAGCCCGGGACAAGGCACGGAATCTGCGTAGTCCACTTGTAGAAAGAAAAGATCTGAATGGAGACTGTTTGGTACCGGAGAACAGTACGAATAAAAAATTAAAAGGTAATAATGCAGCTTAAACAGGACATAAGGAAAAAATAGTGATGACTGCCATCTTTCTCATTGTTTTTTGGTTTTTATGTATATTAATTTTATAGGTAAATAGGTTGAATAGCTACGCACAAGGGTGGAGAAGGAAGAATGGATTGCTGAAGATTCAAAAACAAGGCCGCATGTGGAGCGATGAAACATCAAGTGATCGGTGAGGAGGGTGGGCGGGTGTCGAATGTTTATTTTGTCGTGCTATGGTTATAAGAACGGCTTGTAAGTTAATTTGCTGCAGTTATAGAAACAAAACAAATTTAAATAAGAACACATTTTGCTTCTTTATGTATTTTTACTTGGCGGAGAAAAATATCAGAGGCACAGGTTTCCTTATTATTTTCCGCAGCCGTGGGTTTCTGAACGTGGATGTTGTAAGTATACAAGCATGCTTCTCTGCTGCGACACAGAGAGATAAAAATAACTGAAGGGCAGGTAGCCACGGCCATGGCACTGGTAAGTGTTCAACCGTGACTCTCACGGTTGCATGGTCACGCCCACCGTCGTTGCACGGAAACATTTTAAGCACAGAATCTGGGTCGTGCTTCTGGGGGGCGCATAACCGTGGCTTTCTTGGTAACTCTGCCTCGCCTGTTCTCACGCCTATTCTTCTGTTATGAATGCATGTCTATAAGTAATTGAAATATAGACCAGATAATCGTGCTTGCGATGCGTGTCCAACCGTGCCTTATGTGCCTTCATGCCGTGCTTCTGTGATGCAAAGATTTCAAACACAACGGGTCACGGTTGTGTTTCTGTTTCTGTTTCAGAAATGGATATAGTGCCTGGCAGTAGGTTCACGGCATTTCCTGTGAGAGAATCACGTCTTTACATGCTACTGAAGCACATGGAATCACGGCCGTGCCTGTGTGGCATGTAGAATAGTGCGTCTCGTATCACTTCATGACCGTTGTGTGGTACGTGACAAACCGTGCCTCTGCCATGGCCGTGCCTGTGTGGCAGGTAGAACAGTGCGTCCCGTATCACTTTCCTACGAAGGCATGACCGTGTGTGTGGTATGTGACAAACCGTACCTCTGCTATCACTTCACGTCCTTGCTTTTGTCTGTGAGCGTTTCGGCAGAATCATCTGGAAGGCAGAGGCACGGCCTTGAATCTTCTTAACTTTGAAACGGTCTTTATAGTGACTTCATGGTTAACGTGCCCGTGGAAAATTTTGCAGCTCACAGAGGCAAGATGACTGTAGAACCATGCTTCCGGCGTCGAACAGATTCTTCTAATGAATGTGTGCAATAAATAATTAAAACACGGAGGGGCACGCCCGTGCCTGGTCCGCGTGTACAATAGTGCATCTCGTACCATCAAAGCCGTGGCTCTATTTAATGTTTCAAGTAGCCATCTACCATTTACTTGTTACGAGTAGTAATTAACCTAGACCCTCTCATCAAAAAAGAAGAGGTAATTAATCTGGACCCCTCCGTTCCCCGTCGGTATTTATGTCGTTTCATGGATTGACAGGCTGTACTCCATTTTTCCAGATCCACCTCACTGAGCACTGGTCATGGGCGGCGCGTCACCAGCAATGGAGGTGGAGATGGAACGCGCTCCTCCTAGCTCCAAGAGGGCGAGAGTGGCGCCACCGGCGACGCCGCCTTCTGGTGGTGTGCTGGTCGTCGGAGGGGAGGGAAGCGGTCGATCCAAGGAGGAAGAAGAGGGATCTTGTCCGGACCGCATCAGCGATCTCCCGGACACCGTCCTAGGTGAGATCATCTATCGTCTGCCTATCAAGGAGGGCATCCGTACTCGAATCCTCGCTCGTCGGTGGTGGCCTTTATGGCGCACCACTCCTTTGAATCTTGACCGTCGGTGGTTAGCCGCCTCTCTATCCCGGCGTGCTACCTACAGTGCAGACCCTCTGCCATTGATGCCTGGCTCCGATCCTCGAAGCTGAACAATATCCAGGTTCTTGAGTTCTACTATCTCTTCCCAGGATTCCTGACGCAAGAGGTCACACTACTGGATGTATGCACTTCATCTACACCCTGGGCACCAGAGTCCGTGTTTCGGTTTTCCTCCTCTCTCCACACCCTCGCCTTTGCTCTTTGCCAAATACTAGACAATTACGTAGGGACGCTTAAGCTACCACTCATGAAAAGATTGTCGCTTGTGGAAGTTGATATATCAGACGCCTCGCTGCAAAGCATAATCCACTCTAGTTGCCCTGCACTTGAGTCTCTGCTGCTTGTTTGTAGTAGAGGAGGTCGTCGCATCACAATAAACTCGTCTAACCTTGTAAGCATTGGCATTTGTTGTGCACACGGAGAACTCATTATTGAGGATGCCCCTTCACTTTGACGGTTGATCGGCGATAGTCTGGTCGATGACTGTTCGATAACCGTTGTCTCTGCACCTAAACTGGAGACGTTGGGTGAATTCGTGTTCGTGTCTCCCTCCACATGTCTTGAGGTACTGACTTTCCTTGATACTGGAACAGAGCTGCACTTGTTCCGATGTTTGTTCTATTAATTTGATGATCTATGTTCTATTCTTCATGCAGAGTCAGGACTTCAAGGTAACCGTTGTGTCTGCACCTGAACTGGATCCATGTCGTCTCACGTGTCTTGCGGTATTGAGTTTTCACAATACTTCCAGCGTCATTTTGTTTGGGAGGAAACAAGTTTTATTTAATCCAACCTTTATTCTATTAGTTTTGTGATCCATCTTCTGTTAATTTTCTTGAAGGGTTTGGGGGCAGTCAGTCTAACAACAATGCGTCAATCTGTCAAGACCTTGCTTATCTACATGTATTATAAAGTGGACATCGTCGTTGAATTGTTACAATTCTTTCCAAAACTGGAGAACTTGTTTGTCAAGGTGATGATCTTCAGAAATGTTCATACTGTAGTACTCCTTCTATTTCAAAATGCTAGTCTTAAATTTGACTGGATTGGATGCACCCGTATCTAGACATGATTTATTGTTGGATACATCCATATCTAGACAAGTCTATGTCAAACTTCTTGTTACGGAGGTGGTATAATTAATTGTTTCATTTGGTTTTTCGATGGTCTATATCTCTTTTTATAGACACTAAGTATTTTTCAACCTTTCATGTATATTTTAGGGACGGTTGATTTCTCATGGTGAAAAAAACAAATGGCGTCTTAAGCACCGGCAGTTTCTCAAACATCACGACATTTGTCTGAAGACAGTATCGCTGGAAGATTATGTTCCCTCCTGGAGTTACATTGAATTTGCGACGTTCTTTGTTCTGAGTTCAAAGGATCTGGAGACCATCAGCATTAAGTTTATCTCCCCTCCCGCAGAGTTCACGGGAGTATTTTATGAAGAGCAACAAAGGGTTCTGAAGTGGCATAAAAAGGCTTCTAAACGCGCTCGTCTTAGAGTATCATCAAGTTGCAGCCACGTGCGTGCGGATTTAAGAAACAGGAGTGTTGAATACCTGGATTTGACGGATCCATTCAGGTGTGGATGCTGAAATCAGGTCTGGTGTTAGTTGTTCAGGCTTATGGAGTTATTTGTTGTTGCGATCTTTTGAGCTCGGGTTTTATGTAAACTTTATTAGACAATCGTTGTAGTCTTTGCACCGTGTGTAGGCTTGTTTGTTTTTGTGCTGCATGCAGCCATGAAGGAGCTCCCAACTGCTAAAATCTACCTAGTTTTGTGTCTTTTTGAGTCGATGCTAAAACATGTCATGGTCCCCAGCCCTGTGGAAATGTGCGAGAAAACATGTGCCTCTTTGTATGTAGTTAACGAGCGACCTCTCCATTTTTGATAATAGAGGCACGGCCGTCCGTATTCTTATCTACTGTTGTGTCAAATGTGGAGTTTTGCGACTTTGTACAGGCCGAAGGACTATAAAATGATGTGGCACCAAGATAAAATGACATAAAGTAGATTTATTTTTTCAATGGAGAGATGCATGATGTATGTGTAACCGTGCCTGTGTTGTATGTATGACAGTGCCTCTCGTATGTACCTGTCATGCACACAATGCATGCATAACCATGCCTGTGTTGCAGGTAGAGTAGTGCTTCTCGTATGTACCTGCCATACGCATTGAGGCAGCTGCAGTTGAGCCCTTGCACTGTTTGTGCTCGTCAGTTAAGCTCTTGTGTTTTCCTCGTACTGTGGTTATAAAAACGGCTTGTAAGTTTATTTGGTGCAGTTATAGACACAAAACAAATTTAAGCAGAACAGATTTTGCTTCTTTAGGTATTTTTATTACTCAGCAGAGAAAAAATTATAAGGGCGACAGGTTTGCTAGTAAATTTCTGCAGCCGTTGCTTTATGAAGGTGGATGTTGTAACAATATAACCATGCCTCTCTGCTGCGACACAGGAGAGATGAAAAGAACTGAAAGCATAGACAGCCACTACCACGGTCAACCAAATGTGTTTCTCGGTGCCTTACGTAGTGCCTCTGGTGACCGCACAACCATGATTCTACTCAACAGGCCACACCCAGATGCGTCTCGAGGATTCAAGCCGTGACACTACAGACTCACAACCATGCTTTCACCTTGTCGGGGCACCGTGATGTTCGTTCTCTGCTTGAAAAACATGCCTTCTACAGCCACCCGACTGTGCGCCTAACAAAGGAGCAACGCCAGCTGATAAAGTGCCTCTTCCACTACTAAAAGCGTGGCCCTCATTGCTTCACTTCCATGCGTCTGACAGTGGATCCTTCGTACAGAACCATGGTTGTAGAGACTTCTTGCCCGTGCTTTTAAGAACAGTGTCTCTCAAATCGGCCATTCATTGCCTCACAAAGTAAACAGTGAGTGTTCACATCTGAATCCAATACCGTTGTGTTTCTGCAGTAAACGCACGAATGTGACTCTATGTAATACTAAACCGTGCCTCCACGGGTTCCCGTCTGTGCCTCTCTGTCTAAATGAGTCGACGGAATCATTCGGAACACAAACACAAGCGAACATGACTCTATATAATACCACACCATGCCTTTGTGGGCTTCCCACCCGTGCCTGTGACCCGAAACACTGAAACACAGAACGCCAGGAATGTCCACGCCTTCATGAGTGCACAAGTCATGACTAGTTGGTACACAGAACCATGGCTATAGAGACTTCACGCCCGTGCTTTCAAAAACAGCGTCTCTCGAATCGGCCATTCTGTGCCTCACAAAGTAAACAGTTAATGTTCACATGATGTTACAAAAGTTTCCACACAACGATATTACGAAAGAAAAAACGAGAAACTTCAATCCACTGCGAACTAACATTGCCTCATTACAACGATACTGGAAACCAAAATACATTTGTTAACAAATTTACTGACAACGAAATTTCACAACACAAAATAAGAAACTTCTAGTCCACTGCTTAATTGCCTCAGGTACAACGATCAGGGTCGCTGCTATCTACCTAGTCCCCAGAGACTGCTTGTTCGTTTGCTGGGCGCGCAGTCCCTCAGACTCCCTTTTTTCATACCCTCTGATTGCTGCACCAGCCGGTCGCGCTCAACGATGAGCGTCACCTTCTCATTCATAAGATCTGCGATGGAGGCTTTGCTCTCCTTATAGAGCTTCCTCCAGTGCTCGACAGCCCTCAATAGCTCAGCATTCGCAGCCGCCTCAAGTTCATAATGCCTCTTCCAGGACTTGATGACGTCAACCGCATCATTCTTCTTAATTAAGGCAATGGTGTCGTCGAGCATCTTATTCATATGGTCAAAGACGGAGGTCTCAGGCTGATCGCCTCCAAGATGAAACTGCCTGTGTGACTTAGTTCCCAGAGACTTCTCATTGGGTTGCTGGGAGCGCAGTTCCTCGATCTCCATTTTCAAACCCTCTGATTCATCCACCAGATGGTTGCGCTCAATGAGGAGCTTCGCCTTCTCATACCTAAGACCTGCGATGCTGGCTTTGCTCTCGTCGTACAGCTCCTTCTAGTTGTAGAGGTTCTTCTCCAGCATTGCTATCTCACGACGGCTCTCCTCGCGGAACTCCCTGTAGCCCTCGACGACCCTCAACAGCTCATCATTCCCGGCCTTTTTGCACTCGTACAGATTCTTCTAGTAGTTGATGACGTCCACCGGATTATCTTGCTTAACTAGGACCCAAACATAGGTCTCAGACTGATCGTGTCCGAGATGATTCTGCTTGTGCGAACCATCGCCTGGTCCTAAGAGTTCACCGTCACCACTGGAGCTGTTAGATCTTCCTGACGACACCCCGCTCACCGCTCCCTTCCTTTTTCTCGACTCTGAGTTGCTCCTTAACTGTGCCGCAGGGGAGTTCTGAACGAGTTCATGACGCAGCCTAACCCTAGCTCCAATTGACTGAAAATTAGTATCAGCAAGACACACCCTGATCAAATTAGGAGAAAGAAAAAATGAATGAAGCAGAAGAAGAAGTAGAGTGAACTTACAGAGGAGGAACCCTCGCCAGCCGGGATCTCCTCCCGCGCTAGGACACGGTGCTCCGGAGTAGTCTCCTTCTGCCCAGCCATGGCGGAGAGGGTCAGAGGATAGAGTACAGCAAGAGGAATGGAAGGCCTGTCGGCGGACAAAGGGAGGAGTAGGATGTGGCTAGGGTTTCGAGACTCCGTCCGGCTTAAATAGTCGGAGCTTCCCCTCGGGCGACAAGCTAGAGCGGCGTCACCGAAGGAGATGCTCGTCGGAACACTGGGTTTCCGGAGCAACGCCACATGGCGTTCACACCCAAATACGAGGAGACGCTCGTCGAAACCATTGGGTTTTTGCAATAAACGCACGAATGTGACTCTGTGTAAAGCATAACCATGCCTCTCCGGGCTTCACGGCTGTTCCTGTCCTTGTGAACGGTTCAACGGAATCATTTGGAACACGAAGACAAACTAAAGTGACTCTACACAATACCACGCCCTGCCTTTCTGGGACTCACGACCGTGCGAAGAATATACCACACCAGTGTCTCTCGAATAGTCCATTCCGTGCCCCCACAGAGTAAACAGTGAGTGTTCACATCTGAACCCATTCCGCTGGGTTTCCGGAATTAAAGAACGAACGTGACTCCGGGTAAGAACAAACCATGCCTCCGTGGGATTAATGACCGTGCCTCTCCGTCTGATCGAGTCGGCAGAATCATTCGGAACACAAACACAGGCGAGCGTGACTCTATATAATACCAAACCATGCCTTTGAGGGCTTTACGCCCGTGCCTGTGACCCTTAACACTGTAACACAGACAGCAACAAACCTCCACGCCTTTATTGAATAATATACATAACATCAAGAAAGAAGGGTGACGCAACTCAGTACGCAACCGTGTCCGTAGAGAGTTCACGACCGTGCTTTTAAAAACAAGGGAATAAGCTTTTAAAAATAGAGTCTCGCGAATTGGCCATTTTGTGCCTCACAGAGTAAACGGTGAGTGTTCACATCTGTACCCATTCCGCTGGGTTACCCCAATTAAAGAACGAACGTGACTGTGCGTAAGACTAAGCTATGCCTCTGTGGGCTTAACGCCCGTGCCTCTTCGTCTGATCGAGTCGACGGAATCATTCGGAACAGAAACACAGGCGAGTGTGACTCTATATAATACCGCACCATGCCTTTGAGGGCTTTACGCCCGTGCTTGTGACCCTTAACACTGTAACACAGACAGCGACAAACCTCCATGCCTTTATCGAATAATATATGTAGCATCAAGAAAGAGCGTGACGTAAATCAGTACGCAACCGTGTCCGTAGAGAGTTCACGTCCGTGCTTTTAAAAACAAGGGAATAAGCTTTTAAAAACAGCGTCTCGTGAATTGGCCATTTCGTGCCTCACAGAGTAAACAGTGAGTGTTCACATCTGTACCCATTCCGCTGGGTTACGCCAATTAAAGAACGAACATGACTGTGCGTAAGACTAAGCTATGCCTCTGTGGGCTTAACGCCCGTGCCTCTCCATCTGATTGAGTCGACGGAATCATTCGGAATAGAAACGCAGGTGAGCGTGACTCTATATAATACTGCACCATGCCTTTGAGTGATCAGGTCATGATGCTACTTGGTACAGAACCGTGGTTGTAGACACTTCACGCCCACGCTTTTAAAAACAGTGTCTCTCAAATCGGCCATTCCGTCCCTCCAAAGTAAACAGTTAATGTTCACATCTGAACCCATAAACCTCCAATGAACGTGGCACAGGAAACCAAAAAACATTTGTTATCAAAGTTACTGACAACGAGGTAACACAAGACAAAATAAGAAACTTTTAGTCCACTGACAAACTAATGTGACTCTACACAATACCACGTCCTGTTCTGGGACTCAGGACCGTGCAAAGAATATACGACACCAGCGTCTCTCGAATAGGCCATTCCATGCCTCACAGAGTAAACAGTGAGTGTTCACATTTGAATCCTTTCCGCTGGGTTACCCCAATTAAAGAAACGAACGTGACTATGCGTAAGACCAAACTATGCCTTTGTGGGCTTAACGACCATGCCTCTCCATCTGATCGAGTCGACGGAATCATTCGGAACACAAACACAGGCGAGCGTGACTCTATATAATATGACACCATGCCTGTGACCCTTAATACTGAAACACAGACAGCCACGAACATCCACGCCATCGTGAGTCCACAAGTCATGAGGCTACTTGGTACAGAACCGTGGCTGTAGAGACTTCACGCCCGTTCTTTTAAGAACAGCATCTCTCGAATCGGTCATTGCGTCTCTCCTCCACTGTCAATATAAACCCCTCCCCACACCGGCCACCCTTTCCCAGCCACTCCATCAGCCGCCACCCACATCAAACCCTAGAGATGGATCCTGATCCTGACATGGGAGATGTAACACAGGAGGAGGAAGAGGCCATGGAGGTGAGGCCTCCAGCAGCACAGCAAAGGAGGTGGAGGAGGAGGCACAGGCAGAGGGAAGAGGTGGCCGCCCAGGATGAGCAGGAGCAAGAGTACAACCGCTGGCTCTCCGATAAGGTGCTGGAGAAGTGCAATGATGAAGAGCTTGAGCTTGTTTTCCCTGGTGGAAGGGGAAGGAGCTTCATGCAGATCGTTGCTTGGGCGAGGAGAAGAGTAGTCATGCTCCTCATCCAGCTACTAAGGCAAAGTGGGATCGTTTCTTCCAGCGTTATGACTGATCTGTTTTCTCTATGTATCTATCTATCTATCTATCTTCCTTTCTATCTATAAGATGTGTTCTTTATAAGATCTGGATGAGAATCAATATGTATGGTACTATGTGCTACTCTGAAATTATTTATGAATATCTGTATGTATGCTACTCTGGATCTTTGTGTGCTAATCTGAATCAATATGAATATGAATATCTCTGAATCAAATTCTAGTGACTTCATGGTTAATGTGCCCGTGGAAAATTTTGTAGCTCACAGAGGCAAGATGATTGTAGAACCGTGCTTCCGGCATGGAACAGATTCTTTTAATGAATGTGTGCCATAAATAATTAAAACACGGAGGGGCACGCCCGTGCCTGATCTGCGTGTACAACAGTGCATCTTGTACCATGAAAGCCGTGGCTCTATTTAATGTTTCAAGCAGCCATCTACCATTTACAGGAGAAAAAAAAGAGAGGTAATTAATCTGGACCCCTCCTGTCCCCCTCGGTATTTAAGTCGTTTCGTGGATCGACATGATGTAATCCATTTTTCCAGATCCACCGTATTGAGCACTGGTCGTGGGCGGCGCGACCCCAGCAATGGAGGTGGAGATGGAATGTGCTGCTCCTACCTCCAAGAGGGCGAGAGTGGCGCCACCGGCGATGTTGTCTTCTGGTGGTGTGCTGGTCGTCGGAGGGGAGGGAAGCGGCGAGGGTGCGCCCCATCGATCTGAGGAGGAAGAAGAGGGATGTCGTCCATACCGCATCAGCGATCTCCCGGACGTCATCCTAGGTGAGATCATCTCTCATCTCCCCATCAAGGAGGGCATCCGTACTCAAATCCTTGCTCGTCGGTGGCGTCCTTTATGGCGCACCGCTCCTCTAAATCTCGACTGCCGCGAGATCTCTGTCCCTCGTCTTTTTAACGATGGAGAAATAGTTCATATCGAGACCATCTCCAAGCTGTCCGCCGTCACCGAGGAGCGCGTCCACAAATGCTATTCCGGAACTCGGCGCTCTCGAAAATCTATCACTGATGTTGTCAGTCTTTGGGAATCCATTCTGTCTGGCCATGAGGGCTCGGTTAGCCGCCTCTCTATCCCGGCGTGCTACCTACAGTGAAGACCCTCCACCGTTGATGCCTGGCTTCGATCCTCAAAGCTGAACAATCTCCAAGTTCTTGAGTTCTACTACCTGTTCCCAGGATTCATGGCGCAAGAGGTCACACTACTGGATGTATGCACTTCATCTACGCCCTCAGCGCCGGAGTCCGTGTTTCGGTTTTCCTCCTCTCTCCACATCCTCGCCTTTGCTCTTTGCCAAATACCAGACAATTATGTAGGGACGCTTAAGCTACCACTGGTCAAAAGACTCTCGCTTGTGGAAGTTGATATATCAGACGTCTCGCTGCAAAGCATAATCCACTCTAGTTGTCCTGCACTTGAGTCCCTGTTGCTTGTTTGCAGTAGGGAGGTTGTCGTATCACAATAAACATGTCTAACCATGTAAGCATTGGCATTTGTTGTGCACACGGCGAAGTCATTATTGAGGATGCGCCTTCGCTTCAACGGTTGATCCACGATAGTCAGGTCGACGACTCGGTGATAACCGTTGTCTCTGCACCTAAACTAGAGACGCTGGGTGAATTCATGTTCGTGCCTGCCTCGACATGTCTTGAGGTACCGACTTTCCATGATACTGGAACAGGCTGCACTTGTTCCGATGTTTGTTCTATTAATTTGATGATCTATGTTCTATTCTTCATGCAGAGCGAGGACATTGAGGTAACCGCTGTGTCTGCACCTGAACTAGATGTGTGTGGTCTCATATGTCTTGCGGTATTGAGTTTTCACAATACTTCCAACTTCATTTTGTTTGAGAGAAAACAAGTTTTATTTCATCCGACCTTTATTCTATTAGTTTTGTGATCCATCATCTTTTAATTTTCATGAAGCGTTTGGGGGCAGTCAGTCTAACAACAATGCGGCAATCTATCAAGACCTTGCTTATCTACATGTTTCATAAAGTGGACATCGTCGTAGAATTGTTGCAATTCTTTCCAAAACTGGAGAACTTGTTTGTCAAGGTGATGATCTTCAAAAATGTGCATACCGTAGTACTCCTTCCATTTCAAAATGCTTTTCTTAAATTTGACTGAAATGGATGCACCCGTATCTACACATGATTTATTGTTGGATACATCCATATCTAGACAAGTCTGTCAAACTTTTTGTTACGGAGGTCGTAGAATTAATTGTTTCATTTGGTTTTTCTTTGGACTCTATCTTTTTCTATAGACGCTAAGTATTTTCAACCTTTCATGTATATTTTAGGGACGGTTGATTTGTCGTACTGAAAAAAACATATGGCGTCGTAGGCACCGGCAGTTTCTCAAACATCACGACATCTGTCTGAAGACAATAACGCTGGAAGATTATGTTCCCTCCCGGGGTAACAATGAATTTGCGACGTTCTTTGTTCTATGTGCAAAGGATCTGGAGAGCGTCAACATTAAGTTTGTCTCCCCTCCCGCAGAGTTCACAGAAGTATTTTACAAAGAGCAACAAAGGGTTCTGATGTGGCACAAAAAGGCTTCTAAACACGCTCGTCTTAGATTATCACCAAGTTGCAGCCACGTGTGTCAGTATTTAAGAAATAGGTGTGTTGAATATCTGGATTTGACGGATCCATTTAGATGTGCATGCTGAAAATAGGTCTTGAGTTGGTTGTTCAAGTTCTTGGCAGTTATTTGTTGGTGTGACCTTTTTGAGTTCGCGTTTTGTGTAAACCTTGTCAAACAACCGTTGCACTCTTTGCACTGTCTGTAGGCTTTGTTTGTCTTTGTCGTGTGTGCAGCCACGAAGGATCTCCCAACTGATAAAATCAATCTACCTTTATGTCTTTTTATGTTTATGCTACTTTATGTCATAGTCCCCAGTCGTGTGGAAATGCGCGAATAAACGTGCGACTCTTTCTGTCTCTTGAATCGACCATTACGTGTCTCACAGAGTAAACAGAAAGTGTTGACATCTGAACCCAATTCCATTAGGTTTCCGTAATAAACACACAAACATGACCCCGGGTAAGAACAAACCATGCCTCTGTGGGCTTCACGTCCATGCCTCTCCTTCTGACCGAGTCCACCGACTCATTCGGAACACAAACACAAAACTCTATATAATACCACATCATGCCTTTGAGGGCTTTACGCCCATGCCTGTGACACTTAACACTGAAACACAGACAGCCACGAACGTCCACGCCTTTATCGAATAATATACGTAACATCAAGAAAGAAGCGTGACACAACTCAGTACGGAACTGTGTCCGTAGAGAGTTCACGACCGTGCTTTTAAAAACAAGGGAATAAGCTTTTAAAAACAGCGTCTCACGAATTGGCCATTTCGTGCCTCACAGAGTAAACAGTGAGTGCTCACATCTGTACCCATTCCGCTGGGTTACCCCAATTAAAGAACGAACGTGACTGTGCGTAGGACTAAGCTATGCCTCTGTGGGCTTAACGCCCGTGCCTCTCCGTCTGATCGAGTCGACGGAATCATTCGGAACAGAAACACAGGCGAGCGTGACTCTATATAATACCAAACCATGCCTTTGAGTGCACAGGTCATGATGCTACTTGGTACAGAACCGTGGCTGTAGACACTTCACGCCCGCACTTTTAAAAATAGCATCTCTCGAATCGGCCATTCCGTCCCTCCAAAGTAAACAGTTAATGTTCACATCTGAACCCATAAACCTCCAATGAACGTGGCATAGGAAACCAAAACACATTTGTTATCAAAGTTACTGACAACGAGGTAACACAAGACAAAATAAGAAACTTTTAGTGCGCTGACAAACTAACGTGACTCGACACAATACCACGCCCTGCCTTTGTGGGACTCACGACCGTGCGAAGATTATACCACACCAGCGTCTCTCGAATAGGCCATTCCGTGCCTCACAGAGTAAACAGTGAGTGTTCACATTTGAATCCTTTCCACTGGGTTACCCCAATTAAAGAAACAAACATGACTGTGCGTAAGACAAAACTATGCCTTTGTGGGCTTAATGACCGTGCCTCTTCGTCTGATCGAGTCTACGGAATCATTCGGAACACAAACATAGGCGAGCGTGACTCTATATAATACCAAACCATGCCTTTGAGGGCTTTACGCCCGTGCCTGTGACCCTTAACACTGTAAGACAGACAGCGACGAACCTCCATGCCATTATCGAATAATATACGTAACATCAAGAAAGAAGCGTGACATAACTCAGTACGCAACCGTGTCCGTAGAGAGTTCACGTCCATGCTTTTAAAAACAAGGGAATAAGCTTTTAAAAACAGCATCTCACGAATTGGCCATTTCGTGCCTCACAGAGTAAATAGTGAGTGTTCACATCTGTACCCATTCCAATGGGTTACCCCAATTAAAGAACGAACGTGGCTGTGCGTAAGACTAAGCTATGCCTCTGTGGGCTTAACGCCCGTGCCTCTCCGTCTGATCGAGTCGACGGAATCATTCGGAACAGAAACAGGCGAGCGTGACTCTACATAATACCAAACCATGCCTTTGTGGGCTTTACGCCCGTGCCTGTGACCCTTAACACTGTAACACAGACAGCGACGAACCTCCACACCTTTATCGAATAATATATGTAACAACAAGAAAGAAGCGTGACGCAACTCAGTACGGAACCGTGTCCGTAGAGAGTTCACGTCCGTGACTTTCAAAACAAGGAAATAAGCTTTTAAAAACAGCATCTCGCGAATAGGCCATTCTGTGCCTCACAGAGTAAACAGTGAGTGTGCACATCTGAACCCAAATACGCTTGGTTTCCGCAATTAAAGACCGAATGTGATTGTGCGTAAGACAAAGGTTTGCCTCTGTGGGCTTAACGCCCGTGCCTCTCCTTCTGATCGAGTCATCGGAATCATTCGCAACACAAACACAGGCGAGCATGACTCTATATAATACCACACACCATGCCTTTGAGCAGTTCACGCCCATGCCTGTGACCCGAAACACTGAAACACAGATAGCCAGGAACGTCCACGCCTTCATGAGTGCACAAGTCATGACTATAATTGGTACAGAACCTTGGCTGCAGAGACTTAACGCCCGTGCTTTTAAAAACAGTGTCTCTCGAATCGGCCATTCCGTCCCTCACAAAGTAAAGAGTTAATGCTCACATCTGAACCCATAAACATCGAATGAATGTGACACAGGAAACCAAAACACATTTGTTTTCAAAGTTACTGACAACGAGGTAATGCAAGACAAAATAAGAAACTTTTAGTCCACTTCTTAATAGCTTCAGATACAACGATCAGGGTCGCTGCTGTCTACTTAGTCCGACGAGACTTCTCTTTCGGTTACTGGGCGCACAGTTCCTCAATCTCCTTTTTCATAATGTATGATTCCAGCTTCAGTCGGTCGCGTTGAAGGAGGAGCTTCGCCTTCTCATCCATAAGATCTGCAATGGTGGCTTTGCTCTCGTCGTACAACTTCGTCCAGTTCTCCACGGCCTTCAAGAAGTCAGCTTCCGCAGCCTCGAGCAGCTTCTTCACATGGACAAAGGAGAAGGTCTCAGATTGATGGCAAGATGCACCCTCATCAACTTAGGAGGAAGCTCACCACAATAATTCACGTTTCACAACTAAATCAAGTAGCCGAAAGAAAGAAAAAATGAATGAAGCGGAAGCAGAGTGAACTTAAAGATGAGGAAGCCTCGCCAGCCGCGGTCTCCTCCTGCGTCTGGACACGGCACTCCGGAGTAGTCTCGTCCTACCCAACCATGGCGGAGAGGGTCAGGAAAGAGAACAGCAAGAGGAATGGATGGCCTGGCGGCGAACAAAGGGAGGAAGGGGATGTGGGTAGGGTTTCAAGACTCCGTCTGGCTTAAATAGCCGGAGCTTGGCCTCGGGCGACGAGCCAGAGCGGCGTCACCGGAGGAGACGCCCATCGGACCATTGGGTTTCCAGAGCGACGCCACATGGCATTCACACCCGAATACGAGGAGACGCCCGTCAAACCGTTGGGTTTCCGCAATAAACGCACGAACATGACTCCGCGTAAAACGAAAGCATGCCTCCCTGGGCTTCACGACCGTGCCTGTCCTTGCGAACAGTTCAACGGAATCATTTGGAACACAAAGACACACGAATGTGACTCTGGATAATACCAGGTCATGCATTTGTGGGCTTGACAACAGTGCCTGTGACCCGAAACATTGCCACACAGAAAGTGTGCCTTCATGCGTAAAGGACCGTGATGCTACTAAACACAGAAAGTCGCCTTCGTGCATTTGACTTAAAATCTTACAACGAAAACAACTGTAACACGGACAGTCGCCCATCACTCTGCAGGACTTAATGACCATTTGTTTACGAATATAATTGAAGCAATTAGAAAATCGTATGTTCTCACGCCCGTTCTTCTGTTATGAATGCATGTCTGTAAGTAATTGAAATATAGAGCAGATAATCGTGCTTGCGTTGCATGTCCAACCGTGCCTCATGTGCCTTCACGCCGTTCTTCTGTGATGCAAAAATTTCAAACACAACGGGTCACGGTTGTGTTTGTGTTTCTGTTTCACAAATGGATATAGTGGCTGGCAGTAGGTTCACGGCGTTTCCTGTGAGAGAATCACGTCTTTACTTGCTACTGAAGCACGTGGAATCACAGCTGTCCTTGTGTGGCATGTACAATAGTGCATCACTTCACTTCCTTGCTTCTGTCGGTGGGCGTTTCAGCAGAATCATCTGCAAGGCAGAAGCACGGCCTTGAATCTTCTAGTGACTTCATTGTTAACGTGCCCGTGGAAAATTTTGCAGCTCACAGAGGCAAGTTGATTGTAGAACCGTGCTTCCGGCGTCGAACAGATTCTTCTAATGAATGTGTGTGGTAAATAATTAAAACACGGAGGGGCACGCCCGTGCCTGGTCTGCGTGTACAACAGTGCATCTCGTACCATCAAAGCCGTGGCTTTATTTAATGTTTCAAGCAGCCATCTACCATTTACTTGTTACGAGCAGTAATTAACCCGGACCCTCCCGTCAAAAAAAGAGGTAATTAATCTGGACCCCTCCACTCCCCGTCGGTATTTAAGTCGTTTCGTGGATTGACACGCTGTAATCCATTTTTCCAGATCCACCTCACTGAGCACTAGTCGTGGGCGGCGTCACCCCAGCAATGGAGGTGGAGATGGAATGCGCTGCTCCTAGCACCAAGAGGGCGAGAGTGGCACCACCGGCGACGCCACCTTCTGGTGGTGTGCTGGTTGTCAGAGGGGAGGGAAGCGGCAAGTGTGCGCCCCCTCGATCCGAGGAGGAAGAAGAGGGATCTCGTCCGGACCTCATCAGCGACCTCCCGGACGCCGTCCTCGGTGAGATCATCTCTCATCTCCCCATCAAGGAGGGCATCCATACTCGAATCCTCGCACGTCGTCCTTTATGGCGCACCGCTCCTCTGAATCTCGACTGCCGCGAGATCTCTGTCGCTCGTCTTTTTAACAATTTTGAAACAGTTCATATCGAGACCATATCTAAGTTGTCCACCTTCACCGAGGAGCGCATCCGCAAATGCTATTCCTAAACTTGGCGCTCTCGAAATTCTGTCGCTGATGTTGTGAGTCTTCCGGAATCCATCATGTCCGGCCATGAGGGCTCGGTTAGCCGCCTCTCTATCCCGGTGTGCTACCTACAGTGCAGACCCTCCACCGTTGATGCCTGGCTCCAATCTTCAAAGCTCAACAATATCCAGGTTCTTGAGTTCTACTACCTGTTCCCAGATTTCCTGACGCAAGAGGTCACACTATTGGATGTATGCAATTCATCTACGCCCTCAACACCGGAGTCCGTGTTTCGGTTTTCCTCCTCACTGCACACCCTTGCCTTTGCTCTTTGCCAAATACCAGACAATTACGTAGGGACGCTTAAGCTACCACTGGTCAAAAGACTGTCGCTTGTGTAAGTTGATATATCAGATGTCTCGCTGCAAAGCATAATCCACTCTAGTTGTCCAGCACTTGAGTCTCTGCTGCTTGTTTGCAGTAGAGGAGGTCGTGGCATCACAATAAACTCGTCTAACCTTGTAAGCATTGGCATTTGTTGTGCACACGGCGAACTCATTATTGAGGATGCCCCTTTGCTTCAACGGTTGATCCGCGATATTCAGGTTGACGACTCGGTGATAACTGTTGTCTCTGCACCTAAACTGGAGATGCTGGGTGAATTCGTGTTCTCGTCTCCCTTCACATGTCTTGAGGTACTGACTTTCCATGATACTGGAACAGAGCTGCACTTGTTCTGATGTTTGTTCTATTAATTTGATGATCTATTTTCTTTGCTTCATGCAGGGTGAGGACATGGAGGTAATCGGTCTCTCTGCACCTGAACTGGATAAATTCATAGATGCGTCTGGTCTCACATGTCTTGCGGTACTGAGTTTTCACAATCCTCCCAGCTGCATTTTGTTTGAGAGGAAACAAGTTTTATGTCATCCAACCTTTATTGTATTAATTTTATGATTCATCTTCTGTTAATTTTCATGAAGCGTTTGGAGGCCGTTAGTCTAACATCAATGCGGCAATCTGTCAAGACCTTGCTTATCTACATGTTTCATAAAGTGGACATCGTCGTTGAATTGTTGCAATTCTTTCCAAAACTCGAGAACTTGTTTGTCGACGTGATGATCTTCAGAAATATGCATACTGTAGTACTCCTTCCATTTCAAAATGCTTGTCTTAAATTTGACTAGAATGGATGCACCCGTATCTACACATTATTTATTGTTGGATACATCCATATCTAGACAAGTCTATGTCAAACTTCTTGTTACTGAGGTGGTTGAATTAATTGTTTCATTTGGTTTTTTGATGGTCTCTATCTCTTTCTACATACGCTGAGTATTTTCAACCTTTCATGTATATTTTAGGGACGGTTTGCTTGTCGTGGTGAAAAAAACAAATGGCGTCTTAAGCACTGGCAGTTTCTCAAACATCACGACATTTGTCTGAAGAGAGTAACGCTTGAAGATTATGTTTCCTCCCAGAGTTACATTGAATTTGCGACGTTCTTTGTTCTGAGTGCAAAGGATCTGGAGACCATCAGCATTAAGTTTATCTCCCCTCCCGCAGAGTTCACGGGAGTATTTTACAAAGAGCAACAAAGGGTTTTGAAGTGGCACAAAAAGGCTTCTAATGCGCTCGTCTTAAATTATGATCAAGTTGCAGCGGTGTTTGTCCAGATTTAAAAAACAGGACTGTTGACTATCTGGATTTGACGGATCCATTCAGATGTGGATGCTGATATCAGGTGTGGGGTTAGTTGTTCAAGCTTGTGGAGTTATTTGTTGTTGTGATCTTTCGAGCTCTGGTTCTGTGTAAACATTATCAAACAACCGTTGTACTGTTTGGACCGTGCGTCGGCTGGTTTGTTTTTGTGCTGTTTGCAGCCATGAAGGAGCTCCCAAGCGCTAAAATGAATCTAGTTTTATCTCTTCTTGTGTTGATGCTACAACATGTCATGGTGAGCAAGTGACCTCTCCATTTTTGAGAACAGAGGAACGGTTATCCTTATTCTGATCTACTGCTGTGTCAAATGTGAAGTTCTGTGCCTTTGTACAGTCGTCGGAACTATAAAATGCTGTGTGGCACCATGATAATATGACATAAAGTAGATTGTTTTTTGCAATAGAGGGAAGCATGATGTATGTATAACCGTGCCTGTGTTGCATGTACAACCATGCCTCTCGTATGTACCTTTCATGCACACAATACATGTATAACCGTGCCTGTGTTGGAGGTAGAGTAGTGCTTCTCCTCCTTAGTTAACTTCTTGTATTTTTCTAGAATGCCGAAGGCATTGCCGTCTGTCTGGTACGTGACAAACCGTGCCTCTGCCATCACTTCACATCCTTGCCTTTATCTATGAGCGTTTCGGCAGAATCATCTACCTTTATGTCTTTTTATGTTTATGCTACTTTATGCCATAGTCCCCAGTCGTGTGGAAATGCGCAAATAAATGTGTGCCTCTTTCTGTCTATCGAATCAACCATTACGTGTCTCACACAGTAAACAGAAAGTGTTGACATCTAAACCCAATTCCGTTAGGTTTCCGTAATAAACGCACAAACGTGACTCTGGGTAAGACCAAACCATGCCTCAGTGGGCTTCATGCCCTTGCCTCTCTTTGCTAACGAGTCAACGGAATTATTTGGAACACAAATACACACGAACGTGACTCTACACAATACGACACAATGCTTTTGTGGGCTTCGCGACCGTGCCTGTGACTCGAAACACTGTAACACAGAAAGCCACGACCATGCCTTCATGAGTACACAAAACATGACGCTACTTGGTACAGAACAGTGACTATAGAGACTTCACGCCCATGCTTTTAAAAACAGCGCCTCTCGAACGGTGATTGTAGAAATACAGAAAGTCACGAACGTACACGGCCACAAGTCACGAACGTACATAACCGTGGTTGTAGATACTTCACGGCCGTGCTTTTAAAAACCGTGCGACAGCAGTGACATCTGCAGTTGTGTCCCTGCACTATGTCTCCTCCTTGTTTTTTTAGATCTTCTCCTCCTCCTCAGTTAAGCTCTTGTGTTTTTTGGATGTGCGCAGTGAAGACCTAACCTAACTCTCTATCTTGTGTTCGGTTTCCACAATAAACGCATGAACGTGACTCTGCCTAATACTAAAGTATGCCTCCATGGCCTTCACGTCCGTGCCTCTCCGTCTGAACGAGTTGACGGAATCATTGGAACACAAACACAAGCGAACATGACTCTATATAATACCACACGATGCCTTTGTGGATTTCACGCCCGTGCCTGTGACCCATAACACTGAAACACTGAAAGTCACGAACGTACATGCCCACAAGTCACGAACGTACATAACCGTGGCTGTAGAGACTTCACACCCGTGCTTTTAAAAACCGCATGACAGCAGTGACATCTGCAGTTGTGTCCCTGCACTGTGTCTCCTCCTCGTTTTTTTTAGATCTTCTCCTCCTTCTCAGTTAAGCTCTTGTGTTTTTTGGATGTGCGCAGTGATGACCTAACCTAACTCTCTATCTGGATCCTCCGCACACAGCCTTTCCAAGAAGCGGGGAGAAACCCAGCAGTGGAGATGGATATCAAGTCTGGTGTTTCTAGTACCAGGAGATCGAGGCTGTTGTGAATCGTCAACGCCTTCATCTGGGGCTGTGTGTTGGTGGCTGACGGCCGTAAATAATTAAAACACGGAGGGGCACGCCCATGCCTGGTCTGCGTGTACAATAGTGCATCTCGTACCATCAAAGCCGTGGATCAATTTAATGTTTCAAGCAGCCATCTACCATTTACTTGTTACGAGTAGTAATTAACCTGGACCGTCCCGTCAAAAAAAAAAGAGGTAATTAATCTGAACCCCTCCCCTCTCCCTCGGTATTTAAGTTGCTTCATGCATCGACAGGCTGTAATCCATTTATCCAGATCCACCGCACTGAGCACTGGTCATGGGCGGTGCGTCACCAGCAATGGAGGTGGAGATGGAATGCGCTGCTCCTAGCTCCAAGAGGGCGAGAGTGGTGCCACCGGCGATGCCGCCTTCTGGTGTTATGCTGGTCGTCGGAGGGGAGGGAAGCGGCGAGCGTGCGCCCCCTCTATCCAAGGAGGAATAAGAGGAATCTCATCCGGACCTCATCAGTGACCTCCCAGACGCCGTCCTTGGTGAGATCATCTCTCGTCTCCCCATCAAGGAGGGCATCCGTACTCAAATCCTCGCACGTCAGTGGCGTCCTTTATGGCTCACCGCTCCTCTGAATCTCGACTGCCGTGAGATCTCTGTCGCTCGTCTTTTTAACGATTTTGAAACAGTTCATATCGAGACCATATCTAAGATGTCCACCTTCACCGAGGAGCGCGTCCGCAAATGCTATTCCGGAACTTGGCGCTCTCGAAATTCTGTCGATGATGTTGTGAGTCTTCCGGAATCAATCCTGTCCGGCCATGAGGGCTTGGTTAGCCGCCTCTCTATCCCGGCATGCTACCTACAGTGCAGACCCTCCACCGTTGATGCCTGGCTCCAATCCTCAAAGCTCAACAATATCCAGGTTCTTGAGTTCTACTACCTGTTCCCAGGATTCATGACGCAAGAGGTCACACTACTAAATGTATGCAGTTCATCTACGCCCTCAGCGCCGGAGTCCATGTTTCGGTTTTCCTCCTATCTCCACACCCTCGCCTTTGCTCTTTGCCAAATAACAGACAATTACGTAGGGACGCTTAAGCTACCACTGGTCAAAAGACTCTCGCTTGTGGAAGTTGATATATCAGACGTCTCGCTGCAAAGCATAATCCACTCTAGTTGCCCTGCACTTGAGCCCCTCCTGCTTGTTTGGAGTAGAGGAGTTCGTCGCATCACAATAAACTCATCTAACCTTGTAAGCATCAGCGTTCGTTGTGCACACGGCAAACACATTATTGAGGATGCCCCTTCGCTTCAACGGTTGATCCATGATATTCAGGTCGACGACTTTTGGATAATTGCCGTCTCTGCACCTAAACTGGAGACGCTGGGTCAATTTGTGTTTGTGAAAGTCAGTAAATTTGTCAAGGTACTGACTTTCCACGATACTTTCAGCTGTACTTGTTCCGGTCTTTGTTTCTATTAATTTGATGATCTATGTTTTATGCTTCCTGCAGAGAGAGGACTTGGTGAAAATCGGTGTCTCTGCAACTGTTCTGGATAAATTCACGGATGCTTGTGGTGTGACATGCCTTGCGGTACTGAGTTTTCCCAGTACTTGCAGCTGCATTTTGTTTGAGTGGAAACAAGTTTTATGTGATCCAACCTTTATTATATTAGTTTTATGATCCATCTTCTGTTAATTTTCATGAAGGGTTTGGGGGCATTCAGGTTAACACCATTGCGGCAATCTGTCAAGACCTTATTTATCTGCATGTCTTATATAGTCGACTTGGTTGTTCCCCTGTTGCAGTTCTTTCCAAATCTGCAGAACTTGTTTCTCGAGGTGATTATCTTCACAAACGTTCATAGTGTATTACTCTTTCCGTCTCAAAAAGCTTGTGTTACATTTGACTGGAATCGTTGCACCCGTATCTGGATAAGTGTATGACAAGCTTTTCAGGATGGAGTTGGTATAATTAATTGTTTCATTCGGTCTTTCGATGGACTATCTCTTTTTATGCATGTCAAGTATTTGCCACTTTCATGTATATTTTAGGGAGGACTCATTCGTCATGGTGAAAAAAACAAATGGCGTCTTAAGCACCGGCAGTTTCTCAAACATCACGACATTTGTCTGAAGACAGTAATGCTGGAAGATTATGATCCCTCCCCGAGTAACATTGAATTTGCGACGTTCTTTGTTCTGAGTGCAAAGGAGCATGAGACCATCTGCATTAAGTTTCGCTCACCTCCTGTAGAGTTCACGGAAGCATTTTACAAAGAGCAACAAAGGGTTCTTAAGTGGGCCAAAAAGGCTTCTAAATGCACTCGTCTTAGGTTATCATCAAGTTGCAGGCACGCTTTGACGGAATTAGAAAGCAGAAGTGTTGAATATCTGGATTTGACGGATCCATTCAGATGTGCATGCTGAAAATAGGTCTTGAGTTGGTTGTTCAAGTTCTTGGAGTTATTTGTTGTTGGAGTTCGCGTTTTGTGTAAACGTTGTCAAACAACCGTTGTACTCTTTGCACTGTCTGTAGGCTTTGTTTGTTTTTGTGCTGTGCGCAGCCACGAAGGAGCTCCCAACTGATAAAATCAATCTACTTTTATGCCTTTTTATGTTTATGCTACTTTATGTCATAGTCCCCAGTCGTGTGGAAATGTGTGAATAAACGTGTGCCTCTTTCTGTCTATCGAATCGACCATTACGTGTCTCACAAAGTTGACATCTGAACCCAATTCTGTTAGGTTTCCATAATAAATGCACAAACATGACTCTGGGTAAGACCAAACCATGCCTCTGTAGGCTTCACGCCCTTGCCTCTTCTTGCTAACGAGTCAACGGAATCATTTGGAACACAAAGACACACGAACGTGACTCTGCATAATACGACACAATGCCTTTGTGGGCTTCGCGACCGTGCCTGTGACTCGAAACACTGCAAGACAGAGAGCCATGACCATGCCTTCATGAGTACACAAGACATGACCCTACTTGGTACAGAACGGTGGCTTTAGAGACTTCACGCCCGTGCTTTTAAAAACTGTGTCTATCGAATTGGCCATTCATTGCCTCACAAAGTAAACAGTGAGTGTTGACATGTAAACCCAATTCCGTTGGGTTTCCGCAATAAACGCACGAACGTGACTCTGCGTAATACTAAACTATGCCTCCATAAGCTTCACGTCCATGCCTCTCCTTCTGAACGAGTCCACCGACTCATTCAGAACACAAACACAAAACTCTATATAATACCACATCATGGCTTTGTGGGCTGCACGCCCGTGCCTGTGACCCTTGACACTGAAACACAGAGAACCACGAAGGTCGACACGTTCATGAGTGCACAAGTCATGACTCTACTTGGTACAAAACCGTGGCTGTTGAGACTTCACGCCCGTGCTTTTTAAAACCGTGCGACAGTAGTGACATCTGCAGTTGTGTCCCTGCCCTGTGTCTCTTCCTTAGGTTTTTTTTTAGATCTTCTCCTCCTCCTCAGTTAAGGTCTTGTGTTTTTTGGATGTGCGCAGTGAAGACCTAACCTAACTCTGTATCTGGATCCTCCGCACACAGCCTTTCCAGGAAGCGGAGAGAAACCCAGAAGTGGAGACGGATATCAAGTCTGGTGTTTCTAGTACCAAGAGATCGAGGCTGCTGTTAATCATCAACGCCTTCCTCTGGGGTTGTGTGTTTGTGGCTGAAGCGGCGAGAATCGGCGAGGGTCCACCCGCTAGACCTGAATAAGAAGAACAAGAATCTCGTCCCGGACCGCATCGGTGATGTCCCAGACGCTATCCTCAGCAGGATCACTCGGCGGAGAGTGAAAATATTTTTGCTTACTGCACAGGGTATAAAATGTTGTTGCAGCGTGATAAAGGCAGACTAATTAGTTTCATTTTAGCAGTTGCGAGCTCCTTCATGGGTGCGCAGCCCAATAACAATGTTGTTTGCAAGGTTTACAGATTGAGCAAAAGGTACGGGCATTGTTTCACCATGCCTACGTAAAACCCAAACTGGAAATTGGCAGCAACATCCCACTCCAGCACTGTTTTCAGCACTTACAGGTGAATGGATCCGTTAAATCCAGGTGCTGAACGCGTGCGTGCCTTAGATCCAAGTGCTTGTGGTTGCAACTTGGCGACAACCTAAGGCAAGCATGTTTAGAAGCCTTTTTGTCCCACTGAAGCACCTCTTGTTGCTGTTTGTAAAATCGTTCCGTGAAGTCTTCGTGAAGAAGAAACTTAATCCTGATAGTCTCCAGCTGTCTTGCGTTGAGTATAAAGTATGTCACAAATTGAATGCTTTTCTCGCATTGTACATAGCCTTCCAGCGTCACTGACTTCAAACGGACGTCGTGATGGTGCTCATGTCGTTCGTAAGACTTTCTTCATTAGAGACTCCTCCCTAAATAAACATGAATATTTAAAATGCTTAAGGTCTATAAAGAGTGATTCTGTTGAGAGAGCAAGTGAAGGAAAAATTCTATAACCTCCATTCTGATAAAAGTTTTTTTAGTTTTGTCTAGGCACAGATGTGTCTAATACTGCTTCATGACTATATACATCTTTGTCCATTACATACAAATGTAAGTGACGCCTTTTTAGATGAACGGAGTACTACACCATGCATGGCATGTGTTTACAATGTGTGTGAGAAGCATCACCTCGATATACAAGTTTTCCAAGCTTCGGAAGCAGTGCACCAAGGCAAAGACTGCGTTCAGATTATAATCCATGCTGATAAGCAACGTCTTAATAGAATGAACCGCTGTGGTTGTGCTGACTGTCGGCAAACACTTCATGTAGAATACAACATAATATTAGTAGAATAAAGGTTGGATTACATGGAACTTGTTTGTTCGAACGAATGCAGGTGAAAGTATTGTTGAAAGACAGGACCTGAATAAGTATACGGTGATCTGCGATGCTGGATTCATCAAAAACATCAGATATTTTGCCCATGACCTCTAGTTTAGGTGCAGAGGTGATGACTATACGCAAGTTCTCGCTATGATCATCACAAAGCAACCGTTGAAGTGAGGAGGCATCCTCTATAACAACTTTCCCATAGTGACCACAAATGCCAATGCTTATAAGGTTAGGTGAGTTTATTCTAATGCAATGGTTCCTGACTGTCCAAACAAGCAGCAGAGACTCAAGTGCAGGAGAACTAGAGTGGATGATGCTTTGTAATGAGACGTCTGATATATCAACATCCACAAGCGAGAGTCTCCTGAGCAGTGGTAGTTTAAGTGCCCGTACATAATTGTCTGGTAACTTGCAAAGAGCAAAGGCGACGGTTTGGAGAGAGGAGGAAATCTGAGGGTTGAATGCTGGTGGTGATGGCATAAGCGAAGGGCATGAGAATGGTACTATGTCATGTTGTCTCAAAAATGGCGGGAACAGGTAGTAAAACTCAAGCACCTGGAGATTGTTCAATCTGGTGGACTCAAGCCAGGCGTCGACGGTTGAGGGTCTGCACTGGAGGTAGAACGTCAGTATGAAGAGGCGGTGAACTGCGCTCTCATGGCTGGAGAGGATGGCTTCTGGAAGGTACGAATCATCTTCACCGACATGTTCTCCTCTAAAAAAAGTTCCAGTGTATGTTATGCGGATGAGTTCCTCCGGTGTGGCGGAGTACGCGGTGATCAACTCGAAATCTACTTGATCTAGAGTGTTAAAAAGATGTACGATAGGGATCTCACGGCAGTCCAGATTCAGAGGAGCGGCGCGCCATAGAGGGCGCCACCGACGTGCGAGGATTTGAGTGCGGATGCCCACCTTAGTGGAGAGACGGGAGATGACCTCACCGAGTATGGCGTCCGGGAGGTCGCTAATGCGGTCCAGACCAAACTCCTCTTCCTGATCCTCGAAATCAGTGTGTGGCCCGTCGTCGCTTCCAGCCGCTACCGCCAAACCACCAGAGGAGGGCGTCATCAGTGGCCCGAGCCTCGGCCTCTTGGTGCTCGGGGCACCGAAGTGGACCTCCATCTCCGTCTCCGTTCCTGGGTTCGCGCCGCCTGTGAGCACCGCTATATGTGGCGTGGATCTGGAAAGACGGCTAGGTCTTCACTGCGAGCGGATCCAAGTGAGTTAAAGATAAGCGAGGAGGAGAGCAGACGCGAGTGGTCATAAAGATGGTTAGGTTTTCTGTGCGTCCTGTAGATTCAGTACAGTGCTGTTACTGGAAATTGAGACGTGCTTGTCGTGGAAGCACCGTGCATGTGCTTTATTTGAAGGGATAATTAATTTGGTGCCCTTAGTTGTGTCCCTCTCGGCAGGTTTACCCCTAGTTTCCGAAAACACTTGTTCTTGCCCAAACCACTTTGCTCCTCTTATGCTTTTGCCCGTTGACCGTTTGACCATCACTTTGAAAACTTCATAAAAAATTTATACTAACTCAGAAAAATTCAAATAAGATATCAAAATGTTCAGAAAAGCATCACCTATATGTGCATGTCATTTGCATTCATGAAAAAAGTGTTGGCCAGTCCCCATCTCAGTTTTAGCTCATATGATCTTAGCATGAACAGTAAAATCTAAAAAAATTCTAAAAATTCTAAAAAAATTTGGTGGCAAACTTTGACCAATATTTTGAGCGCTTGCCAAGTTTCATAAGGGAATGGCATTCGTGGAAGTCGTGGTAAAAAAACGAAATTTTGAAGCATTGATTTTTGTTTTTTTGCCACGACTTCCACGAATGTCATTCCCTTAGAATTTTTTGAATTTTTTTAGATTTTACTATTCATGCTAAGATCATATGAGCTAACTGAGATGGGGACTGGCCAACACTTTTTTCATGAATGCAAATGACATGCACATATAGGTGATGCTTTTCTGAACATTTTGATATCTTATTTGAATTTTTCTGAGTTAGTATGAATTTTTTATGAAGTTTTCAAAGTGATGGTCAAACGGTCAAAGGGCAAAAGCATAAGAGGAGCAAAGTGGTTTGGGCAAGAACAAGTGTTTTCGGAAACTAGGGGTAAACCTGCCGAGTGGGACCCAACTAGGGGCATAAAATCAATTATCCCTTATTTAAAAGCGTGCCCAGGCTAGCTTCAGAACCCTGCGTCACAAAGTAAACATGTTAGCGGAAAAACATTTGGATCACAGAGCCAGGACCGTGTGTCTTGTTTGTTTATTCTCAAATGGCACTGCTCACGGAGTGCTCGTGTCAGCGGAAAATTCTTGAATTCAGGGAGACATGATTCAAGCCGTAACTGCTTGCAATACAGAGAAGGGCGATGTAAGCAGAGCCGTGCTCTTGCCTTTCTGATCGACTTATGTGCGTCTGATGCATGTAGGACAGTGCGTTTCGTATCTAAAAGGTCATGCTTTGTTTTCTTCCGCAACAGGGAAGAAAAAATATAATTTATAGTTGTCGTCCAACTGCTTGTCGTCCCCTCCCCTCCCCTCTCCTCCTCACACTTGGATCCACGCGCAGTGAAGACCTAACCGTCTGTCTAGATCCACACCACTCAGAGCGCTGCTCGTAGGCGGAGATGGAGATCCGGCCAGGTGCCCCGAGCAACAAGAAGGTGAGGCTCGCTCCACCGGCGACGCCCTCCTTTGGGGGTATGGCGGTAGCAACCGGAAGCGGCGCGGGTCCGCTCAATGGTTCGGAGAAGCACGAGGAGGAGTCTTGTTCGGACCGCATCAGCGACCTCCCGGACGGTGTCCTCGGTGAGATCATCTCCCGTCTGTCCACTAAGGAGGGCATTCGCATTCAAATCCTCAAATGTCGATGGCGTCCTTTATGGCGCACCGCTCCTCTGAATCTCGACTGCAGTGAGATCCCTGTCGCCCGTCTTTTTATGCCCCTAGAAAAAGTTCATATCGACGTAGTCTCCATGCTCCCCAGCAAGGATGTCATTTGAATTAGATATTTTGGAACTCGATGCAGTTTTCAACCTGACGTTGATGGTTTGAGCCTTCCGGAAGCCATGCTGTCCGGCCATGAGGGCGCAGTTCATCGCCTCTGCATTCTGGCATGCTACCTCCACTGTAGACCCTCTACAGTCGATGCCTAGCTTCGATCCCCAAGATTGAAGAATCTCCAGGTTCTCGAGTTCTACTACATGTTTCCACATTTCGTGGGAAAAACCATCACACTACCACACGAAATCTCTTCGTCCGCGCCCTCACCACAGACTTCCACGCTACTGTTTTCCTCCTCACTGCACACCGTCACATTTGCTCTTTGCGAGATACCTGATAAGTATGCACGATCATTTAAACTTCCACTGCTTAAGAGGCTTTCGTTTTTGGAAGTTGATATATCAGACTTCTCACTGCAAAGCATAATCAACCATGGTTGCCCTGCCCTCAAGTGGCTCCTGCTTGTTTGCAATAACCTGGACCACTGCATCAAAATAAAGTCAGCCAAAGTTGAAGTCATCTGTATCCTTTGTGAGAATGGTGAACTCGTTGTTGAGGATGCGCCCTCACTTAAACGGTTGATTCACGATATTCAGAGCCGGCACTTGTAGATAAATGTCTTCTCTGCACCTAAACTTGAGTGTCTGGGCAATTTTTACGAAGGATTTCCTGAATCCAAGATTGCTTTTGGCTCTACAGTTATCGAGGTACTCACTTTTTGCACTATACTCTTGAGTTGCATTCGTTCCAGTGCCCAAGTTTTGTGTCATGCAACCTTTATCCAGCTAATTTTTTGATATGTGCTTGATGCAGGCTTTGTCTGTAGTCAGCCTATCAATGGTGGTTCAATCTGTCAAGACCCTGCTTATCCACATGTCATTAAATCTGAACAAGGTTGTTGCCTTGATGCGAAGCTTTCCTAGCCTAGAGAACCTGTTTATCGAGGTAATGATTTCCAGACACATTGAAAGCACATACAATGCATAGTGTACTATATTGGAAGCCTCTCTCTCCCCTTGTAATCCTCGAGTATTCTCACTCTTTATGCATTTTCAAGGAGGAGTACGTCGCGAGGAAGGTGTAACAAATAAGTGGCACCACAAGCACCAGTTGTTTCTCAAACAGCATGACATTCGTCTGAAGACGGTAACGCTAGAAAAATATGTACACTGCAAGAAAAACATTGAATTTGCAATGTTCTTTATTCTGAACGCAAAGGAGTTACATGAGGCTTAAGTTTTGCTCTCCCCCAGACATCACTGAAGGATTTTACGAACATCAAGAAGAGGTGCTTCAATGGGGCAACAAGGCTTCTAGACGAGCTCGTCTTATATTGTCAGGGTATTGTAGGCATATGAACTTGGATTTAAAAGTACACATCTGGACAAACCAGTGTCCAATCATGGATTTGCCGGATCCATTGACCTGTGAATGCTGAAAACGGTTATCCGGCTGACAGAGATAGGTGTTGTTGTGTGCTTTCCAGTTTGGATTTGTAGCTTGTACTTTATGCACCGTCTGTAATCTTGTCAGAAACTTATTTTTGTGCTCTTCAGCCGTGAAGCAACTCACAAGCTCAAAAATCTATCTAGTTTATTTCCTTTTCATGTTATAACCTTGCTGATATGATTGAGTGAGTGTGTGGCTATCTTTGTGAATAGAACAAGCGACTGAAAACATCTGGAACACGCAGTCATGTGTGATGTGACGGCCGTGCCTCTCCAAATAACGTGTTAGCTGAAATGTTTTACAATACAGAGGCGCTCGTGCCTCTTGTACCTGTAAAATTGTGCGTTTGTTGTCACTGCACGGCACTGCCTCTGTGTATGTCCGTGACTCTGTGGTGAACGTTTCGGTGGAAACTTGTTGCACAGTCTAGAACAATGCATCCTGTAGAACCATGATAGTGCTCTTTCTGCAAATCGAGACGTGCTTGTCGTGGAACCACTGTGCTTGTGCTTTGTTTAAAAGCGTGCCGTCGCTAGCTTCACAGCCATGCCTGTGCATGTACGTTGCTCGCAAATTATTGTGCCCCTGCTTCGTGTACATCCATGGCTCTGCTCACAAAGCGGAACTGTTTGCACTGCAGAGAAGCATGGTGTATGTACAACCTGCTCTTGCTACTCCGATCGATGAGCGTGCCTCTATTGCATGCAGGGCAGTGCTTCCTATATCTAAAAGGCTGTGCCTCGTTTCCTTCCTCAACAGGAAAGAAATAATATCAATATTTTTTATTTTGCGGGGGAAATAATATCAATATTAATAATATAGTTGTTCTCCAACTGCGCCTTCGATCCCTCCACTCCTCTCTCCTTCCCTCCTGTCCCCAGTTATGCTTAGCCGTCTTTCCAAATCCACGCCATATATAGCAGTGCTGGCAGGCGGCGCGAACCCAGCAATGGACACGAAGATGGAGATCCACTCCGGTGCGCCATGCACCAAGAGGGCGAGGCTCGCTCCACCGGCGACGCCCTCGTCTGGTGGTTTGGCGGTAGCGGCTGGAAGCGGCGAGGGTGCGCCTGCTGGATCCGAGGATCAGGAAGAGCAGTCTGGTCCGGACCGCATCAGCGACCTCCCGGACGCCATCCTCGGTGAGGTCATCTCCCGTCTCTCCACTAAGGAGGGCATCCGCACTCGAATCCTCGCACGTCGGTGGCGCCCTGTTTGGCGCACCGCTCCTCTGAATCTGGACTGCCGTGAGATCCCTGTCGCTCGTCTTTTTCACGCCCTACAAAAAGTTCATATCGAGATCATCAGTAGGGCCTCTGCCTACAGCGAGGAGCTTGCTCGCATACGATACATCGGAACTTGGCATCATGGAAAAACAGTTCCTGATGATGGTTCATGCCTTCCAGAGTCCATCCTCTCCGGCCATGAGGGCGCAGTTCACCGCCTTTGCATACCGGCGTGCTACCTCCAGTGCAGACCCTCTACTATCCACGCCTGGCTTGAGTCCTCCAGATTGAACAATCTCCAGGTGCTTGAGTTTTACTACCTATTCCCATGATTCGTGAAAGAAACTGTCAAACTACCACACACATGCTCTTCATCTACGCCCTCACTACCGAAGTCTGTCTTTCGGTTTTCCTGTTCTCTGCGCACTGTCAGCTTCGCGTGTTGTCAGATACCAGATCATTATGTACAGGCGCTTGAACTACCACTCGTCAAGATACTTTCGCTAGTTGAGGTTGATATATCATACTTCTCGTTGCAAAGCATAATCAACTCTAGTTGCCCTGCACTCGAGTGCCTGCTGCTTGTTTGCAATAGAGAAAGGCATCGCATCACAATAAATTCGCCTAACCTTGTAAGCATCGGCATCCGTGGTGAGAAAGGAAAATTCATCATCGAGGATGCCCCCTCGCTTCAATGGTTGATCCATGATATCCAGAGTAAGAACATGGAGGTATTCATCGTCTCTGCACCTAAACTGGAGACATTGGGCAAATTTAGCATCTCGCTTGACTCCACAAGTCTTATGGTACTGACATTTCACAATACTTCCAGCTGCATTTGCTTGAGAAAGTAGTTTCATGTCATCCAACCTTTGTTCTATTAATTTTATGTTTTATTTTCTATGCTCCGTGAAGGATTTGGCGACGGTCAGCCTAACTACAATGCGGCAATCTGTCAAAACCTTGCTTTTGGTCATGTCTTATCAAATGGACCTGGTCGTTCACTTGATTCAGTGCCTTCCAAACCTAGAGAACTTGTTTGTTGAGGTGATGATTCTCACGCCCAATGAAAAGCCCATACCATGCATAGTGCAGTACTCCCTGCATCTCAAAAAGCTTGTCTTACATTTTGTCTGTAATGGATACACCCTATATCTAGGCATGTTTTTATTATTATATATACATCCGTATCTAGGGAAATGTTGGACAAACTGATTGGTACGGGGGTCATAGAATTTATCGTTCATTTTCTCCTTCCATAGATCTTAAGTATTTTTCAACCTTTATGCGTTTTCAGTGAGGATTCGTTGCTGATGGTGCAAGAAATATTTGGCGTCGCAAGCACCGTGCATTTGTCAAAGAACACATCATTCATTTGAAGACAGTAACGTTGGAAGATTATGAAAAAAGCGGGAAGAACACTGAGTTTGTGAGGTTCTTTATTCTGAATGCAACGGAGCTAGAGACCATGAGGATTAAGTTTCGCTTTCCCTCAAACTTCACGCAAGAATTTTATGAACAGCAACAGAAGTTGTTCCAGTGGGAGAATAAAGCTTCCAAACGTGCCCACCTCAAATTATCAGCATGTTGCGATCATGTGTGCTTGGATTTGAAACACAGGCATGTTGAATACCTGGATTTGTCAGATCCGTTCACTTGTGACTGCTGGAAACAGGGTTGTAGTTAGTTGTTCAAGCTAATACAGTTAGATGTTGTTGCGCCAATCCGAGACTGGGTTATGTCTAAACATGGCCAAACAATCCATTCGCCTTTTGCACCATTTTGCAAGCTTGTTATAAAAATGCTTTTGTGCTATGCACCTGCTGTTCTGATAATTTGATAGTTTTATGTCATTTTATCTTGATGCTACAGCATTTGTGTGCGGAAGTCCTCGAATGAACGTGTTGCTCTCTATTAAGTCGACCAGGGAACCAAAACATTTGGAAGAGAAGAGGCAGGGCCTTGCCTGTTCTGTAATGAACGTGCATCTAGTGCATGTAAACCAGTGCATCTGTAGTGACAGGACGGCACTGCCTCCTTGCACACACACGCATGGTCGTGACTCTGCTTAATCTCAAACCATGCTCCCAGCGACCTCAGGATGTTGCCTCTCTGACTGAACGTGACCCGTGGGGAATTTTGGGACGTCATGAGGCAGGATCTAGAAATGTACGCCTTGTTGTAGATTCACGACCATGCTCCTGTGCGAATTTGTATGTGCCTTTCGTGGAAACGCATGTCCGTGAACGAGTTTATGTCTGACTACAAACATTCGAGTCACGGAGGCACAGACGTGCGTCGGCTTCAGAAGTAAGCGTGACTCTGTAGATTGTAGATTTTATGTGTGTCAGCGCTAGTGCGGTGCTCCTGCCTCACATAGGACCGTGCTTTTGACAAGTCAGTGCCAAGTTACCAGAGGCATGGTTCCCCATGCCTGCTAAAGCGATGGCTGTGCCTTGCTAGACCATAGTAACCCATGTCTCATGGAACGATCCAAGACGAAAGATTGCCGGATGTCCCTCGCTAGCAGCACGTTTCTTTGAAAAATAAAATATTCATGAGATCAATATTTGATGTGCGTAGACCGTCACACACCCTCTGAAATATTGCAAAAAATAAGATAGATGCCTTTAGCCAAATAACCATGTCCAAGCATAAACTTATACTAGACGAGTATTCCTTGCAACGTTTCAAAAGAAGACAACTGTTAATGATCATTCTTTGAGGATTGCTTGGATCATCAGGAGGTCATCAGTGTTTGCAAACCCTTGCCCCAAAAGATCACAGATGATGCTTTGCATCTTCTTCCTATTCTCCTTTAGCTTATGCACCTCCTCCTTCAGAAAATCCCTGTCCAGCTTAATCTCACCCCTCTCGTCCTTAAGATTCTGAATGGCACCTGTGAAAGACTTCTGAATGCGCTTGACGTCTTTAACAATGATACCCATCTGCTTCTTCTGCCTGTCAATCTTCATGGTAATTACATTAGTTCTTTCCACAGCTGCAACAAGATTCTCAAGCTTAAGGTTCACTTGTTCAATCTCCATTTTAAGCTTGGTTATCTCTTCATTCTTTGCTTGCCTATCATCATTGCTCTCATGCAACATCCCCCAGAGCTTGAGTAGGCACCTCTGCATAATGATTGGCCATGGGTGGTCAACCCATTCGACGACTCCACAGTTCACGCCTCTCTGTGAATAAAAAGGAACAAAATGAATAGAAACTATTAATATACTACTGCCCAAGCTCTGGGATATAACAAAGTTGAAATATACTTGGTTTATAACCTCATTCAACTAACTATGTACTGTGCTTGTGTAATGTGGCACGTCAATGGTTAGGTACCCGCATCACTAATTATGTACTTCGCCCACCCTGTCCACAGAGTTATTTCATAATTGTACTTAGTTTCTTTTAAGCCAGCTTGAATTAATATGGAGCTACCTCTGCAGTCAACTTATTTAGAGAGTTTTTTTTTTGAAGAATATATTGACCATTAAACAGAAGTCCCTTTGTAAACAAACATGAGAGTGTTTAGATCACTTCTTTTGTGTATAGTGATGTATAATAAGTAGTGATCTTTAACTTTTATGTAAACTAAAAGACTACAATGTTTCCTACAATCAACCGGAAAACACAAGAACTAATCAGTCTTCTTTGGAGACTACATGTCCTATATCCAAACAGTTTGATTCAACAAGAAAGTAGCACGAATTTTTGAAAGTGACTAACTTTCACAGCACAGCCGTAGAACCTCCTTCCCATGTCACTTCCTTCAAAGGCCACACACCTGACAGGCGTGGTATCGTGGAGAACGCAGTAGAGAGGACGGTCGACCTCTTTACCACAAAAATCACGGTCTTCGATGGTATCAGGGTTCTCCTACAAGGACACATGAATGTTTAGAGCTCAGATCTTTTCTTGGGAAAACAAATCCCAGATCAACACTCCATACGTAGCAGGAAATCACCTACATAGAAATCAAAATCCAGCTCAAGGAAGTTCAAGCCTTCCTTCCTCCTCTCTTCTCCGATCTTTGGTGTCGACATGGTACGGAGGATGTGAGCAGATGCGGTGCCGTAGGCAGCGTCGAATTCGTGAGGAAAGAGGGAGAGAGAAAGAGGGAGAGATAGAGAGGGGGGAAGAGAGGTAGTGAGAGAGCGAGAGGGGAAATGAAAGCGAGGGACTTCGACATGGTCCGGCTCGACCAAAGATACCACCTACTCGCCAGACCCACCACCCCCTCCCCACCCCCCTTTTTTTGCGTTGGGATGGCAAGGAGCCATTTACTTTTTCCCAGTAGTTTTAGTTTGGGCAAGCGAGTACACAAAATTACTTCCCTCTCCATAATTACTCCATAAATACATCGTTATGTGCGTGTCCTCTCCCGAGTCACTTGCTCTTCCGCTCCCCTCTCTTGTCTGGTTCCTTCCGTCTTACTTGCTTCGTCTTCCTCACTCTATAGTCCACACAGATAGATCTACGGTTCGCCCACTTCCTCTGAAATACAGTAATTTTTCCCCTCTGCTGATTACTTATGCGTTGCGCACTGTGTTTTGTTAGTTGGATTCTTGTTGTATGTTACCCTTTTAATTTTAGTTTTTGTGGTAAGATCTTACCCCTTTTAAGAGGTAATAATCTTGGAGGACTACAGTTGATTTTTTTCAGCTAGTTCACTGCAAGCTTGTAGATTTTAGGAGGTCTGTTCCTGTTTTTTTAATTTTTTACAGAGACACTGACATTAAGGGATATCACCAAATCAGCATTCGCTCTCTATCTTACTCGTTGAAACAAGCATGTATCAGTGATGTATAGCCCTTTAATTCTATGTACCATCAGCGGAGTGTTGAAATAAATGTATCTATATAGTCAGATCCATATAGTCATTCTCATTGGATACCAGCATCTATAATAATTAATGAACCCGAGTCTTATATATTGTTACATCTTGTAGACAACCATGGCGTGTGGTGTTTGCAGGAACCTCAATTGTCCCGGTGTTGAATCTGATGTTGCCCAATCTTTCTTAATTGTGCCTTTGCCTCATTGTTATGAGTCGTGCCTGGTAAGTTTTACTACCAATCACGTGGCTAGTAAAAAACCTTCGTCACTGTCGCTGCTACAGTTACCTTTAATCCGCAGTCAGCAGCCACACGTATTCCTTCGCAACGAAATATACTGCCCATGCTTGTTTTTATTTTATAGGCCTTGATGTAATTAGAAGCTCAATTGTGTTGTATAGGTTTAATTAAATATCATAGACGGTGCCTGTGCCTGTGCCTAAAAGCCAAGTAATATCAAGGGGGAAAACACTTTCATGCATTTTTCTGAAAATCAGTAAAACTTTTATATACTTTTGTTTTAATTTTACTTTTTTGCAGTATGTCCCATGCTACTACCGGAACCAGGTCCTTTCTTTGATCTCTTTATGGAAAGATGAAGCTTTCGAGGATGGTTTTGAAGAAGAAGATTTTGACCTTGTGTTCGGCACTACTGAGGAATTGTCTTACAAGATTAAGTTTACAGATGGCGACCACAGGTCTAAGTTTCATGAACATGGATGGGAAAAGTTGATACGTGACTATGATCTATTTTACGGTGATATTATTAAACTGGATCTGCAAGCAGAAGATTTCTTCTTTCACATTGATTTGATGTTGAGTGAATCTCGAGGAGGTCACAAAGCCTTTCCCAAACCTTCCGTTGGTATGTTCTGATCGCTTATCAATATTTGTTCTAGTTTAACATTTACCTATTATAATTTTACCATGGCATGCCGTTGGCATTTATATGCTTAATCTCTGTGATATAATGTATTAAATCTTTCTTTGTGCTCACAATGTAGTTTAAAACTGTAAGTTCCCTTTTAAAACCCATTATTCATTTATTTTAGTTTTAACTGTTCTATTCATTGCTTCACACATAGTGGCTAATACATGCTTGTATTTATTTAGCTCTTGAAGGTCTCAGTTTATCACAAAGGAGCTACATAGACAAGACAGTCTACACTCGGGGCATAAAACCTTCCTATATCCACATGGCTTGCATGATTAAACTAGTCTTAAATGCCAAACACATCCCTGCCATTACCTTTGTGCACTATCTATGTTTCACCAACGTTCACACAGACCGTTTGGTACGTCATTGTTTTTCTTTCTCTAATCTACCATCAACATGTCTGTCCTCCTAATTTAATGTCAGAATAATTTGTTCTTGTACAGAAAATCCCGGCTATTGTTACCAATGATCTTAGGATGAAGCTTGGATATCTGCCTCTCAAGGGCAGCATCAGGCTTGTTCAAATTTTCAGCAGCCTTGATTTGCCTGGCACCTACTGTATACACAAAGATGGAAGGATGGCGATCACCGGGTTTTCTGCTTTTGCAGATGCAGCCAGGCTGATAGTTGATTGCATTGTACTCATTAGTATCCAGTGGCACACTGTGCACGGGAAGGACTTGCTCTCACTTGTGATCACCGGTCTTTACAAAAAAACGACATGACGCGAGACGTGTACGGTGATGGAGGGATGGCATTACACCATATAAATTTTAACTACTAGTATCAAGTTTAGTATCGTATGTGTGTTATTTCAAACTATGCGTGCAGTTGAAATAATCACAGTACACTACTAATAGAACTTATCAGTTCAAATTCTTATTCAGACTATCGTACTGAAAGCAGATGCAAAGCTAAACGTGGTTGTTGTCGCTGTTGTTGTTGTTCTGGTTGTTGTTGTTGTTGTGGGTGTGTCTCTCGGTTCGAAATGTTTCCTTCGACATGTTTGCTCAGAGAGGCACTTTAACCTAGTGCTGGTTCGGTCCTGTGTTAAGAAGGCTCATGGTCATGCCTCTGTGTTTCGATTAGCTTAGCTGACTCATGCAGTAAGAGAGGCACGACCGCGAAGTTAGTGAAGGCACGGTCCTATAGTATAAGAGGAGACGGTCGTGCCTCTGAGTTGTCATTATTTCAGCTGAGTTGTGTACTGAGATAGGCACGTCGGTCCAGCAAGTGGACGCACGGTCCCATATTAGGAAGAAGACTTACGGTCGTGCGTCCCATGTTAAGAAGAAGAGTTGCGGTCGTGCGTCCATGTTCAGTATGTTTTTAGTGACGCGTTGCTCGGAGAGGCATGTGGGTGAATCAAGTGGAGGCATGGCCACTGTGTTATCATTGGTTCAGCTGACTCGTGTACTCGGGGAGGCACATCCGCGAGTCTAGTCTAGTCACTGTTCTCGCAATGACATCAGTTAAAAATATAGGTTAAACCGTGTTGTTGCAACTCCTCCGTCCTCCAAACCGTCTTTCCAGATCCACCACACCCATCGCTACTAGATGGAGTCCGATGCTTCTAGTACCAAGAGGGTAAGGCTCGTGCCACCGACGACGCATTCCTCTGGGTGTTCGGTGGTACCGGCGGGAACCGGTGAGGGTCCGCCCATTGGATCTGAGGAGCACGAGGAAAAACTCGTCCGGACCGCATCAGCGATCTCCCGGACGTCATCCTAGGTGAGATCATCTCTCTTCTGCCCATCAAGGAGGGCATCCATACTCGAATCCTCGCTCATCGGTGGCGTCCTTTATGGCGCACCGCTCCTCTTAATCTCGACTGCCATGAGATCCCTTCCGCTCGTCTTTTTAAGCCTCTAGAAACAGTTCATATCGAGAAAACCTCCATAGCGCCTCCCACCTGGGAGCTCGCCCGCGAAAGACACTTCGGAACTCGGTGCCGTCGCAAATCTGGTACTGATGATATGACCCTTCCGGAAGCCATCCTCTCTGCCCATGGGGGCGCAGTTCACCGTCTCTGCATACCGGCGTGCTACCTCCAGTCCAGACCCTCCGCCGTCGATGCCTGGCTGAAATCATCCAAACTGAACAATCACCAGGTGCTTGAGTTCTATTACATGTTCCCAGATTTCATGAGATACTATGTCATACGACCACTCACATGCCCTTCATCTGCGCCTTTTGCACCGGCGTCCTTCTCTCGGTTTGCATCCTCTCTACACACCGCCACCTTTGCTCTTTGCCAAATACCAGACAGTTGTGTTCAGGCTCTTAAACTACCACTGCTCAAGAGACTTTCACTTGTGGACGTTGGTATAAAAAATGTCTTGCTTCAAAGCATCATTCACTCTAGTTGCCCCGCACTCCGGTGCCTTCTGCTTACTTGGAATATGGAAAGCCGTTGCATCAGAATAAACTCACCTAACCTTGTAAGCATTGGAATTCGCTGTGGACATGGTGAACTTGTTATAGAGGATGCCCCGTCACTTCAATGATTGCTTAATGATATTCTGAGCAGCAACTTGTAGATAACTGTCATATCTGCACCTAAACTGGAGACCGTGGGCAAATTCCATGATTTTTTCTCTGAATCCAAGGTCACGCGTAACCCTACAGTTATCCAGGTACTTACTTTTCAGCTGCATTTGTCCGAGTAAACAAGTTTCATGTAATACAACCTTTTATTCAATTTTAAAATCATTGTGCGTGCACCATGCAGGGTTTGCCGGCAGTCAGCCTATCAACAGTGCTTCAAACGGTCAAGACTTTGCTCATCAAGATGTGTTTTGAAGTGGACGTGGTCGTTGCCTTGATACAATGCTTTCGAAGCCTTGAGAACTTGTTTATCGAGGTGATGATTCTCACACACATTGAAAGTCCATAACATGCATACTGTACTACTTCTCCTGTCTGTCTTAAAAAGCTTGTCTTACATTCGTCTGTAAATGGATACACCCGTGGCTAGACATGTTTTAGTATTACATACACCCGTATTTATTGAAAATCTAATAAATACTTTTCCAGGACGGAGGTAATAGAATTAATCATTCATCTGCTCTTTCGACAAAATCTCTATTTTTAGAGCTTAAGTATTTTCAATCTTCATGTACATCTAGGGAGGAGTCTGTTACGGAGAAACAAATACGTGGCGTCGTAAGCACCGGCTGTTTGTCAAACAACATGACTTTCGTTTGAAGACAGTAACGCTAGATGACTATGAACCCTACTTGGTAAACATTGAATTTGTGAGATTCTTTGTTCTGAATTAAAGCAAGCTTGAGACCATGAGGCTTAACTATTGCTTCCACCAAGACTTCACGGAAGAATTTTACGAAAAGCAACAGAAGGATCTTTTGTGGCACAAAAAGGCTTATGAACGTGCTCGCCTTATATTATCAGCAGCGTGCAAGCATCGGTTCTTTTATTTAAAACTCACGCGTGTTGAATACCTGGATTTGACGGACCCATTCAGCTGTGACTGCTGAAAACAGAGCTGGAGTAAGTTGTTCAAGCTTGCAAGGTTACATGTTGTTACGCCCTTTTGAACGTGGGTTTTGTCTGAACATGAACAAACAACCCTTGTACTTTTTTGCACCGTCTGTAAGCTTGCCATAACAATCCTTGGTTAGAAAGTCTTGTAACTGTGCTTGTCTTCTATCAGACGACACAAGCTGTAAGCATTTTTAATATGGTACCATTTGATATGGCTTTATATTATGTTACCAGATTGGTTCTGTGATGTAGAGCAGTACGTAGCTGGACGGAAAAAAACATTGAAGCTGCAACAAATATAATTGTTGTTAGAACGAACAAGATGCTCAGAGTGTATTTACACGACCTGTGAGCCGGTGGATCTACTGGTTGTAAACTCGTGCTCCATGCTATGGGACGTCTGTGCCTTCCACAGTGAATGTTTCACCAGAATGATTCTGAGTATTTAGTCACGACCCTGACTCTTGTTAGTATAGGACCATGCTCCTGATAATGAACTCGTCGGTGGGAACCTTTCCAATACCGAAGCACGTCCGTGCTTCATACGCCAGTAGAACCGTGCATCTCGTGACATCACGGCTGTTGTTACCGATGACCCCAGGCTGAAGCTTGGCTTATCTTCGTCTCAAGGTCAGACTTTGTCTAGAAACTTCACAATCGTGGTTTCCTAACTGAGTATCCAGAGGGTTGGTACATGTGCCTATACAGGCCTCACTTCGGTGCCTTCTGTGCAAACTTTTGTGCACCCAGAGAGGGTTTATGCCAAGCCAGGCCTGGAGAAACGCCACGCCTGTGCGTGTAGTGGCTTCACAACAGTGCCTCCGGTGCCTGCATCTACGTGCCTCACGTGACACAAGCCATGACTCTTACGTGCCCGTGGAGCCAGACTCCCGTGGGTCCAGAGACTTCACAACGGTGCCTCTCCAACAGAGTATTCTCACCCATGCCTCTGCCACCACACTTTCATGCATCTAGAGGGTTGATACACCTGTCTCGAGAACCCCGACGTCCGTGCCTAAGAGGCTTCATTTCCGTGCCTCCGGTGTCTCAATCCACGTGCCTCACATGACACTTGCCGTGACTCTTACGTGCCCGTGGTGCCACACCCTCTTGGTTCTAGAGAATCCACAACCCTGCCTCCCTAACTGAGTATTCGGATCCATGCCTCTGCCACCATAATTTTGTGCATCCAGAGGGTTGATAATCATACGTGCCTGTAGAGGCTTCACTTAGGTGCCCCCGGAGCCTACATCCTTGTGCCTCACATGACACGAGCCGTGGCTTTTAAGTTCCCGTGGAGACACACGCCTGTGGATCTAGAGACTTCACAACCGTGTCTTTCCACCTGAGTGTTCATAGCCATGCGTCTCCCACTACACTTTTGTGCATCCAGAGAGTTGATACCTGTGTCTGTAGAGGCTTCAATTAGGTTCGTGCCTGTAGAGGCTTCAATTAGGTGCCTCTGGCGCCTGCATGCACGTGCCTCACATGACACTTGTCGTGACTCTTACGTGCCCGTGGTGCCACACCCTCGTGGTTCTAGAGAATCCACAACCCTACCTCCCTAACTGAGTATTCGGATCCATGCCTCTGCCACAATAATTTTGCGCATCGAGAGGGTTGATAATCGTCCGTGCCTGTAGAGGCTTCACTTCGGTGCCCCCGGAGCCTACATCCTTGTTCCTCACGTGACATGAGCCATGGCTTCTACGTTCCCGTGGAGACACATGCCCGTGGATCCAGAGACTTCACAACCGTGTCTTTCCACCTAAGTGTTCGCAGCCATGCCTCTGCCACCACACTTTTGTGCATCCAGAGAGTTGACACCTGTGTCTGTAGAGGCTTCAATTAGGTCCATGCCTGTAGAGGCTTCAATTAGGTGCCTCCGGCGCCTGCATGCACATGCCTCACATGACACTTGCCGTGACTCTTACGTGCCCATGGTGCCACACCCACGTGGTTCTAGAGAATCCACAACCGTGCCTCTCTAACTGAGTATTCGGATCCATGCCTCTGCCACCATAATTTTGTGCATCCAGAGGGTTGATAATCGTACGTGCCTGTAGAGGCTTCACTTTGGTGCCCCCGGAGCCTGCATCCTTGTGCCTCACGTGACACGAGCCGTGGCTTTTACGTTCCCATGGAGACACACGCCCGTGGATCCAGAGACTTCACAACCGTGTCTTTCCACCTGAGTGTTCGCAGCCATGCCTCTGCCACCACACTTTTGTGCATCCAGAGAGTTGATACATGTGTCTGTAGAGGCTTCAATTAGGTCCGTGCATGTAGAGGCTTCAATTAGGTGCATCCGGCGCCTGCATGCACGTGCCTCACATGACACTTGCCATGACTCTTTCGTAGTCGTGGCGCCACACCCCCGTGTCTCTAGAGACTTCACAACCATGCCTCCCTAACTGAGTATTCGGACCCGTGCCTCTGCCACCAAACTTTTGTGTATCCTGACGGTTGATACCCGTGCCTCGAGAAGCCGCACGTCTATCGAGGCCGTGACTATTCCACCACGTATGTCGAAATCTTCTAGTTTAGGTACATATATATATTTCAGGAAAAAAGGTGAATCGTGAAACCCTAACCCTCTTTCCAGATCCACCGCACAGAGAGCTGCAACGGAGGTGGCACGAGCTCGGCAATGGAGATGAAGAAGCGTGCCTCTAGCAACAAGAAGACGAGGTTCGCGGCTGTACACGTGCCCTCTAAGCTCGTTAAGAGGAGCGGCTATGGCCCGCCCACTGGATCCGAGAACCATGTTGAGTCTGGTCCGGACCACATCAGCGATCTCCCGGACGCCATCCTCGGCGAGATCATCTCTCGTCTGCCCACAAAGGAGGGCATCCACACACAAGTGCTCGCATCTCGGTGGCGCCACATATGGTGCACCGCACCTCTCGATCTCGACTTTCATGTGATCCCTGATACTCATTCTACCAGCTCTCTGGAAAAAATCTATTGCGAGATCATCCGTGTTCTCCCCAGCAAGCAAATCGTCCAAAAAACATACGTCGGAACTCAATGCCGACATCTTAGTTGCAACTGCTGTGGAGAATATTTGGCTGATGACTTCAGTCTTCCTGTATCTATCCTCTCCGAACACGAGGGCCCGATTCGCCGCCTCTGCATCTCGACAAGCTACCTCCAGTGCCAACCTTGTGGCGTCGATGAGTTGTTCCTGTCTCGGAATCTGGACAAACTCCAGGTTTTAGAGTTCTATCACATATTCCCAAATTTCTTCTACCCAGGGCCCAGCCAACCACGCAGATTCCCTTCATCTATGCCGTCGCCACCGGCATCCATCTCGAGATTTCACTCGTCTCTCCACACCGTCACCTTCGCCAAGTGCAAACTAGAAGACAATCTAGTAGAAATGCTTCGCCTCCCACTGCTCAGGAGACTTTCGCTGGTGGAGGTTTATATATCGGATGTCTCCTTGCAGAAGTTCATCCACTACGGTTGCCCTGCCCTGCAGTGCCTGCTGCTTGTTTGCAACAAGAAATTATGTTGTCTACGAATAAACTCAGCTAGGCTTGTAAGCATTGGCATTCATTCTGACGGAGGAAAACTCATCATTGAGGATGCCCCTTCCCTCCGAAGACTGCTACATGATTCTGTAGACGCACAACTACAAATAACAGTTGTGTCTGCGCCTATATTGGACACCCTGGGAAAAATTTCTGAATTATCCAATGAAACGAATATCGTCATTGGGTCTACAGTTATTCAGGTACTGCCTCTGCACGTTACTTTGACCTGCGTTATTCAAAAGCACATAAGATTCACATCCACAAGCTAATAATATCATGTTCTGTGCTCAATGAAGGGTCTCTGCATAAGTAGCCTACCTGCGGTGCTGGCTTCTGTCAAGACCTTGTTTATCTCACAGACATGCTTTAATCTGGATGAGGTTGTTGACTTGCTGCGATGCTTTCAGTGTTTGCAGAACTTGTTTATTGAGGTGATGATTTCACACACGTTGAAAGCCCACGCACAATATACATAATATACTGGCACTAACTGCTCAGTTCGCTCTTCATGTGTGTTTAGGGGGGAGGATGGGATCAAAGAGGTATAACAAATGAATGGCGCCAAAAGCAGCGGGTGTTTCTCAAGAATCACGACATTTGTTTGAGGACATTAACGCTGGAATACTATGAAGTCACAGATGCAAACACTAAATTTGTGACATTCTTTATTCTCAATGCTAGGATGTTACTGACCATCAGGCTTAAGTTTGGCTTGCGCACAGATTTCACTTGTGAATTTTACAAACGGCAAGAAGAGGTACTGCAGATGAACAAAAGGGCTTCTAATTGTGCTCAGCTTAAATTAACAACAACTTGCAAGCATATGCACATGGATTTAAAAAACACAGGTGTTGAATATCTGGATTTGCCAGATCCATTCATCTGTGAATGCTGAAAACAGGTCTGGAGAGATGTACCTGCGATATTGAATGAGTGCATTGTGTAAATATGGTCAAACAATTCTCATTCGTTTTGCACCGTACCGTCTGTAAGCTTTTTTTTATTTTCAGGCAGGAAGCTCATATTTAAAAATAGGAATATGAATGTTTATGATATCAATTACATGCTTTCTGTTTACAATATTGATCATACGTCTGTAGACCCAAAGCTAAAAGAAATCAGCTCACACATGCTAAAAAATCAAACTAGTTTCCTCTTGTTTATCTTAGTTGCTTGGCATGAAATTCTGTCTTTTAAAAGCAACATGTGTCTACTGCAAACATGCATTTGCTGCAACCGTGCCTCTCCGAAGGACGTTCGTGCATCCCACAGGAAACGTGCATCAAGAGGTTGTGAAATCATGCGTCCGTGTGAACGCGTCACTGAAAACATTTGGAATACACAGGCACTTCCGTGCCCCTTTTAATTGCAGAGACCGTGTCCCTCCGAGAGACCGTGCCAGAGAAAAACAATTTGGAAAACAATAGCACGGTCTTGAGTCATTTACACGTACACCCATGCCCCTATGACTTACAGACCGGGCCTCTCTCAGTGAACAAGCAACTGAAAATATTACGAAAACAGAGGCACTTCAGTGCATTTTCTCCTTAAAGAACTGTGTGCACCATGGCTTCACTTCCCTGTCCCTCAGAGTGGTCATGTCATGGGAAAACAATTAGGAGAACACAAACACGTTCGTGCATCGTGCACATGTACAACCGTGCGCCAACTGCTTAAAGACCGCGCCTCTGTCAATGAACGCGTCACTGAGAACATTTCGAATACAGAGGCACTTCCGTGCGTCTTATTCTTATCCTTACAGAACGATGCGTACCGTGGCTTCACGTCCCTGTCCCTCCGAGAGACCGTTTCAGGGAAAAATACTTTGGAAAACAGAAGCATGGTCGTGCGTCATGGACATGTACAACCGTCCCATGACTGCTTAAAGACCGCGCCTGTCTCAGTGAACGCGTCACTGAGAATATTTGGAATACAAAGGCAAAGCCGTGCCTTATGTGCATGTAAATCCGTGCGTGTAGGGGTCGTCAGTCCATGCCTCTATTCCCCTAATAAGCTACTAGTTGTGTCATTGTGCACCTTTCCTGGAACTGACATCGTTTTCTGCCATCTACATCCCGAGCGCAACGTGCGTTCCTTGAAAGAAAAGAAAAAGAAAAAAACTAATTATCTTTGCCGCTGTACAGTAGCCCCATGTCAGTGAGCAGGCGCGTATTATAAGTGCATGTTCTGTTTTGTGCCAACCCAGATCCCTCCTCACACTCACCCGATGTAGAGTTCATCATCTCTTCTCTCTCGATTCTCCATCTCGATCTAGGGTTAGTCCATTTTCTCTTCATTTCTATGTGAATTTTTCGCTACGATCCGTTTCCCTCTTTGTTGGTTCGTCTCTTCATGTTTGAAAGTGATACATCTACGCTGTTATGCTAAGAATTGCCTGGAAATTTGTTGTGAACTAAACCAAATCCGCGCAGTGCGAGGCCGAACCTGTACACGACTCGTGCCTCTTAGGGGTGGGGTTGACTGGGAGTCGGCGTTTGTGCTTGAGGACGCTACGAGCCGTAGCGACCTACGGCGTCCAAGTCCCAGATGAGCAATGAACTTCGCCGAGGGAGGTTGGTAGTTTAAATTGAAGCCCGTTAGGTCTTGCAAACAACGGCGATAGCCGGAAGTCTAAGGGAGTGGGCAGACAGTGCGCTCTATTGCTAATTGGCCACAGGGTACTGGAGGTTGGCGTTTGGGGTGGTGTTGACTGGGAGTCAGCGTTTGTGCTTGAGGACGGCATTTAGGGTCCTGTAGGTTGGGGGCAAGGTTAACGTTGCTGGATCACCCGTTTCAAATACCAGCTAGCTACACATGCTCGGGTGGTTGGCGTCGACGACGGTAGCGTAGGGTTGCAGATGACGTTGTTGGGTGCAGCTCTGACGGATTTACATATAATTTTAATGTTACAAACACTTTTTTGAGCCGCCTGATGATAGACTATTGTTTCTGCTTTTTGCTTGTCTTGTCTTGAAATATACATTTGCTAAAGCTGCTTTTATAACCAAGCAGCAGAGATCCTTTCACTAAGTGACAGTGACATCCAAGATTGCGAACTGCTCTAAAAATAGTCAATACTGAATTGTTATGAATTAAGCAACCCTTTTTGGAAAATAAATACTGATTTAATTTATTTCATATTTCCTCTATTATTACTACCGTTGTAGAACTGTCAAGCTGTGCACATGTCTTTTTAGGAATTTGTATGTGAACGACTATTTATGAAAAGTCCCCCTTTGGCCGAATAGTTTTTCAAGATAATTTAATTTTCCTTGTGTTGAGAATTTCATATAAACGTTGTTTTGCAACGTATTCCAGGGGAAACCATGTGCTGTGATATATGTACCAACTTCGGTTGCCCTGGATTGGAGTCAGGCGTTCTTCACAGCGCGATAACAGTGCCTCTTCCTCGATGCTACAAGACATGCCTAGTAAGGAGAAATGTTTGGCACCCCATGCCCATCAGTTACTACCAACCACTGTATCTTTCTGATGGCAGGAAATAAAAGTTTCTCCCATATTGCTGGAATAGAATGCCTACATTTAACGAGATGTTTTCAATTTTTGATATATCTTGTTTTATCAAATGCTACATGTTGAAAACAATTGGTAGAAATATGAAAACCGCTATCTGTCTTCATTATACATGTCGGTATTCAAGGATTCCTTCTTGCTGGTTTGAAGATTTTTTTTCTTTTTTTTGTGCAGTATGTGCCATGCTATTGTAGGCAGCAAGTCACTTCTTCAATCAATCAGTGGAAAGAGGAAGCATTTCAAGAAGAAGGAAAACAAAGGAATCCAGTACTGATCACCAATGAGGATCTGTCATATGAGATCTGCATCACCGATGAACCTAACCGGTCTAAACTTCATGGACCTGGCTGGGAAAAGTTAATTAGCGACTATGATCTTCGTTATCGAGATCTAATCATCATAAACCTGGATACTGGGAGTCTGTCCATTGAGATAGATCTGAGACTCAATGATTCTCGAGGAAGTCACAGACCCCTTCCCAAACCATCACTAGGTAAGTGCATCAACTTCCATCCTGCTTTATCAACTATGTTTATCAGCGTACTTTGGTGCTCCTACCTCTATCCATGAAATGTATGTCATATTTATAGTCATAGTTATTTTCAAAACATTTTTTGCAATTCTGTTGATTATCATCCCAACTTGATCACATGGATTGAATCTAACCATACCTTTTCAACTTTCAAAGCGAGTTCATTTCTTTAAACAAATTCGTTTGAAAATGAGTTATTTTTTCCCTGTAGCTCTTGATTATCTAAATGATTCGGAGAAGGAGTACATTCGGAAAACAGTGTTTGGTCGAGGCATAAACCTCTCATACAGACAATTTGGACAGATGATATACTTTGTGTTTGAGGCCGACGAGTTCCCCACCATACCCTTTGTGCAGCGTCTAAATGTTACCAATGTCATAAATGGTCGTCTGGTTAGTCATTCAATATTTGTTTTGATCCACTCCCATGGTTTTGTTTGCTATTTTCGATGTTTTATGTCCTTGTACATTGATTTTATCTAGTAATATCGGTACAATCTGCAGAGAATCCCGTCTGCTGTTGTGAGGCTTCTAAAGCTGAACCTTGGATATCTACCTCAAAATGGTGCAATCAGCCTAACAGAGGTGTATGATGCAATAGACATGAGCATGACGTACTCCATACAAACCGACGGCAGAATGGAGGTGACCGGTTTTTCAGATTTTGCCCGGGAAGCTCAGCTAAGGGTTGGTTCAATTGTCCTCATCACCATTGAAAAGCAGTGGCCAACTTTGGGAAACATGAAGCTGCTGCGGCTGATAATCAACGACCTTTCCTGATAGAGCATTGCTAGTGGCTATAGTTACTATATCACAGTTCAGTAATGTATGTCTGGGTTTTGAACAGGCCGTACATTCCAGTTTTGTTATTTAGTTATGTCATGGTATATAACTGAGCATATAATTATGTCCAAGAGGACGGTGGTGAGAATTCTCGATCAAAAAAGGTGAAACACTGACGTGGGTTACTTTATTTATCTGTGATAATAATAAAAGGATTTTCTGACTAATAATGGAGAATGAATGGTTGTGGTGAAGTATATTTCTGCATAGTTTAGTGATGTTCCTAGCTCCCCACGTCAGTTGTATACATATTTTCACTATGGTGCTCCGCAGAATAGCGGGATGCCAAGTAGTTTGTTGCGATGAGCTCAAACATACCCCTCTGTCTACCGCACAGCAGTTCTCCTGTCCAACACAGGGTAGTGCACCATCTCCTAAAAAACCAGTGCCTTCCCCTGTGGCTCTATTACCTTAAACATCCATACCTTTACAAAGTGAATCTTAAAACAGACGTCCATGCCTCTACGAGTGAACAAGTCAGTGAAAATATTTGGAACACAGATGCACGGGCGTGGCTTCTTATGCTGCTAAAACGGCACCTTTCAAAGTGAAACGCATCACTTAAAACATTTGACAGAACATGGGCACGGATTCACGTCCGTGCCATCACATAGCTTCACGTCCGTGCCCCACGTATCGTCGTACCTGTGCGTCTAGTTGCGCCTCTCATTGTTTAAGTGCGTCTCACAGCTTCATGTCCGCGCCTCTCGTTGCTTCTCATTGTTTCTGTCCATCTCGTAGCGTCAGTTGCAACACGGACGCACAGCAGTGCCTCTAGAAAAACACAGCAGTGCTCCTCTCAGTGAACGTATCACTGAAAACAATTGCCACATGGATACTTCATGCCCGTGTCTCTGAGAGTTAAACCAGCCACTTCAAGCATGCTTCTCTTGATTAGAGACGCGTGCCTCTACATGCTGCACCTGCGTGCCTCACGAGATAAATTGTAAAAATTGACATTTGATAGTGTTGCAATCAAATTACGCAAGACAACGATCTTCTCCCTGAGTTGCTGGGCGCTGGAGAACCTCATTCTGGAGTAGCAAAGCAGTGCGCCGTGTTCTTCAAAGAAGTGTGGTATAGATGTAACCGCACTTCGGCAACTGATTCAGGTTCTTTCAACCGCCTACCACGTACCAAAACAATGCTCATTTGGAGATACAACGGTTGTTAAAAACATGACTGCTGAATTTTTTTTTTTAAACCACGATAAAAAACCCAAGATGTGCACAACCGCATCGACAGGGAGATGGAACCATGATCCAAAACCCACGATGTGCACAACCGCATCGACAGGGAGATCGTGCACTCCTTTGCTGCTACCCCGCCCTTAAATTTAGACTTCCGCCGCGGCCTTCTCACCCACAAACAACAGAAATCGCCATTGCGCTCCCAGTCATTGTTCTCCACAAAATACCAGGTTGGAGGAGGAAGAACTGCTCCAGGCCATGGGATTCATCAAGGAGTTCAAGGAGGTGCAGGCCCACAGCAACACCAAGTTGCACGTGATCCACACCAACGACTTGCACAAGGCGGTGACCACCATCGAGCAGTATGAGCGACACCTCCAGTTCGAGCGCCACAAGATCGTAGGAGTTGATGTGGAGTACACCAACGACGATCGATGGCGCGAATCAGAAACCCGCCCTCGTCCAGCTCTCCGTCGGCAAGAATCATCTGGTGCTACTCTTCCAACTGAGAGCCGCCGACAAGAACTGCACCAAGTTCGACAACTTCCTCGCCGACCCCAGGTACACGTTTGTTGGCTTCTCCATCAACGGCGACATAGACGTGCTCGGCCGTGTCGGACTGGAGATCGCCCACTTCGTCGACATCCAGAAGGAATGGAGGGTGCCTATAGCTACCAAGCTTCTGGACTCCCTTGGGGACGTCTCAGGCATCCTCGTCGATGACTACTACAACGACATGAAGAAGAAGCTGACCAACGCAGAACACAGACGCTGGGCGTGCATGCCCCTGTCCATGAGGCACATCGAGTACGCGGCAAAGGACGCTTATGCTGTGTACGAGATATGGAGCCGCCTCACCATCATCCAGGAAGGGCTCCGCCGGGCAAAACTCGAGAAGGAGCAGTCCAGGAAGCGCGCTAGGTCCTGGGGCGACTACGTGTCGGTGTACTAAGTATTGGGCCACTAGTACCCCGTACTTGTGCACGGGCAGTTGTAGCCATCCTCGTGGCAAGGCTTGCCGGGAACAGTTCGAGGTTGATTCAAGCCATCAAGGAAATCATCAAGTCAGAGATCTGAGGATCAGCAGATAAGCAAAGCTGGAAATCGAAGGCCAGCTTCCCCGGCAAGATCCTTGCCGGGATGGCCGTGGAGCCCGGCAAGGCTCGGCGCCCGGCAAGGCTTGGTTCCCAGCAAGGCTTGGCGCCCGGCAAGGCCTGGCGCCCGGCAAGGTTTGGTGCCCGGCAAGGATCGGCGCCTGGCGAGATTCCGCCACTGTGCCACCGCTTCGGCACAGTAACAAGTCTGACATTCTGGCTCCTTCCCTGGATGCGTGGCGACATGCCAGTGGAGGAGAGCTTAAGCGGTGCTGATGGGATGGCCCCTTTTTCCATCCCCAAGAAAGTGAGGACACCTAAACGGACACCTCACAGTGCATTAAATGCGTTTGTCCTAATCCGTCAGGGGTTAGGTATGATACCTTGTAGCTACTTTACACCTCAATGTATGTACATTTTTCCACTGTGGAGACCCCTTTGAGCATATAAAAGGAGGCCCAAGGCAACTGCTACAGAGGAGGAGGAGCCCCGGCCCATTCTGCATGCGTAGCTGCTCTTTGAACGTACTGTTCACTGTGAGCGCTCCTGGATCCTGGGCTCAAGGACACTAATAAGAACACAAAGCAGGAGTAGGGTTTTACGCTGATCAGCGGCCCGAACCTGGGTAAAATCTTCCCGCGTCGATCACTGGTTCTGCTCTTTGCGTATACCTCTCCCCCCGCCGAATCATAAAGGGGTCTCTTGGGATCCCATAGGTGTCATACGCCGACATCTTTGGCGTGCCAGGTAGGGGGATTGAAGGTTGCGTGAACCTGATCTGGTGATCGGCGCCTTAGTTTCTTCATCATCTTCATCATCATGCCACCCAAGAAGAAGAGCGCTGCGACAGCACAACCGTCCGGGTCCGTTTTGCCTACGCCTTCGCATACTGGCGATGGCGTGGGTGCAGAAGGAAGAGGACTAGAACCCCCGCGGTGTTCTGGTGATCCGAGCCAGGCAAGCGGCATCGTTCGCAGTGGCAGTGGTAACCTGCACACCGCTGGATCTAGGGATGGCGCTGTGTTGCCTACGGGTGGCACAACGAACTCGAGAGATCGAAGGGCGCCTGCTGGAGCTCCCGTGCCGGCCCAAGCCTCACGACCTATCCAGGTCGTGCATGATGAACAACATCATGGCGCTGGTGGTTCAGGGCGTCCCCATGAAAAGGTTTCTGCGCATAGATCCCAAGATGCGCGGGACCAGCATGCACACCGAGCTGCCGGCGGAGGTGGCGCACGGTCGCATGACCGTGGTGGTGCTCCTTCTAACTTGGTTAGGAGTTAGAGCACCTCACGTACCTCGCACTTGTCGCCGCCACCTACGTCAGCGGAAGCCTTGGCACGCGCGTAGCTGCTCCTCGATTTTCCTCCTGCCCCGGAGAAGATGGAGGAGTGGCGAGCTACCATCCAAAGCCTCATCGGCTTCGCCAACAAAGATGGACCGCAAGAGGCAGGGCCCTCGTAGCGGAGGCCCATCGATCCGGCGCGAGCCGATGTAGAGAAAACCGGGGGTGGTGCAACTACAGTGCACTCCCCTCCGCGGCACCAGCGGCGGCCGACAACTCAGCAAGTCGACCGCCATGAAGAAGTTTCCACGGCGTCGTCCGATCCACGGATGCGCCGCGATCAGCGTCAAGTTCTCCAGGAGCGAGGCAAGGAGGACGCTCGAACAACCATCGAGCGGCGACGGGAAGCGCGCTATTAGTCTGATAAGCGCGCGGGGCCGGCTGTTGATGAGCCTGCGCCAGGGGACGTAGGAGACCTGCCTTATGAGGTAGGGACTCCGGCGTTTACCCGCGAGCTGCGGCAAGTCCGGTGGCCCAATTCCCGAACCTTCAAGCTGGAGGTCCCGGAGAAGTATGACGGAAAGACCCATCCCTCGAAGTTCCTGAGCATCTACACCATTGCGGTGCAGGCTGCCGGGGGCCGAGATGACAAGATTCTTGCCAACTACTTCCCGTTGGTGCTCAAGCCCAACGTCAGGTCGTGGTTGATGCATCTGCCGGAGAATTCTATTTCTTCTTGGTCAGATCTGTGCCATCAGTTTGTTGGCGCCTTTGTTGGAGGCCACCAAGCTCCTGGCCAAGAGAGCAATTTGCACATCATCCCTCAGAAGGAGGGCGAGTCCCTGCGCAAGTTTATGCAGAGGTTCAGCCGAGTGCAGTACAATATTCCCGATGTTCATCCTGCCGCTGTCATTAGCGCGTTTCACCAGAACGTGCGTAACCGCAGAATGCGGGAAGAGCTGGCGATGAACAAGATCAGGAGTATTGCCGAGCTTTACGCTCTGGCCGACAAGTGCGCTCGAGCTGAAGGGGGGAGGAAACTCCCCGGTGAGGCTGTTGGCGCGGCGGGCGAGTCCGAAGATGAAGACGCCGCGGCCCCGTCAAGGAAAGGCCGGCGGCAGAATAGGAAACGTGGAGCCAAGGCCGTGCTTGATGTCGAGGAATCCGGCAACCCCGGCGCCGCCAAGAAGGCCAAGGTTGGTGACCCCGACAAGGATCTTGCCGGGTGCCCTTCCTGTCAGGCCTTGGCGGCTGCCGACAAGTCAGAGAACTCCGGCAAGCAGTATTGCAAGATCCATCGCACCAAGGGCCACGATCTCCAGAACTGCCGGCAAGTCGAGCAGCTTGCCGAGAAGCAGAAGGCCGAATATGAGAGGCGAGATAAGGAGAAGGCCCAAGATGGTGCTGAGGGGTCCGACAAGAAGCGCGGTGGCCGGGGAGGTCGCCGCGGCAAGGCCAAGCAGCAAAAGGATCGGCCCGCTCGGGGCCGAGATAAAGAAAGAGATGATGATGAGGAAGAGGATGAATCCAGTGAGCAAGAATTTCAGAAGGCTACGGAGGCCATGTGCATTGATGGGGGTGCCTCGCTGCATTCCTCCCACCGCCAACTCAAACAGTGGGTGCGGGAGGTCAATGCGGCAGAGCCATCCCCCGATGCGTGTAGGCCCCTGAAGTGGTCCAGCACGCCTATCATTTTCGACGCCGAGGATCACCCTGATCGCACAGCTGCGGTCGGGTGCTTGCCATTGTTGGTCTCGCCAATGATTCGCAACCTCAAGGTGACGAAGATGTTAGTTGACGGCGGGGCCGGCCTAAATTTAATCTCACCAGATGTGCTCAGAAGGCTTCAGATTCCCGACGAGGACCTCGAGGAAACGGGTACGTTTCAAGGGGTCAACCCGGGAAGAACCCAGCCTAAGGGCAAGATCACGCTGCCGGTAACATTTGGCAGCGAGCTTAACTTCAGGACCGAAAAGGTGGTGTTTGATGTCGCCAAGATCCCCATGTCATACAATGGGATCCTTGGTCGGCCAGCGCTGGCTAAGTTTATGGCGGCATCACACTACGCGTACAACGTCTTGAAGATACCTGGGCCGTTGAGCGTCATCACTATCCATTCTGATAAGAAGGATGCGCTTATCTGTGCCGATCAACTTTACCGGGAAGCAGTTGCAGCACCTGCCGTCAAGGCATCTGCTCTTGCCGCTGAAACTCCCGGGGGGAAGAAGAAGACCGGCAGGAACCTTGGCGCCAACTCCGCCAAGCGCACCTCCTTGGAGTGCTGCGCTTCCATCGAGGACGTACCAGAGAGTTCCACCGGCAAGAACAAGAAGTCCAAGGCTGCTCCGTCGGAAACCAAGAAGGTGCCTACCAGGAAGGACGGAATGGGGGGAACTTTCACCATAAGTTCCACACTAGATGACAAATAGGAAAGCGCGCTTGTTGCTTTCCTGCGGGCGAATGTCGACGTGTTTGCATGGCAACCGTCTGACATCCCCGGTGTTCCCAGGAAGGTAATTGAGCACCACCTTGCTGTCTGTCCTCATGCGCGGCCCGTCAAGCAAAGGGTCAGGAAGCAGGCCTTGGAGCGGCAAGAATTCATTGCCGAAGAAATTAAGAAGCTGGAGGTGGCAGGACTGGTCAAAGGAGTGCTTCATCCAACCTGGTTGGCCAATCCGGTTGTAGTGCGGAAAGCGAATGGGAAATGGAGGCTTTGTATCGATTATATAGATATCAATAAAGCTTGTCCAAAAGATCCTTTTCCCTTGCCGCACATCGACCAGATTGTGGATGCCACCGCTGGTTGTGATCTCCTGTCCTTCCTTGATGCCTATTCAGGGTATCATCAGATTTTTATGGCAAAAGAAGATGAAGAGAAGACCGCCTTTATCACCCCATGTGGTACGTATTGTTTCATACGAATGCCTTTCGGGTTGAAAAGTGCTGGTTCAACATTTGCCAGAGCAATCCAGATTGGTTTTGAGCCACAACTCCATAGAAATATGGAGGCATATATGGATGATATAGTGGTCAAAACCAAAGATAAAGCAACGCTCATTCAAGACTTAGAAGAAACATTTGCAAACTTGCGCAAGATCAACTTGAAGCTCAATCCTGAGAAGTGCGTGTTCGGTGTTCCTTCCGGCAAGCTCCTCGAATTCTTTGTATCTTGCCGGGGAATCGAAGCGAACCCCGACAAGATCAAAGCTATTGAGCAAATTGAAGCGCCGAGACACGTCAAGGATGTGCGTCATCTTGCCGGCTGTGTTGCTGCTCTAAGCAGGTTTATTTCAAAATCTGCTGAGCGCGCCCTACCCTTCCTCAAAATTTTGAAGAAGGCAGGTCCAATGAAATGGACTCCGGAGGCGGAGGCTGCGCTGCAAGATTTGAAGAAATACCTTTCCTCTCCGCCGACGCTAGTCGCGCCTAAACCACAAGAGCCATTGCTGTTGTATCTGGCAGCAACAAGTCAAGTGGTTAGTGCTGCGCTAGTGGCGCAGAGAGAAACTGATGAGGAAGCAACACCAGCGGCAGGACCGCCAAATGACGCGGCAAGATCTTCCCCGGCAAGGATTGATCCCGGCAAGACAGGATCTGCGCAAACAGAAGGACCCGTGCAGAAGAAGAAGGTGGTGCAGCGCCCAGTTTATTTTGTTAGCTCTCTTTTACAAGGGGCTAGGTCAAGATATTCTGGTGTGCAGAAGTTGCTTTTCGGCCTCCTTATGGCCTCGAGAAAGCTGCGCCATTATTTTCAAGCACATGAGATTACCGTCGTCACTCGCTTTCCGTTGCAACGGATTTTGCAAAATCCGGAGGCAACCGGCAGGATTGTGGAGTGGGCGTTGGAATTGTCCAGCTTTGGCCTTAAGTTTGAAAGCACTTCGACAATACAGAGCAGGGCCTTGGCAGAGTTCATTGCAGAATGGACCCCGACGCCAGACAAAGAAGTTCAAGAAACAATTCTCCCCGGCAAGGAAATCGATCAGCAATGGGTTATGTACTTTGACGGGGCTTTCTCGCTGCAAGGCGCCGGTGCTGGCGTGCTGCTTGTCGCACCCACCGGGGAGCACCTCAAGTACGTAGTCCAAATGCACTTTCCCCGGGAGAGTTCAACCAACAACACTGCAGAATACGAGGGCTTGCTTGCCGGTCTCAGGATCGCGGCAAACCTTGGTATCAGAAAACTCATCATCAAAGGCGATTCACAACTTGTCGTCAGGCAAGTTAACAAGAGTTATCAAAGCCCATTGATGCAGGCCTACATAGATGAAGTGAGGAAATTGGAAGAGCGCTTTGACGGTCTGCAGATGGAGCATGTTCCTCGTGCCGAGAACAGTGTTGCTGACGACCTGTCAAAGCGTGCTGCCCTCAAGTTGCCTGTGGAACCAGGAACTTTTGTGCTCCAATTGACTCAACCATCCGTGGCGCCATCGATGCGGCAAGAAAGGAGAAAAAAGTTGAACTCTGGCCAGTACTTCCCGGCAGAGCTCCCCGGAGCCGCCGGCAAGGAAGTTGCCGGGATCGACATGCCTGCCGGGGAACAACAGGCTCCGGCAGGGCCTCAGGCCCTTGCTGTCGAGATGAACGTTCCCCCGGCGGAGGAGATGGCTTTAGTCCTAGCTGTCGAGCCTCAGGCTCCAGCATGGGCGCAGTCCATCGTCCATTTCCTTCAGACAGGCGAACTCCCTGAGGAACAGGAAGAAGCGGAGAGAGTAGCCCGTCGGTCTGTTATGTACAAGTTCGTCGATGACGTCCTGTACAGAAAGAGACCAAACGGTGTGAAATTGAAGTGCATTCCTCGGGAGGATGGACTACAGCTGTTGGCAGAGATACATGGAGGCATATGTGGATCTCACATAGGGTCAAGAGTGCTTGCCGGGAAAGCATTCCGGCAAGGTTTCTTTTGGCCTACCGCTCTCCAGGATGCGACTGCACTAGTAACCAAGTGTGAAGCATGCCAGTTTCATTCAAAGAAATTACACCAGCCAGCTCAAGCTCTTCAAACAATCCCTCTCTCCTGGCCATTTTCGGTCTGGGGGCTCGACATATTGGGCCCTTTTCCCCGTGCTACCGGGGGCTTTGAGTACTTGTACGTTGCTATCGACAAGTTCACAAAGTGGCCGGAGGTGGAAGCAGTGAGGAAGGTGACAGCGCAGTCAGCTGTCAAGTTCTTCAAGGGAATTGTTTGCCGTTTCGGTGTGCCCAACAGGATTATCACCGACAACGGCACGCAGTTCACAAGTCGCACCTTCATGCGGTATGTCCAAGACCTTGGCGGCAGAATTTGTTTTGCCTCTGTTGCTCACCCGAGAAGCAACGGCCAAGCGGAGAGGGCCAACGCTGAAGTGCTGCGCGGTCTCAGGACCAGAACCTTCGACAGGCTGAAAAAGTGCGGAAGACGCTGGATTGATGAGTTGCCGGCGGTTCTTTGGTCAATCAGAACGACACCAAATCGAGCCACCGGCCAGACGCCCTTCGCTCTGGTCTACGGAGTGGAAGCAGTTCTCCCCACGGAACTCATATACGGATCTCCTCGAGTGCTCGCTTATGATGAGCTCGAGCAAGAGCAACTACGGCAAGATGACGCTGTGCTCCTTGAGGAGAATCGTCTTCAGGCTGCTGTGCGAGCTGCACGCTACCAGCAAGCTTTGCGCCGCTATCATAGCCGCAAAGTTCATGCCCGAAGCATTGAGGAAGGCGACCTTGTTCTTCGACGGATTCAGTCCGCCAAGAATTCAAACAAGTTGACGCCAAAGTGGGAAGGCCCTTATCGGGTAGTACGAGTCACCAGGCCTGGCGTTGTCCGCCTGGAGACCGAAGATGGCGTTCCAGTGAGTAATTCCTGGAATATCGAACATCTTCGCAAGTTCTACCCATAAGGCGCGGTTGCCGGGGGATCCCGGCAACCAGCTTTTTGTACAAGTCTTGCCGGCAAGGCATGTGATCCTTTGTACAAAGCCAGGCGCAGACCCTGAGCACAGATGAATAAATTTAAGTGTTGTACATTCCCTTATTGATTCCCATGTTCATATTTATATATATGCATGTTTATCTAAGATGTTGTATGACACCTGATCCCGGTAAGTTCTAACGAACCGCCAAGGTTTCATGCCTTTATTTTCTCTTCTTTCTTTTTCTCAAAAGACAGAAGGATTCCTCGCGTGCACATTTGCCGGGGGGGAAGGGAGATATGAATACCAGTTGGTGACGTTCGGAATCGACACTTGCCGGAGGAAGAACAAAGACAGGAAGATAAGTCCTAAAAACTCAGAGCAAGTTTTTTCTTTTATTACCAAGTTATTTCCTTGGACGATTCCGACTCTTGTATGGAAAATCTGCACGCGAAGGAACCCTTGTTGTAATCAGTCGCGCCCTTATTTTGTTTCGAGTCCGCTCAACAATTTAAGTGGCTGCATTGAGAACGCCAAGGAGTCTTGCCGGCCGCTGCGCCTCCGGCAGGCTGCTGAAGTCCCGCACCTCGCGGCAGGTTGCGCGCCGGCAAGTTTTTCAGTAAGCGTAGGATGAACTCCATACATAAAGGAATCAGACAAGGAAAGTAGCAAGCATGAGCCTAAACATAGTCAAATTGTATTACTTCCATGAGTTGCCGCGATTCTAATTTAAGACTTGATTGTCTTTTACATGGAATAATGACGGCAAGAAAAGGGGGAAGCACTCAATCCCTGCGCTGGCCTTCGATCCTTTTGATGGAGTCCACCTTCTCAAGGATGGGCGCGATGCACTCTTCAAGCACCTCAACATTTGCATCCTTTGGCAGATGGCCGAGCGCGTTGGAGAGATCGATGCCGGGGTTGCTGTGCACCACCTTGATGAGCACCTTGCGGAGGACGGCCCGGCAAAGCCGGCGAGTCTCGTTCGCCAGTTGGGTCGCCCGGCTGGACTGGAGCACCCTCAACGCGTTGATGATGCTTTCAAAGAACATCGTCAACCTGGCACTTGGAGATATTCTTTCCTCGGAAGAATACTTGAAGTTCGGCAAGCCCATGGTTGACAGTTCTACGGTAAGCTTCTCCGCGGTGGCGATGAGACGGCCAGTCCAGATCTCCACTCCCTTCTCGTACTCGCTTTGGGCAGCGGCGGCGCTTTTGAGCAGGTTCCTCTCTCCTTGGAGATCCTTGAGTAGAGCCTTCTCACGGGCCTTGCCGGCCTCAAGAGACTTCTGCAGCGTGGTCAGCTTCAGCTCCAGAACCGCAATATTGTCAGCCGTAGAGGAGAGCTGCTTGGTCTTGTCGGACAGGGCAACTTGCATCTCCGCCAAGGAGTGGAGGGTTTTTTCCCTGTCCCCCTTGAGCATCGAGAGTTCCTTGCCGTGCTCTTCGAGATCTGTTTCCAGCCTCTTCACTCTGTCATTCAGCTCGTTCTTGGCGGCCTCTGCAGCTTCGGCAGCATCGACGGCCTCCTTGAGCTTGCCGGCGTGACTTGCAGTCAGAGCTTCGAGCGCCTCCTTATGTTTTCGCTCCAGCTCCTGGGTCCGCCGCGCGACAAGATTTTCAATATCTTCATCCTTGCTGCGAAGCTTGGCGGCGAGCGCCTGCTCACAAGCAGTGAGAACTTCCTCATGAGCATCAAGAGCAACACGGCGCCCCGTCAGGAGTGCATCTTCGGCAGCAATCCTTTGAACAGCTTCATCATGCACCTTCTCCATGTCTGATTGCTTCAGGAGGATCTCATTCCACTGCTGGCTCACTTGTTCCCGGCCGGCAACCAACTCTTGGAGGGCCTCGGTGTGCCAGATCTGCATTTGTGCGACGCGCCTTTGGAAATCTGCTTCGGCCGCCTCAACAACTGCCATTCTGGAGTCCGCTTTGTCTTTCCGGGCGCGATGGAGAGCCTGGAGTTTGCGGAAGTTCTCGCCCATGGCCTGAAGAAGCTGATCCTCTTCAGATTTGCCGCTGCTAGTGCTGGGATCATCAACAACTTCAAGCCCGGCAGCAGCGATGATTTCTTCGAAAACTTCTCCTTCGGCTGGTGCCCCAGCGCTTGCCGTCCCCGGCAAGTTGATGAACAGGTTCTCACCTACCTTGAGGTACTTGCTGGATGAGGGGCCCTCAGATGTTGATGGCTGGCCCTCAGTGGCCGCCTCACCAGTGACAGGGGGCTCTGTGGCTGGTGTAGCGCCTGGCGCTCCTATGGCAGGAATGCTATCAGTGCGGTCCTCAGCCTCCCTGTCGCCCCCTTCAGCAGGTTCTTCGGCGGTTTCCTCTTGTGCTGTCTTGGCAACCTCTCCGTCAAGAGCACCACCAGCCTCGATAATGTCATCCTTGGTGGCCTCGCTGGCAGCGATCCTATCTGCTTCGGCGGCAGCATCCCTGGCGGTCTCCTCGATCACGACGTCGACGTCAATGTGTTCCATCACAGGGAACTCTGAAGGACGAAGGGGGAAACAGAATAAGATCAAGGTCGAAGTTTGAAGTGACCGAAGACAGGGAGATAAGAGAAAAAGAATAACAAACACTCTGAGGCAATCGAGTACCTGCGTCGGGCTGTCGAGAGGTGGCTTCACCCCTCCCGGCAACTCTGGTTGCCGGGGGCGTGTCGCCGGAGTCCGCGCTTGCCGGCTCCCCTTCAGTTAGGACGGGCTCGTCGGCAGGATCTCTTGCCGGGGATGTGCTTGTGGGCGGAGCGGTCGATGAAGGAGGCACAATGGGAATGTCTTCTCCCTGTTGCCGTTCTTCTCCTGCGAACCCAAAGGTATCAGTAGGCAAGAATGAAAACCTCGGTACCCGCCAACGGAAAAAGGACAATGAACTTACGCTGGAGGCTGTGCTGGGGGCTGCGCTGGGGGCTGCGTTGAGAACTAGACTCCGGGCTCACAATGACGGTTTCTGGCACGCTAGTGGAGCCTGTCGGGGGCTCGTCGCCTGTAGAAGTCCTTGACCTCTTCGCCATCCTCTCCAACAAGGTTTATGTGTCACTGCAGAAACAATACAAGCAAGTCAGTAAAGATTGATGCAAGATTGGAAGGTAAAAACTGTGGCAAAGTACTTACTCTTCTTCCTCTCGCTCCGGACTAAAGCCGGAGATGTCGAAGTCGACCTCCGTTGCGGTGTCTGAGTGGGGAGGCGGAGGAGGAGTCCTAGGCCACTTGGCTGTGGCCGGCGCCGGGGCAGCTTCCGGTGCGGTGGTACGAGACCCTCCTGCCGCCCCAGCAGTGGCCGCTGGTGTGGGCCTCGCGCGCCGTGCAGGCTGATGACGAGCCCCCTGCCGCGGTCCAGTCTTGCCGGCCACTTTCTTGCCGGGGGCTTCGCCGCTCGAAGAGGGCTGGCTTGCCGGGATGCCAGACGCAGCCTTCCGAAGAACACGCTTCGCCTTCTTTGAGGGTGGGGGCTCTTCTCGCATCTCTTCTTCTTCGACCGAGTCCTCGCCGGACGAGCCTTCAGCGGCTGCGCTGCTCTCCTCCCCGGCAACCTCGTCCTCCCCGGCAGGCTTCACCTCCACTACCACCTCTGCGTCGCTAGCTTCCCACTCTGTGAAGCCGACGCTGCCGGCCTCTGCGGCAAGATTTGCCTCTTCCACCCTAGTAGCAATGTAAGCTACTTCTTGGTCGGTGGTGGCTCGGATGAAATCTGACTCTTTCCGAACAGGCCTCTCCGTCAAGCTATCAAAGAATTTCTGCGCTTCCTCCTTGCTTGGCTCGGCCCAGGTCGGGTCAAGGCCGTGGGCGTTGAACATCGGCAAGAAGGCAATGATTGACCCCAAGGTAGAGTTGTTGCACAAGGGGACAATCCTTGCCGGCAGCCGGTGCTTGTCTTCGCGCTGGAATAACTTTTGGCGGAGAGCGCCAATCTGCATGGTGGTCAGATTGTTGTTCAGCCCGGGGCGCAGTCTCATGACATCTGCCGCGTTCTTGTACTCCCAGACTGGCCTTCCCCTGTTCTGCAGAGGGGCGATGCGGCGGCGGAGAAAGTCGAAGCCGATCATCTCCATCGTCAGCCCGGCAGCCTTCAAGCGAAGGATCCTGGTAGTGGCGATTGTGAGCCTCTCGTCTTCAGCAGCGAGATCGCCCCAATCCTTGCCGTGGACCACCTTCTGTTGCCGGGGATGACAAAAAGGGTGAGGATCTGCTTCCTGGATCCAGCACCATTCGGCCCACCACTCGTCCCACTTTTCGCGGTAAACTCCCTCTGGGTATATCTCTTTGTTCCAAGCCCTTGGAATCCAGGCAATAGATCCAGAGAGAGCCTATCCTTTTTGGATACGAGGGTAGAAATAATGGCAGAAAAGAGCAGAATTGGGGATCACGCCAGCGAAATTCTCACAGAGATGGGCAAAGATAGACATGCAAAGTACTGCATTCGGCGTGAAATCAAGAAGGCGGAAGCCGTATGTGTACATGATGTCATTGAAGAAATCAGAAAAGGGGGGACAGAGCCCGCAATAGAAATATGCAGTGAAGAAGGGGTATCTGTCCGATCCACCTTTGGAGCAAGCACCTGGGATTACGCGTGTGGCGGGGTGATCTTGCGTTCCCTTCGCCCACATGCATTGGTATCGCATCTTCAAAGCTTCAGCATCGAGCGCCGGAGGGAAGACGACGAACCTCTTCCGCATCTTCACCAGTTCGCTCTCCGAAACTTCGGCTTTCACCTCCTTGTCCTTGCCCTTGCCTTTGCTGGCCTTGGGCGGCATGGCGACTGTGAGGACGGAAGCTGGGGACGGAGCGAGCGCGGAAGCAGCGGGCGGAGGAGGAAAAGGTTTCGCTCTGAGCTCGAGAAGAGGAAGGCGATGGCGATGGCCAGATTGAGAAGAAGAGGGGGATAAATAGGTTTGCGCATCTGCGACTTCTCCTTTTTATGGGGAAGGAGCGGGGCCGCCTTGTTTATCCCCCAACATGAATGTGCCTCTATAGGCGTGAGACAGTTTGCAGCCTTTTTGGCACGCTTCCCACGTCGCGCGCTCCATGCGCGTAGTGGGGGGCACAGTAAAGCGACATATTTACGAGCAGTTAATCCCCTGCCACACGTGCTCGTGCACTGTTTGGGCCTAGCCCAACAACGCCTCGCACTCGTGTATGGCCTAGGCCCGGGGGCTCCTGTCGGTGTACTAAGTATTGGGCCACTAGTACCCCGTACTTGTGCACGGGCAGTTGTAGCCATCCTCACGGCAAGGCTTGCCGGGAACAGTTCGAGGTTGATTCAAGCCATCAAGGAAATCATCAAGTCAGAGATCTGAGGATCAGCAGATAAGCAAAGCTGGAAATCGAAGGCCAGCTTCCCCGGCAAGATCCTTGCCGGGATGGCCGTGGAGCCTGGCAAGGCTCGGCACCCGGCAAGGCTTGGTTCCCAGCAAGGCCTGGCGCCCGGCAAGGTTTGGTGCCCGGCAAGGATCGGCGCCTGGCGAGATTCCGCCACTGTGCCACCGCTTCGGCATAGTAACAAGTCTGACATTCTGGCTCCTTCCCTGGATGCGTGGCGACACGCTAGTGGAGGAGAGCTTAAGCGGTGCTGATGGGATGGCCCCTTTTTCCATCCCTAAGAAAGTGAGGACACCTAAACGGACACCTCACGGTGCATTAAATGCGTTCATCCTAATCCGTCAGGGGTTAGGTATGATACCCTGTAGCTACTTTACACCTCAATGTATGTACATTTTTCCACTGTGGAGACCCCTTTGAGCATATAAAAGGAGGCCCAAGGCAACTGCTACAGAGGAGGAGGAGCCCCGGCCCATTCTGCATGCGTAGCTGCTCTTTGAACGTACTGTTCACTGTGAGCGCTCCTGGAGCCTGGGCTCAAGGACACTAATAAGAACACAAAGCAGGAGTAGGGTTTTACGCTGATCAGCGGCCCGAACCTGGGTAAAATCTTCCCGCGTCGATCACTGGTTCTGCTCTTTGCGTATACCTCTCCCCCCGCCAAATCGTAAAGGGGTCTCTTGGGATCCCATAGGTGTCGTACACCGACACTACGACTACTGAAGTAGGTGGTCCCGGCCAAGAAAGTATCTAGAAGATTGCTCGTGCCATTCTAGATTTCTCATTAGATTTGCTTTCTCTCAAGATTGCAGTTTGCTTGTTATAAATTTAGGTTTGCTTGTGTCGCAGTTAACCTTGTAGTTTGCTTGCAATTTACATATCTTTTGAACAAGTTTGTTTCCAGTGCAATGTTGGAGTTATCTATTAGTAGAATATATTGCAGTGCACGGAAAAATATAAACACAGTACAGATAGTATACGATTAGCATAACGCACAGAGCAGGTACCCATAGCAGTCCACAAAAAGGACGAGCATGTAGTGCACTACTATCTTTGTGGATGCAGTGTGGAATTGTAGGGACAATAATTACAGAATGTTCTTAAATGCAGTGCACAATGTTCTAACAAAGCATTACACACACAGTATTAAAAAACATTCGTATGGAACACTTTGGAAAACATTTTGAATACAGAGGTACTTACGTGCTTCTTCTCCTTGGAGAACCGTGCTTCACGTCCGTGTCCCTCAGGGAAAAACACTACAAAAAACAGAGGCACGGTTGTCCGTCATTGACACGTACAACCATGCCCCAACTGCTTAAAGACCACAGAGGCACTTCTGTGCCTCCACTCCTAAGGGGACTGTGCGTAACTTGGCTTCACGTCCGTTTACGCAACATTCTTGACGTCAACCCGGAGCTTCACCTTGTCACTGATAAGTTCATTAATGAGGCCGAATGCCCTCGAAAACACATGGAGCTCATAGCCCATGCCCCCCCACGCCCCCCCCCGCAATGAAAACGTGTCAATGAAAGCTTCTTGAAAACAGAGGCACAACTTCACATGCATGCATCACGAGCCTTCGCGTCCGTACCTCCCTTTGAATCACGTCCGTCCCTCCAGTCCGTCACCTGCGTGCCTGTACCTCAGGTAAAATCATACCTCTCTCGTGCGTAACATGTTAACAAAGTTGCTGACAACAAAAACATCAGAAAAAGAGGAGCACGGCCGCCCCTCTCGTGCTTCTAAAACCGAGCCTTACGTCCACCCCGTTGACACTAAACGTGACATCAGCGAAAACGCAGAGGCAGGACCGTGCCTTACGGCCAGGATCCGACGTATCGGGTCTATGAAGATTTGCTTCCTTCTTAATATGGGACGTGACTATCGCAAAGGCATAGGCTCCATCCTTCATGTTCATGCCTCTACAAGAATAACGACCGTGCTTGTAATAGTGAAGCGTATAGATGATACATTCAGAAGACCATAGGGACCACCTTGCCCCTATTTCAAACATGACCGTGCCTGTTCCGTCGGCACATTCATGCCTCTCACAGTTAATTGAAAAACATTCTGGGAAAATAGTAACGAACGCGTATTGTCAGTCCTCACATCACGTACCTGCGACGTTCATTCCTTCCTCACAGAAGTAATAGCCGTGCCTCTGCCACAGAACATATAAGTGAAAAATGATTCCTCCTACACTTGTAAAACCCGGAATGCCCTGGATAAATGTCAAATCCCATCTTGGGGTAAAACCATGCAGGCCGGTGCTTCTCAGAAGCACGTATGTGGCTTTTTGCGCATGTTGTTGAGTGCCTCTCTTAGCATTACATCTCTTGTCTTGTCAAATTATCGTTAAAAGAATTTGAAACCATATTGAAATCCAACCATATTGAAATCTCTAGAATCAAATATGTGCCCCAGTTGAGACATTTATTTTGTACTTGAAACTGCAATTTATAATAAAATAATACAATCTAATAAAACATACGCCTTCCGTCCCAAATATGGTACTTGAAACTACAATTTGTATTAAAACATACGCCTTCCGTCGCAAATTAAATGGCTCAACTTTGTACTAACCAGTACAGTGTGAATTGCACTGACATGTACAAAGTTAGTACAAAGTTGAGACATTTATTTTGGGACGGGGTAGTACTACTACTTAAGAACAAAACACGATTGCTTGACATCGAAACGTAATTGTCTGCATTCAAACACTTCATAGTTCAACCATTACAGGCATACAAAACATGGAAAGCATACAAACCATGTAAAGCAAACATCTACGAACAAAACTACACTACTCCCCGTCGTCGGAGATGTCCACTATCTCCATTCTGAGATCGATATCGTCGGCCTCCGCCTCCTGCTCCGCATCCAGCTCGTCGAAGAGCGCATCGGTCTTCGCCTGTTCTTCCCGGAGGAAGCGCCGGTTGGACTCCATGTACGCCTCATCTTGGATGGACTCCAGGGTAGCGGTCTGCTCCGCCATCAAGGCCGCCTCACCGAGATAGAACTCCGCCTCATCATCCTCGTCATCCACCTCCTCGTCATCCTCGTCATCCCCCTCCTCTTCCTCCACCTCTTCCTCCACCACGTGTCCCCCCACTGGATCAACTCCCTGCATGAGCTCCGACGCGTCCCCCTCCCCTTCCTCCACCTCCCCAATCTCCTCCGGCTCGGGCGAGTCTGGAGACAGGCCTGCTGCGACCCAAGCGGCGTGCCTCGAACGGATGTCCTCCTGCATCTGGAAGCGGCGCTCGGGATTAAGCATGGCGTAAGTAGTTTTCTTGTGCAGAACCATGGCGGGGGCGGTCACAAGCAAAAAGAGGAAGATGGATGATTTCCTAGGGTTGCCAGCGAAAAGAGGGAGAAGCAAGATGATGTCTAGTGGTGGCGGACGCCGCTCGGCTTAAATAACTGGTCCTTAACCTCGGGCGAGGAGCCGAAACGGTGCCACGCGGCGTTCACTTCGCCACCGGATGACACGCCCGTCGGTCCTTCTGGCTCCCGCAGCGCCGGCACGTGGCGCTCACATGCCCACCGGAGGAGACACCTCGTATTCTCACTAACTCTATTAAATACCTCGACCTCTCTAGGTTTTCGGAGCGATGCCACGTGGCGTTCACACCCAAATATGAGGAGACGCCCGTCGAACCGTTGGGTTTCCGCAATAAACGCACGAATGTGACTCTGTGTAACGCATAACCATGCCTCTCCGGGCTTCATGGCTGTGCCTTTCCTTGCGAACGGTTCAACAGAATCATTTGGAACATGAAGACAAACTAACGTGACTCTACACAATACCACGCCGTGCCTTCCTGGGACTCATGACCGTGCGAAGAATATACCACACCAGCGTCTCTCGAATAGGCCATTCCATGCCTCACAGAGTAAACAGTGGGTGTTCACATCTGAACCCATTCCGCTGGGTTGCCGTAATTAAAGAACGAACATGACTGTGCCTCTGTGGGCTTAACGCCCGTGCCTCTTCGTTTGATCGAGTCGATGGAATTATTCGGAACACAAACACAGGCGAGCGTGACTCTATATTATACCGCACCATGCCTTTTAGCGCTTCACGCCCATGCCTGTGACCCTTAACACTGCCACGAACGTCCACGCCATCGTGAGTGCACAAGTCATGTCGCTACCTGGTACAGAGCCGTGGCTGTAGACACTTCACGCCCGTGCTTCTAAAAACAGTGTCTCTCAACCGTGCGAATAATATACGCGAGCGATGATCGTCCATGCCTTTATCGAACAATATACGCAACATCAAAAAAGAAGCGTGACGCAACTCAGTACAGAACCGTGGCTTTAAAAAACAAGGAACTTACGCTTTTAAACACCGCGTCTCTCGAATCGTCCATCCCGTGCCTCACAAAGTAAATAGTTAGTGTTAACATCTAAACCCATTCTGCTTTGTTTCCATAATAAACGTACGAACGTGACTCTGCAAAAGACCAAACGATGCTCCCATGGGATTCACGTCCGTGCCTCTACTTCTGAACGAGTTAACGAAATCATTTCGAACACAAATACAGGCGAACGTGACTCTATATAAAACCACACCATACTTTGTGGGATTCAAGCTCGTGTCTGTGACCCGAAACACTGCAACACAGAAAAGCCACGAACGTACACGCCTTCATGAGTACACTAGTCATTACCATACTTGGTTCAGAACCGTGGCTGTAGAGACTTCACGTCCCGTGCTTTTAAAAACCGCGTCTCTCGAACTGCCCTTACAGAGTAAACAGTTAGTATTAACAACTGAACCCATTCCGTTTTGTTTTCGCAATAAACGCACGAACGATATTACAAAATGAAAAACAAAAAAGAGAAGCTCCAACAATCCACTGCATACTAACAACGCCTAATTACAATGATACTGGAAACCAAAATACATTTTGTTAACAAAGTAACTAACAATGAAATTTCACAAGACAAGGTAAGAAACTCCAGTCCAGAGTCCACTGCTTAACAACCCCAGATGCACGCAACAGCCAGGGACGCTATTGTATACTTAGTCCCCACCGACCTTCTTGCTGGCTTGCTGCCCGCGCAGTTCATCAATCTGCTTCTTCATCGGCTCCACCATCTTCATATACTCGTCCCGTTGCTTCACAGCTACCACAGATTTCTCCAACAACCGGACCTGCTCGTCAAGAAGAATATTCTTCTGACCCATAATTTCTACAATCCTGGCATTCGCCTTCTGCAAATCTTCATTTCTTTCCTCGTAGAGCTTCTTCCACCCGTAGGTGGTCTGCAACAGCTGCTCGAACGTTTCAACCATCGGCCTTGAAAGCAAGGCATCGATATGATCTTGCAGCTTATGGAGATTAATTACCAAGGAGCTCTCAGTTTGTTCGCCTCCAAGACGAGTTAGCTGGCTTGAGCCGTAGCCAGCCCGTAAGGCCTCCCCGTCGCCACGGGACCTCTTAGCACTTGTCGTCGCCGCCCCGCTCACCCTTCCCTTCTTCTTTCTCGAGCCACAACTGCTCCCCAATTCTACAGTAGGGGACTTCTGTTGAAGACCGTGACGCACCCTAACCCTAGCTCCAATTGACTGTAAATCAGTATCAGCAAGACACACCCGCATCAAATTAGGAGGAAGCTCACCATAATAATTCATGTTTCACAACTAAATCAAGTAGCCGAAAGAAAGAAAAAATGAACGAAGCAGAAACAGGGTGAACTTACAGACGAGGAACCCTCGGCAGCCGGGATCTCCTCCCGCGACAGGACATGGCGCTCCGGAGTAGTCTCCTTCTGCCCAGCCATGGCGGAGAGGGTCACAGGATAGAGAACAGCAAGAGGAATGGAAGGCCTGGCGGCGGACAAAGGAAGGAAGGGGATGTGGCTAGGGTTTTGAGACTCCATCCGGCTTAAATAGCCGGAGCTTCCCCTCGGGCGACGAGCCAGAGCGGCGTCACCGGAGGAGACACCCGTCGGACCATTGGGTTTCCAGAGCGATGCCACATGGCGTTCACACCCGAATACGAGGAGACGCCCGTCGAAACCGTTGAGTTTCCGCAATAAACGCACGAATGTGACTTTGTGTAAAGCATAACCATGCCTCTCCGGGCTTCACGGCTGTGCCTGTCCTTTCGAACGGTTCAACGGAATCATTTGGAACACGAAGACAAACTAACGTGACTCTACACAATACCACGCCGTGCCTTCCTGGGACTCACGACCGTGCGAAGAATATACAACAACAGCGTCTCTCGAACAGGCCATTCCGTGCCCCCCACAGAGTAAACAGTGAGTGTTCACATCTGAACCCATTCCACTGGGTTTCCGCAATTAAAGAACGAATGTGACTGTGCGTAAGACCAAACTATGCCTTTGTGGACTTAACGCCCGTGCCTCTCCATCTGATCGAGTCGACGGAATCATTCATAACACAAACATAGGTGGAGCATGACTCTTTATAATACCGCACCATGCCTTTGAGCGCTTCACGTCCATGCATGTGACCCTTAACACTGAAACACAAACAGCCACGAACGTCCACGCCATCGTGAGTGCACAAGTCATGACGCTACTTGGTACAGAACTGTGGCTGTAGACACTTCACGCCCGTGCTTCTAAAAACAGCGTCTCTCGACCCGTGCGAATAATATACGCAAGCGACGATCGTCCATGCCTTTATCGAACAATATACGCAACATCAAAAAAGAAGCGTGACGCAACTCAGTATAGAACCGTGGCTTTTAAAAACAAGGAACTTATGCTTTTAAACACCGCGTCTCTCGAATCGGCCATTCCGTGCCTCACAAAGTAAATAGTTAGTGTTAACATCTAAACCCATTCTGCTTTGTTTCCATAATAAACGTACAAACGTGACTCTGCGTAAGAGAAAACCATGCCCCCATGGGATTCATGTCCGTGCCTCTACTTCTGAACGAGTCAACGGAATCATTTGGAACACAAATACAAGCGAACGTGACTCTATATAAAACCACACCATGACTGTGGGATTCACGCCCGTGCCTGTGACCCGAAACACTGCAACATAGAAAAGCCACGAACGTACACGCCTTCACGAGTACACAAGTCATTACGATACTTGGTTCAGAACCGTGGCCATAGAGACTCTCGAAGCGTGGCGTCAAGTCCCGTGCTTTTAAAAACCGCGTCTCTCGAACTGCCCTTTATAGAGTAAACAGTTAGTATTAACAACTGAACCCATTCCGTTTTGTTTTCGCAATAAACGCTCGAACATGACTCTGCCTAACACCAAAAAATGCATCTGTGGGATTAACGCTCGTGCCTCTCCGTCTGATCGAGTCGACGGAATCATTCGGAACAGAAACACAGGTGAGTGTGACTCTATATAATACCGCACCATGCCTTTGAGGGCTTCACGCCCGTGCGTGTGGCCCTTAACACTGAAACACTGACAGCCATGAACGTCCACGCCATTGTGAGTGCACAACCAGGACGCTACTTGGTACAGAACCGTGGCTGTAGAGACTTGACGCCCGTGCTTTTAAAAACATCATATCTCGAATCGGCCATCTCGTGCCTCACAAAGTAAACAGGACCACGTAAGAGTCACGGTGCCTGTCATGTGGGTGCAGGCACGAAAGGCACAAAAGTGAAGCCACCAGAAGCACGGACGTGGGGTTTCTCGAGGTGAACATGTATCAACCGTCTGGATGCACAAAAGTGTGGTACCAGAGGCATGCTTCGGAATACGCAGCTAGGGAGTCCCGGTTGTGAAGTCTCTAGAGTCACGCGTGTCTGGCATCACGGGCACGTAAGAGTCACGGTAGGGGCGTGGGGCTTCGCGAGGCACCGGTCTCAACCCTCTGGATGCATGGTGGTGTGGTAGGAGAGGCATGCTTGCGAATACTGATGTAGGGAGGCACCATTGTGGTTGCACAGGTGTGAAGTCTATAGAGGGACGGGTGTGTGGCACCACATGCATTGGTTCGAATACTCATTTAGAGAGTCACAACGATGTAGGTCGGTTGCATTCGGCAGCACACGGTTGCACAGAGGGGGAATGTCTGTGCAACATCAAAGTCACGGGCGATCACGCGTGAGGAGTATGTAGAGTCACGACGCATCGACGTGAGGCACGCATGTCTAGGGACGGACTTGGGGCTTCATGGGGCATGGTTATCAACCCTCTGGATGGACAGTTGTGAAGTGTCTAGGGGCACCGGCTTGTGTTCGAATACTCGGTTACAGAAGCAACAAGGAACTACATGAATAAAAAGAGTTTGTTGCTTCATTATCACAGTATGAGGTGCGGTTAAACCGTTTTCTGAGGTTTCGATGGAGCTAGGCTCGTTCGCTTATCAACAACTTTAAGACTGTGCTGTTGTCGAAGATCTTTCTAATATCATCACCCATATTGCTGGGTTTGATTTCATTTTGTTCGCTAAGTAGCAACCTGTACAGCTCTTCTGCTTTCCATTGTTTCATGTCATCCTATAAAAAGTTCAGCAAAAGAAGGAGAAAAAAACACATCAGAATTAGTTCATGCAGTTGTATGATATCTAGCAGATTTAGTGCGAGTTTTCAGTGAAAACTTACGTCGAAATTATCTATGTCTTCGATGAAGTCGGTGCCATCAAAGAGATGCGCGAACCTTAGAACAGCAAATGGAGCTTCCCCTTTGTTTACTTTTGGAACGCCCTCTACAAAATGAACGTCCCATTTACCCTTTTCCTTTTCAAATTTTTCATCGAGTAATACTTCGAAGACTTCTTTAAACCTGGGCACCTGGGAATTGCATTTTGTTTTAGAGAGACATGTAGTGTAATTTGTAAAACTGAAAGATGGTGTTATTTACAATTCTTACCAGTTTGTCTTTATGGTTGTGGTATTTCTTATGCTCCCTTTTTTTTCTCTCTTCATTGATTTCCATCTCAGCAATTGCATTACTTACTCGCTCATCATGCACACCTTGATCACGTTGATTTTTTAGGTATTGTTGCCTCTTTAATTCTTCAAGAGAGGTTTCTTGAGGTTCGATGATTTGAAGTTTCCTTGCATATCTGTCGAGCACGAATAGTATGTACCGGTCTTCCTTTTCGAGTGGCAAGAATACCTGCGGTACAAAAATTTTATTGTTAGAGGAGAGTTTAGAATAAAGTATTTTGTTTGAAATGCTTATTTTTATTTTGTTGTATGGAAAACGCTATTACCATTTTTGCTGTTGAGAGCTTCTTTGATTGACAGTGCTTAAGGAACAAGGGAACCAAGTTATCCTTCTCTTGTTTGAAATTATCTCTGAACTTCGTGATAGATTTTATTTTATCCTTTAAACCCAATATACGCTGCAGGCAATAAATAAATACGATAAAAACGAGTTAGAAAAAATAGATCGGTACCAAGAGATTAAACAGTCGTTGCAAAAAGACGAATTTAGATGATCATTGTGGTTTTTTGAAATTTACCTCTGCAAAGCTTGGGCCTAATAATAGTCTATGTCTTTTGTGTGAAGTTTGCGTGCTTTCCCATATTTCTGCTAACTCATCAAGCACCTTCTTTACCATAACTTGACGTTTGTTCTTCTTTGCAGGTCCAAATACTTCCTTCAAGTTTGATCCAGTAAGAGATGTGTTGTCGCTCTCTGAATGTTGCCGCAAGTATACTTGTTTTCTGCTTATAGGTAGGACAGTAGAAGAAATTTTTGTTGAGAAAGTCATTAACTAGCAAGCTGATAAACAGGAATTTAAGGTTCTTTTTAGTTTCCTGTCTTATTTGTGTAATTGCCACCTAACTTTAACTAATTTCAGGTGCAAAAGGAACCAAGTCACCTTTTGAATTCGTTCTGCCATGTGTCACTCATGACTATCTCGTAGAGCTCGTTCGCCTTATCCACCTATTTAAATGAATGTCGATGTCGCGGGTATTTCTTGCTGCTCCCTGATTGATGCTGGTTGTTTCTGTCTCGGTCTGTCAAAACAGATAAAAATTTATGGCTGTTGTTTCTAAAAGAAATTTTTGAAGCTCTTGTCATGTTGAATGATATTAAAAATGAAAATAGTTATATTACCTTTCATGGGCGAAAAAAGGTTTATAGTCTCTGGTTTGAAATCTTTGAGTTTTCCAGGAAGTTGATGCTGCTTTATTTGGTTGGTTTTATGGAATATGAGTGTGAATACGTACTCTGGTTTCCATTCGGAATCCACCTTGCTGGGCTGCAGGCATGTCAAAATGTATGGTTTATAGTTACATTGTTCACGATTGTAAATAAACTAATTACGGTAGTAAAGAAATCAAGTTATTCGACGTGTATGTACTGGTAACTCACATGAAAATCCTCTCTATCCTTGACCAGTTCATTCCCATTCCAGTATTTTGCAAATTGGGCAGTGAAGTGTCCGCATTGTGTTCCCTCTTGCTTTGGTGTGCAGACCCTGTAAGGCCTTTCAGCTATCCTTCCCCAGTTTGGTTTGTTGTTGTCTTTTAGTTGGTGATACTTGTTCATCAGTACGCACATCCTTCTCATCTGTGATTACATTTTGGTTTTGTTGTTTGGGTGCAGCATTGAGAAAAGTAAGTGTATCATACTATCACGAGGAAAAGAATAAATCAATGTACAAAAGTACATACCAGTTCTGTTCGATGCACATGGTGTTCACTCCAAGACCAATCGGCGTAGTATACGTAGTTCAGTGAGTCAAGAATGTCGATGCTACCTCTATACTTGTTCAAGACATAGAGCGTGAAGTGGCTCTCTGTGTGATGAGGTATCATGATCTACGTTGAGAGAAGATCATTGTTGATGTAAAAATTAAATTTCATTTAATTGTTGAAGCTCAAGGAGAATAAGTCATGTGTTCAGTAATAATTCTGAACTTACCATCTTCGTATGTAGGATGTTTTTACCTCTCACGACGACTTCAAATTCTTTTAGTGCCTCGTCCTCGTTGAATTCTGATAGCTCTCCTTTTTTATAATTGAGACCGAGCACCAGCTGCAGGAAAGAGAGTGTGTGGTTTTAGTTAAATATTCTATCATAGTAATGACGGTGGTGTTTTTGTGGGTGAGGTATGCATACATTTGCGAAATCTGCAGGGAGTACAGTTGTATCGTCTGGGTTGAATTGTTTTTGTTCTGTCCATTCCTCCAATAACGCGTTTAGCATGGAGCCTTCCATTTGAGTATGTCCTTTTCCTGCCTGTTCCTTGAAGGATTTTCCTGTAATGTAATCTTCTCGCTTTGAGCTTTTATATACCCGTAGTCTGCAAGCAAGGAGGGTTTACAACTAGGTGAGTGAATGGTTAGTTGGATTTTAGAGGATCTGCAGCTCTATGGTAATTGTTTCAATGGAAGAAGGAGAATCTACTTACTCTCCGCAATCTTTCTGTCCTTGTCGGCTCATCAGATATTTATAGAGTTCCATGGCCTTTTCTTTGTAAATGAAATCTCCTGGAACAAGTGTTGCAACCTTGACTTTCTCAAATTCCTTGCTTGTTCGCTTCCATGGCCTCTTAATTGAGATTATGTTTGCTGAGCTGATCTCAGATGATTGAATCATTAAGGGTTTTGGTGAACTTGTCTACACTCGTGCCAGATGCCTTGCCTTTTTCTTGTCGTGACCTAACCGTGCCTGCCCGTTAAGCTGCTCAGATGTTGGTGTTTCGTTTTCTGTGTTGTTGTTTTTGATGCTTTGTTCTACTGACACTACAGCATCATGTTTCCTCTTTTGAAGCATCTTTTGTTCTAGCTCCTTCTCTTTCCGCTTCTTTTCTTCTTGTGCATGTTTCGCCTCAGGTGATGTCGCTGATATGCGATCTTCGCCAACAGGGTTCTTGTTCTGTTTGAAAAGCTGTTGTTGGCGAGTTGGTATGCTCTTTGTCCTGTTGTCCACTTCTAAATGAGAGCCTGTTATGTCTTCGGTCTTTTTATCTGGGGGTGGTCTGTCTAGTTCTATCGGTGGATCCTTCCGTTCGTCTTCCTTTTGTAAATCAGTGTCTGGTTCCGCATGTTGTTCCCTCTGTAAATCAGCATCTGTTTGGGAATATTCTTCTATGAGTGTTTCTTCAGTCACTTTGGTAGTATCCTTGCTGCTTACATGATAATCTTCTTTCTCCTCATCGCTACTTGCATCATTAATCTCAGTAACGTCTACCTCTTGAGCACTTGTCCCAATGTGCTCGGGAGTTGGAGGAATCTCTTGTTCTAGTATGTCACAATCTATTCGTTGCATTTCTCTGTCTTCTATATCGACCTCACAGTTCAGCATATCTGTTAAAATAAAAATAAAAACCCTATTGGTATGTCTCTGAAAATTAGATAAGTAAACTTTTACTTTGTTGTGTTTAGAAAGAGAAACCTGTGGTGTAGTTGATTAATGACAGTGTGGTCGTGTCTCTGTATTGGCTGATTATTTGATAGAGAATTTTCTTCCTCAACTCTGGGACTTGTTCTTCTGTTAGTAGCATTGTTTCTCCATCATCGGTGTAGTGCTTCACGTTCATGAACAAATAGAACGCACAGTCCAGTCTGCAGGTAGAAGGATGATTGGTTATTGTCGCTGTCCAAAGACGTTTGGACAATTTAGGTGAAGTTTCCCTAACGTCCTATGTTTTTATGAATTGTATTAATAATTGTTACAGTGAGTAAGGAAAAGGAGAAAGGTTTGTAGTGCTTACGTTTCTCCCTGAAGTGGCACCTGCATTTTGACCTTTTTGAAATGGTCAATACTTCTTGGAGACAGTTGGAGCCATGTGCTTATTTGCTTCCATATATTCTTTACTCTGCCTATTACTGTGTTGAAGTAATCCATTGTGCCTGGATATTCAACTACTGAAGAGTCAAGGAGTTCAAAGTGCTCTCTTTTCATGTTAATTGTAACAGTGAAGTAGTGGCCGATTTTTCCGTCTTTCTTAACCCCGCCGATGCAAGCTGGTAGAAAGAACTGCAAAATGCAAAATAAATAAATAAGGAAATCACTTTGGGATACTTCTTAGATTTAGTCATGATTTGTTGATCGTAAAAGGCAATAGTAGAGCCGTGATTGTATCTCTTATCTGTAACATGAGATGTGCTTACCATGTCGTAATCTTGCAGTTGTTCTCCTTCTTCCACATCAAGGAATCTTTTAAGCCTTTTAGGCATTATTTTATATCTGACGTGTGCTTCATCTTTATTTTTGAACTCCAATGGATCTTCCTGACTGGATCTGTGTATTGATTCCTGCTTGTTTTGTCACATGTGCGTAAAAGAATTTTGTAAATTCAGTTGTACACAAAAGGTTGATCGATCGATGGACTAATATTCATTGTTGAAACTTGAGCTTTTGTCGTGACCTTTACTTACGGTGTGGTATATTGATAGAATCTTTCTCTTTGTGCCCCTGAGTTTCTTTTTCAACATCAGTAGCATGGGATGGATGGTTTCGCTGCCCACTGGATTTCCAACCTTGAAGCTTTGTGCAACTTGGCTGACCTTTAGTAGTGATATCTCTATTTTTATTAAAATCTCATCTCTGCAACATATATATGTATAAAATGTTTAAGGGAGGAAATCATTGGAAGAAATAATTCATTGGTGGTAACATGAACTTACCCTTTGTCCTTTGTCGCTGTCATGACATTGTTGTACATGTCTTCGATGGCTTTGCTCATGTGATCACTATCTTTGATCACTTCCTCTTTTGTACCTTCCTCGGTTGCCGGGTTTTGCATGATCAACGGTTCATGTTCTGTTTGAGTGCCATCATGGGTTACTGTCGTGCTTGTGGCGGCAACCTCTTTTACAGCACAATCTTGCTTGTCTGATGGTGCGGCGTTTTTCTTGATGTTGTCTGACTCTCTCTCTCTCTCTCTCGAATATTTGCCATTCTTTTCCAATGCACTGTGACCCTTTGCTTCTTTGCTCGTGTCCGTGCGCGTGTCTTGTTGAGGTTTCTGCGTTATCACGCAAAAGAGAGGTTAAAAAATGAATAAATATGCTCGTTATTTTCATTGTAGTTTAGTGTCTGTTCCCTAAGAAAAATACTCAAATGTTTAGTGTGTCTTTGAACTTTTTTATTGTAGCTTCACCTTTTCATTCATTTCCGCCGCTGCTATCTGTTCAACCTTTCCTTCGCTGAGTGGAGGTTTTTGGACCTCCTCTGGATCTTTGTCGTGTTGTTCATCGCTGCTATCGTCACTTTTATCTTGTGGCTGTTGAGACATAGAGGTAAGTAAATAAGATTGCGTTTGTGTGTGTGTTCCCTCAAATTTCTAATTTTCTAAAAGCAGCTTATCTCACTCCACCTTTTCGATCTTTTGCGTCGCTGCCATCCCTGTAATTTCTTGTCCGGACAGTGAAGGTTTTCTAGCTTGGTCTACAGCGGTGACGCTGTCTGTCGTGGAAAGAACATCTTCCGCTTGTTCCTTTCCCTTATCTTGTTGTGTTTGTTGGACTTGAATGTTGGTGCTCTCCTCTGTTTCTTGCATCTGTCGGAACACAAAAAGTAATTAAAACGTGTCTGCGTTTCTGTCCGTGGATGTATTTTTTTATATGCTATAGAAACAGGTTTTGTAGCTTGACCTCTACATTCATTGTCTCTGGTGCCGTGTCTGTTACCTCTTCTTTGTCTTCTAAAGTTTTTGGACATTGTCGAGCGGCAGCAGCACTTTCTATCGCTTGTTGAGACACATCTTCTGCTTCATTCGTTTCTTTCTTGTGTTCAATAAAAAAATGTAAATAAAGTTGGGAATTCATCTGTGCATGCATAACTTTTTTCTTTTGATGTTGTAGGAGCAGGTCATGTAACTTCACCTCTTCAGTCTTTGATGCTGGTGGGATCTCTTCTCAGTTGTGTCTGTCAGCTGAAGACTGCTCTTTAGTTGGGGTACTGGGTACTATCTCAATCACATTTTGCCCTTGTTTTTTGGCTTGCTCCGTTTGTACTCCTTGCTGTTCTTTGACATGAGCGTTCTCGTTTGTTTCCTGTGTCTCATGAAAGGAAAAGCGTGATTCATTCCTTGTAATTCTTGTATTACTGTGGCAGGTTGCACTGGGCAGTTCATTCCTTGTAAATTTTTGAAAAATGGTTCTTGTTGAATTTTACCTTTGCGCCGGTGGTTGGGATATTCGTGTGTGCGTCCACTTTTTCTTTGCTATGTATACCAGCCTTGGGTGTGTCATCAACTGGAATGTTTGAGGCTTTCTCCCCTGTATCGGTCATCTGGAATGCTGTGGTGCTGAAAAGCTCTTGTCCATCAACTTTTTGTTTTGCATGGGCATCCTCTTGCTTTTGTTGTGCTTGTAATACCTGATAGATGAAACAATATGAGTTAACGGTATTGGGCAAAGTGGGTTTGGAAGTTTTACCTCTCCTTTGTTGTTTTCTTCTTGTTTATCTGGCGTGCTGTTAACTGGAATGTCTGAGGCTTTCTCCCCTGTATCGGTCATCTGGAATGCTGTGGTGCTGAAAAGCTCTTGTCCATCAACTTTCTGATTTGCATGGGCATCCTCTTGCTTTTGCTGTGCTTGTAATACCTGATAGATGAAACAATATGAGTTAACGGTATTGGGCAAAGTGGGTTTGGAAGTTTTACCTCTCCTTTGTTGTTTTCTTCTTGTTTATCTGGCGTGCTGTTAATGGTCGATGGTAGATCAGCCCGTGCCTCATTTGCGGGACCGCCGATATGATACTTGTCCAGCTGAGTGTATATTTCGTTGCAGATTTGTCAGTTAACTCAAAACCGTATCTAGTTTAGAAAGAAGAGACTGATCAGAAAGAAGAGACTGATTTTTTATACTCACGTCTTTGTTGGTTCTGATCCTCTTCGTCTCTTGTACTGCTCTTGTGGACGTTGTTGAGGGAGCATTATCTGTTGTGGGGTTGCTTGTTTTATTGTTTGCATCCTCTTGCTCGGTGTTCTTGGCATCATGCTGCGGTTGGCCTTTATGCTGGGGTGGCGTTTTGTTGTCGTGTCCCTGACAGTATGAAAGACAGATTTTTTAAGTTCAAGTTTGAAAGCATGGCGTTTGAGTCAGATAGATGATGTATTTGTTCTCATTTACCTGTTTCTCTTGTTGATGATCTGCTTCTGCAGCTACTTTTTTATCTTGGTTTCGCTGTCCTTTGGTACTTGCTGTGTTGGTTGATACGCGCTTATTGCTCTGGTTGTTTTGCACCTTGTTCTGTTCTTTTGTCTCCCTCCGATTAATTCTCAAGGTTTGTGTTCTTGATTTTGTTATTCTTTTCTTCCCTTGGTGTTCATTTTCTTGGTCTTCTTCTTCCTTCTTTCTTTTTCTCCTCCCCCCTGCTTCTGCTGCGGGCACGACTTCTTTCGCGTGGTTGCCATCGACTAGTGTAGTTGTGGCTCCTGCATCTGCTCGATCTAGCACCTGCGGCGTCGTCTCGTCTGTTAAGTTCTTTCTGCAAACCATGTCCTAAAATTCTCTGTGTTGTTCGAAAGATTCCATCAGGGACATTGTTTGTTGCACCACTGACTTCTTGTATTTTTGATCCAATCTCTCCTCTTGTTCGCTGCATTGGTGTTCAGCCCTGGTGGTTATTCCGGGTAACTGTTTTGCTTCGTTGAGCACTTTTTGCAACATTTCATTTATCCTTCCGAATATTTCATCTGATCCTGTGCTGGTGCCTGTGTCGGGTTCCCTGCTTCCACTCGTGCTGACACGTGCTTCGTGCTGGCGCTTGCGTGGAGGTGGTAGCAATTTGGTCATGTGCTGCTGCTTCTGTTGTTGTGCTGGTATCAACCGGATTGAAGACGAAGATGTTGCTGTACTACTGTAGAAGACCCTCTCTGCTGTTCCTTTCCATGTCTACATTTTTTCGGTAGAATGGACTTGGTTAGATTGGAAACCGTTTTTATAAGAAAGAATGGATTTATATACAACAGAGTCATACCTGTATCTTGCCAAATTCATAGTCATCCAGTTGTGCTTTTCCGTCCCTTTTCATGTCAGCTCTAGCTATTTTCGCTAGTTCACTCTCTTTGAGATGGTTTGCTTGTGGTAATGAGGTCTTGTCCATTGTCTTGGCAATCTTTCGCATTTCTTTGGTGTCGGTTGGCAGCAGCAGGGAGTCGAGGTACATGATTACTAGTCCCTGTGCCAAACCATTGAGGTGCTTTTTGTTCTTTTCTTCCTGAGACAACGTCCTGTGCTTCTGCCATTCTATGGCTCCTGCCTTTATCCTTTTGACGATTACCTCACAGAAGTCCATATGTGCCATTTCTTCATAGTCCATGTCCTTGACCATTATCGCTTGTTGGCTGAAGATAGAGGCGGTTGTTCCACAGACAACATTATGGAAAAAATTAAGAAAAATATTTTAACTGACTTCCTGTTTGATACTGGCTCGTCTAGTAGTACCAATTCTCGTAGCTTTTTAAACATATCTTCGTGTTTGAAATCTATTTTGTCGAGGCCAAGTTCTGAGACCAGTTCCCTCATTGTATCGGTGGAAATCTGTGGCCTTGGTGCTGACTTGTGCGTGCCGTTTGGGTATCCAAACACCTTGTGGATGACTTCATTTTTTATCTTGATTTCCTTCTGCTCACCAGCGTCACCGAACATTATTGTCATGCTTTCTGTGTCCAAGTTGTCGTAGATGTGTGCTGCAAGCGGTCTCCAGATGGAGCGCGTTATTTGGCATTTCTCTATGCTTCCAAATCCGGCCGTCCTAACATCTTGTCGATGACGATCTTGAAGCATATCCCATGCTTTATTGACCTGAACAAATGCTGCCCCTGCCTTGATTTTGCATTTGTCCTCATTTGTTGTTGCCTCCTGTTCATCATCCGTTGGTGCTGCCAATTCTTTTCCACTTGTCTTTCTCCTCTTTGTGCGCTTCCGGTTTGATTTTTGCTGTTGAGACGAAGAGGGTTTTCTTATAGAGGATCATTTGGTTTTCATGGGTGAAAAGTGGTAGCAAAAATTTGTAGAGAAAATGTGTTTTACATCATCGTTGCTGTCCTTTGCGGCGCCACTGTTGTCCTCTGCGGCGTCATCGCCCTCTGTACGAATGGAATGATCATCATGTTTTGTGCCATCGCCGGCAGTATCACACTCTGGCTCTTTGCTGGCATCATCCTCGTCTTCTTCCACCCGTTGTCGTTTGTTTTTCTTCTTGCCTTCAGTTAGTTTATTCTTGACGTGTGGAGCTGCTAGCGGGAGCACCATTAGAGGACTTGGCTGCTGCTGCTGCAAGGTAGTACCATCATTGATGAGTTGAGTTTTGTCCTTTCTCTTTTGTCTTTTTGCTCTAGGAGGAACAACAGTCTTGGTTTCTGATTGCATCTCTTTTCTGCTGCTAGTTACTTGTTTTTTGCTGCCCTTCCTGCTGAAAATTAGTGCTGGCACTTGCTCAGGTGCTTCGTTGTCCATGTTCTGCTTTGTTCTTTTTTCTGACGGGTTAGGAGAGATGCCTTGTGGTTCTGGATATTCAATAGTAAGTTCAGACAGTATCGTTTCAATATCTCCTCCTCCATGACCTGCACGAAAATTATGTCAGAAAAGGAGGACGTAGTATCATCGAAAAAAATGGGATATAGTTTTAAAACTATGTCTTGCATGACTGTACATAAAAGAATCTAAAACTTAATCTACATAAACTCATAAGATAGCCCTTTCCTTTCATTTCTTGACCTCAAATGCACTCCCACTTAGCCACCTCTATGTTTGAAAAGCTACAAGACAAAAACGAGGACAGCGGCGATGAACTCCAAAAGAAAGAACAAGTAGATGCCCAAAAACCTCCACTCAACAAAGAACGGGCGGAACAGTCAGCAGCAGCAACGAGAACAGTAGCAGAGACGACAGAAGCAACGAGAAAAATATGTGCAGAGTATCTCAATTAGTGATAGAAATTAGGGTCAGGTGTCAGCAGTATGGCTGCTGTGAAGTTCAGTGAAGTGAGGGGAAGTGTTTTTTTATAGGCAAAATACACCACAAATGATATTCTGTAACTTGGAGGAATAATTGTAAGGTTTAGAATATAAGATAAAAAAAATTTGAACGAATAATAATACACATTGTGTGAAAAATTTCAATGAAGTGTAATTTTCCAGGATTGTGTGGACGTAAGTGGTTAACTTACTGCTGCTGCTATATAGTTTTTAATATATGGATTGTGTGAGCCTTTTATAGTACCTTGTTGCACATCAGGCTCTTCTGCAGGTATCATGTTTTCCTTGTTACCAGCCCTTGCTGCATAAAAATGGCCAGGTGTTAGCAGCACTAAAAGCAAAATTGAATTTCACAGCAAAAGAGGAGATGCATCCCGTGGACAAAAAAATGGCATTGTCGGAGAGGCATAGGTTGTTTCACACTATAAGCACAGCTAGACCTATTCTTCGAGCACACATTTTAACATGAGAGAGGCACATAATTTGAAATAGATACAACCAACGGATATAAATAATCTGGTGTAAGTACCAGGTTTGATGTGTAAGGATGCTCTCATCGTTTGAATCTACAGCGGTGTCCTATATAGTTCTGGCATGTACAGTACGTTTTAAGCAAATATCTTGTGAGCAAATTTGTGTGGCGGGTAGGGGTAGCATTCTATTGCACATGTGTCTACCCTATTTCAATTTTGTTAGACAAGTTTAAGAAGACTATTCAAAAACATGGTTGGTTTGGCGGTTAGGGTTCATGTCCGTGAAAAAGGGGAGAAATCGCTTCGATCGACCTGTGGTAATGGAATGTAATGGATTAATATTTTTTTACCTTCGATTGCTTGCGAGGGATTCGTCGCATCCATCGGCTGGTTTTTGTCCCTGGTCTCTGCTGGCATCTCCGCCGCCGGTGTTGACAGCACAGGTCCTCGTCGTCAGTCACCGCCGCCGGGAGAGGTTTTTGGTGCTATCGCGGGCACCGACCGACTGTCTGTATGTATCTCGAAGTGGATGGCAGCTGGTGGGTGAGGCGAACTCAATTTCTATTTTTGGTTGGTCTGCTGGATTGGACAATGGGGGCAGAAGGAGAGAGGAGGGTGTTCAAGAGAGGGGAAGTGGCGAAGTGTTCGAGATTTTCGGTGCGAAAGGAAAAGCAAGAAGGTAGTAGAGCGAGAGAGGCAAATGGTCGAACCGTCTCGAATCTTCGACCGTCCGTTTGGACATCAAGATTGGTGCAACTTTCTGTGGGCTTCGATGGGCTTTGTTCTTTGCTTGCTTGCGGTCGGTGGGACGCTAGCATTTTTTTATTTTAGAGTGGTGACAGCCACGGGGGGCATGGTTTGGCGTTACCCAGAGTCACATTCATGCTTCTTCGTGTTCCAATTGATCCCGCTCGCCAGTTCATTTGGAGGGGCATGGACCTGAACCCATAGGAAGCACGTTTCAAGTTAGACAGAGTCACGTTCGTGTTTGCGCGCGTTACGGACGTTTTCTTTGATGTTTCACGATGAGACGCGTGGAAGTGAGGCCACCAGCGCTCACCCTCCCATGGAGATGGCGAGCCGTCTCGAATCTTCGACCGTCCGTTTGGACATCAAGATTGGTGCAAATTTCTGTCTGCTTCGATGAGTTTGTTTTTTGCTTGCTTGCTTAACTGTGAGTCGGTAGGACGCTAGCATTTTTTGATTTTAGTGTGGTTGTGACACCCACGGCGGCATGGTTTGGCGTTATTCAGAGTCACGTGGTTCTTTGTGTTCCAAATGATTCCGCTCGCCAGTTCATTTGGGGAGGCATGGAGATGGACTCAAAAGAAGCATGTTTACCTATTAGACAGAGTCACGTTCCCACGGGGGTATGCTTTTGGTATTTCCAAATGATTCCGCTCACTTGTTCTCTTTGAGAGGCATGGACATGAATCCGGCGGAGGCAAGTCTTCTTATTAGCCAGAGTCACGTTTGTGCTTGCGTGTGTTACATACGTTTTCTCTGACGAGTCACTGAGAGGTGCGTGGAAGTAAACCCGAGTTGGCACTGTGTTACTAATGCAACAGGCACACTCCTGACTCTGTGTATGAAAATTTTCCCTATCAAGATGTTCCTTTGTTGTGGAGAGTCGCGGTCGTGCGTTCCAATGCGGCATTGTTTGGTATTAGAGAGAGTCACGTTCGTGTCTGCGTCTGTTACACATGTTTTCACTAAGGAGCCACCTCGAGACGCGTGCAAGTTAATTCGTGGATTTAGTAAGATTTTGATATAAATATCATTTCAAAAAAAAAATGGGAGAACGGACATTTTTTTCTTGCTTGCTTAACTGTGAGTCGGTGGGGCGCTAGCATTTTTTGATTTTAGTATGGTTGTGACACCCACGGGGGTATGCTTTGGCGTTACTCAGAGTCACGTTAATTTGCTATTTCCAAATGATTCTGCTCACTCGTTCTCTTGGAGAGGCATGGACATGAATCCGGCGGAGGCAAGTCTTCTTATTAGCCAACGTCACGTTTGTGCTTGCGTGTGTTACATACGTTTTCTCTGGCGAGTCACTGTGAGGTGCGTGGAAGTGAAGCCGACTTGGCACTGTGTTACTAATGCAACAGGCACACTCCCGACTCTGTGTATGAAATGTTTTCCCTGTCAAGACGTTCCTTTGTTGTGGAGAGTCGCGGTCGTGCGTTCCAATGAGGCATTGTTTGGTATTAGAGATAGTCACGTTCGTGTCTGCGTCTGTTACACACGTTTTCACTAAGGAGCCACCTTGAGACACGTGCAAGTTAATTCGCGGATTTAGTAAGATGTTGTTATAAATATCATTTCAAAGCAAAAAATGGGACAACGGACATTTTTTGCTTGCTTGCTTAACTATGTGTCAGTGGGGCGCTTGCATTCTTTTGATTTTAGTGTGGTTGTGACACCCACGGGGGCATGGTTTTTGGCGTTACTCAGAGTCACGTTAATGGTTCTTTGTGTTCCAAATGATTCCGCTCGCCAATTCATTTGGGGAGGCATGGAGATGGACTCAAAAGAAGCATGTTTACCTATTAGACAGAGTCACGTTCCCACGGGGGTATGCTTTTGGTATTTCCAAATGATTCCGCTCACTTGTTCTCTTTGAGAGGCATGGACATGAATCCGGCGGAGGCAAGTCTTCTTATTAGCCAGAGTCACGTTTGTGCTTGCGTGTGTTACATACGTTTTCTCTGGCGAGTCACTGTGAGGTGCGTGGAAGTGAAGCCGAGTTGGCACTCTGTTACTAATGCAACAGGCACACTCCTGACTCTGTGTATGAAATGTTTTGTTGTGGAGAGTCGCGGTCGTGCGTTCCAATGAGGCATTGTTTGGTATTAGAGAGAGTCATGTTCGTGTCTGCGTCTGTTACACATGTTTTCACTAAGGAGACACCTTGAGACGCGTGCAAGTTAATTCGTGGATTTTGTAAGATTTTGATATAAATATCATTTCAAAACAAAAAATGGGACAACGGAAAACAGTAGGAATCTGACAGTAACTTCTCTGGACTACAGACGGAGGTAGACAGTAAGTTAACTGTGTTTGAGATGTCTTATATGGAATATATACAGACCATTAGGAAGAAGTTGAGTGGTTGTAGTGTGGACAAACGCACGGGGAGACGAAAGGAGAGTACTGGTGTTTCCTAGGCGTGCAGAGTTCGAGGTATTTAAGAGAGATTGTGAGAATTCGAGGCGTCGGTTACTCCGTTTGACCGTCTGACCGGTGTGCATATGCTATAAAAGGTACCTACTCATGGAACACTCCATGTTTGTACTCGTCCACAATTCTCCAGAGATAGGCACCTCTTCCTTGCTTGCGCCATGGCTGGTAAGAGGGGTTCTGGGTGTTCAAGTAACCAGGCAGCGAGGACCAAAGCCGCGGAAAGAAGGGAGAGGTGCCGCCGCTACGCGGTAGCGGCGGCAGGGATACCTTGCCCCGTTGCCCAGGTGTCGAACAATCTCTCGCGTGAACGTGATTGCTCTCACAAGCGCATTCGCCATGGAGACGATCTCGGCAAGATGGCAGTACCGAATTCCTTAGCCAGCGACGACGTGCTCGATGAGCTAATTAAGCAGCAGGAGTTCATCGCTCGCTTCGAAAAGTTGGTGCAGCAGAGCAATGCCTCGATAGAGAAGTCCACTGGTCTCATATTTCGAGCTGTGTGTGATAATGAGAAGCTTGCCAACGAGCTTGACCAGAAGGATCAGGAGGCCGCCCGCTGGAAGAAACTGTATGAGGAGAGCAGTGCATTGGTGGAGAAGCTATCGGACATCGCGGGGGAGGATATGGATGAGAAGGCGGAGCTCCTCCTCAAGTACGAGAGCCTGGTGGAGGATTCCTTTGCTGCTGTCAAGGAAGGTCATGAGGCGACGAACAAGGAGATTGAGGATATCCGCGCCCAGCAACTGATCAAGAAGGTTGCTGGAGTGTAGGCAGAGAGCTTAGAGCGGGTCGATTTTTTGTGTCTTCCTTCTTCTTTTGTAATCTTCTTTTCTGCGTGTTTCTTCGTTGCATTGCTACATGTGGCCTTTTGTACTGCCATGAATTTGTAAGGCATCTATGCGTTGCATTGTCGTCATGTTATTTTGTTTGTTGGTACATGTAGATGAGTATGCTCGAAGCATGGATGTCGCGTGTTAGCAGTGGAAGCACGGTTGTGATTCCACCAGAGGCACTTCATACGGCCCCTTTGTGTGGTCGTGGTGCCTTTATCAAAATGTTTTTGCGACACGTGCGTCTTTGTGGTCCAAATGATTCCGCTTACTCGTTCACTTGGATAGGCATGGACGTCCATCCTATTGAGGCACGGTTTTCATTTAGGCGAAGTCACGTTAGTGTGTGGGTGTGTTTACACTGTTTCTCTGAGGGAGGAGCCACTGTAAGACGCATGGAAGTGAAATCATACGAGCCATGGTTTTAATAGTACAGAAGCCACTTTATCTGAGCTGGCGTTCCTCCCTATTTAGGCGCACAGTCGCGTGGATGTAGAAGGCACGTTTTTGAAGCAAAGAACGCACGTCACAGTGCTCCGACATGAAGGTGAAAGCATGGCCGATTCGAGAGACACGATTATGAAAAGCACGGACGTGTAGTCTGTACAGCCACAGTTCTGTACCAAGTAGCGTCATGACTTGTGTACTCATAAATGCTTGGACGTTCGTGGCTCTCTCTGTTGCAATGTTTCGGGTCACAGGCACGGGTGTGAAGCCCACAAAGCCATAGTGTGGTATTACATGGAGTCGCGGTTCAGTCCTAAGTAGCGTCATGACTTGTGTATTCATGAAGGCGTGTACGTTCGTGGCTTTTTGTGTTGCAGTGTTTCGGGTCACAGGCATGGGCGTGAATCCTAGAAAGGCATGGTGTGGTTATGCCTCTGGTGCCACACTTTCGTGCATCCAGAGGGTTGCTGCCTGTTTGCGTCGAAAAGCCCTAGGACTGTGCTTGTACAGGCTTGACAACCGTGCCTCCAGTGCATGCATCCACGTGCCTCACATGTCACGCACCGTGACTCTTACGTGCCTGTAATGCCTTCACTTCCGTGCCTCCTGCCCCTGTAGTAACACTCGCCCATGGGTCTAGAGACTTCAAAACTATGCCTCTCTAACTGCGCATTCCGACCCATGACACTGCTGCCACACTTTTTGTGCATCCTCGAGAAGCCGCACGTCCGTGCCTGTAGAGGCTTCACTTCCGTGCCTCCGGTGCATGCATCCACAATGGTGGCTCCCTACCTCAGTATTCGCAAGCATGCCTCTGCTACCACACCATAGTGCATCCAGAGGGTTGAGACCAGTGCCTCGCGAAACCCGTTTGGCTCTAGAAACCCCACGTCCGTGCCTGTGGTGGCTTCATTTTCTGTGCCTTCCGTGCCTGCACCCACGTGCCTAACGTGTCACGTGCCATGACTCTTACGTGGTCGCCGTACCACGCCCGCGTGCTTCCAGAGACGTCACAACCGTGCCTCCCTAACTGAGTCTTCAGATGCATGCCTCTGCCACCACACTTTTCTGCATCCACAGGGTTGATACCAGTGCCTCCGGAAGCCGCACGTCCATGCCTGTAGAGGCTTCACTTCCGCGCCTTAGGCGCATGCATCCACGTGCCTCACATGTCACGCACCGTGACTCTTACGTGCCTGTAATGCCTTCACTTCCGTGCCTGCTGCCCCTGTAGTAACACTCGCCCGTGGCACTAGAGACTTCAAAACTGTGTCTCTCTAACTGCGTATTGCGACCCATGCCACTGCTGCCACACTTTTTGTGTATCCTCGAGAAGCCGCACGACCGTGCCTGTAGAGGCTTCATTTTCGCGCCTCCGGTGCATCCATCCACTATGGTGGCTCCCTACCATAGTATTCGCAAGCATGCCTCTGCTACCACACCACAGTGCATCCAGAGGGTTGAGACCAGTGCCTCGCGAAACCTCACACTCTTGTGCATCTAGAGGGTTGATACCCGTTTGCCTTGAGAAACACCACGTCCGTGCCTGTGGTGGCTGCATTTCTGTGCCTTCCGTGCCTGCATCCACGTGCCTAACGTGTCACGCGCCATGACTCTTACGTGGTCGTCGTACCACGCCCGCGTGCTTCCAGAGACATCCCAACCGTGCCTCTCATTCGGACACATGCCTCTGCCACCACACTCTTGTGCACCCGCAGGGTTCACACCCGTGCCTCAAGAAGCCCCACGACTCTCGTGCCTCTGGTGCCTACACACCCGTACCTCATGACGTGGTTGTCTAAATGTCTATTCGATCCTATGCCTCCGGAGCCACACGACAGTGGCTCTGGAAATTTCACAACCGTGCCTCTCTAACTGATGGTCTATAAATGTACTCAGTGTTTTGGAGTACTGGAACTGTTATCCTTAGCCCGTCAGTGCTTAAGAAGATGCGAAACCATGCTTCTTAGCATTTTTTGTCGTAGTGCTTATTAATTTTCTGGCCCAATAGAAACTGGTTTTTTTAGTACTGAATGTTTCGATCCGCTGGAACTTACTGTATTTTGTTGTTCTTAGAGTGAAGAGCAACATAACTACTTCAAAATGACATGATTGCTGCATAAACATATTACTAAGCAAGCTACATAACTTGTTCAAATCACATAAACAAACTACGAACATGACATAAGCAAACTTGTTTAACTTGATACACATGACACTAGGGTAGACTACAAACTCGAAACAATAGAAAGGACAAGCACAAATAAAAGCAACTCCAAGGCCAGATTTTTAAGTTTTTGTCATCACTAGTAGCCATAGTAGGGATCGTCATAATTCTTCTCTTCCTCTTTTGCACTCTCCAGACCTTCTCTGATGTTTTCAATTTTCTTCCATGGCTCATAGGTGGCATACGCATCTATCGCTGTATACTCGATGAGGTAATTTGGCAGTGGGCTGATCCCCCACAGTTTATGGTCTTCATCCCTGTCAATCTTCTTCTTCATCTTGTTATAGAATGGGTGGATCACGCTGCCTGCAACATCAGCCAAAGAGTGGAACCTCTTTCTTTCCTTGAACGGAACTCTCCATTTGCGCTGGATGTCGATGTACTTGTCGGGGTTGATCTCCAAACCAGATCTCTGCAGCTTCTCTTTGTCACCTTCAATACTGAAGCCGGCAAAGGTGTAGAACCTGTCCTCCTTCAGGAACGGGCGCAGGCTCTTGGGCCTGCAAGGGGGATGACAGATTGAAGGTGAACCCATCAAGTACATGTTTATATAGTATAATCATGGATGAATAAGTTTCAGAAACTATTGTACAAAGTTCAGAAATTAAATTCAAGCACAACACGTTATTTTTCTTTTGGTATTTACACTTGAGTCAATGACCTATCTGCTTCTTATTACTAGTTTAGTTTTCCTTGCTGATGATAAAAACATAAGGCCAAATTCAGAAACTACTTTACTACATCAATTCAAGAAACTGTACTATTGCATCAAGAACAGAAACTACACCAGTACATCAAGTTCAGAAAATAATCTCGTACATCAAATTCATAAATTAATCTAGTGCATCGAATTCATAAACTGATCTGGTACGTCAGATTCAAAATCTATTCTACTGCATCTACTTTAGAAACTTCACTAGTACATCAAGTTTATAAACTAATTTAATCAAATTTTAGGGTGCATCACTAATTAAACAGATGCATGAGGAGGTTGAATTTGTAGGATGGTTCACCATTTTGTTGCCGCGCTGATGTGGTATACCAGGCAGAGCTCCTCACCGCATAACTGCAGAACTACTGCCCTCTGCGGAGGTTCGTCTCCCCTGGTATACTCGACATCAAAGCCGATGTGTTGAGGGTACAAGCCGCAGACCCTCTTCCTGATCTTGGTGATCATCTTGTCAGCTTCGTCTAGATTACTGGTGCATACGACATACAGCTTCTCCTTGCCGTGGATGTCAACCTCCTCGAGGTACCTGGTGTAGTCGAACTTCTGACCGGGGACCTGAACGTCGTCGACCTCGGTGCTCTGGTCGGACGTCTCACCATGTGGACGCTTGGCAGATGGTTCCTCCGCCATTACCCTCCTCCAGTGATGCGGCCTTGAGACAGAGATTGTGGGGAGTTGCTAGTTGAGATGGAGCGGCAATGGTGTTTTCGGAATTGAGCGGCAATAGAAGCGGAGTTGCCTTTTTGTGGCGTGGTTCGGGTCGCGGAGGAGGCGGTTGGACGCGGGCTCGTCGTGGTAGTGGGGGTGGTAGACACGCGCTCACCGTTGCACTGCGTCGGGGCAACCACCGAGCGGCAGTGCTCGCGGTTGCCCGGAAAAAATAACCGTCAAAGCGTCTGTTTAAGCACGTACAAATGTTTTTGCGTACGTCATTTAAGCACCTACTGCACTGGCCCGCGTAGATAGTGTGCACTGTGTTGGCTACTATGTTGAACTGCATGCACCTTTCCCGACGCACGCCACTACTACCACACTTTTGTGTATCCAGAGGGTTGATAGTAGCACTGCCTCAAGAGCCCCACCTCCATGCTTATAGAGGCTTCACTTCCGTGCCTCACATGCATGCACCCACGTGCTTCACGTGACATGATCCGTGCCTCTCCGTGCTTGTAGTGCCGCACGCCCGTGACTCCAGACACCACACTCTTGTGTATCCAGAGGATTGATAGTAGCAGTGCCATGAAAAACCCACGTCCGTGCTCATAGAGGATTCACTTCCGTGCCTCGCCTGGCATGCTCTACGTGCTTGTGTTGCCACACAACCGTGACTCTAAAGACCTCACAACCGTGCCTCTCTAACTGAGTCTTCGGATGCATGCCTCTGCCACCACACTTTTGTGCATCCACAGGGTTGACACCAGTGCCTCGAGAAGCGGCACATCCGTGCCTGTAGAGACTTCACATCCGTGCCTCGGGCGCATGCATCCACGTGCCTCACACGACTATTAAGATGCTATAGCGAACAAAAAAAACCATAGCCAGGCAGCACGAATCTTGATGCTCAAGCGGACCGTCGAATATTATAGACGGTTCCACCATTTCCATCTCTCCCACCTCCACTACTCTCTTGCTTCCTCTCTCCCACAGTAAATCTGTCTCCTCCTCCCTTCTGCGAATGAACCCAAATTCGAAGCAGAGTTCGCCTCACCACACAACCACCACCGCGCTTCGCCAACCGCCCTCCACTTCGAGATACAGACCATCAAACGGTGCCCCCAACAACGCAAAGTCCCCACCCGGCGGCGACGAAGCGAGGACTTCAACACCGGCGGCGGAGATCACAACAAAAAAAGAGCAACGACAGAATAGACCAATGGAGGCGAGAAGCGCAACACAAGCAATCGAAGGTAAATATCAATCTATCCCATTCCATTCCTCCAGGTAGATCGTAGTGATTTATCCATTTCCAGGGACAGCAACCCTAGCCACCGCAACAGCCGAGTTTTCCACTAGCCAAAATAAATTTATCTAACAAATTGAACCACCGTACACACGAGATTTAATAGAAATGCTACTCCTCCCCGCTACGGAATATTCGCCGCAAGATATGTGCTTAAACGAACTATGCCTGCCATATCACTAACTAGAATACCTCAATAGATTCAAAGACTGCGAACATCCTGAGAACTCAAACCTGGTAATTACACCAGATTTTCTTTGTGCCTTCTCCCTTGATTGTAACTATTTTCAAATTCAGTGCCTCATGTCCGTCACTGCAGTGGCTTTACTTCCGTGCCTCCCGTACCTGCATCCACCTGCCTCACGTGACACTTGCCGTGACTCCTACATGCCCGTAGTGCCACTCCCACGTGACTTCACAACCGTGGTTCTCTAACCGAGTATTTGGACCCATGACTCTCCCACCACATTTTTGTGCATCCAGAGGGTCCACGTACGTGCCTGTGGTGGCTTCACTTTTGTGCCTTCCGTGCCTGCACCCACATGCCTAACGTGACAGGCGCCGTGACTATTACGTGGTCCTGGTGCCACGCCCGTGTGGCTCCTGAGACTTCACAACCGTGCATCTATAACCGAGCATTCTGACACATGCCTCTGCCACCACACTGTTGTGCGTACACACGGTTGATACCCCGTGCCTCGAGAGACCGACCGGAAGTCCGTGCTCGTCTTGCCTTCAATGCCGTGCCTCCCGTGCCTACATCCACGTGCCTCACGTGACACTTGCCGTGACTCCTACATGCCCGTAGTGCCACTCCCACGTGACTTCACAACCGTGGTTCTCTAACCGAGTATTTGGACCCATGACTCTGCCACCACATTTTTGTGCATCCAGAGGGTCCACGTACGTGCCTGTGGTGGCTTCACTTTTGTGCCTTCCGTGCCTGTACCCACGTGCATAACGTGACAGGCGCCGTGACTCTTACGTGGTCCTGGTGCCACGCCCGCATGGCTCCTGAGACTTCACCACCGTGCCTCTGTAACCAAGCACTCTGACACATGCCTCTGCCACCACACTGTTGTGCATACACATGGTTCATACCCCGTGCCTCGAGAGACCGACCACAAGTCCGTGCTCGTCTTCCCTTCAATGCCGTGCCTCCCGTCCCTACGTACACGTACCTCACGTGACACTTGCCGTGACTCTTACATGCCCCATAGTGCCACACCCACGTGACTTCACAACCGTGGTTCTCTAACCGAGTATTTGGACCCATTACTCTGCCACCACATTTTTGTGCATCCAGAAGGTCCACGTACGTGCCTGTGGTGGCTTCACATTTGTGCCTTCCGTGCCTGCACCCACGTGCCTAACATGACAGGCGTTGTGACTCTTACGTGGTCCTGGTGCCACGCCCGTGTGGCTCCTGAGACTTCACAACCGTGCCTCTGTAACCGAGCATTCTGACACATGCCTCTCCCACTACACTCTTGTGCATCCACAAGGTTGATACCCCGTGCCTCGAGAGACCGCAAGTCCGTGCTCGTCTTCCCTTCAATGACGTGCCTCCCGTGCCTACGTACACGTGCCTCACGTGACACTTGCCGTGACTCTTACATGCTCCACAATGCCACACCCACGTGTCTTGACAAACGTGGTTCTCTAACCTAGTATTCGGACCCATGCCTTTGCCACCACATTTTTGTGCATCCAGAGGGTCCACACACCCGTCACTCGAGAAACCCCACGTACGTACCTGTGGTGACTTAACTTTTGTGCCTTCCGTGCCTGCACAAACGTGCCTAACGTGACAGGCACCGTGACTCTTACGTGGTCCTGGTGCCACGCCCGCGTGTGACTCCTGAGACTTCACAACCGTTCCTCTATAACTGAGCACTCTGACACATGCCTCTCCGACCACACTCTTGTGCATCCACAAGGTTGGTACCCCGTGCCTCGAGAGACCGCAAGTCCGTGCTCGTCTTCCCTTCAATGCCGTGCCTCCCGTGCCTACGTACACGTGCCTCACGTGACAGTTGCCGTGACTCTTACATGCTCCACAGTGCCACACCCACGTGTCTTGACAAACGTGGTTCTCTAACTGAGTATTCGGACCCATGCCTTTGCCACCACATTTTTGTGCATCCAGAGGGTCCACACACCCGTCACTCGAGAAACCCCACGTACATACCTGTGGTGACTTAACTTTTGTGCCTTCCGTGCCTGTACAAACGTGCCTAATGTGACAGGCACCGTGACTCTTACGTGGTCCTGGTGCCACGCCCGCGTGTGACTCCTGAGACTTCACAACTGTGCCTCTATAACGGAGCATTCTGACACATGCCTCTACCACCACACTCTTGTACACCTACAGGGTTGATACCCGTGCCTCGAGAAGCCGCAAGTCCGTACCTGTGGTGCCTACAATTTCGTGCCTCCCGTGACTACATCCACGTGAATCACGTGACACTTGTCGTCTCTCTTACATGCCCCGTGGTGCCAAACCTCCGTGGCTTTACAGACTTCACAACTGTGCCTCTCTAACCGAGTGTTCGGACCTCTACTACCACACTTTTGTACACCCAGGGGGTAGATACCAAACCAGTACTCGAGAATCACCACACCCAACCATGTACAAGCTTCACTTCCATGCCTCCTGTGCCTGCATCCACGTGCCTGTAGAACCTACACTTCCGTGCCTCCTGTGCCTGCATCCACATGCCTGTAGAGAGGCTTCGCTTCCGCACTACCAGTGTCACCACTAAAATAAAATAAATATTCTAGCATCCCACCGACTGACTGTTTCCATAGTTTCCACCGACCGACAAAAAAAACCCCAGCCAGGCAGCACGAATCTTGATGCTCGAATGGGCAGTTGAAGATTAGAGACGATTCGATAGTTCCATCTCCCCTCCCTCTTCTACTCTCTTGCTCCCCCTCTCGCACAGTAAATCTAGAAACCTTCGTCACTCCCGCACGATCTCCTCCTTCCTTCTGCACTCAAACACAAATTCGAAATCGACTTCGCGTCACTGGACAACCGCCACCGCGTTCGCCAACCGCCCTCCGCTTCGACATACAGACCGTCAAACGCTGCCCGCGACAACACCAAGAACCCCGCCAGTTGCGGCGACTGACGACGACGACTTCAACACCGGCGGCGGAGATTGCAACAAAAAAAGAGCAACGACACAGTAAGCCGATGGAAGCGAGGAACACCACACAAGTAATTGAAGGTAATTATAATTCTATCCCATTCCATTCCGCCGAGTAGGTCGTAGTGATTTTTTCGCTTCCTAGGACAGCAACCCTAGCCACCGCTGCCAACGAGTTTTCAAATACCCTAAATCAATTTGTCTAACAAATTGAACTAGCATACAGATGAGATTTAATAGAAATGCTACTGCTCTCCGCCCTGGAATTTTCGCCAAACGATATGTGCTTAAACGTACTATAGCTGCCACATCACTAACTAGAATACCTCAATACATCTAAACCGCGCAAGCATCCTGAGAGGCCAAACCTGATAATTACACGAGATTTTCTACATCCATTGTCCCCTGACTGTAACTGTTTTCAAATTAAGTGCCTCTGGTGTGAAAAACCATGAACAAAGAATAGGTGTACCTGTGCATCTACGGTGAAACAATCTGTGCCTCTCTATCCATACAATTTTTTTTCACACAAGGCATGTCTTTTTTTTCTGTGACACTCAACTCTGCTTCTAAAACCTGGCCATTTTTTATGCACAATGAGAAAGCCTCACGAAGAACCTAACACCCAGCAAGGTACTGACAAAGACCCTGAGGAAGAGCATGCAATCTAGCAAGCTCCTGTCAAAGCTTTGAGCAAAGTGTCCACTGTCGATCTACCAAAAACTATATAGAGACATTAATAACTTAACTGCTCTCCTTGACAATAATAACTTAACTATTCTACAAATAAAACTACCTGCCCCTCTTTATATATTTCTCTATAGAAAACATTAAAAATGTTCACACACTATGTTATTTTTAATTCAAAAACAGTTTATCTTACCCAGTAAATCTTCCACTCTGCTTAATGATATTGCTCCCATTATGAAATATCACCTTGAGTGTGCATTTTTGCCTCAGAAAATGATTCACCCTGACTTCACTTCCTCAGCTGCACTTATAACCATATTTTATATTTTCTATCCCCTAATTAGCTCAATCAGTAACAGTATTAATAACCTTTTTTAACCCAAGAAAAAGAGACCAAAAAGCCCCTTTGGGAGTTTCACATTCCTTATGCATAATCGTGGAAGAAATATATTTTAAATCTGTATGAATTTTTTTCAAACAAAACTATATCCATTTTTGTTACCTGATCATTATGCAGGACACGAAGACGGTGATATTGAAATCGCAGAAACAGACAGCATCTCTCCTCATTCATCAGAAAAGGGCACACAACAAAACATCAAGAACAAAGCACCTCCGGCAGAAATGGTAACTTACACCAGGCTCAATAGGAGTAAACATCTAGCAACAAGCAAAAAAAGAGAGAAAATCAGATACCAGCACTGTTTTTACTCCTGGAGCAAAAAGACAAAAGCAAAAGGACAATGTTGAAAACAACGATGACACTACTACCTTGCAGCATCAGCCAATGCCTCTAATGGTACTCCCACCAACAACACCAACCGTCACAAAGAAACAAGGTCAAAGCAAGAAGAAAAACAAACGACAAAGGGTAGAAGAAGAACAAGACGATGCCAACAGCAAAGATTCAGATACCGATGATGCCGACGATGACAAACAACATGATGCAGATTTCATTCCTACAGACAGCGATGATGCCGAAGAGCATGACAGTGATGCAGAAGAGGACGGCAATGTAAAAACACACTTATGTACTAATTTTTAATACCACTATTCAACACTCAAAATCAAACGTTCCTTTCTAACAAAACCCTTTTTTTCTGAAACAGCCCAAATCAAGCCAGAAGGACGTGAAGAGGAGAAAGACAAGCGGAAAAGAATTGGCAGCACCAACAGTTGACGAACACGAGGAAGCAACTGATGAAGACAAATGCCTAATCAAGGCAGGGGCAGCATTCACTCATGTCAAGAAAGCATGGAAATTACTTAAAGAACGTCACAGGCAAGATGTTAGGAGGGCAGGATTTGGCAGCATAGAGAACTGCAAACTAAAGGGCTCCATCTGCAGACCGCTTGCAGCACACATCTACGACAATCTGGACACAGAAAGCATGACAATAACCTTCGGTGATGCTACCGAAGACAAAAAAATCAAGATTACCAAGGAAGCTATCCACAAGGTCTTTGGATACCCAAACGGCACGCAAAAGTCAGCACCAAGGCCACGGACTTGCCAAAATTCAATGAAAGAACTGATGTTAGACCTTGGCTTCAAACGTCCAGATTTCAAGCCAAAACAACTGTTCGAGGAGCTAGAAAAATTGGTGCAACTAGATGACAAAGAATCAAACAGCAAATCAGTTAAAATATTTTTCCTTATTTTTTTCCACAACATTGTCTGCGGGTCAACCGCCGCTATCTTCAGCCAACAAGCGATAATGGTCAAGGACATGAACTATGAAGAAATGGCACAGATGGATTTCTGCGAGGTAATCATCGAAAGAATTAAGGAAGGAGCCAAGAAATGGCAGCAGCACAGGACGCTGGATCAAGAAATAAAGAACAAAAAGCACATCAATGGTTTGGTACAAGGACCAGTAATCATGTACCTCGACTCCCTGCTGCTGCCAACCGACACCAAAGAAATGCGGAACATTTCCAAGACAATGGACAAGAACTCATTACCACGTGCAAACCATCTCAAAGAGAGTCACCTAGCGAAAATAGCTAGAGCAGACATGAAAAGGGACGGAAAAGCATGACCGGATGACTATGAATTTGGCAAGATACAGGTATAGCTCTGTTGTACATAAATCAGTCCTTCCTTTTAAAAATGGTTTCCATTCTAATCAACTCCATTCTACCGAAACGATGCAGACATGGAAAGGAATAGCAGAGAGGATCTTCTATGCCAGCACAGCATCACCTTCGTCTTCAATTCAATAGATACCAGGACAACATCGTAGACAACAACAACACCAGCACACGACCAAACTGCTACCACCTCCACCCAAGCGCCAGCGCGAACCACGTGTCGGCACCAGTGGAAGCAGGGAACCCAACACAAGCACCAGCACAGGATCAGAAGAAAGATTCGAAAGGATAAAGGAATTGTTGGAAAAAGTGCTCGACGAAGCAAAACAGTTACCCGAAGTAACCACCAGGGCTGAACACCAATGCAGCGAACAAGAGGAGAGATTGGATCAAAAATCCAAGAACTCAGTGGTGCAACAAACAATGTCTCTGATCGAAGCTGTCGAACAACACAGAGAATTTCAGGACATAGTTTGCAGAAAGAACTTAACATACGAGGCGCCCCTGTAGATGCTAGAGCAAGCAAATGCAGCAGCCACAAGTACACTAGTCGATGGCAACCGCATGAAAGAAGTCGTAGCCAGAACAGAAACAGGAGAAAGGAGAAAAAGAAAGAAAGAAGAAGAAGACGAAGAGAGGAAGAGAAGAACAAAATCAAGGGACATGGGAATTGACAAAAAGAAGAAGAAGACGAAGAGAGGAAGAGAAGAACAAAATCAAGGGACATGGGAATTGACAAGAAGAAGATAAAGCGGCAGAAACGGGTAAATAAATAGTAATGCATGATGCCATCTAAAGCAAAGCCCTGTTTTCATACCTGAACTGAAAAGAACTGTCTCAATACTTTCAAGAACGTGCCAATAGCACGCCAGGCCAAGATGAACTCCAACAGCAGGATGATGTCAACAACCCCAAAAACAAGAATGAACGCAACAAACAAAGCAACCTCACAACAGACAATGCTACAACAACAACTACCCCAACACAAGCACAAGATACGATCGACGTCAGAACCAGTGAACAGGTCAGTATGAACATCCATTTTTCCTTTCAAAACTGGATAGAGTTATAAGTTAACTGACAAACCTCCAACAAAATATAGGCTCGGCTGGACAACCATCAAATAAGCAGTCCCGCTAACCAAACACAAGAAGCTGACCCACAATCAACCGTTAGCATCACACACGACAAAGAAGAAGAAAACAACGAAGAGGAGGTAAACTTCCACAGCCCACTACACCCCACACTGGAAACTCATAATGGCAGGAAGAAAATGGTCCGCAAACTCGTATTGTTTGATCTCCAGGTATCACAAGCACTGCAAGAGCAAGAGACGACCCGTGTTGAACTTGAACCCCATGGTGAACCTCAAACAGACGAAGGCGTCACAGAACGGGAAGTTTGTGTACAAGAGATTTCCAGTGCCACAACAATGCAGATGACCATCACAAATACAGAGGAGAAAGCCCAAGACATCCCAGCTGATGAGAAACTCGAGACTGTTATACCTAACAAAGAAACAGTCGACGCAGGCACGAATAACCGAATCATCAACACAGAGGTAAAATTCAACAACAACAACCCCTTTTCAAAACATTTATGATGTCTGAACTACCTAATACACCCTGCCACCGCAATACAAGGATTATAAGGGATGACTCACCCTTTTCTCTGAACAAATGCAGGAAACAAACGAGTACGTTGATCTCGAAGATCAAGAAGCAGCACATCCAAAGGAAACTCGAAACACACAGAACTTCAAACAACAATGTCTGAAGAGGTGAGGTTACAAAGCCTGTTTCTATGACAAAAAAAATATTGTTGCAACGATGAAGTTCACATGTACGATGAAGTTCAAACAGAAATGAAGTTCAATATATAATTTCAATTTTTATTAAACAGGAAAAGGAAGCAAACGAAAGCACTGACATAGATATTCAACATGAAAAACAAGAGGACAACACGAAACAAGGAGAAGCCGTATTTGAAGCAGTAGACAGTCCTGCCACTGCAGAGAAAGAGGTCTTATAAAAAAATTGCAACTGCATAGTCAGAAATGCACCCATTTTTTAATTACTTTTTGTGTTGTAACAGGCACAAGAAGCTCAAGAGAGCACCAACAATCAAGACCATCAAACACAACCAGAGGAGGCCAATGAACAAGAGGAACATGTTCTTCAAACGGTAGACAGCAATGCCACTGAAGACCAAGCCACGAAAAATTCACTCACCGAACAACAGGTAGCAGAGACGGCAGCAGCGTCAATGATTGAAAAGGTAAAGTTACATAACCTGCAACTATGAAATTATAAAATAGCTACGTGCACACTCAAATAAACTCCCACCTACCACATCTGTGTTCACTCAAATGCACTCCCACTTTGCCACCTCTATGTTTGAACAGGTGCAAGAAAAAAACAAGGACAGTGACGATGAACAGCAAAATGAACAACAAGAGAAGGACCCAAAACCCCCCACTCAACGAAGAACACGTAGAACAATCAGCAGTAACAACAACAAATAAAGAGGTGAAATCACATAATACCTCTTCACGATCTTATAGTTCAAAAATACGCACTTGACATTTCATTATTTCCTTGTCATCACAGATAGAGGAGGCCAATGAGCAAGAGGAGGCCACTGAAGAAGGGCAACATGTTCTTCAAACGGTAGACATCAACGTCACAGAAGACCAAGCCCCGAAATATTCACTCACCGAACAACAGGTAGCAGAGACGGCAGCAGCAACAACGACTGAAAAGGTAAAGTTACATAAGATGATCCTATGAAAGTATAAAATAGCTCCGTGGAACCTCAGATGCACTCCGACTTAGCCACCTCTATGTTTGAAAAGCTACAAGACAAAAATGAGGACAGCGGCGATGAACTCCAAAAGAAATAACAAGAAGATGCCCAAAAACCTCCACTCAACGAAGAACGGGCGGAACAGTCAGCAGCAGCAACGAGAACAGTAGAAGAGACGACAGAAGCAGCAACGACTGAGGATGTAAAGTTACGTAAGTTGATTCTATGAAAATATAAAGTAGCTCCATGAAAACTCAAATGCACTGCAACTTAGCCACCTCTATGATTGAACAGCTGCAAGACAAAAACAAGGACAGTGACGATGAACACCAAAAGAAAGAACAACAGGATCCGCAAGAAACTCCACTCAATGAAGAATGGGTGGAACAGTCAGCAGCAGCAACGACAGCTAAACAGGTGAAGTTGCGAAAAATGTTTCTACAAAATTATAGCTTAATCACAAGCAAAATAGCACAAAACACGCACCGAACGCTTCGCTATTTTCCTATCACAGCTGCTATAATTAAAATAAAGCAGCAAGTTAAATTATTTTAACGCTTTTTCAATGATAACGCAGAAACACGAAGAAGGCAACCACACAGATACAATCAATGAAGCAAACACACAGATTGTTCTACAGAAACTTGATTATGATATTTCTGAGAAAGAACCAGACACTATCGAAGAAAACCCTACACCGTCGTACGACGGCGATTCTCCTGGCAAAGAGGTTAGTGCCAACCAGGTCGAGACTGAAAAACAAGAGGGAAAAGACCACCAGCAAGACATGACGGTTGACAAGCAAAAACATGATGCTAAGAAAAGCACAGACGACTCAAACGAGGATGCAGCAGAAACTGGACAAAAGGGTACTAACGAACAGAGCTTCGAATGTACAATGCAAAAAGGAGAACATCACATGCCGCCAGAAGCACAACGAGAACAAGAAAGGAACAACACTGGACAGGACATATCTTCTAGCATCGAAGCAGGCAAGACAATAGAAACTTAATTGCTATCTTGCGACTTGAAATTATTTACATTAAATTCAAAATCATCGCAGGCACAAAGGAGAAAAGGGGCAAACATAGTGATGCCTTCAACAAAGCCATCGAAGACCTGTACAACATTGTATGCAAGCCATGGACAAAGAAAGAAAGGTAAGTTCATGCAACTAACACACAACACATTCTCACATACGATGATTTTAACTGTATTCTGTGTAAACAAAAATATTTTTCCAAATATACTTTGCAGGGATGAGCTCTTCATTACGATGGACAGGTTCGATGTCAATCTAGGACATGTCGTCGAAAGCTTCAAGGTCGGTAACCCAGTGAGCAGTGAAGCAATTGAGCCCATGCTAACAATCTTGAGAAAACAACTCAATGGCACAGGGAGAAAGATTATGTCATTAAGCAACACTGTAAGTAAAGATAAATGGCAGAGGAATCATGTTTAAAACAATAAATATCAGTTTATAAATAGACAAACTTTGCCTATAACTGAACTGACAAATTCCCTTTGTGTATGCATGACAAAACAACCAGCACTCAATAAAGGAAGCCGACGACGAAGATTCAATGTGCTACAAAAATAATGATCAAGCACATGTCAGAAAAAAAACTACTACCTGCCAGGCTTAGAGCATTTTTCAACATAGAACAAGAAGAAAAATTGAAAGATTATAACATGGTAAGCAGATCAGCTGTTACAAAAACAAAATCCAATTACGTATGATATGCAAAGTTCTCTTTCATGACAGACAAATCATGTCTAAAACTAAGAAGATTTCCAAATGTTTTCTTTTCATTCTGTGTTTTGCAGTTCCTTCTACCATGTGAGATGCGCGGGTTTAAGAAAGACAAAACTATCAGTCATTACTTCACCGTTACAGTTAACATGGAAAAACAGCGCTTTGAACTCCTTGACTCTTCAACTGCATATCCAGGCACAATAGAATTCTTCAACAACGTAACCAGCAAATTAATGAAAATCTGGAAGCATGTAAGCACAGAGCTCCAGCTTTCACAAAGAAGCATCGACCATTTCAAAAAGGTCAAACTAGAGGTGCCACTCCAGGGAGAAGACACATAAGCACTTCCAACATTTCTCTTCTTTCTTTTTTTCAATGCAAGATTAACTACTACCATTCCTCAAATAATTCTGTTCTTTCGTTTTTTCAATGCAACAATTACTACTACCATTGCTCCAACATTTCTCTTCTTTTCCATTTCTCGAATGCAACAATTTTACTACTACCATTCATCTACATGCAGAATGGACTGCGCATTATATATGTACATGAATGTGAAACACTACTCCAAAGATGGAACAACAGCGGCCTTAGAGCCAGAACAAGTACCAGAGTTGAGGAAAAAAATTCTATATCAATTAATCAGTCAACACAGAGGCAAATACCGCACTGTCATTAATCATGTGTACAACAGGTTAGTCTTTTCAGAAACAAAACCTAACAATTTTGTCACACTACAAATAGTAATAAGTTTTTTTATTGTTTTTTTATTCTAACAGATATGCTGAAGTATGAAGTCGATATGGGAGACAAAGAAATGGAACAGACAGAATGCTGCGTACTAGAAGAGTTTCTGCCAAATCCCGAGCCAAAGGAACATATTATGCATGCGACAACCACCCAAGAGAAAGAAGTTATTGATATATCCAGTGAACACAAAGAGCTTATGCATGTCAGCAGCCACGCCGTCGTCAAAGAATCTTGCACAGACCACAAAGAAAAGGATCCACCAATAGAACCAGATCAACCACCACCAGACGACAAGATACCACACCAACCTGAAGACGCAACGGACACCAATAACGAGCAAAATATCAACAGCAATATCCCGAGCACAGAGCAACTTGAACAAACAGGCACTGCTTTAAAAGAGGATGACAGAAGCAACGACGTACCAACTACACAAGAACAGGTTTCCGAGAAGAAGAAACAACATGTTCCTCTTCAAGAAGAAACAGGGTCGACAAACAATCAGCAAGGCATCTCCAGCACCGTCTCTTTAGACTTCTTAAAACACAAAACGACGACAAAGCAAGAAGAAGTTGATAAATTCCTTTTAAGCCTTAACCCGGACCAACTAATGATATACAATGAGCTTACACAGATGGGCGATCAAATCAAAACAGCACTGATTGAGCACGAAGAATTTGAATTCAACAAAAATGACACGCCGTATCTGACAAGCTTGCAGCAAGAATCAGGAGAACATTCAATGGCTCAATCATCTGAGAACAGCTCAGCCAAGAAAATCTCGGTCAAGAAGAGGCCGGTGAAGCCTTCGAGCAGGCTCCATGGAAAAATCATGATTCCTACATTTGTCCCAGGAAATTTCAAATTTATGAACAAAGCCAAAGCACTTCATGAATACCTATTCAGCGAAGAAGGACAGGAAGAATGTGGACAGTAAGTACTTTATCTTGTTAAAACAAAAAACAGAGAAGTGTTGCTCCTTTTTAAAGCTACCTAACTAATGTATAAACCTTTTCTGCTTGCAGCCTAAACATATATAATAGCTCAAAGCGACCCGATTGCATTACAGGAGAAGACATAATGCAACAGCTACGAAAAGGAGATGGACAAATGGAGGGCTCCATCGCAAACGCATTGTTCGAAGAATGGACGGAGCAGCAACGATACAACACAAATGATAAAGCCATACTATCCGTAGAATTTGCAAACATATGAAGTCCAATTGGACAAAAACACTTGCATCATTTCAGTGATTATATGTTTGAACTAAAAAGTAGATAACTTTTTTGTCGCAGCTTGTGCTCGGTGTTAATCCTGGAAAAGAAGGAGGACTACGAGAATTCAATGAGGAAGAAGCATTGAAAGAGTTTGTACCCCTTGTAAGAGGGAAGGAACTTTTAAAGAAAAAGCTGGTACGTTAATAGAAATATACAAACATAATTCATTCTTCCTAAAGATTGCACATTTACATGTCATTTAATTCTACTGACAAGAATGAACTTTAACTCACTCTGTCTCCAAAACATCGCAGATTATGATACCTCACAACACAGCTAAACACTTCACATTGTACGTGCTCAACAAGTACACGAGCTCCATCGACATACTTGACTCACTGAATTACAGACACGCAGGAGATAATACATGGAAAAAACACCATAAGGATCACCCAGAACTGGTACGTCAATTCAACCTTGGTTTTCTAATTCTTGCATTCCCTTTCTTAATGGCAATATCCAACAATAAAACCAAACCGTAATCACAGATTAAAAGGATGCACGCACTCATGAAGAAGCATTACGGAGAAGCGGAACTACAAGCCAACAGTGAACCAAACTGGTCGAGGATAGCAGAAACACCTAACAGAGTTTGCATGCCAAAACAGCAGGGTACCCAATGCGGATACTTCATGGTTCAATTTGCAAAATACTGGAATGGCATTGATCTCACAAAAGACGATGAGGATTTCCATGTAAGTGAATAGTACGAGAGCAACAATTTTATTTTAGAAGCAGCACTCCTTGAATACTTCAATTATCTCATCAAAGAAAAATAAAAGAATATCCGATGACCTCCATGCAGGATAGCAAGGTAGATGCCGAGTGGAAACCAGAGTTCCTTTTTACAGCCATATTTGGTGAAACAAACCAAGTAAAGTGCGAGCAACTACCTGGAAGAATCAAAGAATTCAAACCAGAAACTTCAAAGTTCTTTTCCACCAGCAAAGGTAAGAAAATTATTTCTGGTTATCTTTTTTTGTAATGACCTACCCATCCCATTGTTGACCAATGTCTTTAGTATCACGAGAGCTTACATATTACATATCTGCTTCCGCTGACAGAAACAGATGCAACAAAAAAGAAAAAAGGATGAAGCACTAATCCATACCCAAAACATTCACATTGCTTCCAACACACAAAGGAGGCGTCCGACCTCTTCCAAATAGTCATGAGCGACAGCTGGCAGGAGAAATTCAAAAAGTGAGTTGTTTTCTATTGCACCTCAAAATAGTTGGACCGAGGCCAAAAATAATATAAAATCTGTTTCTCACTGACCCTCACCTCCAAAATTATTTTATTTTTCTGTCGCAGCAAAACTGTATTTAAGCGCATTCGTAGAGAGAGTGAAAGCACGCAACTTACTAGAGCCCAACTGAAGGCAGTATTTGGTCCAAGACCAGCACAGACGAACATACCACATCATATGGAAAAGAGAGTGCTCGATGATATAGCAGAAATCTGGGAAAGCAGACAAAATTCAAAAGAGAGTGACAGAGTAATATTAGGCCCAAACTTTGCAGAGGTAAATTTTTAAAAAACACAAACTTGTCTATATTGCAACGCCTGCTCTCTTATATTGTTACACAGCTGTTTTTTCTGACAGTTTTTTTATCGTAATTATTGTTTGCAGCGTATACTGGATTTAAAGAATCACAAAACTACTATTGGAAAATTTAAAAGTGAATTGCAAAAAACAAAGAATCAGCTGGTTCCCATGTATCTCAAAGAACATCAACAGAAAAAGCTGTCAACAGCAAACATGGTAACATCCCTTTACTCCACAACAAAATCAAAAATATGCGTTCTATCATATCAGTTTATATTAAACTAAGCAACAAATATTTTGTACGCAGGTATTCATTCCACTCGAGAAGGAACACCGCTACGTACTATATATGCTGGACAAATATAAATACAAAGTTCACATTATTGATCCTCGAGAAGCGACTCCAGAGGAATTTGAGAAAGAAAAGGTAGACATAGAATATTTGGATCCAATTGAAGCAGATCGAGTTCTTCAGGAAAAAGAAGAGGCTGAAAACAAAAGAAAAATACAGTTTCAGGAATATCATGTTCATAAGTCGGCAATCGTAAGCATTTGTAAATAACAATTTTTTCAGTTTTACAAGTTGCAATATTAAAACAATTACAAAATGCAATTCCCGGGTACCTAGGATTAAAGAAGTCTTCAACGCCATACTAGGACAAACAATGAATCCCAAGAATACAAGATGGCAGTTTCATACCGTGCAAGATGTTCCAGTGGTAGAAAAGGGCGAATCACCATTTGCTGTTTTAAAGCTTGCATTCCTCTACAATGGTGAAAAGTTCATCGAAGACCTGGATGATTTGACAGTAAGTTTTCAATGAAAATCTTCTGGACACAATACATAGAAAATATTGGAATATATATATTTTTACTTATATACAACTTTTATGCACCAACTATAATAATATACTTCTCTTCTCGGCAAAATTTAACAGGATGAAGTCGAAGACTGGAGGGCAGAGGCAATGTACATTCTTTTACTTAGCGAGATGAATGAAGTCAAAGCTAATGAAATGGATGACGAGATTAGCAAGATCTTCAGCAAGAATGAAGACTAAAACTTTTGATTTAGCCAGCGAGGCTAATTCCATCAAAATGTGACAAAACAGTTTAACAATGACTCATATTTATATGTAATCTAGTTACAAATTGCGTGTTCATGTTGAAAAGAGAACATCATCAGAGAGTGCCACTACACTATAAACAACAGTGCCTCTTTTTAACTGTACGACAGTAGTGACTCCCAAAACGAACTCCTACCCATGACTCTGGAGACCACCCGCCCGTGCCTCCGGAGGCGACATGGCCCCGTGCCTCCAGAGCCTGCATGACCATGCCCCCGGACAATATCCACACATGCGCATGTGAAGGAAATATGCCCTAGAGGCAATAATAAAGTTGCTATTTTATATTTCCTTATATCATGATAAATGTTTATTATTCATGCTAGAATTGTATTAACCGGAAACTTGATACATGTGTGGATACATAGACAAAACACCGTGTCCCTAGTAAGCCTCTACTAGACTAGCTCGTTAATCAAAGATGGTTAAGTTTCCTAACCATGGACATGAGTTGTCATTTGATAACGGGATCACATCATTAGGAGAATGATGTGATGGACAAGACCCATCCGTTAGCTTAGCATAATGATTGCTCAGTTTTATTGCTACTGCTTTCTTCATGTCAAATACATATTCCTTCGACTATGAGATTATGCAACTCCCGGATACCGAAGGAATGCCTTGTGTGCTATCAAACGTCACAACATAACTGGGTGATTATAAAGATGCTCTACAGGTATCTCCGAAGGTGTCTGTTGGGTTGGCATAGATCGAGATTAGGATTTGTCACTCCGAGTATCGGAGAGGTATCTCTGGGCCCTCTCGGTAATGCACATCATAAGAAGCCTTGCAAGCAAAGTGACTTAGTCACAGGATGATGTATTACGGAATGAGTAAAGAGACTTGCCAGTAACGAGATTGAACTAGGTATGAAGATACCGATGATCGAATCTCGGGCAAGTAACATACCGATGACAAAGAGAATTACGTATGTTGTCATAACGGTTCGACCGATAAAGATCTTCGTAGAATATGTGGGAGCCAATATGAGCATCCAAGTTCCGCTATTGGTTATTGACCGAAGAGGTGTCTCAGTCATGTCTACATAGTTCTCGAACCCGTAGGGTCCGCACGCTTAACGTTCGATGACGATTTTGTATTATATGAGTTATGTGATTTGGTGACCGAATGTTGTTCGGAGTCCCGGATGAGATCACGGACATGACGAAGAGTCTTGAAATGGTCGAGAGGTAAAGATTGATATATAGGACGATGATATTCGGACACCGGAAGTGTTCCGGGGGTACCGGGTACATATCGGGTCACCGGAAAGGGGTTCCGGGCACCCCCGGCAAAGGTATGGGCCTAATGGGCCAAGAGGGGAAACGCAGCAGCCAGCAGGGGCTGCTGCGCCCCCCATATGGGCCGCACCTTAGGAGGAAGGAAAGGGGGAAGAGAGAATGAAGGGGAGGGATTCGGCCTCCCCCTTCCTTCCCTCCTCCCTCCTCTTTCCTTCTCCCTCCGATGGATATGGTAAGGGGGGAGGCCGAATTGGACTAGGGGCCCAAGTAGTATTCCTCCTACTTGGGCGCCCCCTTGGCTGCCTCTCCTCCCCTCCAACCTATATATACATGGGGGGCACCGCTAGAACACACACCAATAATTGTTAGCCGTGTGCGGCGCCCCCCTCCACAGATTACACCCTTGGTCATATCTTCGTAGTGCTTAGGCGAAGCCCTGCGCGGATCACTTCACCATCACCATCACCACGCCGTTGTGCTAACGGAACTCATCTACTTCCTTTACACTTTGCTGGATCAAGAGTTCGAGGGACGTCATCGAGCTGAATGTGTGCAGAACTCGGAGGTGCCGTACGTTCGGTGCTTGATCGGTCGGAACGAGAAGAAGTTCGACTACATCAACCACGTTGTCAAATGCTTCCGCTTTCAGTCTACGAGGGTACATAGACACACTCTCCCCCTCTCGTTGCTATGCATCTCCTAGATAGATCTTGTGTGAGCGTAGGAAATTTTTTTTTGAAATTGCATGCTACGTTTCCCAACAGTGGCATCAGAGCCAGGTCTATGCGTAGATGATATGCACGAGTAGAACACAAAGAGTTGTGGGCGGTGATCGTCATACTGCTTACCACTAATGTCTTATTTTGATTCGGCGGTATTGTTGGATGAAGCGGCCCGGACCAACCTTACATGACCACGTTCATGAGACTGGTTCCATCGACAGACATGCAACTAGTTTTGCATAAAGGTGGCTGGCGGGTGTCTGTTCTCCTACTTTAGTTGAATCAAATTTGACTGCGGTCGGTCCTTGTTGGAGGTTAAAACAGAAAACTTGATAAATCACCATTGTGGTTTTGATGCGTAGGTAAGAACGGTTCTTTGTAGAAGCCCGTAGCAGCCACGTAAAACTTGCAACAACAAAGTAGAGGACGTCTAACGTGTTTTTGCAGGGCATGTTGTGATGTGATATGGTCAAGACATGATGTGATATACGTAGTTGTATGAGATGATCATGTTTTGTAAAAGTTATCGGCAACTGGCAGGAGCCTTATGGTTGTCGCTTTATTGTATGAAATGCAAATGCCATGTAATTGCTTTACTTTATCACTATGCGTTAGCAATAGTTGTAGAAGTAATAGTTGGCGAGACGACCACGACGCAACGATGAAGATCAAGGCGTCGAGCTGGTGACGATGGAGATCATGACGATGCTTTGGAGATGGAGATTAAAAGCACGAGATGATGATGGCCATATCATGTCACATATTTTGATTGCATGTGATGTTTATCTTTTATGCATCTTATTTTGCTTAGTACAGCGGTAGCATTATAAGATGATCCCTTCACTAAATTTCAAGGTATAAGTGTTCTCCCTGAGTATGCACCATTGCGACAGTTCATCGTGTTGAGACACCACGTGATGATCGGGTGTGATAGACTCTACGTTCAAATACAACGGGTGCAAGACAGTTTTGCACATGCGGAATACTCGGGTTAAACTTGACGAGCCTAGTATGTACAGACATGGCCTCGGAACACTGGAGACCGAAAGGTCGAACGTGAATCATATAGTAGATATGATCAACATAGAGATGTTCACCATTGATGACTACTCCATTTCACGTGATGATCGGACATGGTTTAGTTGATTTGGATCACGTATCATTTAGATGACTTGAGGGATGTCTATCTAAGTGGGAGTTCTCAAGTAATTTGATTAATTGAACTTAATTTATCATGAATTTAGTCCTGATAGTATTTGCATATCTATGTTGTAGATCAATAGCTCGCGTATAGCTCCCCTATTTTATTTTGATATGTTCCTAGAGAAAACTAAGTTGAAAGATGATAGTCGCAATGATGCGGACTGAGTCCGTGATCTGAGGATTATCCTCATTGCTGCACAGAAGAATTATGTCCTTGATGCACTGCTATGTGATAGACCTATTGCAGGAGCAGATGCAGACGTTGTGAACTTTTGGCAAGCTCGTAATGATGACTACTTGATAGTTTAGTGCACCATGCTTTACGGCTTAGAACCGGGACTTCAAAAATGTTTTGAACGCCATGGAGCATATGAGATGTTCCAAAGAGATGAAATTGGTATTTCAGACTCATGCCCGTGTCGAGAGGTATGAGACCTCTGACAAGTACTTTGCCTACAAGATGGAGGAGAATAGCTCAGCCAGTGAGCATCTGCTCAGAATGTCTGGGTACTACAATCGCTTGAATCAAGTGGGAGTTAATCTTCCAGATAAGATAGTGATTGACAAAGTTCTCTAGTCACTATCACCTAGCTACTAGAACTTCGTGATGAACTATAATATGCAAGGGATGACGAAAATGATTCCCGAGCTCTTCGCGATACTGAAATCGGCGAAGGTAGAAATCAAGAAAGAGCATCAAGTGTTGATGGTTGACAAGACCACTAGTTTCAAGAAAAAGGGTGAGGGAAAGAAAGGGAACTTCAAGAAGAATGGCAAGCAAGTTGTCGCTCCCATGAAGAAGCCCAAAGCTGGACCCAAGCCTGAAACTGAGTGCTTCTACTGCAAAGGAAATGATTACTGGAAGCGGAACTGCCCCAAATACTTGGCGGATAAGAAGGATGGCAAAGTGAACAAAGATATATTTGATATACATGTTATTGATGTGTATTTTACTAGTGTTCATAGTAGCCCCTGGGTATTTGATACCGGTTCAGTTGCTAAGATTAGTAACTCGAAACAGGAGTTGCAAAATGAACAGAGACTAGTTAATGATGAGGTGACGATGTGTGTTGGAAGTGATTCCAAGGTTGATAAGATCACCATCGCACACTCCCTCTACCTTCGGGATTAGTGTTGGACCTAAATAAATAAATGTTATTTGGTGTTTGCATTGAGCATGAATATGATTGGATCATGTTTATTGCGATACGGTTATTCATTTAAGTCAGAGAACAATTGTTGTTCTGTTTACATGAATAAAACCTTCTATGGTCATACACTCAATATAAATGGTTTATTGAATCTCGATCATAGTGATACACATATTCATAATATTGATGCCAAAAGATGCAAAGTTGATAATGATAGTGCAACATATTTGTGGCACTGTCGTTTAGGTCATATTGGTGTAAAGCACATGAAGAAACTCCATGCAAATGGACTTTTGGAATCACTTGATTATGAATCATTTGATACTTGCGAACCATGCCTCATGGGCAAGATGACTAAAACTCTGTTCTCCAGAACAATGGAGCGAGCCAATGACTTATTGGAAATAATACATACCGATGTATGCGGTCCGATGAGTGTTGAGGCACGCGGCGGGTATCGTTATTTTCTGACCTTCACTGATGATTTGAGCAGATATAGGTATATCTACTTAATGAAACACAAGTCTGAAACATTTGAAAAGTTCAAGGAATTTCATAGTGAAGTGGAGAATCATCGTAACAAGAAAATAAAGTTTCTATGATCTGATCGCGGAGGCGAATATTTGAGTTACAAGTTTGGCCTTCATCTAAAACAATGTGGAATAGTTTCACAACTCACGCCACCTGGAACACCACAGCGTAATGGTGTGTCCGAACTTCGTAACCGTACTTTATTAGATATGATGCGATCTATGATGTCTCTTACCGATTTACCACTATCGTTTTGGGGTTATGCATTGGAGACAGCTACATTCACGTTAAATAGGGCACCGTCTAAATCCGTTGAGATGACACCGTATGAACTATGGTTTGGCAAGAAACCTAAGCTGTCGTTTCTTAAAGTTTGGGGTTGCGACACTTATGTCAAAAGGCTTCAGCCTGATAAGCTCGAACCCAAATCGAAGAAGTGCGTCTTCATAGGATACCCTAAGGAAACAATTGGGTACACCTTCTACCACAGATCCGAAGGCAAGATCTTTGTTGCCAAGAATGGAACCTTTCTAGAGAAGGAGTTTCTCTCGAAAGAAGTGAGTGGGAGGAAAGTAGAACTTGATGAGGTAATTGTACCTTCTCTCGAATTGGAAAGTAGTTCATCAGAGAAAACTGTTCCCATGATGCCTACACCAACTAGAGAGGAAGCTAATGATGATGATCATAAACTTCGGATCAAGTTACTACAGAAGTTCGTAGGTCAACCAGAACACGATCCGCACCAGAGTGGTACGGGAATCCTGTACTGGAAGTCATGTTACTAGACCAAGGTGAACCTACGAACTATGAAGAAGCTATGATGAGCCCAGATTCCGACAGATGGCTTGAGGCCATGAAATTTGAGATAGGATCCATGTATGAGAACAAAGTATGGACTTTAGTGGATTTGCCCGATGATCGGCAAGCCATAGAAAATAAATGGATCTTCAAGAGGAAGACGGACGCTAATGGTAGTGTTACTATCTACAACGCTCGACTTGTCGCAAAAGGTTTTCGACAAAGTTCAAGGTGTTGACTATGATGAGATTTTCTCACTCGTAGCGATGCTTAAGTCTGTCCGAATCATGTTAGCAATTGCCGCATTTTATGAAATCTGGCAAATGGATGTCAAAACTGCATTCCTTAATGGATTTCTTAAAGAAGAGTTGTATATGATGCAACCAAAAGGTTCTGTCAATCCTAAAGGTGCTAACAAAGTATGCAAGCTCCAGCGATCCATCTATGGACTGGTGCAAGCATCTCGGAGTTGGAATATACGCTTTGATAAGGTGATCAAAGCATATGGTTTTATACAGACTTATGGTGAAGCATGTATTTACAAGAAAGTGAGTGGGAGCTCTGTAGCATTTCTGATATTATATGTGGATGACATATTGCTGATTGGAAATGATATAGAATTTCTGGATAGCATAAAAGGATACTTGAATAAGAATTTTTCAATGAAAGACCTCGGTGAAGCTTTGGGCATCAAGATCTATAGAGATAGATCAAGACGCTTGATAAGATTTTCAATGAGTACATACCTTGACAAGATTTTGAAGGAGTTCTAAATGGATTAGTCAAAGAAGGAGTTCTAGCCTGTATTGTAAGGTGTGAAGTTGAGTAAGACTCAAAGCCCGACCACGGCAGAAGATAGAGAGAGAATGAAAGTCATTCCCTATGCCTCAGCCATAGGTTCTATAAAGTATGCCATGCTGTGTACCAAATCTGTTGTGTACCTTGCCATGAGTTTGTCAAGGGGGTACAATAGTGATCCAGGAGTAGATCACTAGACAGCGATCAAAATTATCCTTAGAGGACTAAGGAAATGTTTCTCAATTATGGAGGTGATAAAGAGTTACGTCGATGCAAGCTTTGACACTGATCTAGCTGACTCTAAGTCTCAATCTAGATACGTATTGAACGTGGGAGCAATTAGCTAGAGTAGCTCCATGCAGAGCATTGTAGACATAGAAATTTGCAAAATACATACGGATCTGAATGTGGCAGACCCGTTGACTAAACATCTCTCACAAGCAAAACATGATCACACCTTAGTACTCTTTGGGTGTTAATCACATAGAGATGTGAACTAGATTATTGACACTAGTAAAACCTTTGGGTGTTGGTCACATGGCGATGTGAACTATGGGTGTTAATCACATAAAGATGTGAACTATTGGTGTTAAATCACATAGCGATGTGAACTAGATTATTGACTCTAGTGCAAGTGGGAGACTGAAGGAAATATGCCCTAGAGGCAATAATAAAGTTGTTATTTTATATTTCCTTATATCATGATAAATGTTTATTATTCATGCTAGAATTGTATTAACCGGAAACTTGATACATATGTGGATACATAGACAAAACACCGTGTCCCTAGTAAGCCTCTACTAGACTAGCTCGTTAATCAAAGATGGTTAAGTTTCCTAACCATGGACATGAGTTGTCATTTGATAACGGGATCACATCATTAGGAGAATTATGTGATGGAAAAGACCCATCCGTTAGCTTAGCATAATGATCGTTCAGTTTTATTGCTACTGCTTTCTACATGTCAAATACATATTCCTTCGACTATGAGATTATGCAACTCCCGGATACCGAAGGAATGCCTTGTGTGCTATCAAACGTCACAACGTAACTGGGTGATTATAAATATGCTCTACAGGTATCTCCGAAGGTGTCTGTTGGGTTGGCATAGATCGAGATTAGGATTTGTCACTCCGAGTATCGGAGAGGTATCTCTGGGCCCTCTCGGTAATGCACATCATAAGAAGCCTTGCAAGCAAAGTGACTTAGTCACAGGATGATGTATTATGGAATGAGTAAAGAGACTTGCCGTTAACGAGATTGAACTAGGTATGAAGATACCGACGATCGAATCTCGGGCAAGTAACATATCGATGACAAAGGGAATTACGTATGTTGTCATAACGGTTCGACCGATAAAGATCTTCGTAGAATATGTGGGAGCCAATATGAGCATCCAGGTTCCGCTATTGGTTATTGACCGGAGAGGTGTCTCGGTCATGTCTACATAGTTCTCAAACCCGTAGGGTCCGCACGCTTAACGTTCGATGACGATTTTGTATTATATGAGTTATGTGATTTGGTGACCGAATGTTGTTCAGAGTCCCGAATGAGATCACGGACATGATGAGGAATCTCAAAATGGTCGAGAGGTAAAGATTGATATATAGGACGATGATATTCGGACACCGGAAGTGTTCCGGGGGTACCGGGTACATATCGGGTCACCGGAAAGGGGTTCCGGGCACCCCCGGCAAAGATATGGGCCTAATGGGCCAAGAGGGGAAACGCAGCAGCCAGCAGGGGCTGCTGCGCCCCCCATATGGGCCGCACCTTAGGAGGATGGAAAGGGGGGAAGAGATAAGGAAGGGGAGGGATTCGGCCTCCCCCTTCCTTCCCTCCTCCCTCCTCTTTCCTTCTCCTCCGGGGGATATGGTAAGGGGGTAGGCCGAATTGGACTAGGGGCCCAAGTAGGATTCCTCCTACTTGGGCGCCCGCTTGGCTGCCTCTCCTCCCCTCCAACCTATATATACATGGGGGGGCACCGCTAGAACACACACCAATAATTGTTAGCCGTGTGCGGCGCCCCCCTCCACAGATTACACCCTCGGTCATATCTTCGTAGTGCTTAGGCGAAGCCCTGCGCGGATCACTTCACCATCACCGTCACCACGCCGTTGTGCTGACGGAACTCATCTACTTCCTCGACACTTTGCTGGATCAAGAGTTCGAGGGACGTCATCGAGCTGAACGTGTGCAGAACTCGGAGGTGCCGTACGTTCGGTGCTTGATCGGTCGGAACGAGAAGAAGTTCGACTACATCAACCGCGTTGTCAAACGCTTCCGCTTTCGGACTACGAGGGTACGTAGACACACTCTCCCCCTCTTGTTGCTATGCATCTCCTAGATAGATCTTGCGTGAGCGTAGGAATTTTTTTGAAATTGCATGCTACGTTTCCCAACAACATGCACACACATACCTCGAGTGCCTCAACCGTGGCTAGCTGCTCCCAACACGTGACTGGAGATGCTTCACACCCGTGCCTCTGCATGCAACAAGGCTCCGTGCCTCCGGACAATCCACACATCTGCATGCACGCACATACCTATGGTGCCTCAACCGTGGCTAGCTGCTACACACACGTGACTGGAGATGCTTCACACCCGTGCCTCCCCATGCGACAAGGCCCCATGCCTCCAGAGAATACACACATGTGCATGCACGCACATACCTCTACTGCCTAAACCATGGCTAGCTGCTACGCACACGTGACTGCACATGCTTCAAACCCGTGCCTCCGAAGGCGACATGCCAATGCCTCCGGAGGATCCACACATGTGCATGCACGCACATACCTCTAGCGCCTCAACCATGGCTAGCTGCTACGCACACATGACTGCACATGCTTGAAACCCGTGCCTCCGGAGGCGACATGCCAATGCCTCCAGAGGATCCACACATGCGCATGCACGCACATACCTCTAGCGCCTCAACCATGGCTAGCTGCTACGCACACGTGACTGCACATGCTTCAAACCCGTGCCTTTCCAGGCAAAGGAGCTTGGCTTTTGCACGACCTGTATAAAAAAATTCTCCTGAGCTGTGAACTTCTTATAGAATATCATGAACTTCTTATAGAACCAACACGCTGCACGACCAACACACACTTCGACCTATGCCCCCCTTCAAGATGTTTATGAAAATTAAACGAGCCGAAGGCGAGCAGGAGGTTCCCCCACGCCGGAGGCGCCGTGTGACACCACGACGGACAACGCGTGGCACGAACCAACACGCTGCACGACCAAAACACACTTGACCTATGCCCCCTTCAAGATGTTTATGAAAATTAAACGAGCCGAAGGCGAGCAGGAGGTTCCCCCCGCCAGAGGCGCGTGTGACACCACGACGGACAACGGCGGCACGAACAACACGCTGCACGACCAACACACACTTGACCTATGCCCCCCTTCAAGATGTTTATGAAAATTAAACGAACCGAAGGCGAGCAGGAGGTTCCCCCCGCGAGACGCCGTGTGACACCACGACGGACAAAGCGCGGCACGAACCAACACGCTGCACGACCAACACACACCGACCTATGCCCCCCCTCCCCCTTCAAGATGTTTATGAAAATTAAACGAGCAAAGGCGAGCAGGAGGTTCCCGCGCGGGAGGCGCCGTGTGACAACGAGGACAACGCGGCACGAACCAACACGCTGCACGACAACACACACTTCGACCTATGCCCCCCCTTCAAGATGTTTATGAAAATTAAACGAGCGAAGGCGAGCAGGAGGTTCCCCCGCGCCGGAGGCGCTGTGACACCACGATGGACAACGCGCGGCACGAACCAACACGCTGCACGACAACCACACTTCGACCTATCCCCCCCTTCAAGATGTTTATGAAAATTAAACGAGCCGAAGGCGAGCAGGAGGTTCCCCCGCGCCGGAGGCGCCGTGTGACACCACGACGGAAACGCGCGGCACGAACCAACACGCTGCACGACCAACACACACTTGTCCTATCCCCCCTTCAAGAGTTTATGAAAATTAAACGAGCCGAAGGCGAGCAGGAGGTTCCCCCGCGCCGGAGGCGCCGTGTGACACCATGACGGACAACGCGCGGCACGAACCAACACACTGCACGACCAACACACACTTCGACCTATGCCCCCCTTCAAGATGTTTATGAAAATTAAACGAGCCGAAGGCGAGTAGGAGGTTCCCCCGCGCCGGAGGCGCCGTGTGATACCACGACAGACAACGCGTGGCACGAACCAACACGCTGCACGACCAACACGCTCCAATTTAGTAAAGTTATACAAACCATGCCTCTGCTAGAATACACTTGTGCCTATAGAGAATTCACACATAGGCATTCAAAGGATTGAACGATGCCTCTGCAGTCATCACGACTGTGCGCCAAACCATGCCTTTTCTTTGTTTGTATGAAAAAGTTGATGTTTTTTCCTTACTTGAAAGGTCACATTTGATAGTGTTGGTAGCCGGGGGGGGGGGGGGGGGGGGGGGGGCTACCAACACTATCAAAATGACCTTTAAGTAAGGAAAAAACATCAACTTTTTCATACAAACAAAGAAAAGGCATGGTTTGGCGCACAGTCGTGATGACTGCAGAGGCATCGTTCAATCCTTTGAATGCTATGTGTGAATTCTCTATAGGCACAAGTGTATTCTAGCAGAGGCATGGTTTGTATAACTTTACTAAATGGAGCGTGTTGGTCGTGCAGCGTGTTGGTTCGTGCCACGCGTTGTGTCTGTCGTGGTATCACACGGCGCCTCCGGCGCGGGGGAACCTCCTACTCGCCTTCGGCTCGTCGTTAATTTTCATAAACATCTTGAAGGGGGGCATAGGTCGAAGTGTGTGTTGGTCGTGCAGTGTGTTGGTTCGTGCCGCGCGTTGTCCGTCATGGTGTCACACGGCGCCTCCGGCGCGGGGGAACCTCCTGCTCGCCTTCGGCTCGTTTAATTTTCATAAACATCTTGAAGGGGGGCATAGGACGAAGTGTGTGTTGGTCGTGCAGCGTGTTGGTTCGTGCCGCGCGTTATCCGTCGTGGGTCACACGGCGCCTCCGGCGCGGGGGAACCTCCTGCTGCCTTCGGCTCGTTTAATTTTCATAAACATCTTGAAGGGGGGGGGGGGGATAGGGGAAGTGTGTGTTGGTCGTGCAGCGTGTTGGTTCGTGCCGCCGTTGTCCACGTGGTGTACATGGCGCCTCCGGCGCGGGGAACCTCCTGCTCGCCTTCGGCTCGTTTAATTTTCATAAACATCTTGAAGGGGGGCATAGGTCGAAGTGTGTGTTGGTCGTGCAGCGTGTTGGTTCGTGCCGCGCGTTGTCCGTCGTGTTGTCACACGGCGCCTCCGGCGCGAGGAACCTCCTGCTCGCCTTTGGCTCGTTTAATTTTCATAAACATCTTGAAGGGGGGGGGGAGGGGGGCATAGGTCGAAGTGTGGTGTTGGTCGTGCAGCGTGTTGGTTCGTGCCGCACGTTGTCCGTCGTGGTGTCACACGGCGTCTCCGGCGCGGGGGAACCTCCTGCTCGCCTTCGGTTCGTTTAATTTTCATAAACATCTTGAAGGGGGGGCATAGGTCGAAGTGTGTGTTGGTCGTGCAACGTGTTGGTTCGTGCCGCGCGTTGTCCGTCGTGGTGTCACACGGCGCCTCTGGCGGGGGGGAACCTCCTGCTCGCCTTCGGCTCGTTTAATTTTCATAAACATCTTGAAGGGGAGGCATAGGTCAAAGTGTGTGTTGGTCGTGCAGCGTGTTGGTTCGTGCCACGCGTTGTCCGTCGTGGTGTCACACGGCGCCTCCGGCGTGGGGGAACCTCCTGCTGCCTTCGGCTCGTTTAATTTTTATAACATCTTGAAGGGGGGCATAGGTCGAAGTGTGTGTTGGTCGTGCAGCGTGTTGGTTCTATAAGAAGTTCATGATATTCTATAAGAAGTTCACAGCTCAGGAGAATTTTTTTATACAGGTCGTGCAAAAGCCAAGCTCCTTTGCCTGGAGACGCACGGTTTGAAGCATGTGCAGTCACGTGTGCGTAGCAGCTAGCCATGGTTGAGGCGCTAGAGGTATGTGCGTGCATGCGCAGTGTGGATCCTCTGGAGGCATTGGCATGTCGCCTCCGGAGGCACGGGTTTCAAGCATGTGCAGTCATGTGTGCGTAGCAGCTAGCCATGGTTAGGCGCTAGAGGTATGTGCGTGCATGCACATGTGTGGATCCTCCGGAGGCATTGGCATGTCGCCTTCGGAGGCACGGGTTTGAAGCATGTGCAGTCACGTGTGCGTAGCAGTAGCCATGGTTAGGCAGTAGAGGTATGTGCGTGCATGCACATGTGTGTATTCTCTGGAGGCATGGGGCCTTGTCGCATGGGGAGGCACGGGTGTGAAGCATCTCCAGTCACGTGTGTGGAGCAGCTAGCCACGGTTGAGGCACCATAGGTATGTGCGTGCATGCAGATGTGTGGATTGTCCGGAGGCACGGAGCCTTGTTGCATGCAGAGGCACGGGTGTGAAGCATCTCCAGTCACGTGTTGGGAGCAGCTAGCCACGGTTGAGGCACTCGAGGTATGTGTGTGCATGTTGTTGGGAAACTAGCATGCAATTTAAAAAAATTCCTACGCTCACGCAAGATCATCTAGGAGATGCATAGCAACAAGAGGGGAGAGTGTGTTACGTACCCTCGTAGTCCGAAAGCGGAAGCGTTTGACAACGCGGTTGATGTAGTCGAACTTCTTCTCGTTCCGACCGATCAAGCACCGAACGTACGGCACCTCCGAGTTCTGCACACGTTCAGCTCGAGACGTCCCTCGAACTCTGATCCAGCAAAGTGTCGAGGAAGTAGATGAGTTCCGTAGCACAACGGCGTGGTGACGGTGATGGTGAAGTGATCCGCGCAGGGCTTCGCCTAAGCACTACGAAGATATGACCGAGGGTGTAATCTGTGGAGGGGGGCGCCGCACACGGCTAACAATTATGGTGTGTTTCTAGCGGTGCCCCCCATGTATATATAGGTTGGAGGGGAGGAGAGGCAGCCAAGCGGGCGCCCAAGTAGGGGAATCCTACTTGGGCCCCTAGTCCAATTCGGCCTACCCCCTTACCATATCCCCCGGAGGAGAAGGAAAGAGGAGGGAGGAGGGAAGGAAGGGGGAGGCCGAATCCCTCCCTTCCTTATCTCTTCCCCCTTTCCATCCTCCTAAGGTGCGGCCATAGGGGGGCGCAGCAGCCTGCTGGCTGCTGCGTTTCCCCTCTTGGGCCATAGGCCCATATCTTTGCCGGGGGTGCCCGGAAACCCTTTCCGGTGACCCGATATGTACCCGGTACCCCGGAACACTTCCGTGTCCGAATATCATCGGCCTAATATCAATCACCTCTCGACCATTGAGATCCTCATCATGTCCGTGATCTCACGGGACCGAACAACGCACCAACAACCAACAACACATACACCAACAACTACAAATGAACGTTAAGCGTGCGGACCTACGGTTTGAGAAATATGTAGACATGACCGAGACACCTCTCGGTCATAACCAATAGCGGAACCTGGATGCATATTGGCTCCCACATATTCTACGAAGATCTTTATCGGTCGAACCGTTATGACAACATACGTAATTCCCTTGTCATCGATATGTTACTTGCCCGAGATTCGATCGTCGGTATCTTCATACCTAGTTCAATCTGTTAACGCAAGTCTCTTTACTCATTCCATAATACATCATCCGTGACTAAGTCACTTTGCTTGCAAGGCTTCTTATGATGTGCATTACGAGAGGGCCAGAGATACCTCCCGATACTCGGAGTGACAAATCCTAATCTCGATCTATGCCAACCAACAGACACCTTCGGAGATACCTGTAGAGCATATTTATAATCACCAGTTACGTTGTGACGTTTGATAGCACCAAGGCATTCCTTCGGTATCCGGGAGTTGCATAATCTCATAGTCGAAGGAATATGTATTTGACATGTAGAAAGCAGTAGCAATAAAATGAACGATCATTATGCTAAGCTAACGGATGGGTCTTTTCCATCACATAATTCTCCTAATGATGTGATCCCGTTATCAAATGACAACTCATGTCCATGTGTAGGAAACTTAACCATCTTTGATTAACGAGCTAGTCTAGTAGAGGCTTACTAGGGACACGGTGTTTTTGTCTATGTATCCACATATGTATCAAGTTTCCGGTTAATACAATTCTAGCATGAATAATAAACATTTATCATGATATAAGGAAATATAAAATAACAAATTATTATTGGCTCTAGGGCATATTTCCTTCAGTCTCCCACTTGCACTAGAGTCAATAATCTAGTTCACATCGCTATGTGATTTAACACCAATAGTTCACATCTTTATGTGATTAACACCCATAGTTCACATCGCCATGTGACCAACACCCAAAGGTTTTACTAGTGTCAATAATCTAGTTCACATCTCAGTGATTACACCCACAAGAGTACTAAGGTGTGATCATGTTTGCTTGTGAGAGATGTTTAGTCAAAGGGTCTGCCACATTCAGATCCGTAGTATTTTGCAAATTTCTATGTCTACAATGTCTGCATGGAGCTACTCTAGCTAATTGCTCCCACGTTCAATACGTTCTAGATTGAGACTTAGAGTCAGCTAGATCAGTGTCAAAGCTTGCATCGACGTAACTCTTTATCACCTCCATAATTGAGAAACATTTCCTTAGTCCTCTAAGGATAATTTTGATCGCTGTCTAGTGATCTACTCCTGGATCACATTGTACCCCTGACAAACTCATGGCAAGGTACACAACAGATTTGGTACACAGCATGGCATACTTTATAGAACCTATGGCTGAGGACATAGGGAATGAATTTCATTCTCTCTCTATCTTCTGCCGTGGTCGGTCTTGAGTCTTACTCAACTTCACACCTTACAATACAGGCTAGAACTCCTTCTTTGACTAATCCATTTAGAACTCCTTCAAAATCTGTTCAAGGTATGTACTCATTGAAAATCTTATCAAGCGTCTTGATCTATCTCTATAGATCTTGATGCCCAAAGCTTCACCGAGGTCTTTCATTGAAAAATTCTTATTCAAGTATCCTTTATGCTATCCCGAAATTCTATATCATTTCCAATCAGCAATATGTCATCCACATATAATATCAGAAATGCTACAGAGCTCCCACTCACTTTCTTGTAAATACATGCTTCACCATAAGTCTGTATAAAACCATATGCTTTGATACACTTATCAAAGCGGATATTCCAACTCCGAGATGCTTGCACCAGTCCATAGATGGATCGCTGGAGCTTGCATACTTTGTTAGCACCTTTAGGATTGACAGAACCTTTTGGTTGCATCATATACAACTCTTCTTAAGAAATCCATTAAGGAATGCAGTTTTGACATCCATTTGCCAGATTTCATAAAATGCGGCAATTGCTAACATGATTCGGACAGATAAGCATCGCTAAGTGAGAAAATCTCATCATAGTCAACACCTTGAACTTTGTCGAAAACCTTTTGCGACAAGTCGAGGTTGTAGATAGTAACACTACATTAGCGTCCGTCTTCCTCTTGAAGATCCATTTATTTTCTATGGCTTGCCGATCATCGGGCAAATCCACTAAAGTCCATACTTTGTTCTCATACATGGATCCTATCTCAAATTTCATGGCCTCAAGCCATCTTGTGAATTGGGCTCATCATAGCTTCTTTCATATTCGTAGGTTCACCTTGGTCTAGTAACATGACTTCCAGTACAGGATTCCCGTACCACTCTGGTGCGGATCGTGTTCTGGTTGACCTACGAACTTCGTAGTAACTTGATCGACGGTTTATGATCATCATCATTAGCTTCCTCTCTAGTTGGTGTAGGCATCATTGGGAACAGTTTTCTCTGATGAACTACTTTCAATTCGAGAGAAGGTACAATTACCTCATCAAGTTCTACTTTCCTCCCACTCACTTCTTTCGAGAGAAAACTCCTTCTCTAGAAAGGTTCATTCTTGGCAACAAAGATCTTGCCTTCGGATCTGGGTAGAAGGGTACCCAAATGTTTCCTTAGGGTATCCTATGAAGACGCACTTCTTCGATTTGGGTTCGAGCTTATCAGGCTGAACGCTTTTGACATAAGTGTCGCAACCCAAACTTTAAGAAACGACAGCTTAGGTTTCTTGCCAAACCATAGTTCATACGGTGTCATCTAACGGATTTAGACGGTGCCCTATTTAACGTGAATGTAGCTGTCTCCAATGCATAACCCCAAAACGATAGTGGTAAATCGGTAAGAGACATCATAGATCGCATCATATCTAATAAGTACGGTTACGAAGTTGGACACACCATACGTGTGGTGTCTAGGTGGCGTGAGTTGTGAAACTATTCCACATTGTTTTAGATGAAGCAAATGTACTCAAATATTCGCCTCCGCGATCAGATCATAGAAACTTTATTTTCTTGTTACGATGATCTCCACTTCACTATGAAATTCCTTGAACTTTTCAAATGTTTCAGACTTGTGTTTCATTAAGTAGATATAACTTATCTGCTCAAATCATCAGTGAAGGTCAGAAAATAACGATACCGCCGCGTGCCTCAACACTCATCGGACCGCATACATCGGTATGTATTATTTCCAATAAGTCATTGGCTCGCTCCATTGTTCTGGAGAACAGAGTTTTAGTCATCTTGCCCATGAGGCATGGTTCGCCAGTATCAAATGATTCATAATCAAGTGATCCAAAAGTCCATTTGCATGGGTTTCTTCATGTGCTTACACAATATGACCTAAACGACAGTGCCACAAATATGTTGCACTATCATTATAACTTTGCATCTTTTGGCATCAATATTATGAATATTGTATCACTATGATCGAGATTCAATAAACCATTTATATTGAGTGTATGACCATAGAAGGTTTTATTCATGTAAACAGAACAACAACTGTTCTGACTTAAATGAATAACCGTATCGCAATAAACATGATCCAATCATATTCATGCTCAATGCAAACACCAAATAACATTTATTTATTTAGGTCCAACACTAATCCCGAAGGTTGAGGGAGTGTGCGATGGTGATCTTATCAACCTTGGAATCACTTCCAACACACATCGTCACCTCCTCATTAATAGTCTCTGTTCATTTTGCAACTCCTGTTTCGAGTTACTAATCTTAGCAACTGAACCGGTATCAAATACCGGGGCTACTATGAACACTAGTAAAATACACATCAATAACATGTATATCAAATATATCTTTGTTCACTTTGCCATCCTTCTTATCCGCCAAGTATTGGGGCAGTTCCGCTTCCAGTAATCATTTCTTGCAGTAGAACACTCAGTTTCAGGCTTGGGTCCAGCTTTGGGCTTCTTCATGGGAGCGACAACTTGCTTGCCATTCTTCTTGAAGTTCCCTTTCTTTCCCTCACCCTTTCTTGAAAATAGTGGTCTTGTCAACCATCAACACTTGATGCTCTTCTTGATTTCTACCTTGCCGATTTCAGTATCGCGAAGAGCTCGGGAATCATTTTCGTCATCCCTTGCATATTATAGTTCATCACGAAGTTCTAGTGCTAGGTGATAGTGACTAGAGAACTTTGTCAATCACTATCTTACTGGAAGATTAACTCCACTTGATTCAAGCGATTGTAGTACCCAGACATTCTGAGCAGATGCTCACTGGCTGAGCTATTCTCCTCCATCTTGGAGGCAAAGTACTTGTCGAGGTCTCATACCTCTCGACACGGGCATGAGTTGAAATACCAATTTCATCTCTTTGGAACATCTCATATGCTCCATGGCGTTCAAAACATTTTGAAGTCCCGGTTCTAAGCCGTAAAGCATGGGGGCACTAAAAATCAAGTAGTCATCATTACGAGCTTGCCAAAAGTTCACAACGTCTGCATCTGCTCCTGCAATAGGTCTATCACATAGCAGTGCATCAAGGACATAATTCTTCTGTGCAGCAATGAGGATAATCCTCAGATCACGGACTCAGTCCGCATCATTGCGACTATCATCTTTCAACTTAGTTTTCTCTAGGAACATATCAAAATAAAAATAGGGGAGCATACGCGAGCTATTGATCTACAACATAGATATGCAAATACTATCAGGACTAAATCATGATAAATTAAGTTCAATTAATCAATTACTGAGAACTCCCACTTAGATAGACATCCCTCAAGTCATCTAAATGATACGTGATCAATCAACTAAACCATGTCCGATCATCACGTGAAATGTGAGTAGTCATCAATGGTGAACATCTCTATGTTGATCATATCTACTATATGTTACGTTCGACCTTTCGGTCTCCAGTGTTCCGAGGCCATGTCTGTACATACTGGCTCGTCAAGTTAACCCGAGTATTTTCGCATGTGCAAAACTGTCTTGCCACGTTGTATTTGAACGTAGAGTCTATCACACCCGATCATCACGTGG